>OZ030012.1:83500790-84700790 GCA_964023405.1 Apodemus agrarius | reverse complement strand
AGCTTCCTGAGGGGCCCTGCAGAAGATCAGAGTGTTGTGTAGAAAAGGTGCTTCCTTAGATCCTAAGAAAAGCATCTGTGTTGTGGTGAGCAGCTCAGACTTCACTGAATCCTGATGATGGTATGGAAAAGTGTGAGAAGTAAACACTTTATATTTTCTACAGTAAACATGTCCCTCCATCCCTGGTTCCATTTTGCAGCATTGAAAAAGTGGTAGCCAATAGCGCTGTAATTTGCTGTACACAGTTGGAGATGCAGACATGGATAAGCATACTAGTGTGTGAGTTCTTTCCCCCTCACATTAGCTTCAGTTTTAGTTTTTCACAAGCACAAAATTAAAACACATGGAGCTATCCTAGAGGACTGGGATCTGTTTAAAATCACTCACAACTAAGAGGCAGTTTACTGTTATGTATAATTAGATGTATTTCAATTAAATATGATTTAAAAAATGATCCTCTTCGTCTTTTATTAAGACTTTATCCTATTCTCCTGTAAAGTTCCAAAGCTTGGGGAAACAATAGAGCAGATTTATTTCATTTACATGACTAAATAAGATATTTTGTATATTTACAACAGACAAACAAAAAACAAACAAAACCAAATAATTCTTTCATTCAGAAAGATTTTGAACAAAATCTTAAAGGAATGCCATATTTAATAATGCCTCTTGCTTTTGAGTCTGAAGTGTCCCCACAGGATCATGTTTGGGACAAGGACCGCCTGCTGCTGGCTATATTTTTGAATATTCTTGAAAAGGTAGGAGGCTGACCTACTACTATATAGCTTTTTAGTGACTTCAGACAGTCAGAAGATGCCCAAGCCCCTCTCAGCATGCCCAAAGCAGAGAGTATTGTTTCATAGCTCTATAAAAATATATTTTTCAGGAACCTAATATAAAAAAACATTATATAGAGGATATTAAGTAAGATTTTTTTTTTAAATTTTATGGAAAAGGAGTGCCTATTGCAAAGATGGCCTTAAACAGAGAAAGGAAAAATATGGGAGGCAATCCCACTTTTTCTGAGAAATTGCTTTATATGAAGTCACCCAGGGATAAAAATGCTAAGATAAATGTGCCCAAAGCAAATGGAGCAAAGAGGGCACATCTATAGATAAAGATGGAGGGAGAGAAGGCCACGGTCAACATTGTACAGTGTTGTTTGGAGTTTTATCATAAATGATTTGAAAAGGTTTGAGAGGGTTTGAAATTATGAATCAAACTGATTTTAAAAGACCATCAGTGCAACTAAGAGACCTATTCTCATATAGAACCTAAAACTACAAGGGGAGGCAAGAGATGATGCTGGCCAGAAATGGATCAAAGTTATGAACATAAGAATTAGCAATATTATAAGTGGCAATATTTAGAAAGTAGAGCCACAAGGATTTCCCAAGAAATTGAATAAGTGCCATTGAAAGGTAAAGAATTAAGAATGATTGCAAGATTTGGGGCCTGATGAACTAAGATGGTGTTATTTTCATGGAAGTCTTTTATACTGCTCAATTGTTGATAGATGCGAGGTCCAATTAAAACGGGCGGAACTTTGGTGACAGCCTGCCTTGCTTTTGATGAAGCTTATGATGATGCAGAAAATCTAATTCCAGGTTTCTTCCTGAAGATCTTATATCTTTTTGGTAAATCTCTTCCGAAGACCCAAAGCCAGTGTATATAATAATTAGAAAAAAAATATGACCTGTAATGTCTGTGTGGTATGTAATTGTATGTAGATCTGGTCCTTACCAGTATCTGGTTGCACAACAATGGTCCTGAGGATATTATTCGTGAAGCTCTGCTTTGTTTCCAAGAGCCAAACAGAGTGTGAATTATGTATAATGATTTGTACTCCAGATCTGATCCTCACAAACTTACTTTTCGGCTTTCTTCTTTAAAACTCGGAGTAAGATACATGGAGAAATCGGACTGGTGCCCCATTAGAAGCTGCACCTCTACTGACTAGCATTCATGGTGCTAAAAGTTCCTCTCTCCTCTACAAGAGAAGAAAACTAATTATTAATATATTCCAAATTCGAACCCAGTGCCCTGTAACAGAGAAATGTTTACAAGATATTCTGATGCAAGTCACAAAAAAAGTATGGGAGTAAAGCTCCCTCCACACATAGGATAGAACCCACACATGACATTGATACAGTGAGCAAGAATCTCAAATGAAGTAGGTCAAAGACCCTAGGGAAAACCTCACTATTATTCTGCTAATGGAACACAGTGATAAAATGACTCTTGATGGTATATTGCTTTAGCCATTGATCAGTGCACAATTCAATTCTCATCATACGTTTCTTGCATAATATAGTAATTAACTCAAGCATTCAATTTTTTTAGAATTTAATTAAAATCATATATTTCTAAAAAAATGTTTTGGTCTTTATTCCAATTTACCTTTTTCATAAAGTCCAACTATAGATCACATGTTTATATTTGTTTCCTATTGCTTTTGCCTTTGTATTGTGCTTCAGTGACTGTCTCAAAGACTGCATGCTTTGGTGTGTATCTCAGATGTTCTGTGTCAGGTACCTATTGCTAGTTGCAGATACTATGTCCAGGAACACTCAAAACTCTATTCCTTGAAAGAAGCTTTTTGGCTTTTCTTAATCAAACATTTAAAACTAAGTTTACTGTCCTCACAAGTATTTAGTTGTTCACATAGGCCAGATGTCAAACTAAGCAAACATCCAACATATTCTCTACTGTGAGTACCAGTAAAATCAGTAGGCAATTGTAGATCATGTATAAGCATTAGAAAATGAAGTTGGAGATCATTACTTCTAATTTATCCTGGAGTTGACTCTTAGGAATTATCATCTCTTCTCTTCAAGAAAAGCCATTTTTTCCTTCATTTTCCTTCTTTTCTTTAAACTGCTTGCCACCTTTGATAAAACAGTTTAGGCAATGTTACTGTGACTCGACTCTCAATAAAGTTTGCATGCAAATGCTGTCAAGGGCTTTAGAAAGTCTAAATGTAAATATATATATATATATATATATATATATATATATATATATCACATTTTTTGCATCCATTCCTCCGTTGAGGGACATCTGGGTTCTTTCTAGCTTCTGGCTATTATAAGTAAGGCTGCTATGAACATAGTGGAGCATGTATCCTTATTGCATGTTGGGGAATCTTCTGGGTATATTCCCAGGGGGTGAGGAACCAGAAAAAGGGAAATGAATTGTAAATATAGAATATAGCCAATAAATAAAAAAATGAAAAAATTCATTTCTAAAATAAAAAGATGTTTAAAATTTCCTTTGAAAACAACAAAAAAAATTTCGCCAGAGTTAATTACTAAAAATAAAATACATCAAAGCAAAAAAAGAAAAAGAAAAAAAAGAAAATAATAATAAAAATAAATAAATAAATAAAAGAAAATGAAGTTGGCCATATACCACGCTTAAAAACTTACAGAATCATGTGAAAGTAGTAGGCCTGTTTTTATTTTAAATCAAACCAAAGAAATATAGAAACTCATGGTTTTGTCATAAATTCCAATACTTGAGCTGAAGAGCACTCTTGTAGACTTCCATTTCTTGCCAGTGTTTTACCTCCCAGCTGCTTGGCATGGGACTAAGATGACCCAGAATGGGGCTCAGTGCTGTGTTTGGGTCTCTCTTCAAATGCTTCAGATGGGTATAGTGGAAGAAGTGTGCAGATGACAGACATCAGGTACAATGTTGCTAGAGTATGAGTGTGAGCACAGTGCTTAGGGTCCTTGGGAGAGTGAAAAGTGAAAACCGTACTTGAAAAAAAATTAACCCAGATAAAGTTTGCTTGCCATGAAAAATATGTGCTTGTATATTGAAAGGAAAAAAAAGTGCTGTTCACAATAAATTTTAACAATTTTTAAATTTAAATCTCCTTATTATAAGACAGTAGTTGAAGGTTGGCTTAGTGAATAAAGGTACTTAAGCAGAAGCCAGACAAGAGGTTCAAACCCTGAAACCTATGTAAAAATGGAAGGAGAGAACCAACTCTGTAAAGTTGTCCTCTGACTTCCACACGTGAGTCTTGGCATACACACCACATTCATAAATCAGTATGCATGCGCACACAATAATAAAAACGTTTAAAAACATTAATCAATATAAGGCTTACTCTTGTCCCTAAGTCAGGTGGGAGGGGGAACCTTCATTTTATACTAAAATTTCTATTTTAAAACTATAATAATCTCTAGTACCTTTCTGGGAACTTCTACAACTAACTGTTTTAACTAACTGGGAAATCTTATTCAGTGATCTAAATTCTGGAAAAAAATTTAACTGTAGTGTGATCTAGAAGTGTAATATTTTTAAATAAGTCTTTCTCAAATCTAGTCCACATATGAGTTATACCTGAACATGTAGTATACGTAGCATTCTTTGCAAAAGTAAAGTTTTTGAAGACAAAATTAACCACTTTCGAAAGAATGCAGATGTTAAATTCAGTTTTATATTTAATATCTAATTTTTTCTCTTTTTCCCTTTCCTGCCATTCTCTCCTCATGAGTATGATAGATAATAAAGGCTTCTTAAGGTTTTGTTTTTTGTTTTTTCTTTTTTGTTTTGTTTTTTGTTTGTGTCAGCATTCGATTCCTAGGACAAGGTTGTTTCCATATACTTTGCAGAGGTTCTATACACATCTTCCTTTATTATTCCTTGAGCAATTACAAACCATACTCATTAGTGGCTTTATAATGATCTCATGGTTAGGTAAAATAGTCAATACATTTCATTATGTAAACACCATCCTAAAATAAAGTCTCCTGGACACTCATCTGAGACATTGTCTTTAAAAAGCAGTGACTCAGACAAAACTTAGGGAAATCTTATTCAGTGATCTCAATTCTGGGAAAAATGTTAACTGTAGTGTGATCTAGAAGTGTAATTACTTAGGTAGACATATTTCCAAATCTATATATGGGTTGGTTAACATAATTGAAGTCCAGAAAATTTGAAATTCTGTGTTTCTTTTCCACAAAAAAAATAGGAAAAGAAAATCAATAGACATTAATACTTTTATGTATCAGAGCAAATTGATTAGAAATTTAATTTAGAGTACTTACCTGAAGGTAGATGACATTTCAGTAACTATACAGCATGCTGTTTAGTTAATTGTGCTGTATCTTAAAACTTTCAGGTACATATTTTCTAAAAAGTACTTTATAATCTGAAGGAGAATAATCTCCATAAACATGCACCTTTACTTCCTGACAGGAAATATGGCTGTCATACAAATACTCCAGAGAAGAATATCGAGCCATCTTCCCATTATACATTTAATTAAGGAACAGTAGGTGTTTAATTTTATAAGCACCATTATGTTTTCTGACTATATCCATTGTTTTCTTTTAGTTAGGCTCATTCCACCATAATGATCTTCCAAAAAGAGTTTCAGAAAAACAAACAAAAATGAGATGATGTGGTTATTGAAGCACAATGGAACATAATTTTTTTTGTTTTGTTTTTGTTTTTTTGTTTTTTGTTTTTTTGGGAACATAATCTTGAAACTTGTTAGTAGTTTACTTTCTTGTGGCCAAAAGCAATTTTGGGTGTAGAGAACGTTATACTCTGAACATGCTGAAGTCAATACTTTTAGTTTTTTCCCATGCAACTTAGTGAAAGGGCATTCACATCCACACAGAGATAAGAACTAGGGAACATATAAGTCACCTACTGGGCCAAAGGAATTTTATGACTCTTTCACCTAGCTCTTCTGTTTCATTAAAATTATCAAATGTATTTAACTGATAAACAGGACTTGGGAAGATCTAATGTTGAGATTTTCTGATTTTTCAAGATTCTGTTTCATTCTCTCAGTTGTGAATGGTTCTCTACACAGTGTCTTCCATAACATTTATTCTCCTGAGACTGGACAAACGTCTCCCATACCCATTTCTCTAGGTTCCCCAGAGACATGCCGCCCCCAGTGTCAGCATGAAGCAGTCGGAGATCACAACGGCCCTATTCCTGCTTCGCCATTACCTCTTATTAATTTTTTTCTTTTTTAATTAAACCAAAACTGGGGAATGTTAGAATTCTAAGTTCCATCCCACAATTACCTGGCAACAACCAGGTATTTCCCTCCCTACCATTACCTGGCAATAGCTAGGTAGGCCTGGCCTAGTATAAAAAGGGGTATTCAGCCCCTCTTCTTTCTTACCCTTCTTACATCTCTTCTCTCACTCTCACCAGAATACTCCTAAAGCTGATAAACAACTTCAGCAAAGTGGCTGGATATAAAATTAACTCGAACCAATAAGAGCCGTCCTATACTCAAAGAAAAAACAAGCTGAGAAGGAAATTAGAGAAATGACTCCCTTCACAATAGTCACAAATAATATTTCATACCTTGGTGTGAACCTAACCAAGCAAGTGAAAGATCTGTATGACAAGAACCTCAAGCCTCTGAAGAAAGAAATCAAAGAAGATACCAGAAGATGGAAAGATCTCCCATGCTCATGGATTGGCAGGATTAATATAATAAAAATGGCCCTCTTGCCAAAAGCAATCTACAGATTCAATGTAATCCCCATCAAAATTCCAAATCACTTTTTCATAGAGCTAGAAGGAGCAATCTGCAAATTCTTTTGAAATAACAAAAAACACACAATATCGTAAACTATTCTCAACAACAAAAGAATGTCTGGGGGAATCACCATCCCTGATCTCAAACTCTACTACAGAGCAATAGTGATAAAAGCTGTATAGTATTGGAACAGAGACAGGCAAGAAGATCAGTGGAATAGAATTGAAGACCCAGAAATGAACCGACACATTTATGGTCACTTGATATTTTACAAGGGAGCTAAAAAACATCCAGTAGAAAAAAGACAGCATTTTAAACAAATGGTGCTAGATCAATTGGAGGTCAGCATGCAGAAAATGCAAACCGACCCATTCTTATTTCCTTGTACAAAGCTCAAGTCCAAGTGGATCAAGGACGTACACATGAAACCAGATACACTGAAGCTCATAGAGGAGGAAGTGAATCTGTGCCTTGAACACATGGGCACAGGGGAAATTTTTCTGAATGGAACACCAATGGCTTATGCACTAAGAACAAGAATCAACAAGTGGGACTTCATAACATTGCAAAGCTTCTGTAAGGCAAAGGACACTCTCAATAGGACAAAATGGCAACCAACAGATTAGGAAAAGATCTTTACCTGATATATGGCTAATATCCAATGTTTACAAAGAACTCAAGAAGTTAGACTCCAGAGAGTCAAATAACCCTATTAAAGATGGGGTACAGAGCTAAATAGAGACTTCTCAACTGAGGAAACTTGAATGGCTGTGAAGCACTTAAAGAAATGTTCAACATCCTTATTTATCAGGGAAATGCAAATCAAAACAACACTGAAATCCCATCTTACACCAGTCAGAATGGCTAAGATGAAAATCTCAGGGGACAGCAGATGCTGGCATGGATGTGGCAAAAGAGTAATATTCTTCTGTGGGATTGCAAGCTGGTACAACCAGACTGGAAATCAGTTTGGTGGTTCCTCTGAAAACTAGGCACAGTACTACCTGAGGACCCAGATATACCACTCCTGGGCATATACCCAGAAGATTCTCCAACATGTAATAAGGACACATGCTCCACTATGTTCATAGCAACCTTATTTATAATAGCCAAAAACTGGAAAGAACCCAGATGCCCTTCAAAAGAGAAATGGATACAGAAAATGTGGTACATTTACACAATGGAGTACTATTCAGTTATTTAAAACAATGAATTCATGATATTCTTAGGCAAATGTATGGAACTAGAAAGTGTCACCCTGAGTGATGTAACACAATCACAAGGGAACACAGATGGTATGAACTCACTGATAAGTGAATATTAGCCCAAAAGCTCAGAATAAACAGGATACAATTCACAGACCACTTGAAGCTCAAGAAGTAGGAAGACCAAAGTGTGGGTGCTTCGTTTTTTTCTGAGAACAGAAACAAAATACTCATTATTTTGAGTAGTTATGCAAACAGCAGAGCAGAGACTGGTGGAAAGGCCATCCAGAGACTGTTTTACCTGGGTATTCATCCCATAAACAGTCACCAAGCTCTGACACTATTGTGGATGCTATGATGTGCTTGCCAAAAGGAACCCAATATGACTGTCTCTTGAGGGGCCTTGCCAGAGGCTTACAGAAAGAGGCAGATGCTAGCGGCTAACCGTTGGACTGACTGTGGGATCCCCATGTAGGAGTTGGAGGGAATATTGGAGGAGCTGAATGGGTTTGCAGCCTCATGGGAAGAATGATGTCAGTCAACCGGACCCCCTAGGACTCCAAGAGACTAAACCATTAACCAAGGGGTACACATGGTTCCAGCCGCATTTGTGGTGGAGGAATGCCTTGTGTGGCATCTCAGTGGGAGTAGAGGTCCTTGGTCCTATGAAGGCTAGATAGATGCCTATCTTAGTCAGGGTTTCTATTCCTGCACATCATGACCAAGAAGCAAGTTGGGGAGGAAAGGGTTTATTGAACTTAAACCTCCATGCTGCTTTTCATCAGTAAAGGAAGTCAGGACTGGAACTCAAGCAGTTTAGGAAGTGAGTGCTTATGCATAGGCCATGGAGGGATGTTTCTTTCTAGCTTGCTTCCACTGGCTTGCTCAGCTTGCCTCTTATAGAACCCAAGACTACCATCCCAGAGATGGTATCACTCACAAGGGGCCCTCCCCTCTTGATCACTAATTGAGAAAATGCCCCACAGCTGGATCTCAGGAAGCACTTCCCCAACTGAAACTCCTTCCTCTGTGATAACTCCAGCCTGTGTCAAGTTGACACACAAAACCAGCCAGTACAATTGAACCCTTGTCAAGTTGACACACAAACACATCACTATTAAGCCTCAACCCTTACATTATTATTCATTTCTAAGATCTAAATAACTTTAAAAGTCCCACACTCTTTATATATATTAAAAGTTCAATCCCTTTCAAATGTCCAATATCTTTTAAAATTCAAAGTCTTTTTACAAATTCAAAGTCTCTTAACTGTGGGCACCACTAAAATACTTTATTCCTTCAAGAGGGAAAAATATCAGGACACAGTCACAATCAAAAGCAAAAGTCAAACTCCAGTGGTTCAATGTCTGGGATGCAACTCATGATCTTCTGGGACCCTCAAAGGGCTTGGGTCACTTCTCCAGCTCTGCCCTTTATAGCACATACCTTGTCTTCTAGGCTCCAGCTGTCTGGACTCCACTGCTGCTGCTGTTCTTGGTGGTCATCTCATGGCACTGGCATCTCCTAAACACTGCCATCTTCTACTGTAACTAGGCTTCACCAATAGCCTCTCATAGGCTCTTTTCATGGTGCCAAACCTCAACTCCTATGCATGTGTACTAGATGGTTTTGTGTTTCAATTTGACACAGGCTGGAGTTACCACAGAAAAAGGAGTTTCATTTGGGGAAGTGCCTTCATGAGATCCAGCTGTGGAGCACTTTCTCAATTAGTGATCAAGGTGGGAGGGCCTCTTGTGGGTGGTACCCATCTCTGGGCTGGTAGTCTTTGGTTCTATAAGAGAGCAAGCTGAGCAAGCCAGTGGAAGCAAGCCAGAAAGTAACATCCCTCCATGGCCTCTGCATCAGCTCTTGCTTCCTGACCTGCTTGAGTTCTAGTCCTGACTTCCTTTAGTGATGAACAGCAGCATGGAAGTTTAAGTTCAATAAACCCTTTCCTCCCCAACTTGATTCTTGGTCATGATGTTTGTGCAGGAATAGAAACCCTGACGAGGACAAATTGGTACCAGCACAGTGGCGTATTCCTATGACAACCTGACCATGTTTTAGGGAGGATTGTGGAAGGACTTTGGAACTTTGAGGTAGAAGAGCCATTAGGATGTTAAGAGTTCTTTGGAATGTTCTGCAGGATCTTGGAAAATAATGTTAAAAACAGTGCAGAAGATGGAGGCCTGGCTTGTGAAATTTCAGAGGGATGATTAAAGACTTATAAGGGACATATTTTGATTGTGAATATTCTGTGGTTTTGGTTAGCTGGGGCTGAAGAATCAGCTGTGATTAACAAGATACCAGAACCCCTAAAGCAATCCTTTGTTTTACTGAAACTATTAATACTGGTTAGCTGGAGCTAAGAAATTACCAGTGATTAAGAAGAGACCAGCATCACTGAGGTGAAACCTTATTGGAAGTGTTTTCTGGGAGCACAGAGGCTGTGTTCCAGAAATAGCCATGCTTGTACTTTGTGTTGTGGCTGGACTTGGTACTGTGTAAGAGTCACTCAGATGGTACTGGTTGTGAAGGCATGAAGGGGTCATGAAGAGCAGCTGAGGCTCGGCACTGTGAGAGGCCATGGAAAGCCTTCGGTGAAGGTGCAAACTCATTTGCAATTGATGACCTAGGACTGAAGGGGTCCTGCATGGGGAAATCAAGGGGGGAGTGGTTTTGGTGGAGGGGTATTCTCTGGGAGACAAGGGGAGGGATGATGATTTAGGGGTTTTCTGGGAGGGGGAACAGAAAAAGTGAATAACATTGGTAATGTAAAATGAAGAATATATTCAATAAAAAATAAATAAATTATATATAAAAAAGAAGGAGCTGAGAAAGCTCTATGCCCAGGGTAGGAGTATGTCATGGCAGGGAGGCAGGAATAGGTGGGTAGTTTGGGGAGGACCCTCATAGAAGCAGGAGGAGGAGGGATGGAATGGGATGGGAGTTTTCACAGGGAAACAGGGAAAGGGTATAACATTTGAGATGTAAATAAATAAAATGTCCAATTTTTTTTTAAAAAAAAGAAGCTGAAAGTGTTATATCTTGATCAAAAGGCAGCAGGAGGAGACTATGTTCCACATTGGGCCGAGCTTGAACATAGGGACAGGCAACTTCTACCAACAAGGCCACACCTCCTAATAGAGCCACTGCCAATGGGACAAGCATATAAACACTTGAGTTTTTGAGGGCCATACCTATTGAAACCACCATCATAGGCAATACAAGTGGAATGTTATGGGCCTTGAAAGATGGCTCAGTGATTAAGAGCACTGGCTGTACTTTAAAAGGACCTGGATTGGTTTCTCAAAACTAATATTTTGGTTCAAGATCATATGTAACTCTAGTCTTGGATGATTCATCACCCTCTTCTGTTTTCTCTGGGTACTATACACACCTGGCACACTGATATAATCCAATCAAACACTTAACACACATAAAATAAAAAAATAAAAAAATTTTCCCAAATAATATGAAAAGTAAATCTTTGTGTACACATGTTAAATCATTTTACTAATAATTCTTAGGTAATAAATTTGTTTAGAATATTTGGTTAAGATTGAATGACCAAGATTATACTAATAAAAATCTAGGATATAATTAAATTAGTTCTTGAAGGAAAGATTAGTGAGTTAACAGCTACCAATATTGAGTTAGAAAATGACAACAATAAAATGTGATGAAAACGAAAGAAATGAAGAGATTAAATAGAATCTAATAGACAAATCGGCAACCAACAAATTGGGCAAAGATCTTCACCAACCCTACATCTGACAGAGGGCTAATATCCAATGTATACAAAGAACTCAAGAAGTTAGACTCCAGAAAACCAAATAACCCCATCCAAAAATAGGGTACAGAGCTAAACAAAGATTTTCACCTGAAGAAATTTGGATGGCTGAGAAACACCTTAAACAATGTTCAACATCATTAGTCATTAGAGAAATGCAAATCAAAACAACCCTGAAATTTTACCTCACACCAGTCAGAATGGTTAAGATTAAAAACTCAGGAGACATCAGGTGTTGGCAAGGATGTGGAAAAAGAGGAACACCCCTCCACTGCTGGTGGGACTGCAAGCTGGTACAACCACTCTGGAAAACAGTCTGGCGGTTCCTCAGAAAACTGGACATGATACTTCCGGAGGACCCAGCCATACCCCTCCTGGACATATACCCAGAAGATTCCCCAGCATGCAATAAGGATAAATGCCTCACTATGTTTATAGCAGCCTTATTTATAATAGCCAGAAGCTGGAAAGAACACAGATGTCCCTCAATGGAGGAATGGATACAAAAAATGTGGTATATATACACAATGGAGTACTATTCAGCCATTAGAAACAATGAATTCATGAAATTCTTAGAGAAATTGATGGAGCTGGAGAGCATCATACTAAGTGAAGTAACCCAGTCTCAAATGAATACCCATGGTATGCACTCACTGATAAGTGGATATTAGCCTAGAATCTTGGGACACCAAAGACAAAATCCACATACCAAATGATGTCTGACAAGAAGAAGGGAGTGGACTCTGGTGCTGGAAAGGATCAAAGCATCAGTGTAGGGGAATACCAGAACAGGGAAGTGGGAAGGGGTGGATGGGGAAACAGGGGGAGGGAAAAGGGCATGTGGGGCCTTTGGGGGATGGGGAACCAGAAAAGGGAAATGAAATGTAAATATAGAATATATCCAATTAAAAAATAAAAAAAAGACTCTAATATGTAACAAAGAGAACAAAAGTCAAATTCTGGCTCCTTAAATATTAACACATTGGGTTCATTCCGGTTTACACCTGTGCCCACAGGACCAAAAGATGATTTTAGCAGAAATACCCAACAAAAGGGAAATAGAGTTTGTTGCGGCCACCTCCAGTAGATAGGCATGACCCCCAGTTGAGGGATGGTACCAATACCCATCTTAAAAATTTTAACCCAGAATGGTTCCTGTCTAAGGGAAATGCAGGGAGAACAAAATGGAGCAGAGACTGAATGGGCCATCCAGAGACTGCCCACATGCAGACCCATCCCATCTGTAGACCCCACACCCAGACACTATTGCTAATGTCAAGAAGCACTTGCTAACAGGAACCTAGTATGGCCGTCCTCTTAAAGTCGGCCAGCATCTAAGACAGATGCAGACATAGCCAATAATTGGACTGAAGCCCGGGACCCCAAACGAAGAGTTAGAGGAAGGACTGAAGGAGCTGAAGGGGTTTACAACCCAATAGGAAGAACAACATCAACTAACTGGACCCCTCAGAGCTCCCAGGGACTTAACCACCAACAAAAGAGTATACCTGGCAGAATCCATGGCTCCAGCTACATTTGTAGCAGATGATTTCTTTATTTGGCATTAATGGGAGGAGAGGCCCTTAGTTCTGTGGAGGCTTGTTGCCCCAGAGTAGGGAGATGTTGGCATTGTGAGGCAAGAGTGGGCAAGTGGGTGGAGGAGCACTCTCTTAGAGGTAAAGGGGAGGAGGCATAGGATGGAGCTTTGTAGAGGGGAAACTTGGAAGGGGGATAGCATTTGAAATGTAAATGCATAAAATGACTAATAGCAGTAGCATCAGCAGCAACAACAATAATAATAACAACAACAACACACTGTCAGTCATCCCAGGAGTTAAGCTGATAATAGGGATGAAATAAGTGCAGATGCAGATGCCTCAGAAATTAGAAATATGAGCAAAAAGAACTGTCTGCCACTTGGTGTCTTTGAATATTTACACAGAACCAATAAGACAGGGATGCTGACAAATTTAGCAAGGAAACAGCAGCAAGAACACAGAACATGAATAGACTCAGGCTAACTGAAGAAATCAATTTTAAAATCTTCCTTGAAGACAGCAAAACCTTAGTTGACTGAATAAAGCAACACAAAAATATTATACATTTTAATATACTGTGTTTAACAGGGTGTTAGCTAAGTAAAAGATAAACCTTAACCTAATTGTTTTATAGTCCATAAAGCCTTTAGAAAAATTCCAAATTATTTTACAATAACATCGGTAAGATTAATTCCTCAAACACAAGAAATGTATACAAATTGCCCGAAACAGACAGATTCATAAGCATTTTCAGCAAACATTGTTACTACTGATGACAAAAGTATTCATGAAATTAGGACAGAAACAATGATTCTTACTTTCAAATACTTAAGCATATATGTTCAGCTATGCTTAGCAAGAAGGGAATCAAATGCTAAAAGAGTTACGAAAAGATCACTTACAAAGTCTTACTGCAAAATAACCACAATACTCCCATAGTTGGTGACTCATTAAAAGGCTTTGTGACAAGAACACTTGCATCTAATATTTAGCATCTAGTTTAATAAATAAGCCATAGGATGACTAATGGAGGGATTCCTTGCTTTATCATGTATTGAAATATTTCCCTATTACCTATAATATTAATGAAATAATCAAATCAAACCTTTCAGATGGTTCTGTGCACCATGCCTACTTTTCATGAGTGTGTTCAGTGAGTAGGATCATACCATCTTCTATTGCAGTCTTTGCTTTTTAACTCAGTAGCTCTATAACTTCTATAACATATCTTTTCAAAGTCCCATATCCTTAAAATATAAATAATACATTTACCTTTCAGTCCTATTGCTAGAATAGGATAATGTATTATGAATGATGTACTTTATTTATAATATATAATTGTGCATGTTGCTGATATTATCAGTTATAGTAATTATTTTAAAATAAATATACTTGCATAGTTTCATGACTAGCTCAAATGGGCATATTATTAAGCTGTAAGTGTCCATAATTCAACTAATAATTGACCTATAAATTTAAGAACTACAACGTGCCTAAGTAAAACACTGTTTTATTAAAATATAAAAATGATAATTATTATTTATTCTTATAATTCAAGAAACTTAAATTTTTCTTCAAAAAATTAATTTAGTAAAGACTTAATATTGGACTGAAAGCACACCTATGAACATTAAGATATAGAAGGAATTTTCTATATTCTGTCTTCTCACCTACTGAAGAGATTGGTCTAGTTTCAGTCTGTTAGTACAGTTGTTTTGCTGGCAGAGCCCCTCAGCAGACAGATGGGCTAAAGAACTCAGTCCAGGCAGCAGTTCAATTGCTACAAGTTTGTGCTTTTCTTTTACAGCCAAATTCCTGAACAGCTCAATGTGTACTCCTCTCTATTCTCATCTGTCTTGCTCATTGCCATCTACTTGCTACAATGCTCCACTCTCATTATCTTTTTGGCTTCTTTTTGCACTTACCCAGGTGCCTTATACTTCTACTCCTTCACAGCTCTATAGTTCTGCTCAGTACTATATGGTCAACCACAATAGCAATGCCTGTGGGGACCTCCTACCTTCTATATTTCAGACACTTACACTTTGCTTTATCCCCTCTGGGTGATAAAGAGACAAGAAACCAAACTGACCACACTGGACCACAGAGAAATTTTAATCCAGCAATATTCTGCTCTGGCAAGGGATCACATCCAAAGACCTACTAGGTCTATATGGTTTGTCTGGAATACAGACATGGCCTTAGTCTATACCTTTAATCTGGAACACTAAAGGTGAAGGTAATTTGTAGGAGGAAATAGCCATGTTTGAAAGTGACTTCTAATTAGGGACAGACAAGTGACAAATCAGATAAAGACTTGACAAAATGAGTCAGACATAGGATATGCTCAACTTTCAGTAAAAAAAAAAATACAGAAAGGAGAGGTAACTTAAGATAGCATAGCAGAGAGAGGGAGAGAGGAGGCAATTTTACCAGGACAATTGGATAATAAGAAGGAGCCAGAAAATGAGAATAGATTGCTAGAGTGAGTTTGAGGTCAAGCAGAGCAATTAAGAAAGAAGTCAAGAGAAGCCAATTTGAATCAGTCAACTTGTAGAGTTTTGAGCCAAAGCAGTTGAGTTGAACCAGTCAGGTGGAGTTAGAAGGATTGAGAAAGGGCAAGTTTATTCAGTAGTAAACCTTTGAGCTAATAATTACACCAAATGAATAAAAGTAACTTTTACACTTATCAGTTTATATAAGAATCATTCTCGTAAAAATGACGTAATTAGCCTAGGTCAAATGGATAGGTTATTGGTGGTACTAAATCAGATAACTGTAAAGGTTGTTGTGTTCTAAAATTGGGGCCAATATGTCTGAACCAAAATCTTTCCTCCCTGAAACCAGTAATTATAATCTGAAACTGACTTTGTTAGTTTCTCTCTTTATCTAATTGCAGAGAAAATGAACATTAGTTTTAGTGTACAACTTAATGGACCTTCTACTTAAAGTACTTAGTTTTACTCAGTTCCAAGGTGCAATAGTATATGTAATACACAATGACCATTTAACATATTTTATCAGGAAAGAGTTGGTATTTTCATTTGAAATATTTTACTGCTTACTATTTGCAAGTAATTAAGATTGTGCAATTCTCATTACAAGCAAGGCAAAAAGCCATTCAGGTCAAGCTTGAATAGCTGACCACCAGAGTCAGATCTCTCAGGAATAAGCCTAAGGAAAAGTGTGGACCTAATCATCCTATCCCACTGAAACTTATTTAAGCTCCACTGAATGTTTTTTTTTTTTTTTTTGGCTTTTCTCTATTAATTTGGTTCTTTTTTATTAGATATTTGCTTTATTTACATTTCATTTTTTTAATTTTTATTTTCTATTTTCTATGTTTACATTCCAAAGGCTTTCCCCTTTTCCAGTTCCCCCCACCATACCTCCCATAGTTCCTCTACCCCCCAACTATTCCCCAATCATTCCCCCTCCCCCCTCGGTTTCTTTACAAAACTGGATCCAATCTTTACAGGCCCAGGGTCCTCTCCCTTCTTCTTGGGAATCATTTGACTTGCTAATTGTGCCTTGAGTATTTAGGGCTTCTGTGCTCATTAATATCCACTTATCAGTGATTGCATTTCATGTGTATTCTTTTGTGATTAGGTTAACTCACTCAGGATGATATTTTCCAGGTCTAACCATTTACCTACAAATTGCATGAATTCATTATTTTTAATTGCTGAGTAGTATTCCATTGTATAAATATATCACATTTTCTCTATCCATTCCTCCTTTGAGGGATATTTGGGCTCCTTTCAATTATTATTTTAAGTATAAAAATAAAGTCTAACTTTTAAGGATGGCTATGAATATCTTTGTTGGTTTGGTAGATGACTTTAATCTCTTTCAGGTTTATCACGTTTACACAACACTAAAACTCCCTTTAATGGAGTCACAGCATTAATCTTGCACATGTATGTAAAAAAATTTGGGGAGTTGCCAGCTTTAACCAAAAACTTTATTCTTTTCATTTTTAGATTGGTTCGTGTCTGAATCCTGACTCCATTTCTAAGCATCTGAAGATGTGACAGCAGTACAAATGAGATTATTATAATACATTAAGTCACTGCAAACTTCTGTTATGAGAAAAAATGCCCTTGCAAGGCAGAACAAATGTAAAGAAAGCAATACATATTCATCGATTTCACAGATTCATGGACACTTTCTCACTACACAAAGGATAAGCCATGATTTCTCAATTCATATATTCAAAATCAAACGTTTATACCTAAGGCATAGCTGCAACCACTGAAGAAACTCAAGAAAAGAGACTCTGGAGAAATGTTTTGATTGGCAGATATACCTTTGGATGGTTTCATTCCACTACTTATTCAAAATGAAGAACATAAATGTTGGTAAATAAAAGTCAATATTGGACAATTTCAATTAGGTATTTGAACTAGATAGTGAGAGAGAATCACAAAGTACTGGTAGGCATTTTAACTATTTTTAATAAATGAAAAAAATGCTTTTTTCAGTCTATGTTGAACATAATACTTTAGCCAAAAATGGTAACTTCATATGTAATGCCTTTGGGGAGTCTTTTTCCCTTACTTCCTCTGTCATTCATGTTGACTTATAACTCAAAAGACTCTTGTCATCTTATATGTATAAGCTTCCCTACTGATAAAAATATTCTTAGCAATTCTTCTATAAACGCTTCTTATTAAAATTCTTATTTCTGAAATTTCTGATAGCTCCGAGTTCATTGGCAGCCTTTCATTCCCTATTTTGAAAAATTATGTTGAAGATATGGCATGCTTGCAAAGTACTATCTGAGGGTCAACATTCCAAGTTTCATACAAATGTCCAGTGATTGCCAATTGAATCTAGTTTACCTGTAGTCACTAATTATGTATAAAAAATCAGATGAAAATGTTCCTTCATATTTGCTTCCAAAACAGTCAAGGTAGATAATAGACTAAATTAGCATTATAGCAATAGGGTTGCAACATTATAAAGACATGTCTCAAATGGAAAAATATTATTTATTTGAATAGTTAGTGTGTGAGAGGAATTTTTGGCTTCTCTATCTGTAGTGTTTATGGGCATAACACTGTAAAAATAAGATTGAAAGGGATTTGAAAACTATATTGCACAGTGGAAGGCATGTAATAAGTGATTGGAACACAGAAGAAGTGAAAAAATCATTATAGTTTTCTTTGAGTGTTGGTGAAGTACTTGTGATATCAGTTTAATCATCATGATGAAAAATTTTTAGTGCAAGTAAGGCTTAACTAGGCATAATTCCTGAGCTGTGCAATATTATCAATACCCAGGCATTTTACAAAAGACTTACTTCTTCAGGTGGAATAATCTGAAGCTAATTAAATACTTATTTTGTTACCTTTCAAAGCTGTCATTGAACATCTGCTTTTATCTAAGTACAAAACTCAAAGGCTTGAAAAGAGGGGTGATTAATGTCCCTGCAGTGTGGTAAGTAGTGCTCAGTAACTTCAGATCCTTCCTAAAATACACAAACTACAATAGGCTATATTCCTTGTTTATGAAAATAATTGCATTGAGTTGGTTTGATGATAATGTTCTATAGTTTTCTATGTAGTGATTTTCATATTCTAGTTTTGTCTAATTTCTGAATTGCCATGTAGTTTACATAGGTATATGTAACTGAAGTAAAGATTGTAAATGTCATGAATAAAGCATACTACTTCTAAGGAATAACAAGCTATTATGTTTATGTTTATGTTTATCTATGTGTATAATATATTTGTAAATGCAGATTCTTTTGCACATGCACATATGTTCACAAATGTGTAGGCCAGAGGATGAGAATAGGTATTTTCTTTTTTATCATCTTTTTATATGTAGAACCTAAAGACACAGAAATTATACATATAACATACAGAAAAATAGTAGGGAAAGAAATGGGGAAGATTTAAATGAGATGATACAAGGTGTCAAATGCATGGACGAAACAAATCAAAGGGTCTTATGTACAACATTAAGATTACAGTTATGATAATATGTACTGGGTTCAGAGAGCTTTGCTAAATTAAATTAAAGAAACTTTCAACACGAGAAAGAAATAGGTAAACATATGAAAGGGTAGCTACCTTGATTTGTTCCGCTTGAACAAATACGTGTGTGTACATATACATATACTCATGAGTGGTTTGTATGTAATATGTTGCAGTCTTTTTTTAATTTTTATTTTCTATATTCTATGTTTAAATTCCAAAGGCTTTCCCCTTTCCCAGTTCCCCCCCATACGTCCCATAATTCCTCTCCCCCTAACTATTCCCCAAACATTCCCCCTACCCCCACGGTTTCTCTGTTCTGGGTCTACAAAACTGGATCCAATCTTTACAGGCCCAGGGTCCTCTCCCTTCTTCTTCTTGGGAATCATTTGACTTGCTAATTGTGCCTTGAGTATTTAGGGCTTCTGGGCTCATTAATATCCACTTATCAGTGATTGCATTTCATGTGTATTCTTTTGTGATTAGGTTAACTCACTCAGGATGATATTTTCCAGGTCTAACCATTTACCTACAAATTGCATGAATTCATTATTTTTAATTGCTGAGTAGTATTCCATTGTATAAATATACCACATTTTCTGTATCCATTCCTCCTTTGAGGGATATTAGGGCTCCTTCCAATTTCTGGCTATTATAAACAGGGCTGCTATAAACATAGTGGAGCATGTGTCTTTAATGTATGCAGGGGAATCCTCTGGGTATATGCCCAGGAGTGGTATGCCAGGGTCCTCTGGAAGTGGCGTGCCCAATTTTCTGAGGAACCGCCAAACTGATTTCCAGAGCGGTTTTACCATTTTGCAATCCCAGGAATCCCACCAACAGTGGAGGTGTGTTCCTCTTTCTCCACATCCTCACCAGCACTTGTTGTCTCTTGAGTTTTTAATCTTAGCCATTCTGACTGGTGTGAGGTAGAATCTCAGGGTTGTTTTGATTTGCATTTCCCTCATGACTAATGATGTTGAACATCTCTTAAGGTGTTTCTCGGCCATCCGAATTTCTTCTGGTGAAAATTCTTTGTTTAGCTCTGTACCCCATTTTTTGATAGGGTTATTTGGTTCTTTGGGGTCTAACTTCATGAGTTCTTTGTATATATTGGATATTAGCCCTCTGTCAGATGTGGGGTTGGTGAAGATCTTTTCCCACTTTGTTGCTTGCCGTTTTGTCCTTCTGACAGTGTCCTTTGCCTTGCAGAAACTTTGTAATTTTATGAGGTCTCATTTGTCAATTCTTGATCTTAGTGCGTAAGCTATTGGTGTTCTGTTCAGGAACTTTCCCCCTGTGCCCATGTCCTCCAGGGTCTTCCCAAGTTTCTTTTCTAATAGTTTCAGTGTGTCTGGTTTTATGTGGAGGTCCTTGATCCACTTGGAGTTGATCTTAGTGCAAGGAGATAAGAGTGGGTCAATTCGCATTCTTCTGCATGTTGACCTCCAGTTGAACCAGCACCATTTGTTGAAGAGGCTATCTTTATTCCACTAGATGGTTGTGGCTCCTTTATCAAAGATCAAGTGAGCATAAGTCTGTGGGTTAATTTCTGGGTCTTCAATCCTATTCCATTGATCCACTTGCCTGTTGCTGTAACAATACCATGCAGTTTTTAACACAATTGCTCTGTAGTACTGCTTAAGGTCAGGGATATTGATTCCCCCAGAAGTCCTTTTATTGTTGAGAATAGTTTTAGCTATCCTGGGTTTTTTGTTGCTCCAGATGAATTTGAGAATTGCTCTTTCAAGATCTATGAAGAATTGAGTGGGGATTTTGATGGGGATCGTATTGAATCTGTAGACTGCTTTTGGCATGATGGCCATTTTTACTATATTGATCCTGCCAATCCAGGATTAAGAAATATTTTTCCATCTTCTGAGGTCTTCTTCAATTTCTTTCTTCAAGGAATTGAAGTTCCTGTCATACAGATCTTTCGCTTGTTTGGTTAGAGTTACGCCAAGGTACTTTATGTTGTTTGTGGCTATTGTGAAGGGTGTTATTTCCCTAACTTCTTTCTCAACCTGCTTTTCCTTTGAGTACAAGAAGGCTACAGATTTGCTTGAGGTAATTTTATAAGCAGCCACTTTGATGAGTTGTTTATCAGCTGTAAATGTTCTCTGGTGGAGTTTTTTGGGTCGCTTAAGTAAACTATCATATCATCTGCAAAAAGTGATAGTTTGACTTCTTCCTTTCCAATTTGTATCCCTTTGACTTCCTTATGTTGTCTAATTGCTCTCGCTAGAACTTCAAGTTCTATATTGAAAAGATATGGAGAAAGAGGGCAGCCTTGTCTAGTCCCTGATTTTAGTGGAATTGCTTCAAGTTTCTCTCCATTTATTTTGATCTTGGCTACTGGTTTGCTGTAGATTGCTTTTACTGTGTTTAGGTATGGGCCTTGAATTCCTGCTCTTTCCAAGTCTTTTAGCATGAAAGGATGCTGAATTTTGTCGAGTGCTTTTTCAGCATCTAATGAGATGACCATGTGGTTTTTTTCTTTTAGTTTGTTTATGTAGTGGATTACATTGATGGATTTCTGTATATTGAACCATCCCTGCATCCCTGGGATGAAGCCTACTTGATCATGGTGAATGATCGTTTTGATGTGCTCTTGGATTCGGGTATTTTCTTTAGTCTTCTTCATCTTGTGTTTTGATACCTGTGAGCTCATTGAAACTGGAACTCACTAATTTAAGTTGCCAGGCCAGTGAGTTCTAGAGGTCTGTTTGTCTTTCATCACCAATGATGGGAGTATAGCCACTGACCAATTATCATCATGCCTGGATTTTTACCTGTGTGTACCAGGAATCTTAACTCAGATCCTCATGATTTTAGAGTAACAGCTTTATTGATTGAACTGTCTCCTAGATCCCTATATTAATTATTTAATGTAAGTTAGAATGTAACTAACTGTGTAAACGCAGAGTCATTCCTATTACATGTAGGTCTTTACTTACCAACACTTTAGAAGATATTGTCCTGCTTTAAATATCTTGTTCTCTCAACAAGCTCAGTTTCCTACATGCATCATGGAGGAGTAGCTATTTTGGGCCATTTTTGTCTAGTATAAGATGTCCTGACCTGTATTTGGCCATGCTTACTATGATTATTTCTACTAGACTGATGCATAAAAGTAAGAACAATATAGTATAGATTAAATTATAATTGTATCTTACAATGGAACTTATAACTCTGTCCAGTGCCAATCATTGTAGCACATTCTTAAATTTGCTTGCTGAGTGCTGCTTGGCCATGTGGAAAGCAAAGTGTGACATAGATTTTTGTCCCTGGAACAGAGCCAGCAGGGTGTGTGTCTCCACCAGTGTTGACATTTGCTAGGTACGAGGCTTGTTTGTATAAAAATATATAAATTTTACTTCATATTCTTCCTTTGGGAATTATTCTCCCTGCAAAGCATATCAGGAAATATTCTCACTTCCAAGTTTATCAGGGAATGTCCTCTCTGCCAAGGTTTATGACTCAATGATAATCAAAGACAGCATGAGTCTAGGATGTGAGGGTGCGTCTATGTTTTTAGTAAAAATTGTAAGCACTGTGACCTTTAGGACAGCCATTAAGCCTGTGGGAAAGAACTATGAAAGAATGAATTCAAAAATATATAATTTCTCAACTATGTAAAATATAAGAATGCATTATGAATTATATAAGGGGCTTCATGGACCTAAAAGAACAGACACAGCTTCAATATGAGCCATCTTATTACAAAGACAGAGACTCCTGAGTTCAAGGTCAACCTGGAACAGTGAAAAATTTAGGTTCAGGGATGGTCAGAATGGTAATCTCAGGACAAAATTATACCACTCTGGAGCATATACTCAGAAAACACTTCATCTACTACATTCACTGTGACTTTATTCATACTAGCAAGAAACTATTAAAAAGGGGGGCGGGGGAAAGAAGACATATGGTGAGGGGGAAACTGGGAAAGGGGAAAGCCTTTGGAATGTAAACAAAGAATATAGAAAATAAAAAATTAATATAAAAAAACCCTAGATGTCTGTTAATTGAAGAATAGTTAAGGAAAATGTGATATATTTACACAATGGAATATTACTGAATTGCTAAAATACTGACATCATGAAACTTGCAGGCAAATGTATGGAAATAGAAACAATCATCCTAAGTGAGGTAACCCAGACCCAGAAAGACAAATATGGTATATATTCACTTACAAGTGGGTACTAGCCATTAAGTAAATGATAGCCAGTCTATAATGCATAGACCTAGAGAGGTTTAGAAAAATAAGGGGTCTAGAGGAAACATGTAACTTTCCCTGGGAAAAGGAAAGAAAATAGATTTTATGGGTCAGATTGGGGCAGGTGAGGACAGGAGCTCCCAGAGACAAAGCCATCAACAAAAGAGCATATAACGGCTGATCTGAGGTCCCTGGCACATATATAGCAGAGGACTGTCTTGAATGGCATCAGTAGGAAAGGAAGCACCTAATCCTACAGAGGCTTGAGTCACCAGGAAAGGGGAATGCAGAAGGTGGGAGGAGCACCCTCTCAGATGCAAAGGGAAGGGGAAATGGTATGAAAACTTGTGGGAAGGGAAACTGGGAAGGGGGAACAACTTCTGGAACATAAATAAATAAAATGATTAATTAAAAAGAAAACTAAATATGTTTCATATGTATGTTTTAATCAGAAGTAAACCAAAATAAGTTTATGTAATTAAAATTAAAATGTACAATTTTAGAGTACACTATATAGTATGAAGCTGACTAAAGAGCTAGAAAGCATTCAATATTTTGTTTCTGTTTCTAAACAAATTGTTTTGAGGCTCTCGTCTGTTTTCACATTCATATCATTACAAACATTACAAATGAAACCAGAAACAAGTTAGAGCATGACTCCTGTCTCATAGTTGAGTGCATTTCCCCTCTATGGAGACTTGAAGGAATCCTTTTCCATACCCACAATGTTCTCATATCAGAGTATCTGTCCTGGGAGAGGCTAGCTCATTCAGAAAATTCATTGGAAGTCTAATGCTATTGCCTTCCAAACTTACAAATATTAGCTATTCACATTTATCATCTTATTGATATAAAATGTTATATATTAAGAGTTTCTACTCATCTCCCACCTGTACCACTTCATCAAAGTATGACACATGGATGAAAAAGAACAGTTTCATTAAGGAGATTATAGGATGTAAAGAATATGAAGGGCCATGCCTAAACAATTCTGTCAAGATCTAGTTGGGAAATCATGTCACATGCTTGACATTTTAACAGAATTAAGTATTAATAAGTAGAGTTGTCAAGTAGATAATTTTAAAAGGCCAAAACTTGTACAGGATTCATCCCTGTACAGGAGTCATTCCTGTAAGAAGTAGCTCCCAATTAGAAAGGTTGGTGGCAATCACAAAGTCATAAGGACATAGAAGACATTAGGAATCTGCATCCCAAGCTGATAGAAAAGAACTATGGCCATTTGCTCTAGGTATCACTGAACTTGAAGGAGAGCCCAAGTATCCTGGCTCTCTTTACCCCCTGGAAAGCAATTCAAAACTTGTCTTATCATCTCTACTCTGTGGCAGGGTCTTTAAGTATCTGAAAACTGGATCACTGAGTGGAAGAGTCCATGTTTCATGTTGTTTCCCTGCAATAGCTGCACTGAGACTCATCTCAACCACTATTAGAAAATTCCCTATCAATTCTGAAGATGCTAAAGGAAGAAATTGTTGCTGACATAGGTCTGCACTGTTCCTAGATTTAATTTTTTCTTAGTATTTAGTTCTGTTAAACTGAACATATCCATCTTCCTTTCTACAGTACCAGTCGTAAATGTGGGCCTGATGCATAATGACTATGTAAAGACATGGTCAGGAGTTCTCTGGTGGAGGTTTTTGGGTCACTTAAGTAAACTATCATATCATCTGCAAATAGTGATAGTTTGACTTCTTCCTTTCCGATTTGTATCCCTTTGACTTCAGTAAGAAATAAATTAGCAACTAAATGATAGCAAGCCAGTGAACAATAAAACTTAAAAAGATTTTTCAGCTAAGGTGTAACTAGAAAATAAAGACAGTTTAATGTGTGTACCATCAGCTCAGTTGAGAAAGCTGACAGTGGGAGAGGTGGCCTTCCCCAGAGAAGGGCACATTAATTCATTACGTAATGAAAAACAAACAGATTTGAAAACATACATACAAAGTGGCATTATATGGACTGAACTGGTTATATTTAGTAATAAACATAATGAAGATCAGAGTAAACATAAAACTATAAAATAAAGATTAAAAATAGTAATCTTAAAACCATTTTGTCATATATGTTTAAATCACTCATTACATGTATATATAAACATATAATTACCAGGAAAATTGCGACTGTGATAATTTTATTATATTTGTAAACATATTTCTCTCTAAACTGTTTAGCTACTCAAGTTCTTATTAATCACCTGAGATATGATAACTCTTCAAAAGGCTCTATAGGCATCTAGGTCACATGATACGATATGAAATGATGTTATGATATGATATGCCTGAATTTTTCTACATAATGGTTGAGTATTCTACTTAGCTGAAGTAAGCTATAAAATAGCATGCCATTCCAGAATCCAGTCATCGCAGAGATCTTTGATGCTGCAAGCTGCTGTACTCAGAAGAGGTGATTGTGTGTCTGGAAATGGCTTGGTTTGGAGGAAAGATCTGCAGGTATGAATAGAACCATTATGGGAATCTCACCTAAAGTTCACAAGAGGTATGGCAACAAGGAGTTCTAGGATGAGCTTTCTCTGTGAATCTTGTCCACACAGGCCTCAAACACTGGAGATATCATTCTGAGAATACTGGTAATATACTCAAGATACAAACCTATAGTAGCACACAACAATAATAGGATCTGGAAATTCA
This sequence comes from Apodemus agrarius, assembly GCA_964023405.1. Taxonomy (NCBI): domain Eukaryota; kingdom Metazoa; phylum Chordata; class Mammalia; order Rodentia; family Muridae; genus Apodemus; species Apodemus agrarius. The sequence continues at coordinate 84,674,862 of OZ030012.1, read as the reverse complement.
GAAATTATGATACAAAGACTTTCATCTGATGACTATGTATCATGTAATAGTTATCATGGCAAAGAGAAATGAACTATACCATTTCTCAGGAGACTCATAATGAATTATGTAAGGAAACATTTAATACTTTGGTGAAACGCAGTAATAGAATAGCAAAAATTTAAAACTAGCATCATAATATGTTAGTGTTCAGTATCACTATCTTATGTTGAAAAACAACAATATGAACTAATCAGTACCCCCCAGAGCTCCCAGGGACTAAACCACCAACCAAAGAGTACACATGGAGGGACCCATGGATCCTGCTGTATATGAAGCAGAGGATGGCCTTGTTAGACATCAAGGGGAGGAGAGGCCTTTGGTTCTAAGAAGGCTCAATGCCCCAGTCTAGAGGAATGCCAGGTCAGGGAAGCAGGAGTGGGTGGGTTGGTGAGCAGGGGGAGGGGGAAATGGCTGGGGTGGTGGAGGGAAAACCAGGAAAGGGAATAACATTTGAAATGTAAATAAAGAAAATATCTAATAAAATATCTATCTTTCCAGTTTGGCCTGTGAAAGCATTATGACACATTTATTCCTTCTTCTTTTCTGCATGCTCAAAGCTAGATTCAATGCTATGAAGTCATGTGAATGATGATAAAGGAACTTTGGAGAAGTCACTGTGTGCCCACCACTCAATTTTAAAGGCACTGCACCTTTAGTCTTTATTCTGGCCTGAGTCACATATTTCCTATATTTTAGAGATGAAGGGCTGAAATAAACCAAGGAAGAGCATTGTGCTCAAAGGCAGTAGCTCGAGTGTGGCACCCCAGTGTCAGCATGTGCAGGCTCTAGCATGTATGCAAATACTCCAGATGAAGGCATTCACATTGTTAAGGCTGTTGTTCAAAAAATTCTCTTGAACTGCTTGTGAGATGACTTAGGGACAGTTTGGATTAAGAATTGTCTTGGTAATGCTCATGCAGCAGAAACCCTGTAATGTTAAATCCTTTTCCTAACTTTGGGTTATCTATATTAGGAGACTTGATGAAAAAGAGATAAGCAAGCACTGCCAATCATAAAATGCTAAATTATTGCTCTACAGTCTCGTTTAGGATCCTTTAGAATCAGTGGCTCTGGGACTATACACCCTTCCTATGACATCTTCAGTGTATAGAGAAAAAGCTCATTGTTCTTTTCACATCTCTAAAGTTTTTTTCTCCTTTTTTCATGCAAAAAACCTGTTCCTGTAAAATGGAAAGGATTTATTTGATGCCTGTTCCTCATCTCACTTATGTGATGCATTCAGTGCTGCAGACCTTGCAATAGTCCTATTAAGCCCCTTTTATTTTCCCATATAGGTACCAGGATCAAAGACTAGAAGGTTTCTATTATCCTGATATTCTCAAAATCTTAATGAAAATATGCATCTGAACTGATGTATCAAGTTTGAAAGATTTCAAAATGGAACCCAGTGTAGGTGAGAATGACCTTTATATCCTGTGGCAGTTCTGATCACCCAGAGCACTCACCTCTTTGAATTCTGAACTTAGTCCTTACAATACTGCAGACTCTGGGTTGATTGCTTTTAAAAGCATGGCACATACTGCATCACTTAAGTACAAACATGAGAATTTCATCCTCATATCAAAATGTGATTATTCCTATGTCATGTAAGTAGGTAATAATAAATGTTAATGCTTGTTTTAAGGTATTTATATACTCCAGTAGTTAAACCTAGAACTCTATGTATATTCTCTTATTTTATCAACATGAAGATACTGTAAAATTAAGTCTTATTTTAACTAAAATTCACTTTTTTATAATAAATATTAAAATGTATAATTTATGGGGTATACTGGCTGGTTTTGTGTGTCAACTTGACATGAACTGGAGTTATCTCAGAGAAAGGAGCTTCAGTTGGGGAAGTGCCTCCATGAAATCCAGCTGTGGGGCATTTTCTCAATTAGTGGTCAAGGGTGAGGGCCCCATGTGGGTGGTGCCATCTCTGGACTGGTAGTCTTGGGTTCTGTAAGAAAGCAAGCTGAGCAAGCCAGGAGAAGCAAGCCAATAAGTAATATCCTTCCATGGCCTCTGCATCAGCTCCTGCTTCCTGACCTGCTTGAGTTCTAGTCCTGACTTCTTTTGGTGATGAACAGTAATATGGAAGTGGAAGCTGAATAAACCCTTTCCTCCCCAACTTGCTTCTCTGTCATGATGTTTGTACAGGAATAGAAACCCTGACTAAGACATGGGGTATCCTGCTCTTTTGATATGTATATTCATTGTACAATATTTTGTAGTAGCTATATCTATCTCCTCAAGCATTTGTCACTTAATTGCTTAAACAAATATTCATCAAGACTCATTTCTTCTAAATTTGTGAAGGAAACAAAATATTGCTGCTCTATATATTCAGACTATTGTGTAAGAATTTCTAGAATTTCTCAGTTCTTTTGAACTATAATTTAATGTTCACTATCACCATCATCCTATTCCTCCCTTTCTCATTTCTCCAGTATCTTTGATTATCACTTTTCTACTTTCAGTTCCTTGAAGAGTAACATAATAATGATAGTCCTGTAAAGGGCTATCATGGATTTCATTATCATCATAATTTTATTGATATTAAAAACAAATGTTGAAGAAATTTGCCTTAACTTGCTTGTTTTATGAATTGTTTGTTTGATCTTTATGTTTGAGCACTCTGAATTCATAAGTTATTTTACCCATCTTCATCTTAAATTGATGAAGAGAATCAGGAAAAACAGACTCATATTCTCAAATAATGTTTATCATAAATAAATGAGATACAGTCGTCTAAATGCAACTAAGACCCAAGACTGTGGGAGACTACATCTCCCATAATCTGTTGACTACAGGACAGATGTCCATTGTCAAGTTTCATGGTCAGTATAAAATCTTGTACTGATATGCAAGAAAGCAACAGTATAAAGCCCGTGAAAGGCTATGTGTTCATGATCTAGTTCTTTTCATCTAATCAGTGACTTTGATGAAAAATAAAATAAAAAATAAAAGAAGGAGGAAGTTGAGGATGATGATGATGAGGAGGAGAAGCTGTACATTTCTTTATATTAGGAAAAGCAACCCAAAACACTAGCCAATCTCAGTATTGGTTATCAAAAAGTTACATTTTAGTTTCCTAAATGTTGCTATAATAAACATTATTACCAACATAACTTGAGGGAAAGGGGTTTATTAGTATAAAAGTTCCTGATCAAAATTTATCACAGAGGGAATTCAAGACAGGAACCAAAGTGAAGAATCTGCAGAAGAAATGAAAGGAAAACATTCCTTACTATTTTTTTTCTCACAGGCTGGTGCTCAGTAAGCTTTCTTTTATAGCCCAGAACTATATGTTTAAGAATTATGTTGGCTACAGATGGATAGACTCTCCCTGTAAATCATAAACCAAGTCAATTTTTCACAGATATGGTAAGAGGAAACTATGATTGAGACAATTATTTATTTGAGGTTCTTTCTTTTCTAGGTGATCCCAGATTGTGTCAAGTTGGTGATAAAAACTAACCTAGATAAGTATGAAGAAGAAATTATTTTAAAAGAATTTTTATCACTTAACAGATGGAATTTGGCCTATTCTAGAGTTTGCCAAGTTTCTCTATATCCATGAGATCAAGATCCATAGTTACGAAGCTCCATAGTTTGTAGTAAAGTAGCTAAAAAAACATGCTCAGCTTGATGTTTGGACTAAGCCTATCCCAGAATATAGCTCTGGCAGCTGGATCTATCAGAGTGTGTGTACTAGAGCATAGCACTTGCTTCGTGGAAGCTTGGCAGCTTGGAGTTTGCCCACAAGAGTAGAGGTTAAAAGATTTGCAGTATATTATTTAAAAAGTATATGTATTATCTTGTCTTAAAAATTGGAAAAAGCATGTTGACTGAAAAATATGAGAAGTATGAGGGGAAAGGAGTAATGGGAGGTGTTCACATGATCACATTTCACTAAAAATATGTTTGAAAAGGTCAAAAGTAATTTTTAAAAAATGTGTATTAGTTGTAAATATCATTCTCCCTGTTTTCATAAAGAGTCCACATGGTAATAAATGATCCAAAGCCTCATCGTTCAATAGGATCAGAACAAAATTTTATCCTTTTCCAATTTCAACAGCTATAGATATGTATAATTTTCTAAGGGTTTGTGGTATCCTGCTTATTTTCAAAATAAATTTTCTCTTTGTGTGCAATCCTTACCATTTTCCACCACATACATTATTTTTGATCAATGTATTTTGCCTTTAATTTGGATCCAACTATGCTTGTCTGTCCCTTAATGGATAGCATTTTTGTTGGTTATGAACTATGAATCTAAACATCACTACTGGATTTTCATAGAACATTAAAAAATAGTAACATAATTGGATCTAAAAATGCATTATACTGAAAATCCAGAAGGCACATAAAAAAGGAGTTCACATTATCTGTCATACCAGAATGTTCTTTGAAACCCTGCCATGAGTGTACTATTGTTATGGCCATATGTATCCCTTCTCTAATTTATCTTGGAATAATTTCTTGGTTGAAGTACAATTTTAAAATCCACCAATAATGCCTGTTAAATACAACCTAACCTGCCAACAGATATTAAGGACTATGTTGCATGGCTTCTCAAAAATTGTGGATTACACATGTTCTCTCCCCACCTGCACAGTAAAACCAATAAACAGTGTTAAAGAGTTGCCCAATATGGATGATGGATGGCCAATTAGTAGTCAAAAGAAATCTGGGGAAAACTCTCTGTGGATGACCACAAAAGCCAGCTGGCCTTGGCAAAAATTCCACTAAGGCTGTATTTAGCTGAAAACTAACTCAAATAGTAAAGTCATTTACTAAATAGCATTGCTGGGAGTTGGTTTGACTCTATTGTTTAGCAATAATATTGAGGGCTCAAGTTTCTCCTAACTCTGTTCAGTCAATGAAGAGGTTGATTTTATCTTCTAGCTCATAGTTAAAGATGCTCCACCTACCATAGAACTTTCTTATTATCTTGCCAAAGAAAATTGTCTACAGAAGTCTATTATTAGTGATTTTATAGTTATGAATGTTTAAAGGTACAACAAGAATTGGCTACTTTCTTAAGAAGAAATGGTTGGAAGATGTACAATGTTGGCGTTTGCAATACCTCACATAAAAAAACATACACAGACCCTACCTTTAAAATATGTCAAGACATGGAAGTATGAAATTTTTTTGTTTTCTGTTTCTGGGACACTATGCAGCACACTTTCATCCCAGAGCTCCAATTATTGATACACTTACTCCAGGAAATATTTTAAGCGAATTTCCAATGGATTCCAATAAGTTTCTTTAATTAACCCTCACAAAATAATGTGGTTTAAAAAGTATAATATTTTTTCACAGCTGTAAGAAATTTTCATACATTTAATGAATGTGTAAATGTACGTTTGTTATGTAACAGCCCTGGAGGTCAGGACCAGAAAGATTTTAAAGTGCCAAAATTACTCAGTCACCACAGTTATGACAATTCCACTATACTCCTACATTTAAGAAGAACTTTTGTAAACATTGTGTTCACTGGGAAAATCTGCAGCTTTCTCCCTATTTTAAGGATCACTTGTTAGCAACCTGTATCCTTAATTTCTACCTTTGGATGTCAAATAGCATCCTCTGGTTTCAAAATTAGGACATGCAGAACTTTCAGGAGCACTGTTGAGGTTCTCTACCAGACATTCTATTTCCTATAACATATAAAGAAATAAGCAGGAAAAGAGTCTTTAAGCAGTTTCACAAGGGCAGAGGTCTACTAACAGGGAGATTTTAGACCCTGGTTCATTAGTACTGGCCTCAAATTTTGCAAAACCATTGAAATGAAGAAAATATTAGTCCCAAATGAATTTCTGAAAAGTGCTACATTTTTTTGACTTGAAAAATTCACATCACATTTACACATAAAAACAGAATATTCTGAAGCTGTCATCCTTAATTGTCTTCCTGCTATATGAAAAACTATTAATATGACTTTAAGTGGTTTTGAAAGAATATAGAATAAGGACCTATAAAGCTCTAAGTGTTGTTAGTTACCACAGCCTTCCAGACCTATACACTAAACGTGAGCCTACCCTCATTCCATGATGGTCTTTTGAAATTTCACCCACCATTCTACCTATAGGAATAGTTACTACTCACTATAATCATGGCATTATAGTTCTATAGCTAATAGTCACCTTCTTCCTCTCACAGATTCATGATAAGCTTCCAGAGAAAACTGAACACATATCTTCTGATAATTACCACAGCTAACAGAGAGTCTACATTTCAGTAGAAACTGTTTTCATAGAAGTCAAGGTAGGGAAGAAGATGGTCTTTGACTCACTGTACACTCACTTTACAGACATAGGAGAACCAGCAATTTACCTGTAACAAGATGTATCTCTCAATAAACATGACTTGATAAATAATGCCTCATCTCTTTTATTAAAATATCACCAGGAAACATAACATTTTCCTCAGTTTTTTTGCATCCTGATTTCATCTTTATATTAAAGCCTTAGATGAAAACTTATTGGGTACATTTTTAAAGATATTTTTGAAAAGTATTTTCTTTTCTATAGATATACTTTGTAAAATTATTTTCTTACTAGTATTCATGGAATAGTCTTAGTATATCATTAAGAAATGATATCCATTGAGAACTATAATAGCAGCAAATTTGAAATGTTAAATGAAGAGGCTACCATTACTTTTTTCTTTTTACACCAGAAAAATCCCATACTACAAAATTATCATGCTTGAAAGACTTTATAACTCTTTCAGTAACTCTTTTCATGTGATATAAATTTTTTCACGTCTTTATTTTTAAATTACATTGCCTGTGTTTCCAATATATTCAGTATATTTAATTCAGTGACATTTGTATTATTTTCCTACTTTTGTTTCCTTACTATTTGATTTTTGATATATAGAAAATTTTGGTTTTGATAGTCCTCATTCTTCTACATATATTGTGCATCAGCTTATTAAAGTTCTCAAAAATTTTTTTTCTAAAAAATTCCTAAAATCATATGAAGCTTACATGGTAATTGACAGAGATTGACTCCAAGGCAATATTCTCCCTCCCCTCATTCTTTGTTTACATTCCAAATGATTTCCCCTTTCCTGGTTCCCCCCTCTACATAAATCCCATAAGCCCTCTCCCCTCTGCCCATTCCCCAATCAAACCCTCTTCTCTGTCCTGGTACTCCCCCACATTGCTGCATCAAGCCTTTCCAGGACCAGGGCACTCTCCTTTCTTCTTCTTGGGAATCATTTGACATGTGAATTGTTTCTTGGGTATTCAGAGCTTCTGAGCTAATATCCACTTATCAGTAGCTGCATTCCATGTGTGCTCTTTTACGATTGGGTTACCTCACTTAGGATGATATTTTCCAGTTCTAACCATTCCAAGGCAATATTCTTAATAGTATCTTTTTGTTATTCTGAGATCTTAGGATATTTAATTCTGAATAATGCATAGTTTGAACAGTTATATAGATTTTATTACATTTTGTTAACACTCGTCTAATGATTTCTCACCCATGATTTATATATATTTTATTTAAACTTCTTTAAAAACAATATTAGATTTTATTGTTTAATAGATGTCCTCACTGTCACAATAGTGGCACAAATGTCATAGAGGTAATCATTCAAACTTTTCCTTTCTTTTCATTGTTATTTTATTTTATTTTTTCATTTATGGCCATTGTCATGATATGGGACTTGTGCCATAAACTGCTGGTTACGGCAGAGTATAAGCCTAGGTCTGTCACAAGGTCCTAGTGGAAAACCACTATTATTCTACTATATGAACATGACAATAAAACTAGTCCTAGTTCAATATTGTAAAGGGCATTTTTCTTACTTTCTAATCTTTTACAGGGACTTAATATTTTACAGTCATAGTTATTTAAATGGATCTCATCTTTAGAACAGTACACTGTCTCCCAATTATTATCTATCAATGTTTTGATAATCTCTTCCTTTTAAATTTATTATGTGTGTGGGGTTATGGAGTAAAGAAGTTGATATATAATATATTCCTTCATTAATTTCTACTTATATTTTGAGACTGGATCACCCACTGAACGAAGAGTTGATGGGTTGGTTAACATGGTTCATTAATTAGCTCCAGGGATCATCCTAGCTTCATGTCCCAGACCTGACATTTCTTCTGCATACTACTCTGCTAGGATTTTTTAATGGGTGCTAGTATTCCCAAATCAGGTATTTACATCTGTAGAGCTGACATTTTATATACTAAATTGTTTTCTTAGGCCTTTACTTATTCTAATACATAAAAAAATTGGAGTGCATTGTCAAGTTTAATTATAAAAGTCAAGTTAAAATTTTGCTTATTCTATGTTCATAGAATAGGTACATAGAATAGAATATTCTATGTATTAACCTTAAAAGTTTTTTATGAAGCAGATATCCAATAGTTAAAGAGTCAAATAATTGAATTGTGCCATGCTAAAAAAAAGAATTCATTTGTCTAAATGTTGCAGACTTAAAATGACCAACTCAGTTATTTATGTGATAGCCTGCCCTAATTTAAAATATTCAGTTATTATTCTTGTCATATCAATACAAATAGTCATTATTCTGTGTTAACTAATTAAAGCCTTGCATACCCCACATTGTTTTCATTAATTTTTGATTCAGCAAGAGCTTTAGAATTCTTGTATATAACAAATTCCTGCATGAATGACTTCACTAATAATTACTTAGCTGGGAAAGAAGCAAAAGCATTTGATATAAATGCTCAGTGTTTTATTGTTGTTATTGTATTTGGAATCTGCATGTATAGTGTGTGTTTTGTGTTTCTTGTTTTTTGGAATATGTGACTTAATGATTTTAATTGCATTGTGTGAGATACCATCATAGATTTGAGTCAGAAAAATAAGATTAACAATATCTATGAGAATCTGTGGGGGGGAGGGGGAATGATTGGGGAATAGTTGGGGGGGAGAGGAACTATGGGACATAAGGAGGGGGGAACTGGGAAAGGGGAAAGCCTTTGGAATGTAAACATTGAATATAGAAAATAAAAATTAAAAAAAAAGAGAATCAACTCTCTAAACATCTCATTCATTTTCACTCAGTTATCTCTTGTTACAGTGGTAATCCAATCACAGATATGTGTACAGCATATTCAAATGTCCAAGAGACTGATAAAGTTATTAAATAGATATGTGCCTGTATCCTGGTGGAAGATCTCAATTTTGGCATTGAGGAGAGCAGGGATTTTTTTTTCCATTTCCAACTGCTGCGAACCAGAAGATTGTAGGTAAAGATCCCTTGACTGTGATATACAAGTCATAATGTAATTCACACAAGAAAATACAAGTTTACAAAGTTATAAACATGGATTTCTTCAAATTTCATTACTATATATCAAAAAAAGTGGAAACAGAAATTTGATCTTCTATCCAGTGTGTATATGTATGAGAAAACCAGTAAGAGAATAAGAATCCAATAAACATGTTTGCTATTTAAGCTTGCGCTTTCTCTCTCTCTCTCTCTCTCTCTCTCTCTCTCTCTCTCTCTCTCTCTCTCTTCCTATGTATAGTTAGAGAATCTTGTGTGTATAAACAGCATAAAGAAACATTTTGGTAATTGTAGCAAAAATGTATCCATGCAAATTACATTGTTAATAAAGACACTTAAACATTTTTGTTTCTTTAGGATGTTAGTTCACTGGCACTATGAGAAGCACTTTTTTTGACTCTAGGCTATTGCTCTTTATGGCTTCAGACACTGAAGCCAGCAGAAGAACTGGAAGAACCAAAAGCAAAATGTCTGAATGGCTTTTGTCTCCTTCAAGATAGCAAATCGGTCACACAGAATGCAGCTGGGAAATCTGTGTATCTGAAGCCTACAGAAACAACAGAAATCCAAAGCCTGGAGCTTATGGGTTATAATGAAGGCAAGTGCAAATTGGAGGGCTTGGCCTATTTCCCTGAAAATACTTACATTTTTATGTTAAGGCTTTTATGATAATTGATTTGCAATGGTATTCTCTTTAGAGTAGATTGTTGGTTATTATTTTATTGCAAGAGAACATTTGTAAAAGGGTTGTTAAATAATACATCCAAAGTCATAGGTGTTTAAATTCAAGGTTTTTCTTTTCATCTCCACATCTCTTCCTGGAATTCCTTTCATCCATTAATGTTCTACTCCAGGATAATCCCTTGAGGAATCAGAGCACTTTACCAAGTATGTTCTGATAGCAGATTGCTTCCAGCCTACACAGAAACCACATACCTTCACAGCCTATTGAGTCAGGAAGCTTTTTTCACAAGACAGTGGTATTCTTGACCTTTGGACATATACATGTGACAATCACCAGATTTTTTTCTGTTCCTTAAGAAAATAAAGAAATCCCTGGAATTGTATCTCTGCCTTAGATATGAGAATACAAACCATCCTGGATAAAGCCATGAGATCCTATGGCTTCATTTATAAGTCTATATGAAACACGCTGGTTGCAAAATTGAGTTTAACAGAGCAGAAAAAAATCTGTGAGTTTCTAATGGAGGTAGGCTGTGTTCTGCCCTTTTGTTTATAATTACAATTATGGAAGCATTATCACAAACAAAAGGAATTATCTTCAGCAATCAGATCAGCTGGAGAAATACATCAGAAATTACTGAGTTCAAGAAGAACACAATCAACAGGGAAACATTGGTGGTGGGGGGGGGGCGATTGAAGAATGTCCTTAGAGGAGCTTGAGATCACTGGTTGTATTGAAAGGCAAACAAACCAAAAGTAACATCTGGCATTTGGAAGAACTCAGTGTAAAACAAACAAAACCATCCAATAGATTTTACTGCAGAAGTATCAAGGAGTTCTAACAATCTGCTAGTGTATGTTACAGCTGCAGCAATAAGTGTGTAGGGCACCTCCAGTAAAGTGATATGGAAAAAATAAATACATAAAAATGGAGATGGTAATTGATACAGTGACAGAAACAGAATCACTGAGATTTTTTAGTAACAGACCGAGTGCCAAACACCTCCAGTGGCTTTCTGTTCATGTTGGGAACACATTGAGAAGCTAGCCACCATAATTGCTAAAATGTCCCTTAGCCATTCATAAGCTAAGCTTCTGGTTGTTCTCCATTCTGCATACTTTGAATTGGTAGTTCTAAAACCACCTTAAAATAAACCATTATTTTGAAAGACATAGTTCAAGGCAACATAGAATAAAAGGTGAGATTATCATTTCTCTCTTTAAAATACCAGGGCACTTGGACGATCAATGATATCAGATCTTTCTCTATGAGGAGGATTTTACTAACTGTCTCATCCTTCATTGTAACTGTGGCTCTTAACATCACTTCTGGATGAAGGCAAAACAATGTAAGAAACCAGTGCTTCTAAGGCCCCTTGGTCCCTTGCTATTTTTGACAGGCAGGCAGGATATTTAGAGATGATCCCTATAGGAGCCTTAAGACATGACAATTAGATATAGTGTCCTGAAACTCTTATGCTTTGTTGAGTCTGAGTGAATGGATGTTGTAGAGTAATGGCCCCGATATACTAACTTCTTCCCTAAGATTTAATCTTATTGATTTTGTTAGAAATTGTTTTTCTCAGATGTTATTATTAGACCTTAAATGAACAGGGTAGAAAAACTCTTAAACAAAATCATGGTTATTACAACTGTGATCAATATTTCCTACCATAATAAGCATATTTTCCCTTCTTATGTTCTTAGTGATCTTTTCTGTTATTGCCTGAATTAGAGAAAGCCAAACTTCATGGGGGTGATTTTTTACCAAAATATTCGTAGCAAAAGTCTGCATGTATAAGGTTAAGTTTTATTTTACTGTTATTAATAATAAATAAGTAAATAAATAAATTTACATAAAGAAAAAGGAATTATCACTTGATCAGATGTCTGCAGGCAGTTCTAAAGTTTAGTTTGGGCTGTGGAGAAGGTATGAAGTGTCCTTCAAGCTTCTTGGAGTTCAACTAGTTTGTCTAATTTTAAACATGTGGTTCTGCTAATTAACTCAAAAGTATATACTGCTGGTCATAAAATGTGAAGAAGGAAGGAGACTCATGGATTTAAATAGGAGGTACCAGAAGAATGTTTGCAATGACTCCCATTACAAAGCAAAGGTACATTTATCATGTTTCAGAGTGCTTGGATTTTTACAATAACAACTTAAATAATACACACTATTTAAATTAACCATAAAAAACAGTTCATTTACTTTTCTTAAATAAAATTGCATCTCTGATTCTGGCGTAATAAATAAAGTTAACTTTGAGACCATTTTGTGACATCTATTTTTCAAAAGCTCTGCTGGTGAGAGAAAATTCAGGTAATCTTCATCCTTGCATGTGCTAAAATATATTATTTAAATCCACAATAGTAACAAATTCCAAAAAGAACTTCACCATTATGATGTGGATACATTTTCTATTATTTTCTCTTACACATTGCTCCTGGTGTTATTTTAGCCTCCACTTACATGAGCATGCTTTCTTGTGGCAAGGAGAAAGAAGGAGTCGCATCATCTTTTCATTCTTCTAGGTATGTTTTCAGTATAGTTATTTTAAAATAAAATAATGTATTGAAATAGTTTGGGCTGCAATTACATATTAAATATATTAACTTTAATGCGAACAACGGTATTTATTTAAAAGCCATAATTAAGTAAAAGATTTCTATCCTTTTTTTATAATTACTATGTTTAATTTGCATTCTTTTAGAATGAGGTTATTTGAAATTTACCCTATTTAAACTAAAAATATTGAAATAAAACCAGTCATAAATTTTGGTTTTCTTTGTAACTCTAAAATAATTGAACTAGAAATAAAAATGTATGGGAATAGTTATCAAAGAAAACTGGATCATATTAAGATATTTATGTCAATTTTTTTTCAGCCAAGATGAGCATTTCAGTACAAATGGCACATTATCAAGCTAGTTACAATGCTCAAATCCACTATTAAATAACAATATATGTCAGCATGGACCTGGGATAATATTTGTCAAAAGTTGTATAAAGCATGTGAAAATTCTCACTTGCGAAAACCTCCTAATTAAAGATATTTTATAGACTAGAAAAGGCAGCCATATTTAATTAAAATTTAAATTTGTCTATTCAGTGTTCTTTACATTTTGATTTTGCTACCAAAAGCACTTAAATTATAAAACAAAAATTTCTTATCACTTTTTAGAAAGAATCATTTTCTTCAATTGGAAGCCTAAAGATTTAATGACATAGTCTGCCTTATACTGAAACTTCTATTAATTTTTTAACTTATCAAAAAATAGCTTTATTATGCTTTTAATTGTATTTTATTTTTACTTTTTAAAATTAATTTATTTTTATTAACCATTTTAGTTACATTTCAAATGATATCCCCCTTTCAGGTTAGCCTTCCACAGTCCCCATCCCATCCCCCATCTTCCCCCTCCCTTTGTCTCTATGAGGGTGCTCCTCCACCCACTCACCCACTCCAGCCTCACCACTCTAGCATCCCCCTATGCTGGGGCTGTGACAAAAGGAATAACAACAGTTAAATATTTCTAATTTATGTGACAGATTATGAAGACATAGTCTGCCTGTCATTTTTCTATTTAATAAAAATTTATCTGGTAGAATGTTCTCTAGTGTCTACAGTGAACCAGGAACTGTCGGTCCTGAAAATTGAGAACTGATCTACAATGTAAAGATGCCTTCCATCTTTCCATTATTAATAGATACTTTCTGCGCTATAGCTCAGCATTGTCATTTATTTATGAAAATGCTCTCTGTCTTGATTGTTTCACCTACTTGCTCCACGTTTCTGTCTGCTCCTCTAAATAACTCAGATTCTTTTTTAGACACAAACTCTTGAGATAGCAAACCATTTTTAATAGATATGCTTGAAATGTTATTTTCTCCTGTTAGAATCCTTATTTGATTGCCTTACATTTCAAAATTTATTGAAGTTTATTGTTTAGTAATCCTACATAAAACATAAATTTTATATACCTCCCTTGCATTCATATTCTACAAACTCAGATATTTAAATCAAATACAGTTTCCTTTCAAGAACAATATGAAAATCCCGACCTATGAATAGTTCTTGAAAAATGTTTTAATAGCCTTGCTAAGGAAATTTTTACTTTTTCCTTGAAATAAAGCTTGAATCCCTGATTATCAAATTTCTTTTAAAACAGTGTAAGTTAGTACATATTCCTAAACTATTTCCCACATTAAAGCATACAATTAATCATTTACATCTATTTTTTTGTCCAAAGAAAAACCGTAAAAATCAGTAAACAATACTGTTAATTAATTCAAACTTAGAAATTGTTGGCACTGCTATCTCTTTCAATCAGTGATTGGCAGATTGCCAATGGACACTGACTGGCACATGACATTGGCTAATTATTGTGCACAGTTATCAAGTATCTCACATAATTGTTAGAGAAAACATTGAATTTTGATTACATAATTCTTTGCTGAGTCAATAGCCTGGATTAGTGCATTCAACTGTAGTATCTACATTTTATGTGTTTTATATTCTACTTTAATCCAAGTATAAGTCCAAAGATCATGTAATATTTTCTAGGGCATCACTCCTTCTGGCTTGTTTAAATAAATAAGATCTTTATTTCTGGCCTATTTTTTTTTTATGGATAGCAAGGTTTCACAGCCATGGCTAGGCAAGTATACTCTAATATTTACATTCATAATTTTTCCCAAATATTCCTATTATTTATTCATTGTACCTAGTCATTACCTATTACTGGATGACTTCTGTTCTGTAACTGGCTGAGAAACGTTGAATTTCTTATTTCTGTCACAATGTTGGTGACTGGCTCATCAGCCCCTTGGCTGCTATGATTCTCCAGGGACCTGTTTCATGTCTCCACTCTGCTCCTCATTACAATTTTAATAACATTTTTGAAGATCCTTAAAAACAACAAAACAAAACAAAATAGAACACCTGAGTACACATACTGTACCACTCAAATATAATTGCAAGTAATAAAATGAGAATCTTGGAGGTAGGTCTCTAGGAAGAGTTCAAGCCTGAATGCTCTTCTCTGGCATTGCAGATGCTAAGCAACGCTTGGGACCTGAAGGTTAAGATTTTACTTCCATGACATAACAAATTCTATTGACACTACCTATTTTTCTCTAGAGGCTCAATTCGTTCTTCAAGTATATATACATATTATATATAATATATTATATATATAGTCTCGTTTATGTGCATAAAACTTAAAAAATGCAAACCCATCTTACCATTTCTCAACTAAACCAACCTATATTAATAAAACTACAAGGCTATCAGAAATGTGTGTCTTATTCTCCCTACATATCTCTAGAGAAGATAATGAAAATGGAAGTCCCACTAAAAGGCAACTCAGGATAGAAGACCTAAGACTACCCACTGACTCTGAGAATCTCGGTCAGAATCTCACAGGAGTAGACTGGGGATCATTGAAGACCAGATCTCATAGGTAATGGAAACAGAAAGTTAGAAAATTTAGAAAAAGGAATGCAGAGTCTATTCAGACTTGTCATTCCCAAGTGGAGGCCACTCAGTTCCTACTGTAGAGATCAACTACAGAGTAGAGAATCCTTAAGAGAAGGGAGCCTAAGAAAATGTCCATACTATTACTCTAGCAGTAAATAATATATGGTAGGTTTGGGTATATATATTTTATGTGGTGGTGGAGAGGTAATACAGAGGTAGACAAAGAAAGATGGAGAAAAGTAAGAAGGCAGAAGAATGTGGGGAAACTAAAGATAAAAGAATCTCTCATGGGAGATCCTAGATAAAACCCTCTTGCTAGCTGAAGAGTCAAGAATTTCAGCACAAATAACTACATTTTCTATTATACAAGTGCTGTCATAGAAATAAAAATTCTTTCAAAATTGTTAAAATTACACTAACTCAGGCTTAAGGCTTAAATGTATTTGACCTTTCCCTACTATTTTCTGGGAACCCTTAACCTTTGTTTATAGTAAGGCCGTCCTAACTTCTGTACTCCCAGGATACCTTATCAATTATAACCCTGACAAATACACCTCAGGAACCACCCTGTGATCTGTGATCTAATTTAAATTTCTTAAGAGCCCTTTGAGAATAATAACTTCATATATCACTAAGATAATGACTGGGGGCTATTGTAGGCAATAGATTGTGATTTTACCAAAGCCCATTCCTATTCTTAGTTATGTAATAAGCTTCTCCTGAATGCCTTTTATTGACCCCAATTCTAATTCTGTTTTTAAAAAGTTTTAAGGCTAGGTATATGCTTCAGTGACTAACAGCTCTTGATCTACAATCTTATACACCTGAATTCAAAACCCAGCAGCATGTTAAAAGCCAGACATGGTTGCTCATGCTTGCAACCACAACATGGGGAAGGAAAAGAATTCTAATAACTCAGTGCTCAGCAAAGCCAGCTGAAGTGAGTTTTAGAGTTGGTTAGAAACACTATCTCAAAATAATGAAACAGAAGGCAATGCTGGGAAGTCTCAACATTTTTTTCTGGCTTCCACAGCTTAAAGGGCATGTTCATTTGGCACAAACATAAACACTAAATAAGTAGTGTTTAACAATATCCTACTCGTCTATACTATCTTTTCTTACTGTCCCTTTCTGGGAAGCCAAGAATCCAGTTTTACTTGAGTAGAGGTTTAAGTAGAGATTTGTGTTATAGCAACAAGGCACAGTGTCTCTATCTCATCCTCTAATAACAATACAAAGCCCAAAATCACACAGCTGATGCACCTATCAGTTGAGGGGGTATTGAAAACTAAAGAAAAAGTAGAAAGCAAAACAGACACTCAAAAATATAACCAACAGTAGATGCATTGCTAAACAAATCTGCAGTCTGGCCACAAAGGAATTTTGGTTTTATATACTATATAGGTGTTGGTAAAATCTCATCTCTGCACTTGACAAGAACAGTGACAAACAAGAAGACAATTTTAAAGTGTTCCTGCTATGGTGGAAGTTAGTCAACTCTAAAGGTAAAGGTTGCCTCTCTGAATATGCTCCTCTGGAAACCTAGAGCAGCTCCATTGGACATTTCTGAAATTTGATATATGAATACTGCTAGGTAGGAGGGAGAAAGCCCTGAATGAGGCTCACTTACTTCCTTGTAGTAGAAAGGGAAGAGATGGAAGATGTCAGGGCCTAAGATGCCATCAGAAGTTTGCTGACATCCCTTATCAGTAGCTAAATGCTAAAACATTCCTGATTATTATAACCACAACCTGTGCCTGACCGACAATCCACAAAGAACATTGCAGAAAGCAAAGTTTCAACAACACACCACAAAGGTTCTGCTTTCCACAGAATAGACCAATCCAAGTATCCAGAAATGGAACAGCAAGATGGCAAAGACCAGATCAGTACAGAATCTTCTTAGGAACTAAAATTAGAATTTTTATATGACCCAGCTCTACTACACTTGGTTTTACACATAAATAGGTAGATCTAAGTCTACTTATCACAGAAATACTTTCATAACCATGTTTATTATATAACTATGCACATGTACTAATACTGTTTCTATGAACATGGGAATTTATGTAGAAGAGATGGCATATGCACACAATGTAAATTTTCTAATTTAAAAAGAAAACAAAATATAACATGTACAAAAAAATGATACAACTAACAATCAGCATATTAAGCAAAATAACCCAGACTGAGACATATATTACATACCTTTACATATATATGTATATACGTATATACATATATATGTATATACGTATATACATATATATGTATATATATAATCAAATATCTTAATATACAATTTATACATATTTGTATATATCTACACACATGTATTTCTCAGATTTCTTTTGCTTAACTCTTCTGAGACTATATATTGTGCTTAGTTAGATATGTTTAATCCTTTCATCAGCTAATTCTCCATTCTAGTATCTTCTACAGAGCTAAATTTGTAGACATAAGTTCCTTTAATCTATTTTTATCATAGAAAGATTTTCTTTCTTTTCTTTTTTTATTATTCATTTATTTACATTCCAGCCATTGCTGCTCCTTTCCTGGTTCCCCCTCCCACATTTCCTCATCCCACTCCCACTTTCCCCCTTAAAGTGGAAATGGGAATGAAGAGGATTCCCCCTTCAGGCCTCTCTCATCCCTCAGGTCTCTTGAAGATTAGGCACATCTTTTCCCACCGCGGCCACACTAGGCAGTCCTCTGCTATATATGTGCTAGAGGCCTTGGACCAGACTGTGTGTGATGCCTGGTTGGTGGCTCAGTCTCTGGGAACTCCCTTGGGTCCAGGTTAGTGAGACTGCTGGTCTTCCTATGGGGTCGCCTTCCCCTTTAACTTCTTCAATCCTTCCCCCAATTCAACCATATGCGTCTTAACTTCATTCCAATGGTTGAGTGTAAGTATCTGCATCTTTCTAAGTCAACTGCTGGTAGAGCATCTCAGAGGACAGCTATGCTAGGCTCCTGCATTCAGTACCTTCTCCATATTTGTCCCTTCAGTTCTTTTCAACAGGAACAATTCTGGGTCAGAAACTTTGACTGTGGGTTAGTAGTCCAGTCCCTCCTCTTGAGGCCCTGTCCATCTACTAGAGGTGGACTCTGAATTCTCTCTCCCCCCTTGCTGGGCATTTTGGCTAAGGTTACTCCCATTGCTTCCTAACAGTCTCTCACAGCCCAGATCTCTGATACTTTCTAGAGAGGCCCACAACCCAATGGCTGCACACTTCCATTCATTCTCCTAGCCCTCTGGGTCTCTCTACTGCCTCTCCACTTCCTATATTTGTTCCCATTTTTCCCTTCCCCTCTTCTCTCCCACAAAGGTCTCTACTTGTCTCTCTTGATTATGTTTTTCCCCCTTCTAAGTTGGATTGAAGCACCTCTCTTGGCCCTTTCTGCTTGTTACGTTTTGTACAGTCTGTGGGTTGTATCCTAGGTATTCTGTATTTTTTGGCTAATACTCACTTATCAATGAGTACATACCATGCATGTCATTTTAGGTATGGGTTACCTCACTCAGGATTATATTTTCTAATTCCATACCTTTGCCTGCAAAATTCATGATGTCCTCATTTTTAATAGCTGAGTAGTATAGCTGGGTCATATAAAATTCTAATTTTAGTTCCTAAGGAGATTCTGTACTGTCGAGTCTCTGCCATCTTGCTGTTCCATTTCTGCATACTTGGATAGGTCTATTCTGTGGAAAGCAGAAACTTTCTCTTCTATTAGATTCAGTATATCTGGTTTTATGTTGAAGTTCTTGATCCACTTGGACTTGAGCTTTGTGCAAGGTGTTAAATATTGATCTATTTACAGTCTTCTACATACAGACATCAGTGAGAACAGCACCATATATTGAAGATGCTTTATTTTTCCAATGTATATTTTTTGTTTCCTTGTCACAGATCATGTCTATAGGTATATGGGCTCATTTCTTGGCCTTTGATTTTATTCCTTTGATTGATCTGACTGTCTTCTTACCAATACTATGCTGTTTTTAACACTATTGCTTTGTAGTATAGCTTGAGGACAGGGATAGTGGTTTCTTTAGATCTTTCATTGCTGAGAATTGTTTTGGCTATCCTGATTTTTTTTGTTTTTCCACATGAATTTGAGAATTGTTCTTTCCATGCTTGTGAAGAATTGTGTTGGAATTTTGCTGGGAATTGAATTGAATCTTTAGATTTATTTTGGTAAGATGGCCATTTTCACTATGTTAATCCTACCAATCCATGAGGATGGAAAATATTTATATCTTCTGAGGTCTTCTTCAGTTTCTTTCCTCAGTGATTTGAAGTTCTTGTCATACAGATCTTTCACTTGCTTGCTAAGAGTTACACCAAAATATTTCATACTATTTGTGGCTATTGTGAAAGGTGTTGTATTCCTAATTTCTTCCTCAGCCTTCTTATTTATCTGTGTAAAGGAAAACTACTGATTTGTTTGAGTTAATTTTATATCCTTCCACTTTGTTAATGTTCTCTGTAGAAGTATCTGTAGAAATTCTCTGGTGGGATTTTTTCGGGAGTGGCTTATATATACTATCACATCATCTGCAAATACTGGTAACTTTAAATCTTTCTTTACAACTTGTATCCCCTTGTTCTCCTTTTGTTGCCTAATTGCTCTACTTAGAAATTCAAGTACTATGGAGAGAGTGGGCAACTTGTCTTGTCCCTGAATTTTGTACGTGATTGATTCTATCTTCTCTCCATTTAATTTGATGTTGGCTACTGGTTAGCTATATATTGCTTTTATTGTGTTTAGGTATATGCCATGAATTCCTGATCTTCTAAGACTTAACATGAAGAGCTGTTGTATTTTGTAGAAGGCTTTTTCAGTATTGACTGAGATGATTATGAGACTTACTTTCATTAGTTTGTTTATATAGTGTAGTACCTTGAGAGATAGTCATATATTGAACAATCCCTGCATCTCAGGGATAAAGCCTACATGATTGTGATGAATGATGGTTTTGATGTGTTCTTAGATTCAGTTTGCAAGAATTTTATTAGGTATTCTTGCATCAATATTTGTAAATGAAATTGGCCTGAAGTTCTCTTATTTTGTTAGGTGTTTGTGTGATTTAGGTATCAGAGTACCTGTGGCTTCTTAGAAGGAATCAAGTAGTGTTTCTTTTGTTTCTATTTTGTAGAAGAGTTTGAGGATTATTGGTACTATCTCTTCTTTGGAAATCTGGTAATTTTCTGAACTAAAACAATCCAGCCCTGGGCAATTTTTGGTTGGGAGAGTTTTAATGATTTTTTTTTTCTATTTTCTTAGGGTTTATGGGACTGTTTAGATAGTTTACCTGATCTTGATTTAACTTTGGCACATTGTATCTGTATAAAAACTCATCCATTTCATTTAGATTTTCCAGTTTTGTTGAGTGTAGGCTTTTCTAGAAGATACTGATGCTTTTTGAATTTCTTCAGTTTCTGTTGATATGTCTCCCTTTTCATTTCTCACTTTACTAATTTGGATGCTGCCTCTGTGCCAATTATTTAGTTCGGATAAGGGTTTATCTATGTTGTTGTTTTTCTCAACGTAGCTGCTCTTGGTTTTCTTGAGTATTTGTATAGTTCTCTTTGTTCCTAGCAGGTTGATTTAAGTCCTGCATTTGATTATTTACTGCCATCTATTACTCTTAGATGTGTTTGCTTCTTTCTGTGCTAAAATTTTCAGGTGTGCTGTTAAGTTCCTTGTATGGGCTCTCTCCAATTTCTTTATGAAGGCACTTAGTGCTATGAATTTTCTTCATTACATTGTTTTCATTGTGTCCCATAAGTTTGGGTGTGTTATGTTTTCATTTTCATTTAATTATTTAAAGTCTTGGGTTTCTGTCTTTATTTCTTCCCTGACCAAGTTATCATTAAGCAGAGAATTGTTCAGCTTCCATGAGTATGTGGACTTTCTGTTGGTTTGGTTGGTATTGAAGTCCTTAGTCTGTGGTGATTAGATAGAATGCAAGGGATTAATTCAATTTTTTTATATTTATTGAGTCATATTTGTTGTCTGATTATATGGTTAGTTCTGAAGAAAGTTTCATGAGGTACTGAAAAGAAGGTATATTCTCTGTTTTGGGGTGAAATATTCTCTAGATATCTGTTAAGTCAATTTGGTTGATTGCTTCTGTAATTGTCATTGTGTCTCTGTTCAGTTTCTGTTTCAAAGACCTGTCCATTGGTGAGAGTGGGGTGCTGAAATCTTCCACTATCATTGTGTGAAGTTCAATATTCTTTGAGCTTTAGTAAGGTTTCTTTTATGAATTTGGGCACCCTTACATTTGGGACATAGATGTTCAGAATTAGGGCTTCCTCTAGGTGGATTTTTTTTCTTTATGAATGTGAAGTGTAGTTTGATTATTTTGGTTGAAAGTCTATTTTGTTGGCTTTTAGAATGGGAATTCTCTTTTGTTTCTTGGGATCACTTGATAGAAAACTTTTTTCAGCCCTTTGCTCTGAGGCAGTGTCTAACTTTGTCCATGAAATGTGTTTCCTGTATGCAGCCAAATACTGAATCCTGTTCTTGTATCCAGTCTGTTAGTTTGTGTCTTTTTATTGGGGATAGAGTCCATTGATGTTGAGAGATACTATAGAAAGATGATAGTTAGTTCCTTTTATTTTTGTTTCTGAAGGTGGTTTTGTGTGTGTGTGTGTGTGTGTGTGTGTGTGTGTGTGTGTGTGTATTATTCTCTTCTTTTTTGTGAGATGTTTAATTGCTTGTGTTTTCTTCGGTAAAGTTACCCCCCTCATGTTGGAATTTCCCCTCCAGTATCCTCTGTAACTAAGGAATCAATTAAACATTCTTTATTCTCTTTCCTATCTTCCATTTCTAATTCCCTAGTCTCACCCCCATGCCTATAACAGGCCATCTTTAAGGGTCTATCTTCCCTTTCTTCCTCTAGTCCCTGAGGACTCAGCATATTCTCATGACTGAACCAACTTTCCTCCTTCTTCTGGACCCTCTCTACTTTCTAAAACATTCCATGCTAAAACCTAGTATAAGCAATATATCTATAAAACTTTAACCTGAAGAAGACCAAAAAAATCAAAAGTAAATCAAACAACCAAAAAACAAAACAATATAAAACAAACAACAAACCAGCACACACAAACACACCCTCAACAAAATGATAGGGATCATAAAGCATTCCTCATTGATAAAGCTCAATTCCCCAATAAAAATACACAGATAACAGGGTTGTATTAAAAAACATGATATATCCTACTTCCTTGACCAAGAAACACACCTTACTATCCAGGATAGATATCACCTCAGAGTAAAAGATGGTTAAAATATTCGAGACAACTGAGTCTAAGAAGCAAGCTAGTGCAACCACTTTAATATCTGAAAAACTAGACTTCAAACTAATACTAATCAGAAGATATGAGGAAGGAAACTATATGTTTGCCAAAAAATTCCACCAAGATGATACCCAGATTCATAAAAGAAACACTACTACAGCTAAAATCACACATTGAAACCTACCCAGTGATAGTGGGTGCCTCAATACATGACTCTTGCCAAAAGACATTTCATGTAGACAAATCCTAAACTGAGAAACACTGGAGCTAAATGTTATCATAAAGCAAGTACACCTAACAGTTATTTAAAGACCATTTCATCTAAACGCAAAATACTATACCTTTTTCACAGTAGGTCATTTAACTTTCTCCAAAATTGACCATATACTAAGACACAAAACAAGTCTAAACAGATACAAGAAAATTGAAATAACCTGCATTCTATCCGACTACCATGTATTAAAGCCATGCTATCTTATGCCAAGCATCCCAGTGCCCAGGGTATACTTATAATGACTGCATAAGGATGATGGCTGAGGAGTAGGACATGCATCCAAGTGAAAAGTGCTGTTGCCATTGCCGTACTCCCTCTTTGATAGATTCTATCTTCAGGATATGAAAGGTTTTCTTCGCTTATCCCAATTTTGTCTTCATTTCTTGTGAAAATTTTATATTCTATTTTTTCTGTCTTTATAATCTTGTCCTTTCTTTCTTTGTTTCTTTGTTCCTTTCTGTGTTTCTCCCTTTGTTCATTTTTCTTTCTTCTTTCTAATGAATAATATACCTATGTGTGCATATATATGTTCACATATAAATGTATATTTAGAGGCCTGAGATCAAATTTAGCTCTCTAACTGAATCTACTCTACCTCTCTCTCTCTCTCTCTCTCTCTCTATATATATATATATATATATATATATATATATATATATATATATATATCCAAAGCAGGCAAGTCAGGGCATCCTGTAGCCTCAAGTTGTGGACAGGGAGACCAGCAGATCTCCAGGATGGAAAGTCTACGTTCCCTGAGAAATTATTTTCCAAACACACACACACACACACACACACACACACACACACACACACGATGGGGAAATATAGATAAAAGATCCTTGTAATAAAATTTACCTGCCTTTGGCCTGTTGCAGGAAGGTTTCTTTCTCCTACATTCCAACCATAGTAACAAGGGTACTAGAAATAAGAACATTTATTTATAAAACTCCTGTAAAGACATAGCTAGTAATCTATGCTTACTTTCTTCAAAACCTGGTCAGAAATCAGAGAGCTGAACTACCTTGGGGCTATCTGCTGGGGAGTCAAGATTCTCTTGCACTAGGGATCTTTCAATAGTGCTCTGCCTAAAACACGGTGCAGTTTTGAGCAGGACAACCTATAACTGCAGGGGGACAGACAGAGTGTTTGGATAGTGTGTTGAAGCAGATAATAAGTAACTGCAAAAAAATATCAATTGTCATGAAAGAACTAAAAGTTGTGGCTATGGAAACAAATAATTACATTGGCAATTTTAATCTCTTGCTTTCAGACTTGATTAAAAGAATTATATGACCATATTATGGTTGCCAGGGCAAGTCCATGGGCTGCCTATATCAGTGCCTTTTACTGAATTTGGAAGGCTGCCATTTGACATTAGAAACAGATTTTTCTTTCCATTTTAAACATTTTCTCCTCACTCCTCCCCTTGCCTCCCTGTTTCCCTTTCCTCTCCTTCCCACTCCTTAAATTAGAACAAAGAGAGTATAGAAAAGCAACCTTTACTTGGCATAAGATCACACCTCAAGTTAGAATGTAGTTAAACGTGGACTCTTGAGGGAAACATTACGACTAATGAGTACTTTTATGAGATATTTTTTGAAGTTTCTGCAATAATTGGATCTGTAAACAGACTTCAGTGTTTCCACAGCTCTGAGCCAGTTTTACTCTGCTCACACAGTGGTCTTCCTTTCTAATTGTAATGTTTCATAGGACTCTAAGAGAAATTTTTTTTTCTTAACAGGAAATACGTGGGTGACATCCAATACTTGTCTGCCTTACAAATTATTTTTGGCAAATGAAATATGAAGGTTTTGTGCCAACAAATTCTTTTTTTTTTCTTTTCTTCCCTCTTCTTGAACAGGCTAAACAATTTCAACAGTTACCAATCAATGATATCAATGATTTTAAGAACTTTTCCTATAAGTTCTCCTTTGATCTGTTTATCCTCTATTTGTTGAGTGTGACGAAGCCCCTCTCTTGATCACACATTTTGGCAGGTCCCTGCCTGTATGCTCCCTTCTTGAGTGGCTTTCTCCTGACATCATCTTGTTTTTTGCTGTGCCCATTCCAGTGATAGCACAGAGCTCTGCTTTATAAGTTTTCTGATCATCCCTCTCTCTGTATATCCAATTAGCCTTGATATCTGATCCATTTCTTCATCCCTCACCCTTAATGATGGGGTTCCTCTTTACAAGAATATGTTTAGGTCATTAAAGCAAAAATTCAACTTTGGGTGATATCTTACAGTAATTTTCCACTCATCCCCCCCCCCCGATGGTAAAACCTTCATTGTTGGTGTTGTAGTAAATTTCAAGGGGAGCCCAGGTTCTCTGTCTTACAACAATATCTCAGGTTAGAATAGTAATTCTCCTAAAATGTTTATTGGGGATAGAGGCATTATGATAATCTTGAATTACATGCTTCACCACTATTTAAATAAGCATCAATGTAATTTTTCTTTAATAGTGTATGAAACATTAAATATTAAAAATGTTTTCTCCATGTTAACTTCTAGCTTGTACTTTATTGCAAATGTTACAATATATACATATCATTAGTATTATTTTATTGGAGATTTTTGTACTGTGTATCCTCTTCTTTTTTGGAAAATTAATATGAATTTTCTGTATTATACAGAATTTTAGTTGGCAAGCTGCATTTCTTAAGATATGATTTAGCCCTTAGTGTTGGTTAACATTTTTGGAAAAGTTGTATGAAAGCTACTGCTGTAGAAGCTTCCTAAAATATATAAATACATGAATGGGATTTAAATAGAGTCACCATATGATGAGGGAGATAATGCCGCAATGCAACATCTTCTTATACCACTAAGTAAAGCCTCCCATTTGAGAAATGGGCTATATTTTGAGTTATTGACCAAAGGGGTCCTATAGATGCAACTACTCATCACAAGCTATCACCAATGCTGTTGATTACTCCAAAATCTGACGGTAAGGACCTATGGGTGAGGGCATCACTTGATTATGTCATCAAACATGAAGAAGTCAATTTGATAACCAATTAGATGCTTCACTCTGAGTAACATTAATGATACTAAAAGGTGCTTTGTGTGATACCAGATGAGAAGAGTTATCATAAATATCACCCAGATACAATACTCTATGATCTCCAACAGTGCCATGCCTGAAGGATTTACTAGTGAAATAGTGTCACAAATTTTATGGATTATAAAACACTTATGCTCAGTTTTAAGGCTCATTCTATGAAACAAAATCCATATATGATACTACTAAAGAGCCAATAACCTAAGACTTCAGAGGTTACGGACCTAGGTGAAAACCTATGACTGCTATTCTGCTAAAATAATATACAATAAAACAATTCCTAATGGCATGCTGTTGTAACCACTGGTCAGAGTATTACTAACCCTTTCTCAGAGATGCTTCTTTGAGAATACAGTGATTACTAAGGAGATCTACCACATGGCAGTATAAAGAGATTAAGAGACTGGGTCATTCAGTCCTAAATGAGATCTCCTGATCAATCCCTTCCTTCAAGGTTAGGGAGCCTAAAGTAGAATATCACTTCAAGAAAACTGTGTTTTCCATTCACAGCAGGGCTAATAAGCATATGAATTAACAAAGAACGTGGAGATAGGTATTTCTTTCTACCCCAACCAACTATTTGCACCCCTATTTGCAACTGATAGCTGTTGGCTAAGGGATATTTTCCCTAGTTTAGTTTCACTGAGTTTATTAAATATACTCCAAACCAAAATGAATTTGGTTCATTTTGTACACTTTGCATTTTGTTTTGGCATCCAATTTTTTTAGTCTGTGTTTTAGTTTTGGATGTTTTTCTTTGCTTTTCTTCCTTATTCAGATAGATAGATGATAGATAGATAGATAGATAGATAGATAGATAACCTAGCAAGGCAGAGAGATCTTGAAATACTTGGTAAACAGGAAAGAATGTGACTGCAATATACTATATACAAATAAAATACTTTTAAAGATTTGATTTAATAAACTAGAGAGATGAGATGTCCTAACAGTAAAAAGCCCTCATTGCTATTGCAGGACTCAAGTTTAGTACTTAGCATCCAATTTAGACAACAAACTGTAAATTTGTCTCTAGGAATCCGGCATCCTCTTCAGGTCGCATATGAACATATGAGGACATACACTCATAAAAAACAATAACTTTTAATGTTGTTATTTAGTGACTTAAAAAATTACTGCATGTAGCATTTCCAGAATGTGAGATGCAATGATTCTGATTACAGACCCTGGTGCAGAAAGTCTATTAGGGTAGAGTAACTTCTCCACGGCCTTCAATCTCATACTGCCTAAAGAGTCTTGGTGCAGTGGATACTCCAATGTTTGAATGGTGGATTTGCTTTTTCCCATCTACTATGAGTAGAATTAAAATAAAAACTTTTATAGGTCTCGAGACATAATTTTATGTGTCTTTGAAGTTATATATTTGTCATACTTTTTCTTTCTTCTCATTGGTAATCATCAAGCAGTAAATAAGAGAAGAACTCAGTTCTGGGAATGTGTAAATTCACCACTGTGGACAGGTTTCCTTGGCAATGGGTCCTTAGCTTTCCAATACGTCAAAGCTGAACTGCTTTAAATAGTAAAGAGTCAGATTTGGTCATCTTTCTTATCATCACATAAATAATACACCATGATTATAGGAAGCTTAAAAACAGTAAAGTGAAAATTATTCAAAAGTCACACTACCCCATGGTTATTATATTGAAGAATAAATCTATCTTCTGTGCTCCCTTCCACATACCTGGTGTCCAAAACAAACATGCTCAGCATAGCACAGGTGATAATAAACTTTTCCATAAATATGACAACATTTAATTTTCTTGTCATGTAAAGTCTAGCAACTAAAGGGCCATTTTAAATGTACACTTTAGCATATTGATTAAAGTAAATTGAATAAAATCCTGGTAACAAATGTTGTACAGTCCCCATTTAATAAAAGTCATCACAGAATTGTTTTCCCTCTTGCTCCTCTGTGACCAATGTGGCCAACAGATAGTAAGCCTTTTAGAAGAACCTTTGAAAGCAGAAGTTATTTTCAAGCCCCACACCTTTTTCTCTTCCTTCTGCCCCAACAAATGGAAACAAAATGTTTCCTACTTGCTTCATTTCTCAACTTGTGTTGTCCTCTCTAGTGACCTGGTTTATCAACCAGTATTTTTTTCTAGACCCATTTTCTCATAATTAAGACACTAGCTGCACACTCTTACAGCACATTGATAACTTTGTGATACTCTTGTAGCTTCAGCTACAAAAGCAGCAAGTATATCCTTACCCATGTTCATCTCTATTCAGACTGTGGGAGTTTTCTCAAGCCTCTCCCAGGGCACTCTCTATGGGAAACAGCTTTGTGCTCTATTTCTCTTGTTCCCCCTTTTTAAAAATAGCCTTAAGGCATTTATTTATTAAAACATCCTCTGCCAGATTTTTATATTAGCGTAGAATTCAATTCAGTCTTTACATTTCTGAGGTTGTCACCTCTTGTATTATAAACGCCCTTCTCCATCAGTCAGTGTGACCAGCATCCACATAAAGAGCCCTATGGTTGGCCTCTTGTTCCCATGGTGAACCAACTAGATGTTAATAGTGCTCTGATCCATGGCAAAAGCTCCGAACTCAAACTCATCAGAAAAAAATGAGACTTCTTCAAAGTGTGTACTTTGAAGAAGAGGTACTTTTTGTTTATGAAAAGAAACGAGTAGATGCTCTAAGATTAATAAAGGGGAGTATTCTATTGTTCTTCCTAACACAGGAGCCCTTCACATATTTGTCCCCGACTTTACTTTCCCAGCCTGGGACCCTTATCAACATGCCTCCATTGTTGTGGGAGGCTGCTCTGTTTCCTTCTGGGTGAGAATCCCTTATCTTTACACAGCCATCATACTCTATGCTCACATACAAAACCAGAAAATGTCATGACTACTTTTCACGGTGACCAAAGGTAAAATGACCTAGTCAGCATTACTTCTTGAATAGGAATTCTGATTTTTATCCCGAGTGACCTATACAGGATAAAATGCCATCATGATATTTTTGCCATTTTATTGGAGTCTAAGCTAATGTTTGTGTAATGACATTACTAATAATTAAATCTATGTCATATTGCACTTTTTTTTTTACCCTTGTCACATTTCATAGTCTTTGGTCTCTTTTTCCATTTAGAATGATTAAACACTTTCAAATAAAATTTAACCTTTTAGATTGTTTTCATTGATTTTTTATAACTTTATAACTATCATTGCATTATGTTGGAAATTAAAATATTAATTCCTAAATTATTGAAACTCATTAGATATGCTACTATACTAAGTTCCCATTCCACTCTTTCAACTTACCATTTAAGCTGACAAAAATGGCTTGTGTTTTTGCAGCCCAGTTTCTTGGAGGACTGTCAGATTGCTTGTGAATACTTGTACACCCAATTTGGAAAGCTAGGTTAAAAAAGTCTATTACTTTTACATTTCACAGTAATAACTGAGAGCCTGGAAAGTATTGTTTTATTTATGGTAAATTATGAGATCAAGTTTTTAACAAGACTTTATATACATAGTTTTTAAAGGTTTGCTACGTTCCTTTGTTGTTATGTTCTTATTGTTTTAAATGTTGTATATCTTATTCTGAAATGAGAAAACGCTTTGGCCATTTAGACAAGGGAGCTATCATTATCTCAGTGCTGCCTCTTCATTAGTGCTGTGCTTGGGGCTCACAGTTCTCAGATGTTTCCTGAGGCTTTGTGTGCCTCTTGTCAATGCACTGCATCTTTCCTCCATCTGCTGGTGTGGGTGCCTCCCACTCTCAGCTCATATCATAATATCTGTTGCTATGACCACTGCATGTGTTGGCCTAACCTTTCCTTCACCACCTCAATTGCTGTTCATTCCGATTTGAACTCCCCAGAGTAAACAGGGAACTTTTCCTCTTAGGTAAGTTGTTCTGGAGTTATGGCTGGTGGCTAGTGGTATATACATACACATGTGGTATTCTCATCTAATCTCATTTCTTTAACTATAGAGTGATATTTAATGTGATTTTCTCCTGTTCAAATTGTTCCACATTGAATTTTCCCTTACGTCAATGTGACTTTCCTATTCCTTCCATGAATTGCTTTCTAAAAGTCTGTGTATAAATTTGTGGTTTTATTTTATTTTTTGGTGTGGATGTTAATCTTAGAACTTGGTTGCCATCAAGGCTTTTTTTTCTTTTTCCCTTAGTTTAAAATATCTCTTGGTTGACATTTTATAGTTCTTAGAAAAAAAAAAACATTCCTGGAGTTTCAACTTTCTAGAGTTCTGTGAAAAGTAAATGTAGTCCTAAAAGTAAAAAAAAAGTAGTACTTAAAAGTAAAAGAAGTCCTTTGTTACTTTCCAATAAGCAAAAACAAACAAACAAACAAACAAACAAACAGAAATAATCATTAGTAACAAAGGCAATCTTTCAGGACTTCCTCTGTGTAAAGAACTTGGATGAGCACTTTTCTAAAAGAAGAAATTATAATTAAGACTCACAAGTGTTCTGAAGTGTTAGCGTTATCTGGGGTTCACATGAAAGAGGGATACAGTTCAGTGGCATATCGTGTGTGCCCCATGTGTAATTCGATCCTCAGCATCATAAATGCTCATCAATGAAACAAGCAACGACACAAACACTGGGGATATAAATTGCTCAAGGCAAAGTTGCAAATATAGAATATCAGACTTGCTTCCAAGGAACTTTCTCTAACCTAATTTGACATTGTACCTACACACATATAATCACACACAAACACACACACAAACACACACACACACACGCACACACACACACAGAGAGAGAGAGAGAGAGAGAGACAGAGAGAGACAGAGACAGAGACAGAGAGATTCACTCACTGTTCTTGCTTGATCTAATGTCAACTAAGTAGCGGGCCATGAAATTGTATGTGTACAAATTGTGTTTGATTTGTTAAAATGTTCCAGTTTGATCCTAGAGTTTTATCATTTAATTTATGGTATAATAGTTTATTTTTGAATCTTAGACATTGCTATTTCACCCATATTTTCATGATTATAAAGCCAGTATTTTAACACATGTAGGCACTTTATAGCACCCATAATTGCTAAAGAAAATAATTACCATAATGAATTTTCTTCAAATATTTAAAGATGGACTTGAGACAAACTTCACACATTTCACTCACTCACACATATACAAACACACACACACACACACACACACACACACACAGAGAGAGAGAGAGAGAGAGAGAGAGAGAGAGAGAGAGAGAGAGCAAGAGAGAGAGAGAGAGATGACAGACAGAAACACACACACATACATAAACACATAAAAAACACATAAACTGTAGCTGCTGGGTTTACTCATAGGATTAGAAGCTAAGTAGTTTTAAGGTGTCCATTTGCATATGGAGAGGCAGAATTCAGAGGCTGCTTCTCTAAAGGAGCAAGACAGTTGGAGCAAGAAGAGGGACATCTGGTCATTCATTCTTTGACCAAATAGGAAGGCTCGGGTGCTCCCTTGTGATTTGCTGAAGTTATGATACACAGAAGAGTTGAAAGCTGATGTCAGTGGTTAAAAGGATGCAGAAATAGACACATTCATTCAAGGATAGAATTTGAACCCATTGATTTACCTTCTTTTTTTAAAAATTTTGTTTTTGTTTTTTGTTGAGTTTTTTTTTTTTTTTTTTAGATTTTTTTATTGGATATTTTCTTTATTTACATTTCAAACATCCCTTTTCCTGGTTTTCTCCTGGACACACCCTATCCCATCCCCCTCACACTGCTTCTATGAGGGTGTTCACACAGCCACGACAGGCTCCCTGCCCTCACATTCCCTACACTGGGGCATTGAGCCTTCACAGGACCAAGGGAACTTGCTCCCATTGATGTCCAACAAGGACATACTCTGCTACATATGTTGCTGGAGCCATGGGTCCTTCCATGGGTACCCTGATTGGTAGTTTAGTCCCTGGGAGCTCTGAGGGTATTGGTTAGTTGTTATTGTTGTTCTTCCTATGTGGTTACAAAACCCTTCAGTCTTTCAGTCCTTTCTCTATGTCCTCCATGGGTTCCCAGTGCTCAGTCTAATGGTTGGCTGAGAGCATTCACCTCTGAATTTGTCAGGCGCTGGCAGATCCTCTCAGGAGAGAGATATATCAGGTTTCTGTCAGCATGCATTTCTTGGCATCCACAATAGTATCTAGGTTTGGTGACTGTATATGGGATGAATCCCCAGGAGGGGCAGTCTCTAGACGGCCTTTCCTTCAGTCTCTGCTCCATACTTTGTCTCCATCTTTGCTCCTGTGAGTGTTTTGTTCCCCCTTCTAAAAAGGTCTGAAGCATCCATGCGTTGGTCTTCCTTCTTCTTGAGCTTCATATGGTCTGTGAATTGTGTCTTGGGTATTCCAAGCTTTTGAGCTAGTAACCACTTATCTGTGAGTATACACCATGTGTGTTCTTTTGTGATTGGATTAACTCACTCAGGATGATATTTTCCAATTAAATCCATTTGCCTAAGAATTTCATGAATTCATTTTTTTAATAGCTGAGTATTACTCCATTGTGTAAATGTACCACATTTTCGGTATCCATTCTTCTGTTGAAGGGCATCTGGGTTCTTTTGAGTTTCTGGCTATTATAAATAAGGTTGCTTTGAATATAGTGGAGCATGTGTTCTTATTATATGTTGGAGCATTTTTTGGGTATATGCCCTGGAGTGTTATAGGAGGCTGTTCAGGTATTAACATGTCAAACTGTCTGATGATCTGCCTGACTCATTTCCAGAGTGGTTGTACCAGTTTGCAATCCAAGGAACAATGGAGGAGTGTTCCTCTTCCTTCCATATCCTGTCACCTGAGTTTTTGATCTTAGTCATTCTGACTGCTGTGAGGTAGAATTTCAGAGTTGTTTTGATTTGCATTTCCCTGATGACTAAAGATGTTGAAAAGTTTTTTAGGTGCTTCTTGGCCATTCAATATTCCTGAATTGAGAAGTCTTTCTTTAGCTCTGTGCCCCATTTTTAATAGGGTTATTTGATTTTCTGGAGTCTAACTTCTTGAGTTATTTGTATACATTTGGTATTAGACCCTTTAACTCCCCTTTTAACCTATCCTGGTGTACCCTGTAAGATGGCAGTGCATAGCTTCCAGCATGTGTTTCTCAGTCAGTTGCAACTTCTCTCTGGAAGTAATTTCAAATATACAAATGTGTCTTTTACTAATCTACCAACACTCTAGTAATACATACCTATTAATTATGAGGCATAAGATTCATACATAACCCATTAATTAACTCTTCTATTTGCCAGTTTTGATGTTTGATAAGTAGAAATACCTGGTTCCTAGTTATTAAAATAAAATTCCAAGCTTATGCACAAAACTTCCTTTTTCTCTCCCTAATGTCACAATATCTTCTAAAAATTTATTCATTCCATAACTTTCAGATGCTCAGGGCACCATGCTTTTGCAAGCAAATTTTAGTATCTTTATTAATATATTTTTAATATCTTGAAGAATTCTATGCTAGTTCATTCTCGTATCAGTCCCTCCCATCCTCCAAATAAATAAATTATACTACTCTCTACTATATCAATATTTATATCTATATCTATTTATATCTTTATATATCTATACCTACATATACATCTATGTCTATATATAATCTATAGATGGATAGATAGATAGATAGATAGATAGATAGATACATAGATACATAGATACATAGATACATAGATAATTTGTTATGTTGGGTTCATTTCATTATTATATCTGATTAAATAAAATTCTTATTGAAGTTTTCTTAAGCACTCATATTCTCACTCATGATCTCAAAGTTGTCCTATGTCATCAAGCCATGGTGTCAGGCACTTTGCTGCTCATGCAATTTTTTATGTATTTACTTGATTCTTTCCTTCATATAGACTGGCACTTAAGGCTTTTTTGCTTAATTTTATATCAATAAATATTTGTGTAGTATTTGAATGAATATTCAATAGACTATTAATATGTTAATATCATGACAAATATAAAAATTATGAAATTGTGTATTTATAATAATAATGATAATCGATTACAGCAATACTGCTACTGGTTAGATATTATTTTACAGACATGCCAGAGAGAAATAAAATGTGAACTTCTCTTTGTCTGTCCCACTGTTCTGTCTGCCTCCACTAGGAGTCCTGTTGGCATCAGTAACATCCAGCCAAAACCAAAAACAACAAGATGGCTAACTGCCAACATCAGAACAAACCCACAAGAGCCAGAACAGTCGGACACCACCAGAATGCCGCTATTCTTCTAGCAAGGCCTGGATATCTATCTTAACACAGCAGAACCGCAAGAAGACAATCTTAAATCTATTCTTAAATGAATTCCTTAAAGAAATACAGGAAAGTACAATGAACTGGAGAAGGAAATGAATAAATCTGTATAAAAATTGAAAGTGGAAACAGAAGCAGCAACAAAAAATAACAAACAAACAAACAAACAAAACCAAAAACAGAACCCCACTAACTGAAGGAATTCTGGAGATGGAAGACTTAAGGATGAGAACAGTAAATAGATGCAAACATCACCAACATATTTAAAGAGATTGAAGAGAGAATCTCAGGTGCAGAAGGTAGATTTGAAGATATTGACACATAGGTCAAAGAAAATGCCAAATCTAAAAAGTTCATGACAAAAAATTTCAAGAAATCTGAGACACTATAAAAAGGCCAAACCTAGGAATAATAGGAATAGAAGAAAGAGAAGGTTCTCAGTTATAAATCCCCAAAAATATTTTCAACAAAATCATAGAATAAAATTTCTCCAACCTAAAGGAAGATATGCCTATAAACATAAAAGAAGTGTAGAGAACACTAAATAGACTGAACGGAAAATGGAAATCCTCCCATCATATAATAATACAAATACTAAATGTACAGAACAAGACAAAATATTAAAAGCTGAAAGAAAAAAGCAAAATAACATATAAAAGCAGACCTCTCAGAATTAGACTTGACTTCTCACCAGAATCTCTAAAAGCCAGAAGAACCTGGGCAGATGCCTTACTCGACCTAAAAGAGCACAGCTTGAGGAAATGAGATATTTCATGACAAAACCATGTTTTTTTTTTAAATCTCTATACACTCAGTCTTACAGAAAGCACCAGATGAAAACCTCCAACCCAAAGAGGGTAACCACACCCAAGAAAACACAGGAAATAAATAACCCCACATCAGCAAACCAAAGGAAAGGAAACACACACACACACACACACACACACACACACACACACATCCAAACCCACCCCCACACACTTTCCAACACCACCATCAAGATAACAGGAATTAAATAATTGGTGATCATTAATATTTGACACTATCAATGAACTCAATTCCCTAATAAAAAACACATACTAACATGTATGGGTGCAAAAACAATACATCATTCTGCAGCATACAAGAAACATACCTCAACAATAAAAAATAGACATTAACTCAAAGTAAAGGGCTAGAAAAAGGTTTTCCAAGCAAACAGACACAAGAAGGAACCTGAAGTACTCATTCTCATATCTAATGAAATGGAATTTCAACCAAAAATAATCAAAAGAAATGGGGAGGACCACTTCATATTCATCAAAGGAAAATCCACCAAGATGATATCCATTCTGAACATCTATGTCCCAAATGCAAGGGCACCCACATTTGTAAAACAAACAATACTAAATCTTAAATCACACATTGAACTTCATACAATAATGGGGGAGACTTCCATGCCCTACTTTCACCAATGGACAGGTCACCAAATCAGAAATGAAACAGAGAAATAATGAAACTAACCAAGGTTATGAATCAAACCAATCTAACAAATATCTATAGAACTTTTCCACCAAACACAAACCAATATATCTTCTTCTCGGCATCTCAGGAAACCCTTTCCAAAACTGATCATACAGTTAGTCACAAAGCAATACTCAACACATACAAGAAAATTGTATCTTATCAGACCATCATGGATTAAAGCTGGAACCACAGAAACAACAGAAAGCCTACAACTCATGAAGACTGAACAACTCTCGCCTGAATGACCACTGGCTTGGGGAAGAAAGATAAAATGAAATCAAAGACTTTCTAGAAATCAATGAAAATTAAGGCATACCATATCCAAACTTGTGGGACAAAATAAGAGAGGGTTAAGAGGAAATTTCACAGCATTAACTGCCTTCATAAAGAAATCAGAGAAATATACTAGCAACTTAAAAGTACATTTGACAGCTCTAGAACAAAAAGCAGTAAATACACCCAAGAGGAGTAGCCCACATAAAACAATCAAATTGGACCTGAAATCAATAAATTATAAACAAAGGGAGCAAGAGAAAGAATCAAATAAACCAAGAGGGGATTCTTTAAGAAATTTAACTAGATAGAACCAAACTAACTAAAAGGCAGAGAGACAGTATCCAAATCATCAAAATCAGAAATAAAAAGAGGAACATAACAGACACTGATGTAGATACCACTTACTAAAGTTATATCAGGGTAAACAATTTATATAGACCTATAACTGGCATAGCCATACCCATTGGAAACAGTAAAAGTTACAGTTCCAGCAAAACTGAGCAGATTACTACAATTGCTATCTTTTTATCCCTTGAGTTGTTGGTATTGGTCTCTGCATATTGCATTATTGGGTTTCTGCAATATGATTTATTTTATCTCTTCTCCTCAGAAAAAATATTTGCATCTTTTTAGGAAGAATCCTAAAATTAAATTTATTTGATCACTATTTGGAAGTCTTTCTTATGCTCTGGAAACCATCAAGCACAGATAAGCACATAGCAAGATGAGGCCACTAATCTAGGAATCTTATTGGAGTATCTGCCCCTGAGCTAACTCAAACAGTATAACTAATGCAGGGAAAACTGACAGACTATTCAGGCAGTTAGGTTACATTCTCTCTCTCTCTCTCTCTCTCTCTCTCTCTCTCTCTCTCTCTCTCTCCTCTCTCAAATTCTCCAAGTAATGGTTCATAAAATTTAAGTTAATAAATGAGAGAGCTTATAAAAGTTTCATTCGTTTGTTTTATTTAATCATTTTTTACAGTCCAGACTTTATTCTCCTCCCAGTCCACTCACTGACTCTTTCACATCCCTTACCTCTTCTTCCCTACCCCCTGTCTCCAGTAAGATGTCTCCACCCCCACCCCAACCCCACCAGAACTCCCCACTTCCTGTGGCCTCCAGTCTCTTGAGAATTAGGTGTATCTTCTCTGACTGAGTCCAGACCCAACAATCTTCAGCTGTCTATGTGTTGGGGGTCTCATATCAGCTGGTGTATGCTGCCTGGTTGGTGGTTCAGTGTCTGAGAGACCTCAGGGTCCAGGTTAGCTAAGACTGCTGTTTTTTTTTTATAAAGTTGCCCTCCACCTTAGTTTCTTCCAGCTTTTCCCTAACTCAACCACAGCGGTCAGCAGCTTCTACCATTGGTTGTGTGTAAATATCTGCATCTGACTCTTTCAGCTGTGAGCCAGCACAAAAAATGGAAGCAGGCAACCTCAGGAGGTAGGAAGTGGGGGAACCTCTAAAATATATCAGAGACCTCGGAGGTAAGAGATTTTTAGGATTCAAAGGGAGGAGTCTTAGATGAAATTCCCTAGTAGGAAGAAGGAACTTGTAGAGCCCACCTCCAACAGAAAGACAGGGCATGAAGAGGAGGCATGGGCTTACCATGCCACCAACAAAAACTGACATAGAATTGTTTCTGTCTGAAAGAACTACAGGGAGAAAAATGGAGAAGAACCTGAGGAAAAGGAGGTCCAGCAACAGTCCCAAACTGGGATCCAGTTTAAGGGGAAGCCCCAAAGCCTGACACTATTACTGATGGTGTACTCACACAAAGGGGCCTATCATGACTGCCCTCCAAAAGACCCAGCAAAGTATCTTTTAATTATAGGCTTAGAGGTCTCTAAAAATAAAGATAGGTGGTCATGCAATATCTACCTTTTGGGGAACAAATCTCAGTAAGTATGATAGGTTGATTAAAATAAACTTTTCTTACTCTAAGTGTAGAAGATGAAACCTAATCAAAAAAAAGTTATTTGGTACTCAGAAATAGACCTGCTCAAATATTTTCTTGTCTGGAATGCTTTCAAGCAACAAACATTTCCAGCCTCAAATCAGGCTGTCATATATGCCATATGTGTCTGCTATAGATGTGGTATTAGGTATTGTTTAGATTCTTTAAGTTGGAGTTTTAGGCCTAATAATAATTAGAAAATTCTGTTATGTTTGTGTTTTCTAATTGTAAGTGATCTTTTAATCCAGGAAATGTAATGGAAAATCAAATACATATTCTATACCACTTGGATAATCATTAGTCTGTGAAACTCATATAAATAAAGAAGTACCTGGTTTCTAATTACTTAAAGCAACAGAACTGGCCTGATTGCTAATAAGCCAGAGCCATAGAAGCAGCTTCATTGCAAGCAAGTCAGCTGCAAGACTATGCGGACCATCATGCCTGGCTCACTCCCTCTCTTCTCAAACTCCTTATCTCCTCTATGGGCTACCCTGTCAGTAAAGACCTCTCTATGATGGGCAAATCCCCCACCCTGGGAAGGCCCCCAGCAAATGACTAAGAAATAGAAAAACTCATTTCAAGTCTCCCAACTTAAAAAAAGGTGGGGGGTAAACAGATACAGAAGGCTTTAGCACAGTCAAACAAGTGCTAACTAATATCAATACTCTTCAAACTATTCCACAAAATAGAAACAGAAGGAATACTGCCAAACTTATTCTATGAGGCCACAGTTTAGCCAATAGCAAAACCATACAAAGATTCAACCAAAATAGAGAATTACATATCAATCTGCTTTAGGAACATGGATGCAAAAATACTCAATAAAACTCTTGCAAACTGAACTAACTGGTCAGAATGGCTAAGATCAAAACTGAGGTGACTGCTAATCCTGGTGAGAATGTAGAACAAGGGGAACATTCCTCCATTGCTGTTGTGAGTGAAAACTGGTACAACCAGCCAACAATGTGGTGGCTTCCCAGAAAAACTTGGAAGAGTTCTACCTCAAAACCCAGCTATACTACTCTTATACATATTTTAGTGATTATAGAGAACATACCCATGAATACACAGGAATGAATGCATACATACCTCTCAGGGTAGTAAATAATAAGGCCAAAATTATACACCATGAATTATATCACATAACATCCCTTGTTAACCAATCTTGTAATTTCTTATGTTTCAACTCACTAATCACAAATTATGTCTTATTATTAAAATAATTTCCAGTGACAAGTCTGGAATGAATGTGATATAGTGGTAACAGAAAATAAATCAGCATGCATAAACCACAAATGTAGGCACTCTCAAGGAGTGCTCTGATTTTTGTCTTTTTCTGACAGCCTCACCTATCAAATGTAAAAAAAAAAAAAAAAAAACAAAAAAACAAAAAAAAAACAAAAACAAACTCACATGGCAGACAATGTATGGATAAAACTTCAAGAAGAGCTGCCTGCAGTAGCATATGCCTTTAATATCAGCACAAGAGAGGCAGAGGCAGGAAGATTTCTTTGACTTCCTACCAGCCTGGTATACATAGAAAGTTCTAATCCAGCCAGGGCTACATAATGGCTTGCCCCCTAAAAGCAAACAAGCAAGCACAAAGATGAACCCTATGCTAAATCCATGAACAGTCTTCTTAAATGCTCCATGGAATCCTTCTGCCATTCCACACATCTCACTAATTAGACTATAAACACACTTCCAAGGCAAAAATCACTTTCGTTAAGCAACAGACAGATATGAAACAATAAAAAGTGAAAGAGAACTATTGAATCTGTTATTGAATCAACTGATTTGAAGACAAATTTAACTGATGAGTTAATTATTTTGAAAATGTTCATGCCCTAGTTTTACATAGAACATGAATTTTACTTCTAATCATGTCTTTCTTGTTCTCTTCTTATAAGCAGTCACTTTATGTCTATTAGTTTTTATGTTAGTATTAGAATTGACTTTTAAATAATGGATTTGATTTTTGAACACCAAATCTAAAATCAATTATCCTAAAAGCTCCTTCCCCACCCCCATTCTGAAAGGACTACACTCAATTGAATCTTGATTATTCTAGCTGTTTTATTTTTTATATTTCTACACAGTTCTTTAAATTGATCCAGCATGATGGTTCAGATGAAACAATATGTTAAAAAAAAAAAGAACCTGAAACTATTCAATTTGTTTCGATTTAAAGATATAAAATCTAGTACTGACCCAATACATCTGTTTAAGCAATAAAAATGGAACACATCAAAGGGAAATATGTTTCAACACTTGAGTGCATGTGTCACCAAGAAATGACTAATCAGATAACCTTCTGCCTGGTTGCTGGTGACAGCGAGTGAAATGTTAGAATATCAGAAGACCTGCACAGTCGGTGGGGAATAAATAATGTATGAACAATACACACACATGAACAGTAACAATGTTAAGACAATTGACACAGTGGAGGAAAATACATGAATTCCAAAAAGGAGGTAGAAAACTAAAAATAGGTGACACCTGGCAATTTCTTGATGTTTGGAATGACTTACAAGGAGTGAAGAAAAGAGGTGAGTAACTTAACATTCCCAACCCATCTGATAACCCACCTGTCCATAAAGGAAACTGCTTTTCAACTTGGAAACTGCCAATAACACATCAGAGTATATGGAGATGGTGTCATGTCCCAATTCCGAGCAGAGGTCTGCATCACTAGGTGAGAAAC
Organism: Apodemus agrarius; assembly: GCA_964023405.1. NCBI lineage: Eukaryota > Metazoa > Chordata > Mammalia > Rodentia > Muridae > Apodemus > Apodemus agrarius. Next base: position 84,633,988 of record OZ030012.1, on the reverse strand, counting down.
AGCAAAATTCTTTTCTGCTCTGGATAAGTGACACACAGACAGAAGTGACAGGGGGACAAAGACAATCCAGGTGGAAACCACAAAGACATGTTTCCTACCCACAAGGAACCTATAACATTGACAAGTGACATCAGCTTTCAGCTGAAAAAGGCAATATATTGGCGGGCAGCAGTCTCATGTCACAGGTGTAGGAATGTCAACTGATTAGAGAGAGGAACAGCCGTACACCAACAGCCACACACATAATGGTATCACTATAAACTAAACATGAGAAACAAAGGATTTTGTTTGAAATCACATATTGTTCTATACATTTTTATTCCATATATGTAAATAGTATTAAACAAATCAAGGATAGTGCCAGTTAAGAGTGGCAATCAGTAATTAATAGTAAAACTGGGCAGAGTAAATGATAGTAAATAGTAAAACTGTTTACCCTGAACATGGTGACAAACGCCTTTAATTCTAGCACTTGGGAGGCACAGGCAGGAAGATCTTTGTGATTTTAAAGCTAGCTTCTAGCCTAGTCTACATAGACCCTGCAAACAAACAAAATCTAAGATCGTTCCAATAAGTAGCATGTAAACAAAAAAGAGTAACTATTCTTTTGTAATCTTTGTTACCTGGTGCAGAAATTATTTAAATTAATCTATTTAATATTCAAATTTTATTGGTTATTTCATTGCATATAGACATATAACTAAAGCAATGATATTATCCATTTCAATAAATTAAAACTCTTAGCCGGGCAGTGGTGGCGCATGCCTTTAATCCCAGCACTTGGGAGGCAGAGGCAGGCAGATTTCTGAGTTCGAGGCCAGCCTGGTCTACAGAGTGAGTTCCAGGACAGCCAGGGCTACACAGAGAAACCCTGTCTCGAAAAAAACAAAAAAACAAAACAAAAACAAAAAAACAAAAAACAAAAAAAACAAAAACTCTTAATAATTGATGTAAGAATTTCTTAAAGGAGAATGTAAATTATTCAAGTAAATAATATGACTATTTACTGAAAATCTTAATAGGATGTTTAAGTTTTCCTCATAGTATGTTAAGATGACGTTACTCTTGGTTTTTTTCCAAAATTTTCTGAGCTTTTTTTTTTTTTTTTTTTTTGAGACAGGGTTTCTCTGACAGCCCTGGTTGTCCTAGAACTCACTCTGTATACCAGACTGGCCTCGAACTCAGAAATCCGCCTGCCTCTGCCTCCCAGGGTGATGGGATTACAGGTGTGCACCACCACCGCCCTGGCTCTGAGCTATTTTTTTAAAAAATTATTTACCTTCATGAAGTGACAAAAATCAACACAGCCAATCACAAATTCTATATGACTGGAGGCTTTTATTTTGTTGATCTGACATTACTCCACTTTCTAGTGTTCAAATATTGTGAGAATATTGAACTCAATATACCATTAACACCATCTTTGGAGTATGAGACACTACATTTTACTAACCAGTAACATGATTTCAATGGTGAGTTACATTCTAGCTCTTCAGAAAATTACCTCTGCTTCAAATCGAGGGTGCTGAATAACCCAGCCAGATATCAGCAGAACCTCACAGTCCATATGCTCATCAGAGAGGCTGCTATTACCTAAGTTATCCATTGGTTTTCCAAATAATCTGAAGTACAATGAATACCACTTTAAGTTTGACAGCTATCTTTTAGGGAAATTGTTATTTTTCTATTATTATCACTGTGGATTTTATTATATATATGTATATATATACATATATACACACATATATATATACACGTATATATGTATATGTATACGTATATATATGTATATATATACATATATATATATAGAGAGAGAGAGACAGAGACAGAGACAGAGACAGAGACAGAGACAGAGACAGAGAGAGAGAGAAGAGTCGCAAAACGATGGAAAGTGATGGAGAGAGGTGGAGAGGAGAGCATGACTACAGAGGAGAGGTCAAGGGAAAGCCTACACAGCCCTTGATTCCTTTCACCATGTGTGTCCCTTGGTAGAGCTGAAGCCACCAGCCTCAGTAGCAAGTGACTTAGCTACTAGACATTTCAGACCATGGGAAATTATTTTTAACAATAGTTTAATTTGAAAATCTGAAAGATGGATTTGAAGAAATCACAAATTTAGCTGAGTGTGAACATCATACTTAACTTTGCTGCTTTTATCTGGCAATTTGTTTGACTGAGAAAGCAGTCTTATTTTCAAGAAAAGAGTCTTTTTTATTGTTTTAATCTCAACCTACATGCCACATGTAGCAACATAAATATATACAGCTTGCACTTCTCTATGCAACGCATGGATTCTTTGAAGACCCTCACAATTGAAGAAGGATTTTATAAACCTCCGTTTTATTGTCCTCGTTTTCTTGATTCTGATTTTTACTACAGTTTCCTCATTGAAATGCTTTAGCCTAGCTTCATAGTTTGAAAATGTGATTTAAAAAAAATTATCAGACTGATATTCCCTGCCCCTGGCAGGTAACAATTGCTAGTTTTTCGATACATTGGAAGAAGTCTATCTCTTTCTGTTTCAAGAATGTGTATATAGAAATCTAATCAAAGGCCAGAGAGAGAGTCCAATGTATAAAGTCAATTTAGACAAGTCTAAAGACTGAAGACTTTCAGACAACTCCATGATGGAAGGAGCGAGCTGAGTCTTACAAGTTGTCCTCTGACTTCTGTCTGCGTGCCATGCCATTCGCATGTACCAAGTATACATATCCACAAATAAAAGAAATAAAAATTTAAAACAACTTGTTGTTTCTGAATATTTTTGGAAAATATAATAAAACCTCTCTTTTACAGAAAAACCAAAGAAAATAAGTAAATACATACATACATACATACATACACACATACATACATACATAAATACAAAAATAAAGATACTCTCATGTATGATTATTGCATTTAAGACAAGAGAAACATTTACTACACATACATCTCCATTTCCATTGATGGAACATTACATTCTTTTTCCAAATTTGGAAATTGTTATGACAGACTATTTCATTTTTGGACAAACAGTTTTGAGGTTTTTTTTTTTTTTAACTTTAAACATTCATATAAATCAACATGATTTGAAGCTCCATTGTTTTGAGTCAAATAAAGTTTTAAGCATTTCAGAGAAATATTTTCCTATTGCTGTAACTCAAGAACTCACTGACACTCTCAGGGAAACATGATATCAGGGACAATGTGACAAAATCGCCACTCTATGGGAAGGAGGGAGTTTCTTCTTTTCTATTTTCCCAGAACTTCTGAATCACGAAAGGCATATGTATTGAGTTCAACAGAACACGGAAGATCTGACTCTAGGCTCACTCCTGTTATATTCCCAAAGAAATCCTGCTCCAATCACTTCCAACTAAGCACTGATGTGACCAAAGCAGAAGAGGGGTTCTCCTTGATTGACAAGTGCTTGCCTCTCTTGTGATAGAACTGAAGGATTATGTCATCTTATGTGCTTTCTTATTGTTTTTCCACTGTGTCCAAGTCCACATTCATTGTGGTACTTTGTGCAGTGCGTTCTGTTCTTTACCTCTGTGTTGTTCTAATGAGTGTTTCCTTATCTGTTACACACACACACACACACACACACACACACAAACTTATCCTTTTCTAGTGATACCTGGCCCATACTACTTTTGGTATTGTATCATAATTGTTTCTTAGCTCTAAGAAAACATGCTCTAGATATCTGCCAGGTTGAAAGCTGAAGCAACATGGTGTTTGTACAATGGCTAAGCATTAATCCACGGCCTCATAAGAGATTAACTGCTAATACTATCCATTAGCTCTCACCCTTGTTTCAAACCAGTCCACAAGATTCAACAATGATGATGTATATTGTGAATTGCAAATATACATTTTCAGCCTCATCAGACAGAGGAAGATGCAGTGAAATAAATGAAATATGACAGGTCTGTCTCGGATCCATTTAACATTAAAACATAGTTGCTTTTACCTAAAAGTTTGGTAGCTCTATTAAAGTTCCACACATTTCTCTGACTTTTTTTTGCTCCATTACTGGAAAAAAGAAACGAAAAAGAATAAAGAGCACCCTGCCTCTTGAAGAGGATTTGTAGAGGGCAGATTGTTAAAACTAGAGCAATCTGGTGAAGCCTGGGCCAGCCTGTCATCCTACCAGACAGGCAGGGGACAAGGAGAGTGAAGGCAGTGCAGCAGTGAGCCAAGCCTTCATGGTTTAATCAGCCCTGCATGTCTGGGGGAGAGTCCTTCAAGTACTGTGTAAGGTTCTGTGTGCCTTACTGCCTGCATTTTTATTTGGTATTATTTTGTTAATTTGTCTTGGTAAAAGACTGTTAGAATTGATGCTATGTAAGATAGGAAGCTGTTCTCCAGATTTCTTTTCTTTTCTGTTTCAATGTAGTCAATGGCACCCATAAAACGAATTGGGAAAGCAACGGAACTGAAGACCCACTCGGGAAGCTAGGTACTGTCTTCCTTTTCATTCAGCCGCTCTCACCCTGTCCCAGCTCCACTTACACACAAGCCACTGTCAAACTGGTTTTATAATGCATACATTTCCTGTTGGTGGTTTTTTGTTGTTGCTTACGGTGTTGTTGCCTTGTTTGTTTTTGTATTTAAAAGACTCTGAACATTCCCTACATGAGAAAATATAAATCTTTAAAACCTTGCTTCTTATTCTCTATGTCACATAATTTTCCTTCATGGAACAGAAAACATCACAGAGCACATTATAATACTCAAGCTAACTGAGGGGCCTAGTTCTAAGGACAGATTAAAATCTTAAGAAGCGGGATCCACAGACTCAAGGTGACTTAGACTTGTTTTAATGGGTAGAGACAAAGATCATTATTCCTTACACAGCTGCAGCTTCACAATTAGACTCATTGGCCACTATAGGATTCTCCTTGAGGCATGCAGTGGTTTGAACAAGATTGGACCCTAAAAGCTCACACATTTGCATGCCACCCTGTTCTCTACCATAATGATAATGCACTCGCCTCTGAAACAATTTAATGCTTTTCTTTGTAATATTTTCTGTGACCATGGTGTCTTTTCACAGCAATAAAACCCCAGGGCAGGGCAGACGGTCCATGGGCAGAATGGATACCATCAATGTGCCCCACAATTTCCTGAATTATTGTGTGGCTCTTTGCATTCAGTTTCATATATTTGTATCTATGTCTCGTCTAAGAGCATTATGCACTTGCTAACATTTTCAAGCTATCTCATGCATCTCCTACAGTTATGTACTAAAACTCCTGAATTTGACAAGTATTCTTATTTCATAAGTTTACTTATGTTTGCTTTAGAAGTATTGGTAAATTATTCTTAGGTTTATTAAATAAATTATTTTATCAACTAGCTTTGAACGAATAGTCTAAAAAGCAAATAAGAGTTGCAGATTGATCACCCAGCAGAATCACCAGCTTCATTGAATTGGACTCCCTTTGAGGTGGGAGAGTTCTCAACTCTCTTCCTGAGTTATTGTGTGGTGATGTCTAAAATACCTGACAGAAATGGAACATGTTATACAAAAAGGCACGGGGTTCAGGTGAGACTTTTTGCTTCATTGTAGACAGAAAACCTAGAGATGGGACATAAGAAATTTGCACTAAAGGAAGAGGCCAACATAAAATGAATCCAATGATCTTTGGCTCTTTTATTGTGGGTCATAGCTTAGTCTTATTCTGGATTGTTTTGATTTTATTGTATTATTATTGTTATTTGTTAGTACCATCATTGTTGTCATTATTTTTATTCCTGTTTGTTTCCTAACAGAGAAAGAAATACCCTAATCAATTGGTTTAAAATATTTCCCGTGTCTCCATTATATGTTTCAGCCACACCCTGGAGTTTTGGATGAGTATGCACTTGTTTTGTTGTTGAACCCTAAGCCTATGTACATTTTCACTGTGTAGAAATAAGACAAAGGCAGGCAGCCGAGAAAAGAATGAGTATAGAAAAATCACAAGATACCCTGTTGGAGCTAACTTTATGAACATAGCCATGAGCAAAGTAGAGCAGGTCTGCTTGGCTGTGGGAAGTGCCTAGCTGGTAGAGTGCTTGCCTAGCATACTCAAATACAGGGTTTCATCCCAGCACTAGAGTGGTAGATAATCAGGAGCTGAAGGTCATCCCCCGGGGCAGCATAGAAAGTTCAGTGCCAGTCTTCCATAGGTGAGATTCTACCACAAAGAGGAAGAGAAAGGGAGGGATGAAGAAATAGAGGGTGGGAAAGAGGAGATGTGAATATTTTATTGTTTGCCAACAAAATACGGGAGAAAGAAAGAGAGAGACACATACACACACAGAAACAGAGAGTCAACAGAGAGACAGAGAGATATGGAGAAAGAGACAGAAAAACAAAGGAGAGAACAAAAAGAGAGAAACGTAGAAATAGGGAAAGAGTCACTGAGGAGAGAAATAAGTTTAACATGTTTATAAATGAAAACAAATCTAAGTAAAATAGTAATTTTACCTGAACTTAGTGTTGATAAATATTATTATTGTATAATAGAAAAGTAAATTCCTTGTATTTTATTTCAAATAATAATTTTACTAAAAATAATGCTGAAGATATATTTAAATTAACATGATTTGGGCATATCCCATCTTTATCTAAATTCTCAGCAGCAAAGACTATATTGATTTCTGACTGGATGATGTCATAAAGTATAGAAGATAATGAGCCTAGTGAATAAGGAAACAATAGGAGCCACCTGTCGATCATCAGGGCACTCAATAGACAGAGGTTTATGACTTTACATATTACTTTGCTTCTTTACTCTATCTTCTTGTTGATTATTTGTGAATTTCACATCATCTCTACCACAGTGACATTTATCTCCACCTCCTTTCATATCTAACTTCTTCCCTTGCAACATCTCCCCAGTAAACCAAAACCAAACAAAAAATACAAAACAAAAACAAACAAGAAAACAAACAACAACAACAAACATTTGGCTGTGAAAGCTGCAGTGTCATGGTGTGTCCCACAGTATATCCCTTTGCCTAAAGAGCTTAACTTGCAAATATTCATTTCAATGAGAAATTGGTCTGGTTCAAGACCTCTGGCTTCTGTAACACCATCAACTCTGGATCCCCATCCTGATTCATCTCAGACATACTGTTGTTGCCCTGTGTTGTGGAGATCCTGCAGCTTTGGATCTGCAGAAAAGGACCCTTCAAGAGCTCCAGCAGTTTGTAGATGAAGTAGATGTTGCCGTGGGCCACCTGAAATCCCTTGATCTGGGCATGGGCAGTAGCTGAGTAGGTCAGCTCACAAGCTTTCCTGCACACATGCCACTAGCTCTCCCATACTGCCTGGGTGGGGATCTGGGCCAGCTCTCCCAATTTCACACTCCTGGAGCAAGCCTTCCAGTCTCTGCACCATCAGGGCCAGCTCTCCTGGTTCAGTGCAGGGCTCATTTACTTTGCTTCTTTTGTTTAAAATACATGACCAATTACTTAATTAGTTAAATTAGGTCCCAAAGGAATTATTTTTATATTAAAGCTTTAAGTCGCACATTTGATTTAAGGTTTTAGAACATATATATGATTTGAGTTGATCCTGTTTCTCCAAATCATATAAAATGAAAGTATAATCTAACGTCAAATTTATTATCTGTGTAAACAAATGAGTTTCCAAAAAATGCTTGATGAATGAATTCTCTATTGGATTATCAGAAATATTAATTATGGCTCTTGTTATTGCACAGCCTTGTTAGAGGAAGTGGTAATGAAGTTCAGCTCACAAAGCATTAGGGAGTATAGTCCCTCAAAATCAAAAAGTTCTGAAGCCTGCTGCTGGCCCTGCTGGATGTAATGCAAGTTTAATTCACCTTGATAGTCTCTGAATATGATCAAAACACAAAAGTAAAAGTGCCTTCCTTCTTACTTTTACTCTTAAAATATTGCTCTCGCTTAATTTTTATTAATGTGTTGTTAGGTTTCTGCAGCAAAAGGAATCATTTGTACTTCCATTCTTTACTTGAATTTATATTATTAAATTTTAAAATACCAGTATAAGTGAAAGACTATAATATATAGTGTTTATTTTATTTTATTTGAACAAGACTGAGCTATGTAATATCATAAAGACAAATATGGACTTTCAGATGAATTATATGATTCCTTGAGAGAAAGAGGCTGGTTTCTCATTGTAGAAACTCAAATATTGAGATCAATAATTGTAGTGAAAAATACCTAAATCATTTTACTTTTATATTACAATATATTTATCTTTTATGGAAAATGAAAGGAACTATTACATAATTGTCTTTAAAATTCCTCAAAAACATAAAATTGTGCACATTATCAACCTTCAAAGTGTCTTCACCACAAGGAAGACAGCACAGAGGCAATATGAGGAAAGAAGTCTTTGTTTATTACTACAGTGAAAGGATAAGAGAATTGAATGGGGAATAGCTACCAGTCTACATTCTGTAGATCACTGGAGAATCAATTACATATCTAACATGAGTTTTATTCTCATGCTAATACTGTCTGAGGATCTCCCTATAGGCAGTAGATATTCTACCTCCTAGTTCTACACAGTAGGAGACACTTAAGCAAACCGAGTTTCTTTAACTAATACAGTTTAACTAATAAATTACTTGAACAAAATGCTCAAGGATCCAAGAAGACAGATCAGATAGCATTACCAAAAGAAGTTATGTGGGTGATTACTTAACTGAGATGAAAATGATACTGGAGAGTAGATGTATTTTCAGAAAAGCATTATAAGTCTTTGGACAACCATGCCATGTTTGATATTAGATGGACCTTCCATAAAACATAAGAAACAAGAACCTTAGAAATTGAGTACCATGTGACTTATAGGAAACTATAGTGAGTCAAATTATAAATTAAATTGTACAATTTGAAATGCTGTAAAATGCATAAAATATAAAAAAATACATATATATGAAATTTATTTGAGATTTCACTTGATAGGAGTCTATTTGTGAATGGTTGGAAGAATCAGCACAGCACAGTCACCAGATGCTGTGAAGAGAATTTACCTTTCTTACCATTCTTCCTTTTTCTGGTTCTCACTCCTGATAGGCTCTCACAGAATCTTTTCTTAAATAATACTGGTATAGTTCAAAAGGAAACCTATGCTTACATCTTATTCTGTTCTGTTAAACTAACAGCATTTTGCACTTTTGATTTAATGATAAATCCATATATCATAGTTTGTGTGGCATAGTATCATCCAGGGGGCTTTTTCTACAGTGATTTGCCGAATTAAATTATGCCAAAATAGTTTAAAGAAAACAGTACTTCTTAGGATTTTGGACAATCAGATATATGACAAGAAATGATAATGGCTGATCTTCAAATAAATGCACTAAAAGCTCTAAACTTCCTGGAGGTTTAAAACCTACGTGATAAACATAGTTTCTGTTACTGTTCAAATTTCTGATTGAGTTCATTTCCTTTTCCACCCACTTTTGTTGAATCATTTTTAAAAAGATATAATTATGGTGGCAACACTTTCTTGATATCTTGACAAAGTCTTTTTAAAGGGGAATCAAATGTCAGTTGCAAGATGAACTGAATTGGAAAAACAGCATTTCTTGTCATGTTACTTAAAGTAGGAGTAAAATTAAAATCCAACAAAAGCATGTATTTAAGGTCCTTACTAACTCTGGAGTGGGAAGACTCTTGGGTAGTGAACTTTTCCCTCAAGGCTTTTGACTAGGGTTTTCAGTATTTCTGGTCAGACAGCAGCAGGGAAGTAACTGGCATCCTTGTCCTGAATAGATGTTATCTGAAAAAAATATAGGACAGGTTTGCAAGATTGTCCATTTCACAGCAAAGATTCAATATGCCTGAGAAAAATGAAAGACTATAACAATGAAAAATTGCCATAAAACTACCATTACAGAATCATATCATAGGGAATTTTAGCCAGACTATACTTTTGAGTAACAGTGCTCTAATAGTGCATGCTTGATTGGCATACAATAATGTTATCAAATCAAATGCATAATAAAAGCTCATTATTTTAGGTTCTTTATTCTGTGGCTACATGCTAACATTGAAGTTTCTGGTATTAATAAAATAAAACCTACATTGTTTTTATATTTGCCTGAAAAAAGAATTCATCAGTATTTTTACCAAAATAATGCTTTTATTTCTGCATTATTCAATTAATTTATGTACAGATAAGTATTTGGTGCTTTTACATTAAAAGACAAACCATAAGTTACATAATTAGTATAAAATAAATTTATTTCCTATTTATGTTTTATTAAGTGTGCATAAAGCTAAAAGTAGGGCTACCATATGACCCAGCTATACTACTTTTTAGCAAATAAGGACTCAACATCTTACTACATAGAAAATTGCTTAGCCATGTTCATTCCTGTTTATTCACAATTCCTAAGAAACATAAACAACTCATATGTTTCAACTGATGAATAAATAGTGAAAATGTGGTACCTATACAGGTGAAATTCTATTAAATTGTAAAGTAAAGTGAAATTATTAAATTTGCCAGAAATTAGGTGTAACTGGAAAAATAATAAACTGGTAAATAATCCAGAACAGAACAAATGATGATCACATGTCCCTTCTTACTTGTGAATTCTAGATCTGAATCTTTAGATCTGAGTATATAATATGAGGTAAGTGCAGAAGTCATGGAAGTGATTAGGGACCCTGGAGGATTCTGGGGAGAAAGAACTCTAGAGAAAAAGGTAATAGGATTCTATGAAGTGGGAAATAGGAGAAATGAAGGAGGGCTTTAAGTTAGGAGAGGAAAAGAAGGTTATAAGGAGGGAAAGGAGAAAGCAGAGATTAATAGCAATAAGCATTAATTGCCAAATCCATGAGAAAATTATTTTATAAGCTTACTTAAAATCACATAGTATTGGGTTCTTCGGGGTCTAACTTCTTGAGTTCTTTGTATATATTGGATATCAGGCCTCTGTCAGATGTGGGGTTGGTGAAGATCTTTTCCCAATTTGTTAGTTGCCATTTTGTCCTTCTGACGGTGTCCTTTGCCTTACAGAAACTATGTAATTTTTTGAGGTCCCATTTGTCAATTCTTGATCTTAGAGCATAAGCTATTGGTGTTCTGTTCAGGAACTTTTCCCCTGTACCCACGTCCTCCAGGGTCTTCCCCAGTTTCTTTTCTATTAGTTTCAGTGTGTCTGGTATTATGTGGAGGTCCTTGATCCACTTGGAGTTGACCTTAGTACAAGGAGATAAGAGTGGGTCAATTCACATTCTTCTGCATGTTGACCTCCAGTTGAACCAGCACCATTTGTTGAAAAGGCTATCTTTTTTTCCACTGGATGGTTGTAGTTCCTTTATCAAAGATCAAGTGACCATAACTCTGTGTGATCATTTCTGGGTCTTCAATTCTATTCCATTGATCTACTTGCCTGTCAATGTACCAATACCATGCAGTTTTTAACACAATTGCTCTGTAGTACTGCTTGAGTTCAGGGATATTGATTTCCCCAGAAGTCCCTTTATTGTTGAGAATAGTTTTAGCTATCCTGGGTTTTTTGTTGCTCCAGATGAATTTGAGAATTGCTCTTTCTCGATCTATGAAGAATTGATTTGGGATTTTGATGGGGATTGCATTGAATCTGTATATTGCTTTTGGCAAGATGGCCATTTTTACTATATTGATCCTGCCATAAGTCCTCTATCCAAACCAAATAACCCTATTAAAAATGGGGTACAGAGCTAAACAAAGAATTTTCACCTGAAGAAATTCAGATGGCCGAGAAGCACCTTAAGAGATGTTCAACATCATTAGTCACTGGGAAAATGCAAATCAAAACAACCCTGAGATTCTAACTCACACCAGTCAGAATAGCTAAGATTAAAAACTCAAGAGACAACAGGTGCTGGCGAGGATGTGGTAAAAGAGGAACACTCCTCAACTTTTGGTGGGATTGCATGATGGTACAACTGCTCTGGAAATCAGTCTGGTGGTTCCTCAGAAAATTGGGCATGACATTTCCAGAGGACCCTTTCATACCACTCCTGGGCATATACCCAGAGGATTCCCCTGCATGCAATAAAGAAACATGCTCCACTATGTTCATAGCAGCCTTATTTATAATAGCAAGAAGGAGCCCATATGTCCCTCAAAGGAGGAATGGATACAGAAAATATGGTATATTTATACAATGGAATACTACTCAGCAATTAAAAATAATGAATTCATGCAATTTGTAGGCAAATGGTTGGATCTGGAAAATATCATCCTAAGTGAGTTAACCCAATCACAAAAGAATACACATGAAATGAAATCACTGATAAGTGGATATTAATGAGCCCAGAAGCTCTGAATACTCAAGGCACAATTAGCAAATCAAAAGATTCCCAAAAAAAAGGAAAGAGAGGACCCTGGTCTTGAAAAGACTGGATCCAGTTTTATAGGAGAGTACCAGAACAAAGAAAAGGAGAGGGGCTGATTGGGAATGGGTGGGGGGAAGAGGACTTATGGGACATATGGGGAGCGGGGAACTGGGTAAGGGGAAAGACTTTGGAATGTAAACAAAGATTATAGAAATTAAATAAATAAATAAATAAATCACATACTATATATATATGTATATATGTGTGTATCTATGATGTACATGTATGTATATTTTATGTACATATATGATGTATATGTATGTGATGTATATACATGCTTGTATATGTGTATGAGTATGTGTGTATGAGTGTATGTGTTTGTATGTGTATGTGTATGTATATGTATGAGAATAATGGAAAGGGGATAAATGAAGTTATGATAGATACTGTTCCCTACAATTTCCATAGATTAACAAAAGTTCCAGTGACAAGCACTTGAGATGTTCCTTCTATATATTTGGAATATGAATTAGGAGCAGAAGCTCTGGAGTTTCACATTAAATCTCCACTTTCAATATCTATATTTATGAACTCATCCAACAATCAAAATAAAAAAATCCATGGCATAAGCAGAACTAGAAAAAGAATTAGCATCATATCTGCATTCATAACCTGTGCCCATCAGCTACATTCAGTCATTTCTTATCCATTTTTCTTATTCATATTTCTTGTGTTTCTTGCATATTTTTACATGCATTTGTATATTGCTACCTACATTCCACATGTGTACATAATAAATATTTACTGATCTTTGAAGTGTATTTTACCTGATTTGTAGTCTGTGGATGTAGTTCCAAAGTTGTACCCATTGATGTATCCAGAGACATGCTGCTTCTTTGTATCTTATGTAAAGATGCAAGATTTTGATAAGCACACAATCATCCACCTCAATTAAATAGTTTTATAACCCAAGGTGTTCTCAATAGTAAAGCTCCAAAACTCTATACCTTGAGATTTTGGTGGTCTTGATCATCAGCTGAGTTGTTCTCCCACTTATAAAAATGAAAGATGATTTTAAGAAGTCTCAGTGCCTGCACCTAAGGCCCTAAACAAATATATCATTTAACAAATACCTAGGAACGGTCAAGAGCTTTGGGATATTGTGATTCTCAGAAATTTACACCTTAGCATAAAGTCTTTTTCATGTCTACCTATCTCTAGTTTTTAATCATCCCACATACAAACAACAACAAAATCCTTTTGTTTGGAAAGAATTTAGCTGCAGATTTCACCTCACACCAGTCAGAATGGCGAAGATTAAAAACTCAAGAGACAGCAGGTGTTGGCGAGGATGTGTAGAAAGAGGAACACTCCTCCACTGCTGGTGGGATTACAAGCTGGTACTACCACTCTGGAAATTCTGGCGGTTCCTCAGAAAACTGGGCATGATATTTCCGGAGGACCCTGCTATTCCACTCCTGGGCATATACCCAGTGGATTCCCCAGCATGTAATAAGGACACATGCTCTACTATGTTCATAGCAGCCCTATTTATAATAGCCAGAAGCTGGAAAGAACCCAGATGTCCCTCAATGGAGGAATGGATACAAAAAATGTGGTATATATACACAATGGAGTACTATTCAGCCATTAGAAACAATGTATTCATGAAATTATTAAACAAATGAATGGAGCTGGAGAACATCATCCTAAGTGAGGTAACCCAGTCTCAAAAGAACACTCATGGTATGCACTCACTGAAAAATGGATATTAGCCTAGAAGCTTGGAATAACCAAGACACAATTCACATATCAAATGATGCCCAAAAAGAAAGAAGAAGGGGCCCCTGGCTCTGGAAAGACTCAGTGCAGCAGTGTAGGGGAATACCAGAACAGGAAAGTGGGAAGGGGTAGATGGGGGAACAGGGGGAGGGAAGAGGGCTTATTGGACTTTCAGGAAGGAGGGATCCAGAAAAGGGGAAATCATTTGAAATGTAAATAAAGAATATATCAAATAAAAGAAACCAAATTTATCTGCAATAAAACCTGCTTTCTATCAGTACAACTACACCCCTTCTAAATGCCTATAGTCATGTGAAGGTGTATATCTGGTCTCGAGTGGATTTCTATCAGTCACCTTCCAATTCCCATTCTTTGATTCTGTGTCAAGTATTGGCAAGTTTATTCTTATAAAGTAGCTAATATTCTAATGTTGGAAATGCTATCATATCAAACTTGTTTATCCCCAGTAGCATTTTTCTTCTACTTCCATAGTTCATGAATTTTCAGTTCACCCAACCATGCCATGTAGGTCTACTTTACCCTCTATCCACTGACAAAATATAGTGCTTGGGCACTCATTAAAGTTAGAATCTGCAATGGTTCCTTTAAAGTGTTGCATTCATCATTGAACACAGTATATTTGTTGTACTTTAAGTGATAAAATAAGGTCTAACAGATCTAGCAAGTACTGATACTGCTATTTAAGCAGTCGCAAGAGGAGAAATACTCATTTTGGGTCATGTGCAATACACTCCGTTAATATTCAGTACCTGTAGCCATTTTTTCAATCTAATGTTGTCTTCCCTGGTCTTTGCTGCAATACTAATGAATATATTTGAAAAATCTGGATATTATAATAAAAAGATCCATCCCTTATAAGCCCAAACACATTCAAAATTCATGTCTACTTTATTTTTTTCTTTTTTTTCCTTTTTTTATTGTATATATTCTATATTTACAATTCATTTCCCTTTTTCTGGTTCCCCACCCCCAAAGGTCCCACATGTCCTTTTCCCTCCCCTGCTCCCTCATCCACCCCCTCCCACCTTACTGTTCTTGTACTCTCCCACAATGATGTTTTGGTCATGTCTACTTTATATTTTACCATATGCTCATGGATCTGAAGCCATCCACTGTGGACTTAATAGAGACCACACTCTTACAGAAAACTGACTCATCTTTCCCCAGAAGCTATCAACTTTTGCTTTTACTTTAACTTTTTTTTATTTTCTATATTTTTTGTTTACATTCCGAAGGCTTTCCCCTTTCCCAGTTCCCCCCTCACCATATGTCCCACATGTCCACTTCCCCCGCCCCTGCCTATTCCCCAATCACCACAATCACAAAAGAATACACATGAAATGCAATCACTGATAAGTGGATATTAATGAAGCTATCAACTCTTAATAGCTCCTCTAGTTGATAGTTATGGGAAAATGTTGATCTGAGAGAATTTAAGAACAAGGGTGAGGAATGAATGTAATAAAAATAGATCATTTGTGTATATTGAATCTCAAATAACTAGTAAAAATATTATATTTGAAATGAATAAGAGTGAAGAAAGACTAAGAAGGCCATGGGATAAGTGCTGTGACAAAGGGTGATTGTGGATTGCATCCACAGGCCCAGATCACAGGCTGCAACTGCAGCAGAATAGTCAAGCTGTGTAACTTCAACTTCCACAATACAAAGAGGAAATATTTGTAAATTTACCTGCCTCAGGCTACAGTATTGAGGATTTAGTCTGCAGATTTTTTAAAGTACACAGTATGTTCTGGCCTGTCCTAAGTGATGTACTGATGGTGTCCTAAAGATAGCAAACAAAAGAAATTCTAGTAACTAACAGAATTATAACACAAAATTGCAAGTAAATTCAAATTTTCTCAACTTATTTCATTAGTAATATGAATACCCCTTCTGGATACATAGAAGCAAACTGGATTTTGACATAAAAAGTGTATTAAGATCATAGTATTACAAAATTTATGATTAATATTTACCATTCTCTCTTTTGACAGTAATATCCATAAGTCATGAAAGTGGTATAAATTTTGGAATGCCTTAAGGATTGAATGTTTAATTTACTGCTGGGAATCCAAAAAGTGGTGAGATTTCCCAGTTCTGAAATTGTACATCTCCCAAATACTACAGTTCTAGATACTAACCTAAGCTTTTATTCTTCACCCTTTTCAGATAGAGTATCTAGACTAACACATTCTGATTTAAATTACTTTCATAAGATAACCTTCACTGTGAATTATATAGTATTAGGTTAATGTTAGCTAATGCCCAGTGTCTGAAAGACTATGAAAAACAGAGTGAAAATTCTTTCTTAATCTGGAGATTAAAACATATCTAATGCTTTTTCAGTCCTCAAAAGAGAATGGTGTTTTATGTTATACAGAGAATACAAGTTTGCGCATGACTGCAGTGATTGATAGGAAGGGAACAAAGTTCTCCTTACTGGTCTTCCTTAGCCTTTGTTCCCATTGGAAGCCTAGCCCCAGTCCCTCTTAATCCATTGTATTGTCACATTTCTTATTCTGGATAGCTATTGATCTATGCTTCCCAATCTATCTTCTTGTCACTTTAGTATCTGTGACAGACATTTTAACAGCATATAAAGGGTTGATGATATTTATAGGTTTATATTTTTCAAAACCTACTTTAATAAGTGATCTTAAGTACTTCAACCTCCCTTATAGCCCACTAACCAAAGGTAGGGGAGGAAGATGGCTAATAGGACAAGGGGGATATGGACCTGTTTAGAAGTAGTTCTTTGGAGGTGATTCCAATCTTTGTTGTCAGCAGTCCAGTCCAACAGCAAAACACCAAACATGAATCAACAGCAGTGGTTCAATGCAGAAGAAACCATGAAGCTCCCCTAATCAGCATAACTCTATGAAAGCATCAGGAAGCACCTAAAACACCACCAGAAGTTCTTTAGTGTGTTTCTCTCTATGAAGACACAACAAAAGAAGATCAGCAAAGAAAGCAAGGTGAACCAATGCAAGAGCATCTTCAAAAAAGACCAGCATCATCAGTGAAGCCCCATGAAGATCAGGAAGACAAACCAATGCCAGAGCATCATCCACTGTCTGTTGGGTTATGCTTATACTCTTGCCAAACATCACATGCCTTCTTGTGCATGCCCTCCAGCAAAACATCACATGCCCTTTCACCATGGAAGGCAGCTTCTAGGAAAACACCACATGTCTGTTCTCAGCAAATCATACTCTCATAAGGCAGCTTCCAGAAAAACATCACATAGCACAATTGATTTGTCAAAGAAACCAGAAATTTCCACTTCAGATTCTTTATTCAGAACGTTTATGTTTGATGATTAATTTTACATATCAGTCTACCTGTGGTATGGAATGTCCAATACCAGTTAATTTATTTCTAAAATTATTGTGGGGGTATTTTAAGAGGCCATGCAATTGGGGCCATGTAATGATCCAGGCAGTTTTCCCACCTTCAAGTTGATGGTCACCATCATTCTACCACTTAAACAGAGCTAAGTGCAGGTTAAGGGTGAGTATTTAAAGAGGAGATCTCAGACTTCCCTAGATTTATATTAGAAATTACAAACACTTTCAGTTCTCTTGCTTCCTGCTTCACAGGCTTCAAACTTGGACTGATATCATATGACCAGCTTTGTGATATTTCATGGGGCATTGATGGGACTTTTAAACCTCCATAAGATACCATATTTGTTGAACAACAAATCTCCTCTCTCTGTCTCTGTCTCTGTCTCTCTCTGTCTCTCTCTGTCTCTCTGTCTCTCTGTCTCTCTCTCTGTCTCTATCTCTGTCTCTCTCTCTGTCTCTCTGTCTCTCTCTCTCTCTCTCTCTCTCTCTCTCTCACACACACACACACACACACACACACACACACACATACACTTTTGGACTTTTCCATAATATTCAATGTTTGCATGTGGATGAAAATTCTTTTCAACCTCTGTTAGCAGTCTAGTCTGAAGATGTAAATTGCAGGAATTCAAGCTCTTTCAGGTGAGAATATTTTCATAGACTTTTGATGGGACTTTTCATGTTCAAATCATCCACTTAAATTTATGAGCAAGAATATTAGAATTTCTCTCTTTCCTTTAAATCTTTCCCTTAGGAGACTTCGCAACAATTACAGAAGTCAAAGTGGCAATAGGGTGGTTGTCTGACACTCTCTTGTCCAGGAGATTTGATTCAGTCTTTTTTCCAAGGCTTTGTCACCATGAATAAATTAGGGTTTATGCTTTGAGAAAGCAGATTTCTTTAAATTTATTTGTCAGTGTCTTCATTTCCCTTGGTGGAGTTAAGAAGCTTGGAAATTTCAGTGATATTCTGGAATTACAAATTAATTTTGGGGGCCATAAAAAGTCAAAAGGCAAATTTCTATGCAAATATATGCCCATTGAATGTCATTAAAATTAATGATATTGGTGTATAAGATAAAGATGATAGATCTAAACATGCTTAAAGTATATTATTTAAGATAATATTTATTATAAGATTCATTCATTGAAAGGTTCTTAATATTTGTCCGAAACATACATATATATATATATATATATATATATATATATATATATATATATGCCATTTCAAAATTAGAAGACTTAGGATGAAATAAATTGAGATCTATGAGGACACACCTGGAGCCTGATACTAGACATGTTAAAGCAAAACTTCAGGCTAGAAAACAAATATGGTATAGAAACATAGAAAAGCTCAAATATGAAGGGAAATTTAGAAGCATTCAAAACACAGAATGAGTACAATTAGAAAATGAGTAGAGAAAGCATAATTGTAAAACTCATTTACCAAGTCTAGAAACATTCTTTTGGAGATATAGCCTATTCTTGGTGTTTCACACAACATTCCTCTCTGTACTTTCATGGCTATGTAAGTATATGGATGCATAAGATATAAGTGTACACACAAATCTGAAATGGATAGGAAGTACTTCTTAATATTGGCAATTGTGTGCCCCTATTTGTCTTTTAACTAGAGTACACAAATTTTGTAGGTGAGAATTTTGATTATTACTAATTTATTCATTCCTTGTGGTATGATGTATATGATGCTTACTGGAGAAAATTAAACAGCAGTGTTTACCTGTATATGGTCAGTCATTGAAATCCTCAAGAAGACATCTTGCTGTTAAGTGTTATAACCTTGGGGTAACTAATGGATGATGGCATTGTGTTGACACAGCAATATTTCTTCAACTTGGTTGCCTTGCATAAGTGTTGACTTCATTTGTCACCAAGAATTCTAACCTCCTGAGCACTCTTAATTACTTAGGTTTACAAAGACTACTAAATCATGTGCCTGCTAATTTCAGAATTCTACCACACTCTACTATTTGAGTTGTTTGTTAAGCAAAATTGAAGTGGCTCTTGACAGGTTCAAATCTTTTCATGGCTTCTTTGAAGTGCTATTTTGTTCTATCACAATATCTTCAATAGATATGGTCTGTGATGTTTACCATTTCTCATTGTCCTATTTTCCTTACACTAATTTTTTATATGAGGCATGCTGCTTTCAGTAACCACATGAATATACACCTTAATACCCCTATAATGTTCTCTAAAATGTGTTGTATTTCCCATCTCTACCTTTGATCTAAAATGACTTCAGTCTTTCTCCAACTCTGATTTTGTTTACATGCCTGTGCTTTCTGTGACAACCTGACCTTTCCTAAGCAATGAGTACTCTGTTTTGACAGTTAATTACTATGGTTGGTGGCCCTTGGTTAATTGTCTCAATTGCTTTTTTTCATTGTAAAAACTCAATTGCTGCCATGGTCAGCATGTATAATGACTGTTTCATTTAGAAGTAATTTCCTAGTTTGGATCAAAGGCCTGACAATTACTTTCACTAAATACATTTATGATGTGCTATCACAGCCAATTAATCTACTCCAAGAATCTTTATTTTGTTTATTATCCTTAGCTGTCTACCTATCTGAGATGGTTAAATGGGTGGTATTCATCAAAAGAATGATGATTCGACCTTTAAGTTTTCAAAGGAATATTAAGATAAAACAATATTTATAGTGACTATTGTATATTATACTTTTAATTCTGTTCTATTTGTTGATAATATGCCAAGAGATCATGTCACTGCAATGAAAAGCTATGTTCTAGATTCTTGATTCATTTATTTGCTTTTTCTTTTGAGAATAGGAATCAGTATGGAGCCAGGTTTGTTTAGGATTTGATTCTCCTACCTGTTATTGAGGTACTGAGACTATAGGCTTACACAATAAACAAGCCAATTCAGAGTTTTAAAAATAGGAATAGATTTAAGAAAGTTTGAAGTGGTCAGACTATTCTTGTTACACATGAATTATATAATAAACCTGATTATCCCATAAAAACCTCCTTGAATCCTTGACATAATTTTTGATAACATTGGTCTTACCTGAAATGTATTAATTTCATGTCATTGTTGCAAATCAATCAGCTGTGAAACTCAGAGTTCATTATTTAGTTTGAGTAACAATTATATGACTTAGGTCATTATGCCCACTCTTATGTCAGGATACAATGATTTGATTGTGATAGCTTTATAGGAAATTTTAAAATCAGGAATATGAGGAACTAAATGCTGTCTTTGTGTAAAGATTTACTTGATAATTCTAATATTTTATTTCTTTATGATTGTTAGGCTCATCTGTGAATTTCAAAAAAAAGAGTTGGAAATTTCAATAGGATTTTTGTTGATTCTGTAGATCAGCTAGAGACTGTATTTATCTGTATACAGCACTTCTTATTCACAAACATGTGTTACTAGATCTTTTATTCGGACATTATTTCCTTAGAATGCATGGGAATTAATGCTCAAAACACTTGCACAGCACATATAAATTGTATTATTTTGGTACATTTTCAAATGAGTTGTTTTTTTTAATTGGATATTTTCTTTATTTACATTTCAAATGTTATTTCCTTTCCCAGCTCTGCCCCCAAAACCTGCTATCCCATGATCCCTTCCCCTACTTTGATGAGGGTGTTCAGCAACCCACCCACCAACTCCCACCTCCCTGCCCTGGCATTTCCCTACACTGCGGTATCAAGCGTTCACAGGACCAAGGGCCTCTCCTCCCATTGACGCATGACAAGGCCATCCCCTGCTACATATGTATCTATAGCCATGGGTACCTCCATTTGTACTTCTTGCTTGGTGGTTTAGTCCCTGGGAGTCCTTGGGGGGGTGATCTGGTTGAGTGATATTGTTGTACTTCTTATGGGTTGCAAACCCCTTCTGCTCCTTCAGTCCTCTCTCTAACTCCTCCATCATCTTTCAACAAATGCAAAAGAAGATAGCCACACAAACATAATTCCACCTCTAAAAACAAAAATAACAGGAAGCAACAATCATCTTCCTTAATATCTCAACATCAGTGGACTCAATTCTTCAATAAAAAAGATATAAATTAACAGATTGGATACATAAACAAGACCCAATATTTTGCTGCATACAGAAAATACTTCAGTGAGATAGATAGAAAATACCTCAGAGTAAAAGTCTGGAAAACAATTTTCCAAGCAAATGGTCCCAAGAAACAAGATGGAATACTCATTCTATTATCAAATAAAATTGACTTTCAACCAAAAGTTATCATAAAAGATAAGGAAGGACACTTCATACTTATCAAAGGAAAAAATCTACCAGGATGAACTCTCAATTCTGAACATCTATGTTCTAAATGCAAGGGTAACCACATTCAAATAAGAAACTTTACTGAAGCTCAAAGCACACATTGCACCTCACACATTAATAGTGAGAGACTTCAACACCCCACTCTCAGCAATGGACAGATCAGGGAAGCACAAACTAAACAGAGATGCAATGAAATTAACAGAAATTATGAACCAAATGGATCTAAGAAATATCTATAGGACATTTCACCCTAAAACAAAATAATATACCTTCCTCTCAGCACCTTATAGTACCTTCTCAAAACATGACCATATAATTGGAAACAAATCAGGCTTCAACAGATATAAGAAGATTGAAATAATTCAATGCATCCTGTCAGATCACAACAGATTAAAGCTGGTCTTCAACAACAACAAAAACAACATAAAGCTCACATACACATGGAAGCTGGACAACACCTTACTCAATGACAATTTGGTCAAGGAAGAAATAAAGAAATTAAAGATTTTTTAGAATTTAATGAAAATGAAGACACAATATACCAAAACCTATGGGACACAATGAAAGCACTGCTAAGACTAAAACTCCAAAAACAAACAGCTTGACAGCACATCTGAAAGCTCTAGAACAAAAAGAAGCAAATGCACTCAAGATGAGTAGAAGGCAGGAAATAATCACTGAGGGTTGAAATTAACAAGTAGAAAAAAAAAGAACTATGCAAAGAATCAACAAACCTGTATCTGGTTCTTTTGAGAGATCAACAAGATAGATAAACACTTAGCTAGACTAATCAGAGGTCACAGAGATAGTATCCAAATTAACAAAATCAGATATGAAAAGGGATACATAACAACAGAGTCCAAGAAAATTTAAAAAAATTATCAGATCCTACTACAAAAGCTTATACTTAAAAAACTGGAAAATGTGGATGAAATGGACAATTTTCTAGACAGATATTACGTACCAAAATTAAGTCAGGATTAGATAAACCATCTATAAAGACCCATAATCCCTAAAGAAATAATGGCAGTTATTAAAAAAATGAAAATAATAATAATAAAAACCAGTTGGGTTTAGTTCAGAATTCTATAAGATCATAAAAGAAGACCTAATATCAATACTCCACAAACTATTCCACAAAATAAAATCAGAAGAAAAACTACCCAATTTGTTCTATGAAGCCACAATTATGCTTACACCTAAACTACACAAATGTCCAACAAAGAGAACTTTGAACCAATTTCCCTTATGAATATCGATGCAAAAATACTCAATAAAATTCTCACAAACCAAATCCAAGAACACAAGACAATCATCCATTATAATCAAGTAGGCTTCACCCCAAGGATGCAGGGATGGTTCAATATATGGAAATACATCAATATAATCCACTATATAAACAAACTAATAGAATAAAACCACATTATCATCTCATTAGACACTTCAAAAGCATCTGACAAAATCCAACACCCCCTTCATGATAAATGTCTTGGAAAGATAAGGAATTCAAGGCCCATACCTAAACATAGTAAAAGCAATATATAGCAAACCAGTAGCCAACATCAAACTAAATGGAGAGAAACTTGAAGCAATCCCACTAAAAACAGGGAGTAGACAAGGCTGCCCACTCTCTCCCTGTCTATTCTATACAGTACTCAAAGTCCTAGCCAGAGCAATTAGATATCAAAAGGAGGTCAAAGGGATACAAATTGGATAGGATGAGTTGTTTTTCTGATCTCATTTTTTTTTATTTTTTTTATTGTATATATTCTATATTTACAATTCATTTCCCTTTTTCTGGTTCCCCACCCCCAAATGTCCCACATGTCCTTTTCCCTCCCCCTGCTCCCGCATCCACCCCCTCCCACTTTACTGTTCTTGTACTCTCCCACTCTGATCTCATTTTTATATATAGTAGTTCATTAGTATTATTTAGAAATATAATTGAATTTTTTATATTAGTTTTTCACCTGTAACATTGAAGAAATAGTTATGAGTTCTAGATATTTTTGTGGATTATGTGTTTCCAAAACACAAATATTGTATCTCTGGATAAAGAAAAATCATGTTTTTCAATCTTTTAAAAATGTTCAAAATCAGTTTTCTTAAGTACAGTTCTCAATATGATATTAAGGAGAAGTTATGGGTGTATGTGGCTTTATCAACTTCCTGTCAAAGGGAAAAGTCACACAATATTTCAGCATTAATTGTGAGGCAAACTGAGATGTTTTTCACAAAGAAGTTTAACTCAAAGCATTTTCTTTGAATTTCTAATATGCTGCAGTGATTTCATCAAAGACTTTTTCTATCCATAAAGATACTTATTTGCCTTTTATTTGTCATTTATTTCAATACATTGTATTGCATACATTGCCCATCCTATTGTAAGTCACTTTGTACTTTGTGATTAATCATACCAAATCATAGTCAATTATCTGAGCCTATTACTTACATTCTCTTTCCCATTTTTTATGCTTGCCACCTGGCTTGTGTCTCAGAGCATGGTGTCTTTCTTTCTTAGATATGTGTCTTTGAGTCCCTCTAGAGAATTTTTCAATTTGTTTATAAACTTCAAATTTTCTGAATTTCTATTATTTTATTTTTATTTTTGGCACAACATTGTGAAATTTTTGTGAGTATTTGGGCATGGCATTCCTAATCAAGTATTTTTTCTACATTCTTTGTTTACATTCCAAAGGCTTACCCCTTTCCCAGTTCCCCCCTCACCACATGTCCCATAAGTCCTCTTCCCCTTCCTCATTCCCCAATTACCCCCCCATCACCACCATTTCTCTGTTCTGGTACTCTCCTACAAAACTGGATCCAGTCTTTTCAGGACCAGGGTCCTCTCCTTCCTTCTTCTTGGGAATCTTTTGATTTGCTAATTGTGCCTTGAGTATTCAGAGCTTCTGGGCTCATTAATATCCACTTATCAGTGATTGCATTTTATGTGTATTCTTTTGTGATTGGGTTAACTCACTTAGGATGATATTTTCCAGATCTAACCATTAGCCTACAAATTGCATGAATTTATTATTTTTAATTGCTGTGTAGTATTCCACTGTATAAATATACAATATTTTCTGTATCCATTCATCCTTTGAGGGACATCTGGGCTCCTTCCAGCTTCTGGCTATTATAAATAAGGCTGCTATGAACATAGTGGTGCATGTGTCTTTATTGTATGCAGGAGAATCCTCTGGGTATATGCCCAGGAGTGGTATGACAGGGTCCTCTGGAAGTGTCATGCCCAATTTTCTCAGGAACCACCAGACTGATTTCCAGAGTGGTTGTACCATCTTGCAATCCAACCAACAGTGGAGGAGTGTTCCTCTTTCTCCACATCCTTGCCAGTACCTGTTGTCTCCTGAGTTTTTAATCTTAGCCATTCTGACTGGTGTGAGGTGGAATCTCAGGGTTGTTTTGATTTGCATTTCCCTGATGACTAATGATGTTGAACATCTCTTAAGGTTCTTCTCAGCCATCTGAATTTCTTCTGATGAAAAATTCTTTGTTTAGCTCTTTACCCCATTTTTAATAAGGTTATTTGGTTCTTTGGGGTCTAACTTCTTGAGTTCTTTGTTTATATTGGATATTAGCCCTCTGTCGGATGTGGGGTTGGTAAAGATTTTTTCCCAATTTCTTGGTTGCCATTTTGTCCTTCTGACAGTGTCTTTTGCCTTACAGAAACTTTGTAATTTTATGAGGTCCCATTTGTCAATTCTTGATCTTAGAGCATAAGCTATTGGTGTTCTGTTCTGGAACTTTCTCCCTGTGCCCATGTCCTCCAGGGTTTTCCCCAGTTTCTTTTCTATTATTTTCAGTGTGTCTGGTTTTATGTGGAGGTCCTTGATCCACTTGGAGTTGATCTTAGTACAAGGAGATAAGATTGGGTCAATTCGCATTCTTCTGCATGGTGACCTCCAGTTGAACCAGCACCATTTGTTGAAAAGGCTATCGTTTATCCACTGCATAGTTGTAGCTCCTCTATCAAAGATCAAGTGACCATAACTCTGTGGGTTCATTTCTGGGTCTTCAATTCTATTCCATTGATCTGCTTGCCTGTCACTGTACCAATACCATGCAGTTTTTAACACAGTTGTTCTGTAGTACTGCTTGAGGTCAGAGATATTAATTCCCCCAGAAGTCCTTTTATTGTTGAGAATAGTTTTAGCTATCCTGTTTTTTTTTTTTTTTTTTTTTTTTTTTTTTTTTTTTATGGCTACCAGCTCCAAGATGGTGGTGGGTCCCTAATCAAGTATTTAATAATAATTCATTTCTTTTTGTTTTTTTGAGACAGGGTTTCTCTCTATAGCCCTGGCTGTCCTGGAACTCACTCTGTAGACCAGGCTGGCCTCGAACTCAGAAATCCTCCTGCCTCTGCCTCCCAGAGTGCTGGGATTATAGGCGTGCGCCACCACAGCCCAGCCTTTAATAATAATTCTTAAATGTCTACTTCAGGAAATGCTGCCTCTGAATATTCTTAGCTACAAAAAATCTATTATGTCTCTTTTATTTAAGTATAAGCAGAACAAATTTCCCAATTCAATTGCATGCTTCATAAATGTTGAGGTGTAAAATACACATTTGAGTTATAATGTATTGTTTCTGAAACATAGAATACTCCTCCACAAACCAGTATTGGTTATGCATGTTTATTACTGCCATGTTTATCACTTTGTTTTTTGGAGGTTTTTGCTTGTTTCTTTTTGTTTGCTGCTGCAGTTTTTTCATAACTTCTTCAATGTATGTAAAGAACTGGTACTTTTTGTGTGTGTAACACAAAAGATTTATTTGCTCACTTTGGTGTAGGCTAGACAAATGTATTTGTTAATGCTTAAAGAGAGAAGGTTTCTTTATTGAAGGAGTCTATGGGTGTATTGCAAAAGCTTTCTTTTTCTTCAACAGTTAGCATAATACTCTGCTTCTTTTTGATCAATGCTTTAAAGCTAACATGTGAGTAATCAATATCTTTCATGTCTTTCTTACATAGCCATGGTTACATGTATGATTTCCTAGGTTTCTAATGATATTAAGAACATTTGAAAACTCACTTTAGACATATCTATCAAATATTTGCTTTTAGTTGATTAAATAAAAATAGTCTTACTAACTACAATGGAACTGTGGGCACTTTCAATTTACAACAATTTCCTCTAAAATTTTCAATGAACACCTCTGGATTCACTCTGTTTGTGCAAGGTTTCTTTTAAATCATGTCAAATAACTCCTAAGAGTAAAATTTTTAATCAAACTTCCAGACAGACTCAACAGTGACAGCTCTCTGTGGATCAGGCTTTAGTGCATCCTAAATTCGTTCAGCAACTGCAATGCCTAGTAGACAGTTGCATTTGACAGCTACAGTGTTTATAAGGTTGTTGGTTTTTAAAGCTCTGGAAAGTAATGGATAAAAACAAAGCAAATTAAAACAGTACAAACTTATAGTCTTTTCCTAAACCATTACCTTTTTTGATTTTTTTCAATACTTGGATCAATTCTAAGAATTCTTCATTATGTAATTTTATTATTAAAACAATAATTATGGTAAGTTTTACTAATGTTTCTCTGTATGTTTTACAAAAATAAGACTAATTTAGAATAGTACTTTGATATTTCTTATGTTCTTTTGCCTCCAAATTATTTTTGTATAAAACCAAAATACCCTAATGAATTCCTACTTCTATTAAACCAATGTCAGCTAATGAAATTTTCTTATTAGTAGAGTTAAATAATTTATTTAAGTATCTCAATATTCTGACTCCTACAAATCATTTAAGTTGTTTATAATTAAGAAATAACCTGGGGATCCATCACATTTACAGTTACCAAATCCAGACACTATTGTGGATGCCAACAAGTGCTTGATGACAGGAGCCATTTATAGCTACCTCCTGAGAGTCCCTGCCAGTGCCTGGCAAATACAGAGGGGGATGCTCTCAGGCAACCATTGAACTGAGCACAAGGTCCCCAATGGAGGAGCTGGAGAAAGGACCCAAGTTGCTGAAAGGGTTTGCAGGCCCATAGGAGTAACAACAATATGAACCACCAGTACCCCCATAGCTCCCTGGGGCTTAATCACCAACCAAAGAGTACACATAGAGGAACCAGAGCCACATGTGTAGCAGAGTTTGGCCTTGTCAGACATCTATGAGAGGAGAGGCACTTAGACCAGTAAAGACTTGTTGCATTAGTAGTGTAGGGGAATGCCAGGACAGGGAAGCAGGAGTGGGTGGGCTGCTGAGTAGAGGGGCAGGGGGGATGGAAGAGGGGATTTTTGGAGTGGAAACAAGGAAACAAGATAACATTTGAAATGTAAATAAAGAAAATATCTAATAAAAAATTTAAAAAATAAGTAAAAATTATGTTTCAACATCTTTTAATTTAATGTCTTAGTTGTTTTCAAATGTTTATAATTATATATTTTATCAAAATAAAAATAAGTATGTCTGGTATGATTTATGAATAGCTAGAGAAAAATACTATCTATCATGCAAGAATTTTATTTAATGACTTAGATATAATAATATCTATAAATAATATCCTTTGATATGCTGTTATATCAGATTAGATCAGTCAGTTTATATTGTTTCTTAAAGGACTAAATGAGTGTATTAGTGAATCAATAAAAAATGTACATAAACAAATACTAGTCTCTTTTTTCATATAGATAAATAGTTATTTTTAGTTTTTTAACTATTCTGCAATAGTTCTTAATTTCATTCTTTATATAAATAAATATACTAAATTACTGATCCATAAGAAAACTGTTGAGTGCTCAAATTGAAAAGTTCACTTAGTAATTCCCATACATTTAGACATTTTAATTTCTCAAGACACAACTAGAAAATCATTAATATTGAAATAATCTTAGATAAATTATTTTCTGATATGTTTATCCTGTGAATAAAGTAGGTAGTGTATTGAACACCTTGACTTTTAAATTTATATTTAATTCATATTAACCATAACCAAAGTTGTTGCTTACCAAAAAGAACTCTGTTATCTGCCTCTTCAAATAGAGTAACCATTTTATTTGTTGTTCATAAATAATTGTGAAGAATGCCTCTCTGAAAAAAATTTAAATATGTAAAAATAGAAGCTCTTGAATTGAAAGCATTCTATGACTAGATATCATGAAAAAGAATCTTGATTCTGTCTTCAAAACATGCTGTAGTATATTTATTACTGTTATAAAATTCTTTTTCAGAAAATTTGACATTTCTCTCTGGTACAACAGAGTATATATATATATCAAAGGCTATAGTGTACGCCCTTCCCCAATTTTTGCAAAATTAAGGTATAAAGATGCAGTTTAGATTAGTAGTGATAAAATAAATTATTGTTTGAGGAATAGGAGTCATATCAAGTTGTATTTGTTGAAACACATTTTCAATTAGAAACTTTCTTAAGGCCATTGAACTCCTTTTGTCAAACTTCTTTTATGAAATTTTGTTTTGCATGTAATGAAAAAGAGATTAGGCCACATATTCATTTATCTTCCCTCAAGATGGCTAAGGCTTTTTTTTTTTCAGAAAACACTTTATAGTAGTTTCATAGATGTATTTATTTAGATAACCAGTCCCCCAGATTAGAGCACAGGAACAGATTTCTTCTGTCCTCCACATTTGAGCAGAACATACACTGAGGACTAACTTTTGCAGTCATTACTTCATTTAATTTCTTCATAAAATTTGTCATTGCTTATTACAGAAGAAGGAAAGTAAAAATATGGCCTGAGAACCAATTCTACATGGCACACAAACAAGTGAGAGGTTGATCGATGAGTCATAGCACAACTGCAAGCGGGCTCTTAGAAGAACAATGTGAATGCATGCATTGAGAAGCACATCACTTCAAATTCCCATGGCAAAATGATTCCATGGGATGTACTTCAACACATAACAACACATTTTAAATGTTTTTCTGTATGGAAAATGGTTTATGGACTTGTTATTATAGCATATAAACGTATTGTTTACTGGAGATAGCTGTTTACCTTTGTGGTGTGGCTTGGCCTTAGCATACATCTTTAATCCTTCTGTGTGGAATACAGACACATCCTTAATACACACTTTTAATCCTAAACAAATTAGTTTGTAAAATGAACCAGCCATGTTTGAAAGTGATGTCTAATTGAGTGACAGACAAAGTGATGAACCAGGGAAATATTTGACAGAACAGGATATGCTCATCTCTTGGGAGAACAAACCAGAGAGAGGTCACTTAAAAGAGCAATGCAGAGAATGAAAAGGAAGGGCAGGTTTACTGAGACAGTTGTACAGAGACAGGAAGGAGAGAGAGAGAGAGAGAGAGAGAGAGAGAGAGAGAGAGAGAGAGAGAGAGAGAGAGAAGTAAAGACAGGAGCCAGAAGACTAGAACAAATTGCCAAAGGTAGTATGAGACCAAGCAGAAAAATACAGGTGATACTGAGAGAAGCAAGAAGATTGAATCTATTTGGAGAGGAGTTTAAGCCAGAACAGCTTTGCTGAGTTCAGAAAGAACTAATAGTTTATTCATCAGGAAAACTCAGAGAATCTAAGGACAGTTACATCAGGCAAATAAAAAATAATTTAACCAAACTTAATTTTTACTTGGGATGCATTTTCTTTGCTTCTCTTCTGTGATAATCTCTGCTTTTTTTTTTAAATTTTCAGTGTAGCATTGAAGAAGTCATATCTTATGAGCTTCGAGTACATAAAGGAACCATTGCTTCTTTATCTACTATAACAGCTTAATCCTGATGACATCCAGAATAAAATGGAAGGAGCCTTACTCTATGTGTCTCTAAATTTCCTAAAAAAATGGAAATAACAAATAAAACATAAAAATACTTTAGTGTATTTTAAAGACTATGACTTTCTATGCTTAAATTAAAAATAAATTAATATCCAAATTCCACTGAAATATTATACCCATAGTTCATTTAGGAAAATTATACCAGAAGAAGCATCCATAATGGCAGGGTTGGAATAGAAAACTGACAGCTCCACAGGCAATCATGAACACAAACAAAGAAAGCAAACTGGAATGCACCAGAGTATGAGTTATCAAAGCCCATTCACAAAGGCATACTTACTCCATCCAGATGAGATAGAAGAATCTAAAGACTCCATATAGCACCAGCAACTAGGAATCAAGTGTTTAAATCAGTGAGCCATAAGGAGATAGTTCTCATTTCACATCACCACATGAACATAAATAGAGAAATTCTTAGAAGTAAAACAGGGCATAGATGAAAAGGTATCTTTGGAAGTAAATGCACTTAAGTGGAAATAATCAACATTATAGTTTAAGAAAAAGATATATGAGACAGGTAGAAGGCACCTTTTTTGAAAATATGATAATGGTCAGAACCAGAGATGTGGAAAGGCAAGACACTAGGGATCTGAAAAATAAAAAAATCAAACAATTTACACTACTGTCAATGTCTTTTATATTTTTCTTTGTTTTGTTTCTTTTTTTTTCTTTTGGTTGCTTCTCTGCTCTAACATGGGAGACTTTGTGATTAAACTTCAGGGTAATTTTCTTTGTTCTGATAGCTTTATCTTATCATTTGAAGTACTATCATTAAAAGTTTTTATATGAAATATTATTTGGAAATGATGTGAAATTTTTATTTTTAATTATGTTTCTTTTCCTGAAACTGAGATAAGAGATTACATGCTGTGTGAATACACTAAAATGTGGCAAGGATATTTTCATACTGCAATTACTAGTGAATTTCTATTAATGATCCTCATTATATATCTTTTAATAGATATTAGTTTTGTATTACATATGATGTAATTTATAAGCTTAACCCATTTTGTGTTTTTTTCTTAATGGATAACTATTTTGTGACAGTTTTCCTAAAATTTTACATACCATTATTGGTTTGCATAAGTGTCCTGAATATTATTGGATACATTTTACATTTAGAGTTGTATATTATTCCAATTAACTTCAAGTTCCTTAAGAACATAATGATTTTCTCTCTTCCTAGGTTATAGCTGAGTTATTGACTTCCATTTGGATAATTTTCTTAGAAATTACCTGGTATTAATAATATTAAAGTTAATTCTCTATAGCTTTAATTTGTATATTTTTTTATTGTATGCACTTAGGTTTTGTTCAAGCATAATCCTTTCACAATCTTATTTCTTTAATTCTATACAATGATATCAATTTAACATAATTGCAATCATTGAACTAGCACTTATATTAATTTATTTACTTCAATTTTGTGTTTTTTCATCGTTCCTATTTTCAATAAATCTTTCATATTTACTCTTTTATATATTTTCCCTAATTGTATTGTTCATGCTTGACAAATACAGAGGTGGATGCTCTTTGCCAACCATTGGACTGAGTACAACGTCCCCAATGCAAGAGCTAGAGAAAGGACCGAAGGAGCTGAAGGAGCTTTCAGCTCCATAGAAGGAACAACAATATGAATCAACCAGTATCCCTAGAGCTCCCAGGGACTTAATTAACAACCAAAGAGTACACATGAAGGGACCCATGGCTCCAGCTGCATATGTAGCAGTGGACGGCCTTGTAAGATATCATTGAGAGGAGAGGCCCTTGGTCCTGAGATGGCTCAATGCCCCAGTATAGGGGAATACCAGGACAGAGAAGAGGGAGTGGGTGGATTGGTGAACAGGGGGAGGGGGGATGGGATACAGGGTTTTTAGAAGGGAAGCCAGGGAAGAGGATAACATTTGAAATGTAAATAAAGAAAATACCTAATAAAAAAAAAGATTTTAAAAAATCTATCTTCTCTCTTAGGGGGTTTTTTCTTCTTTTTTTCTTTTAAAACTTTTATTTATATGTTTTGGAAAAACCCTAGGTTTTGCTTTTCCTTATGCTACTTTTTTTTTAACCACACAGGATGAGCATCTTAGAAACTTTCAACCTTGATAATTCCTTTATTACCTCTTGAATGTTAAAAATCTACCCTAGAACTATTTTAATCTTACAATTCATCATGATATTCATTCAATGTCTGGTGAAGTGGTTTGCCAATTTACAAATATTATCCTTTGTGGTTCTTCAATTCTTTGTCTGGGCTTAGTTTATTTTTAAAAAAGTAAATGCATTCAAAGTTTCTATTGAAAATAACTCCTTTGACATTCAGAAGTTCTAATTTGTGGATTATTTAAATTATTTTCATACTCATCTAGATTCTAAATGAGTGAGACTCAGACAATGATTTATTTATTTAGCTTTTGTGCCGTTGCTGGAGGATTACACTTAATATCCTATGCTAACTGGCTATTTTCCCAGCTGTGTTCCCCAAATACTTGCTATCTGTGTATTGCCAGGTTATTTCTTTTCCGTCAGTTTGTTCTGGGGGAGCATTTCATTTGGGCATGTGCTGTGGGCCCACTACATCTAATAGAGACCACCTGTTTTCTCTGTCTTCTTCCTCTTTTGCTCTTCCCCCCATATCTCTCCTTTCTACTCCTGGTCCCTATAATTCCCAGCTCAGTCACTCAAGTCCTGTTTACCTCTAATCTCTGATTATTGGCTGTTTTGAGTTTAATTTAACCAACTGTTTTAAATTGGGGTAAGGTTTTCAGCACAAAGGCTGGCGTACAGATCATTTGGAGGCATTGTGGTGGTTTGAGTATTCTTGGCAGAAGGAGTGACACTATTAGGAGGCGTAGTCTTTTTGGAGGAAGTGTGCCACTATGGGGGTGGGCTTTGAGACCCTCCTGCTAGCCACATGAAAACACAGCTTCTTCTGTTTGCCTTCAGAACAAGATGTAGAACTCCCAGACCCTACAGCACCATGCCTGCCTGGATGTTGCCATGTTTCCTGCTGTGATGATAATGGACTGAACCTCTAAAACTCTAAGCTAACCCCACTTAAATGTTTGCCTTCATAAGAGTTGCCTTGGTCATGATATCTCTTCACAGCAATGGAAGCCCTAATTAGGATAGGCATTTTCTCAACTGAGGCTCTCTCCTCTCTGATGACTTTAGCTTGTGTTAAGCAGATATAAAACTAAACAGTATACTATACTAAGTGAAATAAGTCAGTCACAAAGACAACATATTGTATACATCTTTTTAATGAAAATGCCCAGAATTGGAAAATATGTAGAAATAGAATTGATGATAACCTGCAGCTAGGCAGGAATAGTGGTGTCGAGGGTGAAAAAATGTTGGCATATGTAGACATTCTCATCTTAGCACGGTTAGATCTTGGGGTGAAGAAATTTAGCATTTGAATGCATAAGAACACCAGACCAACTCCCAAAACTAATTTCCTTGAACACTTCACTCATTCCTGTTGCCTGTAGTATGTAGTTACAGATTGATATTTGTAATCTTCAGATTTTGATAATGTTCTTTT
Source organism: Apodemus agrarius (assembly GCA_964023405.1). Taxonomy (NCBI): domain Eukaryota; kingdom Metazoa; phylum Chordata; class Mammalia; order Rodentia; family Muridae; genus Apodemus; species Apodemus agrarius. The sequence continues at coordinate 84,599,881 of OZ030012.1, read as the reverse complement.
ATTCTTTCTTCCATATTTTCTTAGAGTCATATACATCTAAATGTTGTTTCCTTTATACTAAACACTTGTCCCTTTTCTGTGGGTAGTCAAAATAACTCCTTTGTCATTCCTAAAGTTCTGTTCTGTTGAATGTGAGCATGAGGTTGTGCTGAGCTCATAGGCCCTGGTGGGAAGAGGACTCAGAACTTGAACATAATTTTCATCTCACCAAACATGAGATAAACATGTATTACTATTGCATTTTACTTTCTTCTCTCACTGCCATGTTCTAGGATATCTTGCCATCTCTTGCCTTCAAGAACTTTCCTGTTAACACAGAAATGTTGCTTCATGTCTGAGTTTTCGTAGGCTGTCAAGCAGGTGAGCCAGATCAGGTTATCAATCTACAAATTAACCGTGAGAAGTTTAGAGTGTGTAGGAGTTAGGAATGGCACTCAGGTATAGGAGGACAAAGGTGGAACTGAGAATGAGAGTCAAAAGTGACTAATTTCTACCATTAATGCTCCAGAGATGTTTTGCTATAATCACTGCTGAAGCTCCACTCGGATTTTCTGCATTCAGTTCAAGTCTACAGGCCGTGGAATGAATCCACCCACACTCAGCATGACTCTTCCCACCCCAGCTAAATCTTTCTGTAAATGCAGATCCAGATACATAAAGCGGTCTGTTCCTTATGTGAGTCTAAATCCAGTCACACTAAAAGTGTAGATTAGCACTCACAGGGACCTTCAGAGATGTGTTGACACGAGGTTCAGGTTAAACAATGTTAACTGATACACATGATGAATACCTAGATGTTAGACCTGAAATGCATATCCATATTAATAACATCATTCTAGCCAATTAACCTTTACATATCCAGGAACGAAGTAAACTGGGTTGTAATGTATTTTAAATGATGATATTCTGTGATCAACAATTACAAGTCACTGTAATTAGGCATTCTGCAGTGTATTGTGCAGCCATTGCCAAGCAAGGAAGCTATGCTATGACTTAGTATGGATTATGTGTCATGTGATTCTACACTCCTGGATGTGCATGTCTGTTAGTTGTGCTTCTTCTAGTGTGTTTTTTTGAAACTTCTAGTTGTCTGACTCTGATAAACATTTTTAACAATATTTATTTATATCTTTGAAACATCTGGTGTTATAGAAACTGTATATGTTATCCACTTGACACATTGTATTGTATTCAAGCAGAATAACACTATCAATTTAGGAGGAGGCATAATGGAATATATCAACTAATAATTAAAGTATCTTTTTTTACAAATTAAAATATGAAAAGTATATGTATATATATACATATATATACGTATATGTACATATGCAACTTGTCTTAATTAGACAATTCACCCAACTGAAATTCTTTATTATTTCTACTCATTTTCTTATGTACCATATGTCTTTGTCTACAAAAGGAAACAGTGAAATAAATATTTATTTTAAATAGAATTGGTAACAGGTGTTTGCTTTACAGAACATCATTAAAATTCTGCCTGGGGATGGAACTCATTTGATAGAATGCTTGCCTAACCTACAAAGACAACCTGTGTTTGATGCTTAGCACTGCGTAAAATCAACATCACCACACATGCCCCCAATCCCAGCAGAGAAACAGGACCAGAAATTCAAGACATAAGCTATGTAGTTGGAATCTAACTGTCAAACGTGAGACCCTATAGAATGAGAGAGAGAGAGAGAGAGAGAGAGAGAGAGAGAGAGAGAGAGAGAGAGAGAATGAATGAATTTTGGTTAAATTCTGCTTCTATAACCATGAATAACATGTCTAGTTATTACTCTATAAAAATGAAAATCTCTCTGTGACTCTCCAACCCCCTATAGAGATATTTGCAGGCTTGAACTACTCCTTTCTCTGTGTTGTAGAACTCACATGATGCTGGCTTTGCCATCAGAATGCTTGTATAAATAATAGAGTACCTCCTGTCTAGGTTAGCTTCAGTGTTTTTCCTCAAGCACAGCTGAGTACTTTGCTTCTATTTCCAGATGCCGGTGGCCAGCCCTGCATGCCGAAGAAGTAACTAGGTCACAGAGACAAGGAGACCTGCATCTCCACTCTGTGAAGTGTTGCCTCATGGTGAGGGGCTCTCCAGCATCCTGCTCAGCATGCTGCACACAGGGAAAGAGTCTGACAGTTGTACGGCCCAGATTGGTGGCTGCTGTCCCCTAGGTTTTTCTGCTATGTCAGCCTCATATGGAATGCCTCCCTTAAATTCTCTCCCCTGAGCTTCATACAATTTAGTCATGTCCTAAATAACTAAGAAGTGGAAAGTGGATGCACAGAGATTACAGGGAGGTCTGCCAGGCTACTAGAAATGGTATCAAGATGTGAAATCAATTGGTATTAGTAATGAGAAATGCAGGAGGCTAGAGGTCAAGGGAAAAGCCAGCCTTCAAGGGCTCACTGCTAAAAGCCTTCAACCCTATAGAATGTTTGGGTGTGAAAGAGAACAGACTCCAAAGTCAGTCAATGCCTTCTAGTACCGTAAAGTTTACCCTTTCTGATGAACAAATTCAAGGACAGCCAGGCTATCCAGGAACGTGTGCAATGAGAGAAGGAAGAGTAGCCTTTGATATCTCCGACCCACAATGTGTGACACTGGAACCAATTCATAAAGGAGTACCAAGAGTTCAAGAGTATGTTTGGAGCCTAGAAAATCTATTTGGAACATTCAGAGGTAAAATATAATCATTAAAGAAGTGACTGGACAAATTAAGTTAGAATACACTCTTTTGTCTGAAATAAGTTGTTTATTTCTTATATTGTGTTAACATATCACATCCCACTGGGCTTTCCAAAATACATCCGAAATAAAAATGCGTCCTCTTTACTTTTAAAATACTGTCTTATCATTTGTAGTTGAGTAAATAAGCTCTCAGACTCAATAAGAAATATGCTTTGTCCCTGAATCTGTAGCCTGCCTCTTGGTCCCATTCCCCTAATTGGGCTGCCTTGTCTGGCCTCAGTAGGAGAGGATGTACCTAGTCCTGTAGGGACTTGATGAGCAGAGGTGGGGTAGAAGTGATATCCAGAGAGACTCCCCTTCTCAGAGGAGAAATGGGGGGGGTAAAGAATATAATCTGTGTGAGGGGGTATTGGGCAGACAGATGATATTGGGATGTAAGCAAATACATTTTTTTAGAATTAAACAAAAGAAATGTATTTTGGTCATATCTCAGTATAAATGTATATGTGGTAATACTCCTTAAATTGAAGCAAAGGTCCTAAAGAACAAAAGTGACACTGAGTCACATAACCTAATGGCTTCTATCACATACCATCTAGCCTGATTTGCTGTTGTTCTGTGATTTTATGAAAACTGTAATTTTTGCCAGCTCTAAATCACATTTACACCAACCATGTCAATGTCACACAGTGTAAAAAAGCTTCTATCTGGAAGATTCTCTTTTAGTGACACAGGAAACAGAGAGGCTACAGACAACCCATGCTGGTTCCTAGATAACTCCATAAATACAACAGAAATGTAGAATAAAAGAATGTATACGAAATCAATTCATAATCTCAGACATATTCTCTTCCTGTTTTCTTGAAATATTAATTTAATGATACAATTTTAAACTACCTTTTGAGGAATCACAATGGAAAATGACCATTTTAAGTATTTACTATATTTTATACACATTATTTGCAGAGTTATCAACAGGGCAGAACTGTTATTAGTACTGACTGACAAACAGGAAAACAAGGGAAATAGATTAAGTGATACACTGATGATGATTTGTTTGTGATGAGCAGAGCTAAAGTCATAGTGTAAGCATTAGGGAACTTGTCTTTATAAGTCTTGTTAAAATATAAAACAACAAAGTTTATAACCGGAACCATTTTTTTATAATGGCATTACATACATTTGTTATGCAACCCTTACCACCAGTCACTAGCAGAATCCTTCCCAATTCCCTACCTGAAACCTCTATTCCTATTAGAAAATAATGCCTCTCTTCCTGGAAATAATACTCTACTTCCTATCTCTGAATCCAATATGATTAACATGTGAAACGATACAGAAATGATCTTTTATGACAGTATCATTCAACTTAGTAACTAAGATCGCAAAGGTTTATGCATACTGTAGCTAGCCCATTTTATCATTTCAGACTTTCTTTATTGTTCAGACTGAACAACATATACTATTTTTCTTGTATCCCAGATATCTTATAGGCAAATATATGAATATGTAACTCTACTCTGTTGATAAACATTTGGGTTGTTTTTCTTTTGTCTTCTATGAATAATAATTTTTCAAACATAGGTCAACAAAAGTTCTTTACTTTTTTGATTCTTCTGGATGTACACTAGAAAGTAGAATCATTAAAACTTATGTTAATTCCATGTTTGATATTTAAAAGCACGTGGATCACGTTACATTCCCACCATCTGATTTAGTACTGACTGACAAATAGGAAAACAAGGGAAACAGATTAAGTGATACACTGATGATGATTTGTTTGTGATGAGAAGAGCTAAAGTCATAGTGTTAGCATTAGGCAACTTGTCTTTATAAGTCTTGTTAAAATATAAAACAACAAAGTTTATAACTGTAACCATTTTTTTAAAGTGGCATTACATACATTTGTTACTGATTTTTTTAAACCCATATCAAAGCTTATACCTGTGCTTTCTGTTCTAATTGATAATTGTATTAATGAATGTAGCATAGTAGCTCATTGAAGTTTCGATTGAACTGGTTTTCTGCAGCATCTGACATGTCTGTGCATTTATCCCTGGACCTTCTTGTCCATGTGTTTGTCAGCAATGCTCACTCAACTTTGTTTCTACTTTTGCATCGTTTGAGTTTTATGGGTTGTAAGGACATATCTAATATTGTAGATAATGACACTCTATAAAGCATGCAATGTGCAGACATTTCCCCATTAGGTAAGTTATCTTTTTCAGTGTCCTTTGATCCAGAAACTTTAATTTAGATAAAAATCAGTTTTTTTTTCTTTTACAGCCTGTGCTTTAGAAGTCATATCTAAGAAGGAATTGTTAGATCCCTGTAATGAATCTTTTCCTTAAGACTTCCCTTAAATCTTCCTTCTGAGGATTTTTGTTCATTTATCTCTTACATTTAAGTCTTTGATCAATTTTAGTCAATTTTTCTAAATGATGTTAGGTCATCATTTAGATGTAGATGTTAGGTCATAATGTAGTAGTAGATCAACCTGCTTTTTTAATGTGAAAATTCAATTTCCCCCAAATATCAGTTTTTTGTAAAGACTGGTCTTTCTACTTTATTTCATTACTATATTACTCTGTTTTTTTTCAACCACAATACCACAATATTACATGTACTTTGCAGCAATTTTGAAAGGAAAAATCAGAGATTCTCAATTGTGTGCTACTATCTCAATATTTTTGGTCAGATTGAAAATCCTGGAAATTCTATATAATCCTTAGGAAGGATTTTCCATTTTTCTTATAAAAGCATAAGTAAGTGTTTGATGGAGTTAAATTAAATCTGTAGAAAATGTTGGAAAAGTAGTCATCTTGTAATGATGAAAAGTCTTCTCATTAGTAATTATAGGATGTATTTCCATTGATTTTCAACTTGTTTTTTTATTAATGTTTTATTATTTTCAGTATATATTGGGTTGCATCCTTTAATACACCAATTATTATTCCTTTTGATTCAATGATAAATTGTTCTTTGTTAATTTTTCAGATACGCTTTTATTAAAACAAACCCATCTCTTGCTAGTTTGCCAATTACTTTTATTTAATCGTGAAAAGGTTTTAACTTTTAAATAGTGTTTCATCTAATGTATTGAGACTATCATATGGGTCTCTATTATTGTGGCATACCAGATGATTTTTGTTCTGTTGTAAAAATAAACTTTTAATATAGAATTAACATCTTGAGAATGTATGAATATACTTTATTATGAGAATATGCACCATCCTGTCTCCTCCCTAACTCCTTCCAGATCCACCCCTACCCTAACTTTCTATGCCTATGCCTTTGTTTTTGTTATTGTTATAATTCACCATATTCAATTTCTATTGACAACTCAAGGTTGAATTGTATGATGTGGTGAAAGCCACTAGAATGAAATCATCCTACCATGGACCATACCCACCCTTTAAGAGAACTGATGATACTTCCTCAAAAAGCATTAACTGTTAATAAATTAAGATGATACTGATCAGGAAGTTTCCTCTCTGAGGGTCAGCTTTCATAGTACTGCATTATTCCACGCATGTTTCTGGGGAGAACCATCAACAGTGCTACCCAGTTGTCCACACTGTAAGTCTCAATAATGACCAGCATGGCAAGATGTGCAGTAACTAAAACAAATACTATGAAGCTAACCAACTGCTTGACACACAGGACAAAAGCCTATCTGGTACTCTAAATTTAGCCAAGAACTCTGCAGTTGGGGAGCTCATAGGCTTCAGGGTGAGCCTGTTCTAAATAGACACCATGTCAAATTAAATTGATTTGTCTATATCCATAGATCAGTGACTTTCTCAGATATCATGAGAGAAGTTCGTGCAGTGGATGGCAGTTAATGGACACACTCAAACACAGAGATACATGCATACACACATGCACACACACTGCTCACACTGCATTGAATAAATACCTGTGGAATGTTCAGCTACAAATCAGATATCTATATGACATTTCCATTCACCAAGGCTCAGGTTAGAAAGAGTGTAAGAGCCAGGTTCAGAGATGAATGAGGTGAAATAGTATCTTCTTGACAAGACAGACTAATTGAACTTGTCAACTCAATGAGCTGTGGCTGACTATTCACAAGAGCAAGACACTAAATATCCCTGCACAGTGGAGAGGGAGACCTATATTCCAAAATCCTAGCAAACTGGTTAACTTTTATACATTCAACCACCTTTGCATTAAAAAAAAATAAATTCACAATTGGTTTTGGTGCAGAATACTTTTTAACATTCTGTAATTTTATATTAAAAATTTTGTACTTACAGTATGTTCTGATACTGCATTTTCCATTTCCCAACTCCTCCCAGATTCTCCCCAACTCCCTAGTCACAGCCTTATTTTTATCTCAATATTCAACATAGACAGTGCTTTATAGAATTCTTTGGTGTAATTATCTGCTTTGGTATTAAGGTAATGGTGTCCTCATTTAACAAAACTGAAAGTGTTCTCTTTCATGTATTTAAAGAGATGGAATTGCTTATTTAAATACTTGGTAAACTTTATTACTGAAGCCAGCTCCCTATTCATTTTAAGTGAATATTAAAAATTACTATTTAAATGTTTTACTAGTTATGAGTTTATTTGTATTTTTTCTAAGTATTTTTTATAAATTCTTTTTAATAGTCTTTTGATAATGTTCTACAATGTATTTTAATAACTTTCAACCCTTCTTTCTACTCTTCACAGACAATAGCCCTTCCCTATCCACCTAACATTATGTCCTCTTTGGATTTTTTCCTCTTAAACTCATGAATTTCAGTTTGTGTTGCTTGTACATTCTCATATGCATGGCCTTACAATGGAGTATAGCCAGCTCACTAAGAGCTACAGTTTTATAGGAAAGTGATTCTCTCTCTTTAAACAGCTATCAATTTCCAATGTCTCTTTACTTAGAGATAGGGATTTGTGCCCACATTCCCTTTATCTGCTGTGATTTGGTTTGGCTCTACTTTATCCAAGTCTTATGACTGTTGTCACAACTTCTATGAGCTCATTTGTGCAGCTTCCCTGCTATGTTCAGAAATATTCTTTTGCCTTCATACACTTTCTCTATCCTTTCCAATGTTTCTGGAAGTTCTCAAAATATGAAATTCAAGTGTACAAGAAACATTTGAAATGTTCAAAATTTTAGTATATCTAAATTTCTAATTTGCTCATGATTCATTAATCTTTTTTTTTTTGGTTTTTTTTTTTTTGAGACAGGGTTTTCCTGTATAGCCCTGGCTGTCCTGGAACTCACTCTGTAGACCAGGCTGGCCTCGAACTCAGAGATCCGCCTGCCTCTGCCTCCCAAGTGCTGGGATTAAAGGCGTGCGCCACCACGGCCCAGCATGATTCATTAATCTTATATTTTATATTAAAACGAGTTTGTCTATTCTGTCTATGTCAACATTTCTTGTAGTTTGTGTGTGTGTGTGTGTGTGTGTGTGTGTGTGTGTAGGTCAAAGGACTACTTCCAATAGGACCTAGCATGTGAAAGGTTTTCAGGACACATTAGGGGTAAAGTTAGCTGAAATGCCCAACAGTGGGAAGAGGGAACCTATAGAGACCACCTCCAATAGATAGATGGGGCCAGTGGTTGGATGGGGTTACTAAGCTAACTTCAATTTTCTTTTGATTCCGAATTGCTCCCGTCTAAAAGAAATCAAGGGACAAAAATAGACTGGCTTAACTTGGGATCTATCTCATGGGCAGGCACCAAACCCTACCACTATTGCTAATGCTATGTTGTACTTGCAAACAGGAGCCTAGCAAAGCTGTCCTCTGAGAGGCTCTACTAGCAGCTGACTGAGACTGATGCAAATTTTTATAGCCAAGAATAGGACAGTGATCCGGGACCCCTGTGGAAGAGTTAGGGGAAGGATTGAAGGAACTGAAGGGGATGGCAACCCTATAGGAATACCAACAGTGTCAATTTACCCAGATTCCCAGTGACTAATCTACCAACCAAGGAATACACAGGCTGGTCAGAAGACACAGGTACATGTATAACAGAGTACTGCCTTATCTGGCCTCAGTGGGAGAGAATGAGCTTAATCCTGTAGAGACTTGATGCCCTAGGGAAAGAGTATGCCTCAAGGAAGAGGAAGAGAAAGAAGGGAGCATCCTCTTAGAGGTAAAAGGGTGGGGAAGTTAGGTGAAGTATTCTAGCAGTGGAGATTGTGAGGTGGGGCAATATTTGGAATGTAAATAAATAATTAATTAATAAAAAGAAGATGTTTCTCCTTTTTTAAACATGTTTGCAGCAACCAACTCTCCTTTAGAGTTGCTTCATGTTCACTGTGTTCCACAGAACGTACTTTTTTATTTTAATGTGTTAGAATAGTTTGTAATTTATCTGTGAATGATTCATTGGCCTGTTATTAAAACATATACTGCTTAATTTGTAAAAGTTTATATTTTTCTACCTTTTTAATTAACTCTGTTTTGAGTTTTATTTCAGTTGGTTGTTTAAAGCTTAAAAATTTTTCACAGCAATTAGGTGGTGAATTATACCTCAATGTACAAATAAAATGTATAATAGTAAAATTAGGTTAAACATATTAATCACATCAAGTATTTTAAGATATTTTGTTTTATGTGTGCATGTTTGCATTTGTATGCATGTCTGCATGCATTTGTGTTTTTGTGTGTGAGGGTATGTTTAAGGCAGAGGACAACTGCACAGGTATTTTTACAGATAGCACCAGCCTCGTGCTTGTGACAGTCCCTTACCTAGACTTGACCATGTAATCTACATTGGCTAGCCAGTGAGTCCCGAGAATAAATGTCTCTCCTTCTTGTGCACTGTAGTTACAAGTACAGATGTGAAAAATTTTTCAGGCAGGTTTTGAGATAAAATTCCCAAAACCTTTTGCTGAATAGGTAAGCACTTTACCAACAGAGTTATCTTCTGACTGCTCCTTCTAGATTTTTGAAATGAACAGTATATTATTGTTATCTACAACCACCTTACCATGCATACCAGAACTTCTTTCTGCAGCATAAATGTACCTTAAAATGCATTGAATAAAGATCTCTAATGTCCTTACATTGTGCATGATAGATACTCCAAGGCACACTGATCACTATATTGGTTAATTTTCTGTTGATGTGATAAATATCATGACTAAATATACTTCTTAAAGTAGAGATTATGCTTACTTATTGTTCCAGCAGTGTAGAGTTTATAAGGGCAGTGCTGGCATAGCAACAAAAGATAGGGATGGGAGCATGAGCAGACAGGAAAGAGATCACAATTGCCCTTGCAGCAAGGGCAAATGATGAAATGGAAGAGGAGTGCTGTATTCTCTCAAGCTGCATACCACGTGATATATTTCCTCCATGTTACTAACTTCTTCACAAAAACATATTATTGGTCATATATTAATTAATATATTAAACATATATTAATGTTTACATGCACTGTATTGCTTTAGATTGCTAAGAGGAGGGAGAGGGTTTAATCTGATTTACCAGCTAATTAATGCTAAAAGCGGATGCGTCCAGGGAAGCCTGCTATGAGTGGGAATTTCAAGTTACATGTACTAATATTAGAGTTAAAACATTTGTGTCTGAGTGAAAAGCATGGTTGGAAGAAAGCAGAAGGAACACCTAAGGAACAACAGAGAGAGGGGGCACGTTAATTTGACAAATTTAATTATCTCACCACTTTGTCCCACAGTTTCATGTAGAAATCATCTAAGCAGAGAAGTAAAGCCCTCATGATATTCAAGAGGAAATCCAGTTCTCTCAGTTTTACCTAGGAATCTTTAAAGATCTACAAAAGTCTATTCTAGTTGCCAGGCTTCATTGGTCACCTCCTATGAGGTGACAAGATCTGAGGATGGGGATTATTATATGCTGCTCTGCTGTCCTGTGGTCCTACTGAGTTGTTAATGTCCCATCTTCAGAATGTCTAGCAATACATTAGTTTCTCTATTAGAACAAACTGTTCATGCTAATATTTCTATGCTCCTCCTCATATTATTTCTTTGAACTCTAAATCTCTTCACTTCCCCCTTCTCTCTCCCCAACTTTTTGTTCCTATCCTCTGTTTCTCATATTAAAATTATCTTAATGTGAAAATCATGCCATATTTACATGTGTAAGTATGCCCCAAACTGGCATAATGAATATTAGATGTTTAAAAATATTGCAAAATATGTTGAGGAAAGAACAGCACCATGACCTCCTTATGTTCTCAGGATATTGACCAGAAAGGCAAGCTGCCTGACAAAGATATAAAGGTACAACTGAGTCAGTGTTAAACCCAGAACAGAATGTACTGACTGGTGAAACACATGATGAAATCACACCCTCTTCATTTGTGGACTGAGAGTGATTGTTCATGGCATTTTTTAAAATGTCTATGGATCTAGGGAAATGGATTAATAAGACATAGTTCTTATGTTCAGTGGTCTTTAGGCAAGTGTAAAATTAAAATGTTTGAGAAGTGTGTAGAGAGTAATATTTAGTGTAGGGAAGAGCAAAGATTTCAGAAATAAATCAAAACTTGAGTGCATCTTGGAAGATACATGAGATTTAAATAGGTAGGAGATGGGAAGGAAGCAGAATTAAAGGGAACATTTAGAGATAAAACAAGCTATGCTGCTGTACAAGGTAAGTAGAAAAGCAGAGGAAGGGGGCTGGAGAGATGGCTCAGAGGTTAGCAGCACTGACTGCTCTTCTAGAGGTCCTGAGTTCAATTCCCAGCAACCACATGGTGGCTCACAGCGATCTGTAACAGGATCCAATGCCCTCTTCTCTTGCATCAGAAGACAGCTATAGTGTATCCATATACATAAAAATAAATGCATTTTTAAAACGAAAAGAAAAGCAGAGGGAACAGCACCAGGAATCTCAACATGCTGTTCCATCTCCACACCACCATTTGCTTAGTTCAAACCTGACTGATGTTCAGTTTATAAGTTTCTGACCCTCCAGATTGTACCCATTACTATCTTAAGTACCCATGACTCTTTCATTGTCTAGAATGTAAGAGATCTTCTAATAAATAAACAAGTTAATCAATTGTTTGTCTAGGCTTTATCAAGGAGCTAAGTTTTCCTTTATATTGAATGTCTCATATAATGGCTTATTGAAATTCTGTCATGATTTTTCTACTATCTGCTCTTTAGCCTCAAAATCTATATATTTCTAATTTGGAGGTTATATTATCAATCCAACTACTGGTTTTATAGTTTGAGCTTCCTAAACTCATCCTTTCATGTGTAAATTTACCATAGACTAGGGAAAATAGTGTTGTTCTCCATTGCTTTGCCTATCTCTAATTCTTCTGTAACATAAAATATCATTGAACATTTACTATGTGCTTAGCAAAGTATTCTGTGTATGTGTGTAACTGAAGTCCTCATGGAACTTACAAATATCCCCTTTCACAGATATATTGCTGCTCTAATACAAGATTAAAGTCCATCCTTTGGGGCTCTGAAGAACTCACATTTGAGGACATTTTGCTTCCCTCACTAAGTTTCCTGTATTGTAAGCATCTGTTTATAACCATAGTACTCCATGACATTCTGAGGGAAATGTCCATGATTTTAAAAGTATTCTCTAACTTTCTTTGATTTAAAGGAAACCTAATGTGCAGATTAATTTACATTAAGGTGTTTTTCATTGACATATATCATTCAATATTCAATGGAATTAATGCTACAAAAATGTTATGCTGAGAAAAACCTAAATTATCTTTACTAAAATAAATTAGATAAACCCTCCATTTTTGCTCTTTACCAATGAAATACCCATTTGAAAGGAACAGTCACCAGGGACAGCCAACATACTATAACTGTAGAAAATATGTGGGATAAACCTGTATAGCAAAGTAAAATTTATTTTGGCTCATGTTTTCAAAAGTTTTGGCCAAAGTCCAGATGATCTCACTGTTCTGGAGCCTGTGGTGGGGTAGAATATCATTGTTGGACCATGTAACTGAAGAGTTAAATCAGAAAGTGAAGAGAAAAGGCAGAGCCAGCATCCTCCTATCCACTCCATGCCCTGGTGACCTAATTTCTTTATAGAACTCTTTTTCCTAAATTTTTCATCACTTCCAAACTCTATCCTGGGCTGGGAATCAAGTCTTTAATGTAAGAGACTTAGTGTAAACTTAAGGCTTGACTGTATCACCAAATTAAAAAACAAAAACCTTTTTGAATGTCCTTTGAAGATTAGGATGAAGATGGTTTTGTAAAAGAAAGTTGTCAATCAAAGCATCCAAGAAAACTCTGTAAGAAGTATTATGACACTATCATCATTTTCCCTCTCTCTTTGTGCCCCCATCTCCCTAGGGACAGTGTGCTGGCTTGAGCTTCTGCTACCACTGTGCTGTAGGAAGTACTGAAATTATGCTGTAAGTATTGTGCAGTTGGAAGATAGGAGGAATCTGACACTTGTAGAACAGCACAGAATCATCAGATTCTAGTAGATAATCAAAGTCAGTAACTGACAAGTGATAAAATGTCCTACATGCTGTTTACGTTCTAGTATGAGTACTAGCATATGAAGTCAATCACCAACAAATGTAGTAGACAACAGAGAGTTCATTCAATACCTGCAAAGAATTGATGAGCCTGCTACAGGACTAGAATTCTAAGTGTAGTCAAAGTTAATTTAATTGTCTCCAGGTAGTGTGGTAGAAGGCAAAGAACAAAAATTTAAAAAAAAAATAGCAAGGCTGTATCTGGAGAATTCTGGGCATCACCACAAGGGGTAAAGATATGGACAGGAAACCAAACACTACGGACAGAGAAGAAAAGGAGAAACCAAATATATCATTTCAACAGGAAAACCAAAACTCCATGCCAAACTGCTTAGGAAAGCAGATTGGTATCTTGTATGCCAGTTTATTACAGTGGATTCTGTGCTTGTAAAGGCTATAGGCTAATGGTTATAGCTAAGAAACTTTCTTAACAAATCATAGTATATAGTTGCCTCTAAAACCACATTTTCTGTTTTGAATCTTTTCTATTTTCCTATACAGGAAAAGTCTTCACGCAGTACAGACAATGAGGGGCTTCAGACTATTTTCAGAATGCTGACTCTGATCTTAGCATGTAGCTTGCTCTATTCTTTGGAATTCTTTAGAAGCACCATATAAACATTTAAAAAGGAAAAGGTTGTTATTGTGCTTTCTTTGATTTATATGAGAAAGAGAAACCTAAATTTTTAAAGATATTCTATGTATATTCTGTATCCACTGGAATAATGGGTTCAGTGACCTTCAAGCTCCATCAGTCTTAAGTCCTTTTCTAAGCTGACATCTAAAGTAATGTGGATTTTTTTCATTATAATTTTTAACATGTGACAAATTTTCCTGAAAATATAAATTCTCTGTTTGCGTATTTCTCAGAGGTAATTGTAAAAATGAGCAAAGCGCTATAAAGATGGGCAAAGTTCTCTCCATATGTAAATAGGAAGAAATATCTTTCTCTAATATGAGAGCAATTGGAAGCCAGCATTTTCAGCCTTGTTCCATAAACAACAGCAAAGGCGTAGTCCAGGCTATGCATGTTCATCTTAGGCTTAGCAAGTTGGAAAGGCTGCAAAATTGTATTTAACAAAGATTGGTATGATTTTGATACACTGATCTATACCCTTAGTCATGTATTAACAGGCTTTCATATTAGTGTCATGGATCTCACTGTAATAAGCTATCAAATCACCTCTGCCATTATAGACATCTATATCCTACACTGTATGTGAGCATTAACACAACACATGCTTCCTCTATCCACTGTCTTAAATATATTTTTGTCATAACCTTAAGGAAATGCCTCTTGATCTTAATGTGAAAGTCCCTAAAAGTACTTAGAAGACTTGTTGGTAGATTACTCATCCTAGCAAGCATAAGTTAAAAGTTAAAAGCTGAGCTTGAATCATTGTTGTTTCCATGACTGGTTAAGTAACTTCATGTCATCAATTTGTACTTGAGGTTTTCAGAAAACACAGTCCTGACAAAATAATGTATACATCAATTTTACTGAGAACTCAGGTACTAATTCAAAGGGCAACTACCAAGTTCTTAGACGTGGCACTGTGGTTAACAGCACTTCCTGTTCTTCCAAAAGGCCCTTGTTCATCTCCCAACATTGATATCTGATGCTTACAGTCTCTAACTACTTCTCTGGGGGTACCCAACTCCCTTTTCTGGCCTCTATGCATACCTGCACACACATGGCATATACCCACAGACCCACAGATAGACACATAAATAAACGTGTCTTTTTAAAAAGCAATTACTCAATCACAGTAAGCCTTCAGAAACATGGTGTTCTTCCTAGAGTTATTAAGCAACTTCAGTTCATGCTAGTCTATGCATAGTTTGCTTTGAGAAATAGAAAGAAAAGACAAAACTATCAGTGCAAGGTATTAAAAATATCTTGTTATAAGAGTGATGTCTTTCAAAATATTCTGTACTCAGAATTTTCAATCACACTCTACTGACAAAGCAGAAACTAAAACAATTTTTTCTTGGAAAACACACACTATGAGACAATCTTGTTAATATCTAGGTAGACGATCTCAACCCTGAATATAGTTTTACTTGAACAATAGCAAACATGGCTTTTCTTTTTATTTTAACTTCTTTCTTAGTTCTTTCTCATTTTGACAGCTCAAATGTATTATCACTGATGAATGACATCATGTTAATATGAAAAATTTCAGTATTATCAGCTGTTAACAAACAGATGATACTTAAATATAGCTAGGAAAAGAAAGTGTCAATAGACTGTAATTGAATATGTTTACCTGTGTGAGACAGACATAAATGAATGCAGTAGAACACCCTGCCAATTTGGGGGTGGGGTGGAAGTGCTGAGCTGTCCTTAGAAGATCTATATGGATACATTGTTAGCTTGCCTTCCTCCTTCAACTACCTTGGGACCTAGGGCAATGTTTGTATCTGTGCTATAGGGCAAAGCGCTATAAAGATGGGCAAAGTTCTCTCCATTTGTAAATAGGAAGAAATATCTTTCTCTAAAATGAGAGCAATTGGAAGCCAGAGTTTTCAGCCTAGCACCACTGTTCTCTGAGAAGCCATCTAAGCTTCCTGAACATACGTAGCAAATGTACAGCTTGGTCTTTATGAAAGTCCCCTAACAACTGGAACACAGGATTACCCTGACTCTGTTGCTTGCTTATGGATCCTGATTCCCTAACTGGGTTGTCTTGTCTGGCCTCAGTGGTTGAGTATGTATCTAATCCAACAGGGACTTGAGGTGCCAGAGTGGATCAGTTCTGGAGAAAGGAACATCCCCTTCTTAGAGGTAAAGGGGAGGATGGAGAGGAGCTAGGTGAGGAGGAACTGGGAGGAAGGGGAATGCAGTCCACATTACAGTGAATAAATAAATTCAAGGAAAAATAAAATAAATGTGTTTACTTATAGTTAGTTCACAATTGCCTCTACTCTTTGGGATACTTTAAAAGGATTTTAGATGCATGAGCAATAATACATTCACAGCTTTCATTTATAATGACATTTAAAATAAATATCTTCTTTCTCATGCTTTAACTCAACTCTTTTTATTATAGTATAATAATTTACATACTGTATATGACTATCAGAGAAGAGAACGTAAGTGTTCCTTTACATGTGTATGTAGTTTCAGAGACAATGAATCCTTGAACTATAGTGGATTTTCTTTGGTTTGTTTTGGTTGTTGTTGCCACCAGTTAAATATCCATCATATGGAATAAGGCTATTAAAAAATATCACCCGGTTTACAGCTCCGCAGGAGGAACAATAATATATACCAACCAGTATCCCCAGGGACTAAACCACCAACCAAAGAATACACATGGAGGGTCCCACAGTTCTAGCTACATATGTAGCAGAAGATGACCATTTCAGACATCAATGATAGGAGAGGCCATAGGTCTTGTGACGGCTTGATTCCCCAGAATACTGGAATGCAAGTCAGGAAATTCAGGGGCAGAGGGGTGTGAAAAGAGGGAAGGTGATGGGATAGGGGTTTTTTGGTGGGGTAACATGGAAAGAGGTCAACATTTGAAATGTAAATAATGCAAATATCTAATAAAAAGCATTTAAAAAATCACCTGGACTATAAACAGAAAAACCAGGGGCCTCCTGTGATATATAAGCTCATGAACACACCAAACTAGTTTCTTTGGGCCAAATGCTAATTAAAATTATTGATGAAAAACAATGCACATGTTCATGCTCTTAATCAGTCTAACACTTTGCGGATAAGTTTTAGATATTGACAATAAAATGAGAAATAACAGAAAAAATTGGCCCTCTAGAATTATTTTTGTTGTTGTTGTGATGTCCCAAACCTAAGGCACTTACATATACATAAGTGAAAATTTCAAAATACTATCTTTTTGTCCTTTGAACTTTTATGTCTCATTCCTGACAAGTACATAATCAAATCATATGACTTTTATCAATTTTTATGCCTGCATGTGTAGATACAAATTTAATCTTTCTGTCACTAATGTCAATAGTTTAAGTTAATAATGAGTTATAGGTAAAAAGAGGCAAAGCTAATATAAAAACCCCAGGGGCATGAAAGGAGCTAATGCGCTTTAATGTCTAGAATTCCAGCAGCTGTCTGTGGCCACGTGTGTGAGAAAGAAAAGCAGACAGGTAAGTCTGGTGAGAAGAACAAAGCACGCATTTGCCGAAGTCTCTGTTGGGTAGGTGTCTTTCTCTTTGTAGCTGAAGGCATTCGTCAGCATGATGGCTAGAATGGAATCAAAGCAAGACTAGCAGACAGAGCGTGCCATGCTCCAACATACGGCTTGTTGGTTATGGAAAATGTCTACTTGAAGGCCAGGGCTGGGCTGAAAGAGTGTAACTGGACTGTGAGAGGGAATCAGGGTGGGATGCAGAGGTACAAAGCAGTGAGGAGAACAGTAAGGGATACACAAATGAAAACCACTGACCAGTGGAAGAAGATGAGGAAAGGCGTTAGCTACAACAGAGCAGGAAACAAAGAAGAGCTAGAGAGGCTCATAGTAGTAATATTCCTGACTCAATATTTGGCTTCTTTTCTGCACACCCAGCAAAATTGCTAAACAAGCTTTCTTTTCCTTTGTATGGATTAATTTCCCCCTGATATTAATTCATATGCAGTATTGATTGCTTCAAGCAATGGACCTTTAAGCGGTAAGCATTATTTTCTATCTTGGAAAGAGTAAAATTAATTAATACCTTTGATATTTGAAGACTGCAGAACTTGCCTAAGGTCACCAAATGGCCACTTGGGAGGCTTTATAAACACCTTTTTGCTCAGTCTACTAGGAAAGTGAAGGTCTATATTCTGTCAGAATTTTAATGAAAATAAATAATTTATACCCTAATTATGGACTATTATAATTTCATTTAGTCATTAAAATTCTTAATTGAATCAAAAATAAAAGGAAATGGTAGGAATTTAGTAAAATTGTGTAAAGACATAGTTAAAATACACAGGTAAAATAAAATCAGGACAACTAAGAATGAACCCAAAAAATGACGCCTTATCTTAAAAAATTCAGAAAACACGGTATGACAAGAAGCCGTAAGAAGCTTTTCTCTGCTTACTCTTGCAAATGGAAAACTGGATCCTTTGACTTTTCTAAACTGCTACAAGCTTCTGGGTGGAGATCTTTAAAGAAATTAAGACTGTCACAAATAAACTAAAATTCCTAGCAAGAGACTCACGCATGCTTTGGGAAGCCCCTTTCTCAGGGATATTGTTTTGTTTTCCCCTAGAAATAAGACAAGGAAAATCAATTCCTAGTCCCCAGCCTTCCATTGATTTTTCTTTGTTCTACATATAAACTTTCCAGTTAAGTACTCTCCAGAAGGGCAAGGATTCAGTGAAGAGGAGTGGGATGTAAGATATCTCTTTACAAAAGCTTTCTTTAGAGTTTTAGACACTGCAATCTGAGAACAATGCTATTTTCCTAGTCAGCACACTCTCCTCTCCTTTCAGTACTTTTAGGAGTGGAGGTGTGTGAAATGTAAGTTTGTTGCCATGAAAAGGATGTAGATGGTCTCCCAAAGTTTGTGTTACAGACCACCAACATCAAAGTATGAGCAGATGATGGAATCTTTAAGCGGTGGGCCCTAGTGAACATGGCAAAGTCACTGAGGAAATCACCCTCTAGTGTGATTAATGCGATATATATATATAGTTCATATATAGATACATATATGGCCCCCAAGCTTGACCCCCAACTCTTTTGCTGGTGTCCTTTCTTTCCATATGACTCTTCCCTTTTGAACACAAGTTTCACACATGCTACCATCTACCTGCTGAGCCCAGCCAAGATGCCTTTATCACATGGGTCCCATCATGCATTTTCAGCCTACTGAACTGAACTAGATCAATCTCCTTTCTTTATAAAAATACCAAGTCTAAATTATACATCGTGGAACAAGAAGGTAACTAGTCTGAATAGAATTCTAAGAGGAATTGAGCTCACATTCAATTAAATGGAATGTAAAGAAGCAATCAGCCTTTGAGGGCATCTGTCAATCTGAAATTATCTTTAGGTTGGTACTGTCTGTCTTTGTCTCAATGTTGTGGTTGTTGCTTTTAAAATTGATCTTGGACTATGGAGAGGTGGCTATGGTTAAGATGGGCACTGCTTTCACAGAGAGCTTACAAGTATTTCCCAGCTCCCATTACAGTGGCTAATACTCTCCTGTGATTCCAGTTCTAGGGATTCTGATACTTCTGACCTACCAAGGTACCTGTACACACAGGTGCACACTCACACACATATACACAATTTTAAAAAAATGAAATCTATTTCAAAATAAATTTGCTTTATAATATGTATCAAATTATGAAGCTGTGTTATCTATGATGTGGGGAAAAAGTAGCATAGGCAGTTTGTAAAAAAAAAGTGTACATACAACTCTTCACTTCAGAAATATTCAGTCTTCATTGTAAATCACAGAAAAATATAGACAAAGTCAAAGTACATAGGAAGCAACTCACTAAGAGGTTGATTTCAGTGAAATATGACATTAAATATTAACATTAAAATGTTAATGTGTGCCTAATCTGTCTTGAGAGTTGTATATTGGATTTGAAGGTCAGAAATCAAGCCTCTTAACAGTAAAATCAGCGCTTTAGTTAGGAGAAAGTCTCTGTGTATGGAGTTTCTGTCTCTGGAAGGCACCAAGATGTCAGTAGGTGAGGACAGACCCAATGATGACAACACTGTCCACCAGGTGAACAATATTTTTACAGGAAGTTTGTCTCCTTCTTGGTCGTTCATTTTTGAAGAGAGGCAAGAAGAGGGATATGATGTAATTTTATTATAATTATAAAAAGAAACAATTTTAAAGGTTATTTTAAATTGATTTAGGGGGACATTAAACACATCCAGTTTTCTACTTCATATTATTATATGGTACCTTCTGTGATACCCATGGCATAGGAAGACATCTTGGCTCCTACTCAAATGCCTCTAGGGAAAGTCTCTTGTCACTTCAAGGCAGGCTAAATGGAAAGGTCAGCCATGGGAAATGCCTTTTGTTTTAAACCTTGAATGCATGTCTCTCTTTTTATTACTCCTCTTTGGTTCTCTTCATCTCTTGTCAAGTATTTTTATTATGACTTAATCTTTTCCTTGGGTAGCTGGTCTCTCAATCCTGAAGAAGTGTCTCACACTAAGAAGTCATTGCCCTAATTTTTAAATGTCTTGATAGTGATGAGTAGTTAAAGGAATTAAAAAGCATAGGAGATCAAAGACAAATCCTTTGATTTTGAAATAAATCACCTACAGGAAAAAAAGTACCTTCTGGCTTCCCTTGAAAAGACTTCATTTTCCCAAGGATCCCATCACAAAACTGAGTCCCCGCAGCCAAACACTTATATGTGAAGGAAGACTGTAGTAGCCTGTATTTTCTCCTGGCCTAGCACCAGATTCACTTTGCTTTGAACTTACTGTGGGTGAGTAACTGTCTTGTAGTAACCAAATGTTACTAGATGGGTTAAAGTGGAGATAAAATAGAAAGGTCAATTAGACATAGCAAAGTTTAAAGCAAGACTTGGAGACAGTTTTTAAATATTCTTTTTGTTACTAACACTTAATGACATGTATTTGACCATATCTGCATAATGAAACTTTCAATGATTAAGCACTAGACTGTTTCTTTTAGTTAGGTTATTAAAACATGAATTATTAGTCACTCACACAAAACTTCATAATTAAAAATAATACAATTAAAATTATATGTGCACATGATCTTTTAAAGCAGAACTATCCAAAATTTGGCATAACAGAAAGCATCATCATAAACAAATAACCCAAAATTATAATTGTTATTTGGGAAGCATATAGTAAAATGATGAATTAGTCTATCCTTTTCTGAGATCTACTGGCTTTATTCTTGGAAAATTAGTTTTAAATTAATTTTAATGCTTACTATTGACAAGTTATCAAATGAGTATTATGCTGATTCTATTTGGATTTCTTAGTTTGGAATCTGGATGTTTGCATTGGTTTATAAGTGTCCCTATATCTTTCTGGCTACAAGAACTATAACAATACAATACAGATGCTAAAAGCTTAAAATGTGGAGTAACAACCACTGAGAATTGTTAGCTCATATAAATTAAAAAATTAGGCAACAATTCAAACTGCTGTTTTGCAGCATCCCAGGACCTCCAACAGAGGCCCTAGTTATTTGATCTTTCAGAATAGCAGATCATAGAGTAGAGCCTAAAGTGCATTTGAGCCACTATACATAGGAACAGCAGCGAGCCAGAGGTCAGACACAGTGCTCTGTCCCAGAGGTCACAAATCAATCTGCTCAGAGTAAAGCAGTAAAGCTCCTGTCAAGTTATATAGCACGAACATTCTCCTCCCAGGGAATAGGACACTTCACCCACAGGTTTGCTCTAATTCTGATGGTTTCTGGTCACCTAAACACATCCCTGCCTCAGATTCTTAGTGGTAACCTTTTAGATAAACCACTCATATAAGCACTCAGAGAAAGGTAAATGCACTTGGAGATTCATCTCAGGCCTGAAGATAATGATAGCTTCTTGCAGAAGCAGGTGCAAACAAGGCTGAACACAGCAATGATAGGCCAGGTTCAAGGGAGGAAAACAGACACAGATAACCCCAAGTCTAATTCTGCTTGGGCCTTTTCTCTGCTCTCAGGGATTTATATCACTATACATGCATTTCTATGGGTTCTATTATTTGTTACTCACCACTGGTTGGTCAGAGAATCCTTGCTGTCTGATTGTATTTGACTCTTTGCATTTTCCTCATAATAATTAGCACAGTAGGACTTTAGATATTGTGTTTTAATCACCATTTTTCCCTCCAATACACCTTCATATAATTCTGCCTGCTCTCCTTCAAATGTATGTATATGTGTGCATCTATACAAAATTTTCATATACACACATTTAAATGTGTATACATAGATATATACATGCACTTAAATGCCTGTGTGTATATGCACACACACAAACACACACACACACACACACACACACACACACATATATATATATATATATATATATATATATCCAAGTATAACTCATTGAATTCAGTCCATATAATGTTATTTGTATCTTGTACTTACTTTAAATCCCATACTAAGATGTTTGAAATTAGTAACAATTGAAATTCTGTTGATTCTTTTAGCTCTCCTTTGTATAGCTTATATTCTTTTTCATTTCAAATAAAACATTGTCCTTTTTAGCTTCTTAAGAAAATTTATTGAGATGTCCACTGAGTTGTTTAGACTGACAACATATTCTACAGCAGGACTCTGGAGGGCATGTCTCATCAAGAGCCTCTCCCCATTAAACAGATTGTTATGGAGCTTAGTGAATTTCAAGCACTCTTCTGTGTTTAGGAATTCAATAGACAATCCAGAACACATTTGGACAGCCAGTGCTGTAGAATCTCAACATAGGTCTCTTCAGTACCACTGAAAGCAGCAAGTGACTCTGTATTTGCACAGGAGAGTGAAATCATTTTACCAAGAGGCTTTAGCTTGATAGTGCCTATGAAGAACCTGGGTTTAAACTCCCTATCATGTCTCCATCCTAATTATTTGCGTCTGGCTTACATGTATCATTCAGGCATTGAAGAAGAAGCCTAAATTACTTCCCATGATTCCTACTCTATTTCACATTTGAATCATTTATGAATTGTCTTTATTTTTGGTGCAAGGATAGCTTAGTATTTTGTTTCTATATGGGGAATTTGTTGATTGGGCCAATCTGCCAAAATTAGAAGTTATCACTGCCTTAAAATTTTTCATGTGCCAAATGTGTCCTCCCATGGACTATGTTTATAACTATAACTTTGTGGAGAGCTGATGTAGAGTAGGGTAGAAATAATCTACTGAGCAAAGCAAATTTATATAGCACTTCCTAAGAGACACCATATTGAGAAGAGAGAACTGACTTCTGAAAGTTGTCTTCTCAGTTGTGTGTGTATGTGTGTGTTTCTATCCCACATCTGTATGTATGTTGTTCTCTGTGTGTATGTTGTGTCTGTGTGTTTCTTTGTGTGTTTATTTTTCTGTATGTATGTCTCTGTATATGTTTCCATGTGCGTTTTTTGTCATTTGTATGTGTGTGTACATGCATACATACAAATACATGCAGAAAGAAAATTAATCAAATGTAAAATATTTAGAATAAAGACTTTTTTCATATAGAAAGCAATCTTTATATAAGCTTATATAAGTTCATACCCTGTGACTTTTTTTATCAGTGAGATTGCTAATTTGAAGTTAATGGTTTAAGAGAAATCTTTCTAAACTCATGAGAAAAGAAAAGTTGTACATTCTATTTTTGAGAGTATCTCCACTCTGTGGCTCTGTGGGTGTCAGTTAAGTTTTTGCTGATACTTTATTGAATAATAACTTATGCAAATATTTAAAAGGTATCCTGCAGACACACTAAAAGAAAAAATAATTATTTTAATGTCTGTGATGCTGGGATCTGTTTTAAAAGCTAGTTTCTGTGCCTGGGATGAAAAGCCTAGTGCCTGTTTTCTCTTCTATTAGATTCAGAAGGTCGGGTCTAATATTGAGGTTCCTTGATTCAATTCCAATTAAATTTTGTGAAAGGTAAAAGATGGGATCCACTTTCATTCTTCTAGGTTTAAGTATCAAATTTATACAATACCACTTGTCAAAAATCTTTTCTTTTCTTTCCTGTTTGTATTTTGGCTCCTTCATCAAACCTCAGGTGTCTGCAGACATGTGGATTGGAGTCCAGGTCTTTGATTTTATTACATTGATTAGTGTATCTATTTTTATTCTAGTACTACACTGTTTTTATTATTCTACAGCTCTGTAGTACATCTTAATTTTAGAAATGTTGATACCTCTAGCATTTCTTTCATTGTTCAGGATTGTTTTTTAACTCTCTTTGGTTTTTATATATTCTGTTTAATACTTAATATTATTTCTTTCAATTTTAGTGAAGGACTGCATTGGAATATTGATGGGGATTGCATTGAATATGTAATTTGCGTAGGTAGAATGGCCATTTTCTCAAGTTTCGTATTACCCCAGTCCATTGAACATGGTTTTTCGTTTTCTAAAGTCTTCTTCAATTTCTTTCTTCAGTATATTAAAGTCTTTATTAAATAAATATTTCACTTATTTTATTAGAGTCATTCCAGGATATTTTTAGACAATTGTGAAAATTATTCATTTTGATTTCTTTCTTAGCAAATTTGTCATTTTTATATGGGGAAAGATGACTTTTGTGCCTTGATGTAGATTGCTAAATGTATGTATAAGTTCTCTGATAGAGTTTCTAGCTGGATATATCATCTATATATAAGGATATGTTGAGTTCTTCTTTTCCTATTTTTATAACTTTAATTGCTTTATTTTCTTATTGTTTCAGTTAAAATTTCAAATACTAAAATGGGTGGGAATGGAGAGTGCACATCCTTGTCTTGCTCCTGATTTTAGTGGAAATGCTTGAATTTCTCTAGTTTAGAAGGATGGTGCCTGTGGGCTTCTTATAAATTGCCTTCCCCCTTTGACGTATGTTCCTCACATCCCTAGACTCTCCAGACTTACCATGAAGTGGTATTTGATTTTGTCAAAGGAGTTTTCTGCATGTAATGAGATAAAAATGCAATGGATTCAGGAAAAGGGACAATTGTCCATTGCTAGTAGGAAAATAAAGTGGTACAGACATGATGGAAATCAACATGGATGGTTCTCATGATACTAAAAATAGATCAACCACAATATACAGCTTCCCACACTTGGGAATGTACTCAAAGGATACTATATCATACTATAGGGATACTGCCTTACCCATATCCATTGCTGTTTTATTCATAATAACCAGAAAATATAAACAGACTAGGTTTCAATCAACTGATGAATGTATTGAAAATGTGTAATGTCTATACAATGAAAAAAGTGATTCATATGTTGAGAAAACTGAATTTATAAAATGTGTTGGTAAATGGATGGAACCAGAAAAAAAGTCATCTTGAGTGAAGTATCCCAGGCCCATAAAGAGAAACATTTCATGTTCTTCTCTTTTATGGACGTTAGGTTGTTTTTGTTTTTTGTTTTTATTTTGCCTTAGAATTATCTTTTATTTAGAATAGCCACAAAGATTAATAGCACAAAAAGGACTGGGGAAGAAAAGGATTTTCAGGAAAAGGAGAACTAGAACATTGTGTTATAAAGAGATGAATAGGAAGTTAGAGCAAGAGGATTAAATGTGGAAAGGGGCAGAGTAGAGAAGGGAGTATAGGAAGGGATAAGTAACAGAAAAAGGTCTTTAGAAGAGTCATAAAGAGCCGGGCGGTGGTGGCGTACACTTGTAATCCCAGCACTTGGGAGGCAGAGGCAGGCGGATTTCTGAGTTCGAAGCCAGCCTGGTCTACAGAGTGAGTTCCAGGACAGCCAGGACTATACAGAGAAACCCTGTCTCAAAACAAAACAAAACAAAACAAAACAAAAAAACAAAAACAAAAACAAAAAAAAAACAAGAGTCATAAAGAAACCTACTAATATATAAGTCAGTTAAAATATACACATGGAACAGCACTTTAAGTAAAGTTAGCATATAATAAGAGTATCCTAATTACACAAAATATACTACCAACAACAAAAACAAACAAACAAAAAACCCCTGGTAACAAGGACAGGTTACACTTGCTTATGTTACTGACTAATGGGGTATCACAGATTCCTCATACAACACATGTTAGTGTCAATGTTTGTCCTTTCCACAAATTGATGGTAACATCCTATTTCTGAAAACAGCATATATTTAAATCATATAACGTGGAGAAATATAACTTGTACTCAAGTGAAAGCTTCACCCTTACTGAATAATATTCATAGAGCTTTAAGGTGAGATATGCACTCCTATAGGATAAAAATAACTATCACTTAGGATGATATTTTCTAGTTCTATCTATTTGCCTGCAAATATGATCCTGAATGAGGTAACTCAGACTCAAAGGGGCATGCATGGTATGTACTCACTGATAAGTGGATATTAGTCAAAAAAAATGTAGAGTACCCAAGATCCAAGATACAGTCCACAGAACTCAATAAGACCAACAAGCTGAAGGGCCCAAGTAAGAATGCCTCAGTCCCACTTGGGAGGAAGAAGAAAGCAATCACAGGGGGAGGGAGGAACCTGGGAGGGAAAGAGGATTTGGGGAGAAGGAAACATGATCTGATATCGGTTTGGGGAAAAGGACCTAAGCCCTGAGGTCCAGCAGAAAGAATGGAAACAAGCAACCTCAGAATATAGGAGGTTGGGGGCACCCTCCAGAATGTACCAGAGACCTGGAAGGTGAAAGATATTCAATACTCAAAGGGAGGGACCTTAGATGAAATGCCCTACATTGGGGAGAGAGAACTTGTGGAGCCCACCTCCAGCCAAAAGACAGGGCATCAAGTATGGCATAGGGTGGCCATTCATTCCACAGTCAAAACTCTGACCCATAATTATTCCTGTCTGAAAGAACTACAGGGATAGAAATAGAGAGGAGCCTGAGAAAAAGAAGGTTCAGCAACAGGGCCAAAATGGGGTCCAGCTCAAGGGAAGGCCCCAAGACCTTACACTATTACTGAGGCTATGGAGCGTTCACAGAAAGGGACCTATTATGATTGCCCTCTGAAAGACTCAACAAGCAGTTGAAAGAGTCTGATGCAGATATTTGTACCCATGCAATGGAAAGAAGCTACAGACCCCTTGGTTGAATTAGAGGAAAGCTGGAAGAGACTGAGGAGGAGGGCAACCCTGTAGGAGGAGCAGCAGCCTCAATTAACCTGGACCCCTGAGATCTCTCAGACACTGAACCACCAACCAGGCAGCATACACCAGCTGATACGAGGTCCCTAACATATACACAGCAGAGGACTGCCAGGTCTGGGTTTAGTCAGAGAAGATGCACCTAACCCTCAAGAGACTGGAGACCCCAGGGAGTCTAGAGGTCTGGTGGGGTGGGGATGAGGGGTGAGTGGTGGGGACATCCTGATGAAGGTAGGGTGGGCCCATAAGAAGTAATGGGATGTGGAACAGTCAGAGGTTGGACTGGGAGAGGAATAAAATCTGGAGCTTAAAATAAATAAATAAAAGATTAAGGAGTCTTTAGTACTAAAATAAAATAAAATAAAATAAAATAAAATAAAATAAATAAAATAAAATAAAATAAAATAAAATAAAATAAAATAAAATAAAATAAAATGACTATCACTATCAAACAGCTTTGAACCATGAAAACTGCAACAATTACCTGCCTGCAAGATATGCAGTCGTGGCATGGATGTTATGAGAGTAACCAATCACCTTTTAAAAAAATTAATTTAAGGCCCACTCCATGAGAATCCTTACCTGACACAATTAGTGGAGCCAGATATAGACTAGATAGTAAATGGGCCCTCGCCATTACAGAAAACATACTACTTTATTCTTCTAAAGAAGCTCAACATTTAACTGACTAGTGACATATTGCTATATTCATAGATCAGTCCATTGTCCAAACCTCATTAGAGAAGCTTTGTCTTTCAGTAGATGGTAATTAATGAAAAAAATTTACAACTGGAGAATGGGCAGGGCTTTAAGAGCTGCAATCTGCAGTCCTAATGGCGTGTCTATATAATACTTCATCTTCTCAAGACTCAAGGGTCTGGGTAGGCAATGGAACAGTGGTGGTGGATGATTTCAACGAAAAAGCATTTCCCAGACACAGTGGGGCTTATGTACTCACAGGATGCACTCACAGAGCTCATATGTGAACAAGACCTGTCCAAGGGCAAGCCAGATAAAATCAGTCACAGGGTAGAGGAAGTAGACAGAGTTCCACACCTAGCCAGGAAGCTATTTATAAATGATAGCTGCTAGAAGAGGAAAATTCAGTTCGTTTCCATGAAGCAGCGCAGGGTAAATTGCCACACTCCAGTGTTATCCCCATGCTTTGGAATAGCTGGCCTACACAATTTAGACTCTTTTTTTTTTCGAGCTTTTGTGTTTCACTTAAAAAAGAGAAATCGCATGTAATTGAGTGAGTAGGGTGCTGCAAAAGACCTGAGAGGAGTTGGGAAAGTGGGAGAGGAGAAAAGAACTTAATCAAAGTATATAGCATGTATATAGTTCTCAAAGAAAATTATTATTACATTATTAAAATTTAAGAATTACAAAACAACTCTTTCTCAAATTTAGTCTTAAATATTAGCAAATCTGATAATTTACTAAGCAGGTAACTGATCAACCCTGAGGAACCAGTCCCTTCTATTG
Organism: Apodemus agrarius; assembly: GCA_964023405.1. Taxonomy (NCBI): domain Eukaryota; kingdom Metazoa; phylum Chordata; class Mammalia; order Rodentia; family Muridae; genus Apodemus; species Apodemus agrarius. The sequence continues at coordinate 84,571,420 of OZ030012.1, read as the reverse complement.
AGATAAGCAGAAAGAGGCTTTCAGGTTTTTTCTTTTCGGACTATGCTACAGAGGTAGGCCACTCACCATTCTGGGACTTCAAATTGATAGTAATTATTTCAAATAATTTCTATGACTTCAACATTTTATTTCTTAAGATATATTTGAAATAAGATAATAGGCTATTATATAGCTAATTATTTATTATTTTCCTCTAATATTCTCTATGAGGCACTATAACATGAAGGCAACTGGTTCGTGAATTAAAGAGGAAGCACACCAATCAAAAATACATTTTCTCCTCCATTGACTTGAATCATTTCTGTGTCAAACAAACCTTTACAACAGTCTCAGCTGATAAATTCCCATTTTGATCAAGCATGAAATAAACCTTTAAGAAAAGGAAACTCAATAAAATACTACTGTCAAAAAATATATTTATTCTTCAGTCACTTAATGTAGATCTATGATATAATAAAAAACAATAAATACATCTTAAAGACTTTGAAAATAAATTTATGCTGAAGTGCTGAGAAATTGCTGAGTGTTCCATAATAACACTGATATAATCACTTCAATTAGAATATTCTGTAACTACATTGAACTCCATATATCTGAATGACACATAATCTTATCTGTGATTTTTCTTGTGCAGAATCAAAGTAAAAATAGGACAAGGAACCTTTTTTTCCCTTAACCAAATACATATAGACTTTAATTAACCATAGGTCTCAATCAAACTGAATAAATCTATGGTCTTCAAATGTGGCATTTTTATATTAATGAATTATTAAAACTGTGAAATCTTTGAGAAAAATGGATAGAGTGGAATATTTTTAAAAGAAAAATAGATAGCCTCATCAAAATCTGGGTGATCAGTGTTGAGTGATACAGGATTTCAATGAGGCAGAACCAAAAGCCTAACTCATAGATTCAGAAAGCCACTTGCCTGTTTGCTGAAGGAAGCATGGGATGTGGATGCAACAAAAAAGAAGACAAGTCAAATGTGGGAGAGATAACAACCAAGGAAATAACTGGTGATACCCTGACTCTCTTCAGCTTATGAAACATTTACACAACATGCTGTTGAAATCATGCACCATGGTTCCCGAGGAAGGCTCAGGACACTTTGCAAAGATGAGTTGTCTTATGTGGTAAATCTCTTTTCTCAAAATTAGTGTGCTTATAAGCAGTAAAGGAAGCTGGAGGTCATGTCTTCTTGCACTTCCAAATGATTAGATCCTGGCTATTGACTTATAAAATAACTTGTGATAGCATATCATGAGAAGATATGACTCTACAATAGAAACATACACAAACACACATACACACACACACACAAACACACACAAACACTTTCACATGTATCGAATCATACTATAAGTTAAATAATGGATGTGGTTAGCAGAAATGTAGACTAGTATGAAAATGGTTCAGATATATTTCTGTTTGTGTTTTTTCAGAGAACAGCACAAATCTCTAAATGTTTCTCTAGAAACTGTATGGAACAATACCCCTATCAGACAGCAGACTTGGTCAAACTATATTTTTAAAATATATTATTATTATTATTATTCAGTTCAAACAATCCTAGAAGTTTCTGTAACTTTCTACAGAGCTAAGAGCTGTTAGCTCAGGTCAGGCCCTCTTCGTACTCAGGATTAATTTCCCTATGTATGCCTACCTCATAAGACTTCAGGAAAGTTATTACTACTACTACTACTACTACTACTACTACTACTACCACCACCACCACTACTACTACTATTACTATTACTACTTTTAAATCTTTTTTATAGTCTAGTCATTATCCCCCTCCTGGCCCACCCTCTGAAGAGTTGCTTTCCTTGTAAGCTTTTAGACATCACAGCAGGCCTTTGCACGCAGAAAGTGTTCAATAAGATCTTTTTTAAATATTTGAAGAAGAAAACAGGCTTATTTTATATGACTAAGAATTAATATGGATTGGCCACGTGAGCAAAATTCATAGGAATATAGACTTTTGTGTGATGGAAGGAATTTTTCCAAGAAATCATAGCTGGAAGAGAGAAGAAAATGTCTTCTTGGGTGGAAGAGAAAGAAAGATAAACAAAGCATGCTAAGACAGCCATTGAGAAGGGCCAAAGTCCTAGTCTATCTCTATCTGCAAGATAGCTATAGTACCCAGGGTAGTGATTCTTTAAATGCATGCCTGTGTGTAGAGAGGTTGCCACACACCAGGCTATCACATTGAGGTATGGTGAAGTAAGGGCTTCCCAAGGTCTGCACATGGAATATAGCATTAGTCGGTGAATAAAATTTTGTGTGGAAAAAAAAGGGGGGGGGTGGAATGGTCAGCAAGGGGACTGAGTGGGACTCTAGGAACTATTGCTGAGTTTTTCAGTTTGTTTCCAAAGCACTTCTGCTACTGTGCCCAGACTTACTATCACAAACCCTAACTTCTACAGGCTCATGGCCAGAAACAGAATTCATATGTCTCTGTGAAGGACATGCATTGTACCTGTTAAGGACTCAAATATATATATATATATATATATATATATATATATATATATATATATATATATATATACTAAAACTGAATACTTAAACAATATGGAGAAAAATTAATGATTTTTCAGCTTGTCTTAAAAACATTCTCCTTTTTCCTACATTTTTGTTTGTTTTGCTTATGAGTTCACAAATGTGGCTCCTTCCTCCAACTACTGTTTGACAACAGGTCCATCTGTATCCATTTAGGTTTTTGCATGTTTGATATTGTTTCTCTTGCCTTAGATATTCTTTAGCCTTATTTCAAATTATACTGAGTTATATAGGCTGGGCACTTACCTAAAACGGTTTTCTAATAACTGAACACAAAAATTCTACCCAGAAATCATCCATCCAGATGTAGACTATAAAATGTGTATCATACAGTTCTCCAAGATTCTAAGAAGTTGAATGTCACAAAACCATAGTTATGGACCAAGGTTTTAAAAAAATCCCAGATCAAGGATTCAGAGATCTGGAGATGTGGCATATTCAGGGCCAATTCTCAAAACAGCCCCCCCCTGGGATTTTCTCTTAAGGTAGTTCCACAAATGCCATGCTGTGACTCAGCACACAAGACCACAAACAGTAGCTGTGTGTTAGTAGAAAGCTTCTTCATCTGTTTATACATGAATGCTACTGCTAGTACTTGAGATATGATTAGTCCATTTGGAAGGTTTTAAGTTGAGCAACTTATCACAAACAACTTTATTTAGATCATAGTTCAAGGAATTAAAAAGGCTGAGATTAAAAGAACATCTAATGGAAGCTTTCTTTATTTTTTCCTTTTTATTTTTACTTGTGTAAGTATGCACATGTGTGGGTAGATGTGCTCGTGTGTTGTATGTTGTGTGTTTTGCTGTCTACAGCACATGTGGAGGCTAGAGGAAAGTTTTCTGAAATCCATTCTGGGGATTAAGCTCAGGCCAAAAAGCCTGCTCAAAGGCCATCTGCTGAAGATTGCAACTCACCCCATGGTACACCTACAAGTAGGAAAGAGAATGAATAGGAGAAAAGGACCAAAAGGAAAAAGAGGAGGGAGGAGAAGAGTGGAGTAGGGTGGAGAGGAGGACAGGTATAGGACAGAGCAAAACTGTTCTTTTATAAGAAATCCATGTACTTCTGTGATAACAACCTCTTATCTTTAGTAAGATAGTCTCTCTTACCAGTCACACTGATAATAAATTTTCTGACACATGCTTTTGGAAGACATCTTCTACCAAGAGTAATAGCTGTGTTGGCTTTTTTTTCTCTAGCATAACACTTAAGAAGTAATCTCTTTGAAATGCATACATCTCCCAAGTCTTTTAAAAAGTGATTAGTAAGATCTTGTTTAAAAATTGTTACTGAGGACAAATATCCTTCAAGATACTAGGTTTACTTCTGACTAGATAGCAGAATAAATCTGTAATCCTTTTTAAGTGTAAACTTCTGATAAGGACTGCATAACAATGTAAAGGGATCAGTAGACAGTAACCCTTGTCACCCCAAAAAAAGATTCAAATGAACATATTTATATGTCTTCATTCATAACACATATGTATTTATTGATTTCCTCCTAGGTCCTGAGTACTGCTTGTTCCAGAACTGATAGAAAGCAGAAGTGATTCTTTCATTTGTAAACTGTGGGAAAAACAAGCAGACTAAAATATAGTTTATGATTCCATTACAACCTGTCTACAGATATGGTTAACTCAAAACATACCCATTAGTTATTTTGTATGTTTATGTTTCCTGAAGGAAAGGAAGTTTTTTCTATCCTATGAAAGTCAATACAAGTCTGAAGTTATTTATGTAAGTGAGACACAAACATTGTGTTGAAAGAGCAATCACATCATCCATACATGTTACAAAACTCTCTCTTTCTCTCTCTCTCTCTCGCTCTCTCTCTCTCTCTCTCTCTCTCTCTCTCTCTCTCTCTCTCTCTCTCACACACACACACACACACACACACACACACACACACACACACAATCATACACACACAGAGTAGTTACTTGGGGGAAGTCTGAACTTACTTCTCTAAATAAGTACTAAACTTGGACTTGAAATAGTCTGTGAAATTTTCACTCTTCCCTTGAAATGAATCACTCAAATACAGTTGATCAATATTAGAAGACTGCCTTGATATTACTATGATGAATCACTCTAGACATTCCAAGTGGTATCAAAGATCCTGTTCTACCTTCATTTTCTATTAATTTAGGAACAATTTTCAACTCTAATTTTAATTCAAAAATTTAAATCTATCAATTTTCTACCTTCCAAATCAATATCCTTCTATGCTTCCTCCCACTTCCCTCTAGTTCTTAGAGGGTTCATTTCTCTTGGGTTTGGACGGTGGGTCAATTATCCGAACAATGCTATCTGTGTTGAAGCTAATGACATGTCTAAAAGAATTACCTATCTATTTTAACAAGTGAGAAATACAAGGTGCATGGCAGAAGGTAAGAGAAATTTTCACTTGAATAAGATTTTACGAGCTGATATGAAAGAAATACAGTTTGGGGGGAGGAGGTTGTTGTGGTTTGTTTTGGGGGCTGGTTAACTTGATCCCACCTAAGCAATAATTACAGTAGGCATTAAAAATGAGTTGTGTATGTTCAGTTAATGCTTGATAAAAAAGAACAAAAGCTTACAAAGAACAGAGATTAAAACAATACCTCTTTAAATATATCAGCATCTTATATAGCTCTATACAAAACACAAAATTGGATTTTCTTTGATACAGAAGATAAAGCAGAAATGACCCATGGTTCAGATACACTGATTTTTAAAGCCATTTTGTCTGATAACTACATTAAGAATGCTATTCTGTTTTGAGCAATGCTTTTTGATTCAGCTTTGCATCTTTTAAGTTTCAACCAAACATTCTGTGTCTCCACTGAGATCTGTGTAGTTGCATCTCAAGAGTCAGCTTCAAGCATCAGCATTTATAGAAGGTTCTCATGATCGTCATCACTTTAATTTTATTTCTGACAAGGAAACTAATTTTGTTGCCTAAGAATAAAATTGTACAAAGATGTAAATACTGTGAAAATAATAGATGTATCTTTCATGGTATTAGAACATTTCAAAGTGAAAAATAAAACTATACTTTTAAACCCACTAAAAGTACCATAAAATCATCTATTACAGTTAATTTAATAGAAAAAATATAGACGTCCTCATATTATAATATGATAGCATAAACTCCATACAATGAACCCATACATTTCAAACTTTGTTTTGGTCTTAAATGATACTGGTTTTAAGCTAAAGATTCAAGAATCCTAAAGTACTCTACTTATAAGTACAGTCTTTTTGTCACAAATTTCATCTGGCATGTGCATAATAATAAAGACGTTGGTCCATTGAACACTTCAAATCACAGAGATTACAAAGATCAACTTTACTAGTAAAGAATGCTGAGAAAGATGCTGAGAAGTGGGTGTACTAACCTCACATGTATTTTTTTGCTGGTAAGTGTTCCAGGCACACTGAGTTTCCTCTGTAGTTCACTATCAACCTTTTTCAAAAAAGGATGGGTATGCTCAGAGATATTTCTGTCCACCATGTTTATTAGGCACTATATACAACCCAAAATATATGTGTTCCTGAATGTAATTTTAACCTTTTGAATGTGTGTACAGTCTTGAGCTAAATATGCCTCAAAATATGTCTTATCTTTTATGAACTTTAATGATACACTTAGCATATTCAGAAATATGTTTATCTTTAAAGTATGCTTCTATGTGCATATGCCTTTTCTACCCTATATATGTACATCAGATAAGAAATATATGTTAATTTGAGTAAAAAATTGTTTTTAAAATATTTTTGTGGTCTTCTTAACTGTCACAGGTCATAAATCTCTCTCCATTAATTTCTTGGTCATGTTTGTTTTGGGTTTTGTACTCAGCAAAAGGTGAACCTCTGCATTTGTTTGCAGTATAATAGAGGTCTTTTCTGGGATGTTGTCCATGAAAAGTTGGTTCCTTCATGACCTTAATATTCATCCTGGCCATAACGTTTCAATCACCTACTCATCTCAGTAATTATACAACTCACTCACACCACAACATTGCCTAGACCTATATTCCCCTACACATGCTCTAAGAGATCTTACATATAGGACCCCATATTGTGTAAGCTCACTTACAGCGTACTTGTGTCAAATAAATTATACTGGTAAACTGTCATGTACTGTTTGCACATATGAAATGCTGGTTCAGGAAGCAAAACGTAGGTTCCCTGGTCTCAGACTCAAGCAAGATTCTCTTTCTCTCTCTCTCTCTCTCTCTCTCTCTCTCTCTCTCTCTCTCTCTCCCTCAATGTGTTCCAAATTCTCTTTTCTGGGTCAGACCCTGGCTGTGTAACAAGAAAAAAGGAGACCAGTGAACAGCTGAAGGTATAAAAAATGTTGTATTCTTGGGAACACCTAGAAGGCAAGCCAACCTTTATCTCACAATGTAACCATGACTATGGTGGTAAGGAGAGGACAGACACCCATCTATAGAGAATACAGAGAGTATTCTGTGCCCATAAATATCTCCTCTGGGAACCACAGCAGACTGTTTCATCAGAACTTCTCCAGCCGTTTGTTCTGAATGTTTGAGTTCCTGATCTGATGATATTTGTTATCTATCTGCTACTAACTATCCCTGGCTTAGAGTTTTATATTAATTATATAGGTAATAATAAAGCTTCAAAATTATAAAAAATAATTACTATTTAATTTTATTTAATGATAATAACCTCTGAGAATGCTATCAAAATTATGAGTATATTTAATGTCATTTTTGTTGTATCAGTCAATAACTTACTATAAATCTAGACAAAATATATGAAAATCTTTTCTCTCAGGTTTTGGCAGCATTTCACACTGGGGTGTACTGCTGGAGATAGTGAAATAAATAGTAACAGCCTTATGGTAACTCTGATTTTATAGTTTGAAGCCTCAGCCTGGACAGAGGCCACCTCAATAAAAGACTGGTACCGTCACTTAGAGAAAATTGAGATAATATATAGGAAGTCTGAAAATGATAAAATCGGGGGACATAATCATTTAGGGAAGGGTATACACTGAAGATGAGCTTCTGAGACCTGATTCTGGGCCACAGTTAATCTGTTTTTAATTTTAAGCTTCAGGTACACTGTAGGAAATGCCATTGGGAAAGGCAAAGAGTGATGTTCTTCAGCTGAATAGATCCTGGTGACAAACTCCTGACAGATAAGTTCTAGTGATCCAAAGTAGAGAAAGATAACCGAGTGCTTATAACATGTAATACTAGAGATCAGATTCAGGTAGCAGGACCAATCTCCCAAAAGCAAGACAATCATGGTCCTACTCTATGGAATCGCAACCAAAAGCCTTCATGGAATCAAAGTAATCTACAAAGGGTTGTAACACCTTCCCAAAACAAAACCCATAGTATACAAAGAGAAAAGATAAAACGTTAAGCTTGAAATTTGTATCTAACAATGCATCATGACTTTAGAAAACAACACAATATGATTAATGAAAAAAATGGTCAAATAATACACAGTCATAAAATAATTAAGATGTTAAATTATTAGATAAAATGGAATATATATTATAAATATGGTGAAAAGCATAAAAGAAAATAAAATTTAATAAATGCATGAAATAAAAAGTGTTTTAAATAATGGAAAGGAAAACACAAAGCTGCCATAAATATGTGAAGTGAAATACAAAATATGAGGGATAGTAAAAGCTTTCAAACTTCAAATCCAAAAATATATTATACTGTAATGTTGTATTCAGGAACAGTAGAATAGTTTTTATATTTTCCTACAAAAAATAATTATATGAGTTTTACACTAAGGATAGGGAGAGGATAAAAGATGCTTACACCAAAACTCTGACTACCTATTGGAATATCCTCTAGGAGATGAATGACATTGGAAAATTGGTTTTCATAGCAAATAAAATAGTGAATATTATAAAGTAGAATGGAAAGAGAGGGGGGCCAGGGCTCATCCTGGGGTCCTCACTCCCAATGCAGAATAGGCACAGCTGCAGAACACTGGCATATTAGAAAAAAAATATATGAAGGAAAGAAAAGAAAAATCCTCCAAACTCTCACACTGTGTCATTCTATAATTTCTTTAACAGATAACTTAAAGGGGAGGAAAAAGTCAGGAGGAGGAGAAAGCAGATGGGGAGGAAAAGAGAATGAGAGAACAGGACAGAAAGAGAGAGAATGGGTGCACAATTCAGAGCATCTGTGGTTGCAGGGGGATCAGAGATGAAAGGAAGCACTGGTTCAAAACCAACATCACTGATTGAAACCCTAAACAGGTTTGCCATCTAACCAAACAGATATCGTGTAGTACTTGAACCACATAAATAACAATCAAACAAACAGAAACTCTTGGTATCAATTGGAGCAGTAGTACAAAGGCATGCTTAAAAAGACCCATCCTAACTGGCAGCTAAGGTCCCTCCCTGTATGAGCCAATGTGGGACTCCAGGGCAAATTTTATAGAAGCATTTTGTGAGACATGGCCAGGATAATACACCTAGTTGCATGAGTAAACAGTTTGGGTATGAAAAGTACAGTATTCCCTGAATAGAAATCTGGTCTGATAGTGGACTGAATGATGTTATCTTAAAACAAGGTTATCATTTTGAATAGCCAGCAAAACTGCCCCTCAGAATTAGAGGACAACCAAACACAAATATCAGGAATTTATTTCATGATCAGAATGCTAAGATAGTTTTATAGAAGATACTTGAAAGATTCCTACACACTGAACAAAATAAGTATATCCTGAGACTTCAGGAAAGAAATACACCACACACACACACACACACACACACACACACACACACACTCACTCAGTAATTTATGAAATGGAAAATAGAATGTACAAAACATTATGAAAACAAATCACAGAAGTGGCTAACTTGTCACTGTGACAAGTGAGTATGAACATTGATGATTTCCCTTCCTTAATCAAAAGGAACATATTAGCAGAATACATGGAACGACAGGTCCTTTTTATTTGTTGCCTCAAGTAACTTATCCTTTAAGCACAAACATGCATATTTTTCAAGTAAAGGAATGATGAAAAAATAATAAATAACAGGACAGAAATTGTTGAAATATAAATAAAAATAAAACAATTGAATAGTCACCAAAACAAAGGAAAATGATCAAGTCTAAACCCAATTATTTTGAAAACAAAGAAACAAGCAAACAATCAAACAAACAAAGGAAAACAGAAAAAAAGTAAGCACTGAGAGTAATAAAATTAGAAATGCAGAGTTATACATTGACAATCAAACTCACAGGATTGCTCAGGATTGCTTATTTTTATCCTTCATAGAAATATATTAAATAATATAGTTAATTATAATGCATACAATGAATTATTAGTAAAATGACCACAATAATCATCTTTATTTACATTTTTAAATGTATTAATCATGATTTGTTTACATTGCAAATGTTATCTGCCTTCCTGCTCTCCCCTCTGTGAACCCCAAACCCCATCTCCCTTCCCCCTCCTCCAGTGTGGCTCCTCCCCCTACTCTCCCACTCTAGCCTCACCCCTCCAACATCCCTCTTCTCTGGGGCATCAAGCCCCCACAAGACCAAGCATCTCCCTTCCCATTAATGCCAATTGATTCAGTCTTCTGCTCTGTGGGAGCCATGGACTGGCCCATATATACTCTTTGGTTAGTGTTTTAGTCCTTGGGAACTCTGAGTTATCTGGTTAGGTAATACTGTTGTTCTTCCTATGTGGTTTCAATCCCCATCAGCTCCTTCAACCCTTCCCCTGAGTCTTCCACTGGGGACCCTGGGCTCAGTCCAATGATTGGTGGTGAGTATCTGCATCTGTCTTAGTCAGGTGCTAGCAGAGCCTCTCAGAGGACAGTCATACAAAGCTCCTGTTTGCAATCACAGGAGGCAGGGGAAGGAAAGGATCTGGGTGGGAGAGTGGAGGGGCAGGAAAAAAGAGGGGACGGGACCAGGTATGGGAAGAGTCTGGAGAGAACTCCTGACTTGTCCAGAGGGCCAAGAGAACAAATAAAAATAAGTAGCAAAGGAGTGTGGGAAACTTGAGGAACCACTAGAAAGTCCCAGGGATGTGAGGGGCTCCCATGACCCAGAGGAGATAGCATTAGACAAAACACCTAAGAACAGGAAGACAGAACGTGAAGAAACCACCTCTAGTAGATAGTCATAGCCCTCGGTGGAGACATGAGGCTACCCACCCATCTAAAAAATTTTAACCCAGATCTGTCCCTATCTAAAGGAAATGTAGGGAGAAAAATGGAGCAGAGGCTGAAGGAAAGACTATCCAGAGACTGCCCTACCATAGGATCCATTCCAACCGCAGACACCAAACCCCAATATTATCACTGATGCCAAGATGTATTTTCAGTCACATACTTTAAAAACATAATTTCCAATAAATTTGAGAAATCTATAGGCCAGCTAGTATTTTGTTAACTTGACAAACATGCTAGAGTCACTTAGGAAGAGGTAACCTCAATTGAAAAAATGATCTCTAAAGATTGGCTTGTGGGAAAGCCACTGGTGCATCTTCTGGACTTGTGGCTGATGTTGAAAGGTCCAGTCCATGATGTTCAGTCTCATGTCTAGGCAGGAGGCACCAAAGTATATACAAAAGCAAACTGAGCAAGCCACAAGGTTCAAGTTAGCCAGCCATGTTCCTTGAAATGACACCTGTATTATTCCTGCCATAAAGCACAAGCTTTGAGTTCCTGCCTTATATTCTTGGATAAGAGACTTTAAACTATAAAATGAAAATAAACACTTTCCTCCATACCTTGCTTTTGGTCACAGTGCTTACCACAGCAATGGAAATTGTAAGTAAGACAATCTAAAAGAAATTAAAAAAAAACATAGAAGCATGTGACATATCAAAATTAAACCAAGATGTTATATCCACAACAACCAAATGTAATGAAACTATAACAAAAAAATACTGATTCTCACCTAAAATGATTCTATGCCCAGATCGTTTTTTTCACCAGTCATTTGAAGAGCTAACACTAAACCTTCTCAAACTTTTTCAAAAAATATAAAATTAAAACATGCTACTCAGCTTACTCTTCAAATCCAGTTTTGTCTTTATAGCAATCCTTTATAAGACACATTAAATACTAAGAAGTTTGATAGACCATTCTCCTTGATAAACACAGATACCAAGTCATCTCAATGAAATATGTGCAAATGGAATTAAAGCTCACATCACCAATACCTTTCACTGTGACTGCCTTGGCCTCATTATGCAGTTGCACTGTGGTTCAACACATACAAACCAGTAAATGTACTTATTAATGTATTCAGGGTAGGAATCACATGGTCATATCAAGAGATGAAGAAAAAAATTTTGACAAAGAAATGCAAATTTTCATAAAAGCCATAAAGACAACTATGGAAGAGAAGGAGCACAGCTTATTATAATAGAGTATTCAGGTCCATAACTAACATTATACTAAATGGGGAAAACACTCATAATATGGAATAAAATAACTCTTACTGAACACAATCCTTAATGTCATATCTGTATCACATCACAAGTGAGATAAGGTAAAGAAATTGATATAAGCAGAGAAGGAAAAGGTAGAGTCATCATTATCTACAGATAATACAGTCATGTAACATCCCCTTAAGACTTCCTCCCAAATTTTAAACCTGATTAAGAAAACCTTTCAACAAGGTAGCAAAATATAAAACAAACACCTGTAGCTTTTCTTTTTTTTTAATGTCTTGATTATAAAAAACCTGAAGAAAAAATAAAGCAACCCAACTCTCTCTCTCTCTCTCTCTCTCTCTCTCTCTCTCTCTCTCTCTCTCTCTCTCCTTCTCTCTCTCTCTCTCACACACACACACATTTACATGTACACATGCATACATGTACATATAGATAACATATATGCATTAATGACAATTAGCAAGAGAGAGAGAGAGAGAGAGAGAGAGAGAGAGAGAGAGAGAGAGAGCGCATGAATTTGAAGGTGAACAAGAAAGGGAATCTAAGAGGGTTTGGAAGGCAGAAAGGGAAAGGAGAAATATTATAATTAAATTATAGTCTCATAATGTAAAAATTTTGAAAGGAAAGGTAGCAAGAAACAGTCACCAGTAAAGATAGTACATAGAGGACTGGACACAATGGGGACCTTGCAACTAAATTCACAGAAACTCTCATCTAATTTTAAACCAATGATAAAAACTCATATTAGAGAAATGATAGCCTTCCACCACATGATTCTGACAAAACTGAATAGAGAAAATGGATGTCAAAGAGGATTACTTAGCTGTATATATGATAAAAGTACAAGATGCACTTTGGATCAAATATACTTTATGAAATCTATCTTATCTGCAATAAATGCATACTAAAAAATTAGTAAGTATAAATTTACACATATATATTTCTGTTTATCACTTGCTTTTGACATAACTTAATAATAACTCAAACTGTGTGTATTTATGCCATGTGACTTGTGACAGTGTGTGCATCTTGAGGAACTGGTCTTTTTTCTAAGTTGCTGTATTCATGTGTGAAGTGTCTTATTGGAGTTCCTTCCTCCTAATTTGATGTCTGAAAACTCTGTGGAGTGATCTCTGCTTCCCTTCTAATATTGAAGAATTTTGTTCTCTGTCTAGCTTTTGCCAGTGTCCCATGAGATCTATTGATTTTATTTTGTTTTCAAAGAACAAGATTATTTTTCACGAACTGTATTTTTGTTGCAATTTTATGTCTGCTGTCATTTTTATTAAGCCTTCCAGCCTGAAAGCTTCAGTGCTCGTCAGCAAAGCTTACATTTTTAAGAAATGCTTCATTCTAATTTCTACATATTTTTGTTTTAATATTATAAATTCTCCCCCCTAACATGGTCTAAGTAGTGTCACCCAAATTTTGTCATTATAGTTATTTTTTTTAAATTTTTTTTATTTTTATTTTCTATATTCTATGTTTACATTCCAAAGGCTTTCCCCTTTCCGAGTTCCCACCCACCATAGTTCCCATAGTTCCTCTCCCTCCCAACTATTCCCCAATCATTCCCCCTACCCCCTCGGTTTCTTTACTAAACTGGATGTAATCTTTACATGCCCAGAGTCCTCTCCTTTCTTCTTCTTGGGAATCATTTGACTTGCTATTTGTGTCTTGAGTATTTAGGGCTTCTGGGCTCATTAATATCCACTTATCAGTGATTGCATTTCATGTGCATTCTTTTGTGATTGGGTTAATTCACTCAGGATGATATTTTCCAGGTCTAACCATTTACCTACAAATTGCATGAATTCATTATTTTTAATTGCTGAGTAGTATTCCATTGTATAAATATACCACATTTTCTGTATCCATTCCTCCTTTGAGGGATATTTGGGCTCCTTCCAATTTCTGGCTATTATAAACAAGGCTGCTATAAACATAGTGGAGCATGTGTCTTTATTGCATGCAGGGGAATCCTCTGGGTATATGCCCAGGAGTGGTATGCCAGGGTCCTCTGGAAGTGACATGCCCAATTTTCTGAGGAACCGCCAAACTGATTTCCAGAGCGGTTTTACCATTTTGCAATCCCACCAACAGTGGAGGAGTGTTCCTCTTTCTCCACATCCTCGCCAGCACTTGTTGTCTCTTGAGTTTTTAATCTTAGCCATTCTGACTGGTGTGAGGTAGAATCTCATGGTTCTTTTGATTTGCATTTCCCTGATGACTAGTGATGTTGAACATCTTTTAAGGTGTTTCTTGGCCATCCAAATTTCTTATGGTGAAAATTCTTTGTTTAGCTCTGTGCCCCATTTTTTGATAGGGTTATTTGGTTCTTTGGGGTCTAACTTCTTGAGTTCTTTGTATATATTGGATATTAGCCCTCTGTCGGATGTGGGGTTGGTGAAGATCTTTTCCCACTTTGTTGCTTGCCGTTTTGTCCTTCTGACAGTGTCCTTTGCTTTGCAGAAACTTTGTAATTTTATGAGGTCCCATTTGTCGATTCTTGATCTTAGTGCGTAAGCTATTGGTGTTCTGTTCAGGAACTTTCCCCCTGTGCCCATGTCCTCCAGGGTCTTCCCAAGTTTCTTTTCTAATAGTTTCAGTGTGTCTGGTTTTATGTGGAGGTCCTTGATCCACTTGGAGTTGATCTTAGTGCAAAGAGATAAGAGTGGGTCAATTCGCATTCTTCTGCATGTTGACCTCCAGTTGAACCAGCACCATTTGTTGAAAAGGCTATTTTTATTCCATCGGATGGTTGTGGCTCCTTTATCAAAGATCAAGTGACCATAAATCTGTGGGTTAATTTCTGGGTCTTCAATCCTGTTCCATTGATCTGCTTGCCTGTTGCTATACCAATACCATGCAGTTTTTAACACAATTGCTCTGTAGTACTGCTTGAGGTCCGGGATATTGATTCCCCCAGAAGTCCTTTTATTGTTAAGAATAGTTTTAGCTATCCTGGGTTTTTTGTTGCTCCAGATGAATTTGAGAATTGCTCTTTCTAGATCTATGAAGAATTGAGTTGGGATTTTGATGGGGATTGCATTGAATCTGTATATTGCTTTTGGCAAGATGGCCATTTTTACTATATTGATCCTGCCAATCCAGGAGCAAGAAATATTTTTCCATCTTCTGAGGTCTTCTTTGATTTCTTTCTTCAAGGACTTGAAGTTCCTGTTGTACAGATCTTTCGCTTGTTTGGTTAGAGTTACGCCAAGATACTTTATGATGTTTGTGGCTATTGTGAAGGGTGTTATTTCCCTAATTTCTTTCTCAGCCTACTTGTCCTTTGTGTACAAGAAGGCCACTGACTTGCTTGAGTTAATTTTATAACCTGCCACTTTGCTGAAGTTGTTTATCAGCTGTAGAAGTTCTCTGGTGGAGTTTTTTGGGTCGCTTAGGTAAACTATCATATTGTCTGCAAATAATGATAGTTTCACTTCTTCCTTTCCAATTTGTATCCCTTTGACTTCCTTATGTTGTCTAATTGCTCTTGCTAGAACTTCAAGTACTATATTGAAAAGATATGGAGAGAGAGGGCAGCCTTGTCTAGTTCTATGTGTCTTTAATTTATCCAGAGTGGCCTGGAGGACTGTATTTTGGTGCTATTAGAAAAAGTGATAATCGTTACCCCTGTCATCCAGATTTTGTTTGATGCTTTTGAGCTATTACATAGTCAAGTTTTTTATATCTTATTTGCACACACACACACACACACACACACACACACACACACGTCTATAGTAGTGTAATTTACTCACTAGTAGTCTTTTCAGTTGCCTAGAGTAATGTTGAAACTTTCAAATGCAAATATTGATTTTTATATTTTTCCCATCCTTTATGTTCATTCAGTTAGGGTTAAATACATTTTGAAGGTCTTTTTCTGTTGCTTAAGCTTTTTCTTGCCTCAGAGAACCAAACTATTCATGATTATATAATGTCTTACTCTGTCCCTGACCTTTTTTTTGTTCTCAAATCTGTTTAATTTAACATTAATATGGCATTTGTTTTCTTCATTTAATAGTTGTATGATATATTTTTCTCTCTATTACATTGTATTTAATAGGAATCATGTTTTGTAATCCATTATGCCTATTGTAAATTTGTGTTTTGAGAAAGTGTTAAACATGACACTATTGAATTACTAGGATTTAGTCCTGACATTTTTGTTTTGTTTTCTGTTCATTCTATTTTTTCTCTTATTAAAGGCCCTCTATTGTTTGCCCTCACCCCACTTACCACCACCCATATCCTGTCCCTGGACAACGTTTCTATAGAAGTGGAATATGTTTTTGAGGGGATAGATTGTACTAATCTTTTATGTCACTCTGTTTTATAATGAGAGCTGGTCATATGCCCAAAGGACTTGCTATCTATTCTGCATTTGTCTACTTGACATATTAGAATTATCTGGTAACTACAATCTGAATTGAGAGGATGCTTTTATCAAGCAAGCTATAGGGCACACTTCACAACCCACAAAGGACAGAATAGTGCAGCATTCTTTTGTAGTCTGCACTACAGCTCCTGCCTCTGGGTTCCTGCCCTGACTTCTCTTCATGAGGAACTATAATCTGTAACCTCTCTCTTTCTCTCTCTCTCTCTCCCTCTCCCCTCTCTCTCTGTGTCTCTCTCTCCCTCCCTTCCTCCCTTCCTCCCTCTCCCCTCTCTATTTTTCTTTATCTCTCCCTCCCTCTCTCTGTCTCTGTCTCTCTCCCTCCCTCGCCCCCCTCTCCTTTTAGCCATTGTTTTTAATAACTGCAGTAAAAACATAATTAGAATACAAATTGGTTCTAGAGAGAAGACTATTGCTCTGACAGAACTAAGCAGGTTGTTTTGGGGGAGGATTGTTGAAGGAATTTGAAATCATAGGATGGAAAAGCCACTGAGTGTTCAGTCTAGTAAGCTGTGGGAAATTGGTAGATGATATAGGGACCAATGCAGATGATTTGGGCTGGGCCTGCAAAGATGGAAAGTCCTTCAAAGATTCTATTAGGTCATTTCATGTGGTATTTTGAATTAAGACTGTGATTTGTGGCCATCTGGAGATCTGCAGTCTGCTGTGGTTAACAAGACATTAAGAAACACTAAAGGAAAACATGTTTTACTAGGGCAATCAATGTTGGCTTGCTGAGGCTAAAAATTCAGCTATGATTAAGAAGAAAACAGCATCATGGTGGCAAAAAAAATCTTCTGGAAACTCCTATTAATGAGTCAGAACACACACCCTCCCATCCAGAAGAGATGCATCCCATGCTTGGAGCCTGACTTGGCAAATATGAGAGCTCCCCATGTGTCACTTGTTTGGGCAGCATGAGAGATGCAGGGTTAAGGGATATTGGAGAGCAACTGAGGCTTGACATTGTGGGAGAAAAACCACTGATGTGGATAGACCCTCAGTTGAGTGAAACCTCCATGACTGAATGGATCCTGGAGAAAGACTAGGTTGAAGATCATGCGGTGGGTTCAGATTCTCTGATGAGAGGCCAGGAGCCCTTCATGGAAAGTGAAACCTACAGTGAAGCCTGACTTGCAGGCAGCTAGGACAATAATAAAGCCCACACTCACAATGACGTACCTACTCCAACAATGCTACACCTCCTAATAGTGCCACTCCCTGGGCCAAGCATATACAAACCATTGCAATTCCTAAATGTGCAATAGTGGCACTAATATCTTAGCAGTAAACAATTATCTAATTGGACTTGAGCTCTGAATTCATAGTTGGTCTTATAAATCTAGCCAAATACCCATGACTAGTTAGAGCATAGCACCTACAAGATAACCTACTACTGTCATCTCCCTAGAATAATATACCTTTGACCTTTTTTTTGCTGCCTGATTGTTCTGGCTAGGACTTCAAGTACTATGTTGAATAGATAGGGAGAGAGTGGCCAGCCTTGTCTGGTCCCCAATTTTAGTGGTAATGCTTCAAGTATATCTCCATTTAGTTTGATGTTGGCCACAGGTTTGCAGTATAGTGCTTTCACTGTTTAGGTATGCGCCCTGGATTCCCAGTCTCTCCAAGACTTTTATCATGAAGGGATGCTGGATTTTGTCAAAAGCCTTTTCAGCATCTAATGAAATGACCATGTGGTTTTTTCCTATAGTTTGCTTATGTAGTGGATTACATTGACGGATTTCCATATATTGAACCATCCCTGCATCCCTGGGATGAAGCCTACCTGATCATGGTGAATTACAGTTTTGACGCATTCTTGGATTCGGTTGGCCAAGATTTTGTTCAGTATTGTTGCATCAATATTTATGAGAGAGATTGGTCTGAAGTTCTCTTTCCTTGTTTGGTCTTTTTTTTTTTTGAGTTAGGTATAAGCATTATTGTGGCTTCATAGAATGAATTGGGTAGTGTTCCTTGAGTTTCCATTTTGTGGAAAAGTTTGAAGAATATAGGTATTAACTCTTCTTTGAAGATATGATAGAATTCCCTGCTAAACCCATCTAATCCTGGGCTTTTTTTATGGGAGACTATTAATGACTGCTTCTATTTCCTCAGGGCTTATGGGACTATTTAGATGGTTTATCTAAACCTGTTTTAACATTGACACTGGGTATGCATCTAGAAAGTTGTCCATTTCATCATGGTTTTCCAACTTTGTTGAATATAATCCCTTGTAGTAGGATCTGATGCTTTTTTTAATTTAAACAGTTTGTGTTGTTAAGTCTCCCTTTTCATTTCTGATTTTATTAATTTGGATACTGTTTCTGTGCCCTCTGGTTAGTCTGGCTAAGGGTTTATATATCTCGTTGATTTTTTTCAAAGAACCAGCTCCTTGTTTTGTTGATTCTTTGTATAGTTTTTTGTTGTTGTTGTTTCTATTTGGTTGATTTTGGCTCTAAGTTTGACTATTTCCTGCCATCTATTCCTCTTGGATGTCTTAGCTTCTTTTTGTTCTAAAGATTTCAAGTGCTCTGTCAAGCTGTTAGTGTAAGCTCTCTCCATTCTCTTTTTAGAGGCACTCAGAACTAATAGTTTTCCTCTTAGCACTGCTTTCATTGTGTCCCATAAATTCCGGTATCATGTGTCTTTTCTAAAAAGACTTTAATTTCTTTATTTCTTCCTTGACCAAGCTAATGTTGAGAAGAGCATTGCTCAAAGTCCACATGTATGTGTCTTTTCCATTGCTTCTGTTTGAGCTTAAGACCAGTCTTAGGCAGTGGTGATATGATAAAATACATGGAATAATTTCAATATTTCTGTACCTATTGAGGCCCGTTTGTGACCAATTATATGGTCAGTTCTGGAGAAGGTACCATGAGGTGCCAAGAAGAAGGTATATTCATTTGCTTTAGGGTGGAATGTTCTATAAAAATCTGTTAGATCCATTTGGTCCATAACTTCAGTAAGTTTCACTGTATCTCTGTTTAATTTCTGATTACATGATTTGTCCATTTTGACAATGGGGTGTTGAAGTCTCCCACTATTATTGTTTGGGATGCAATGTGTGCTTTGAGCTTTATTAAAGTTTCTTTTATAAATGTTGGTACTCTTAAATGCAGAGCACAGATGTTCAGAATTGAGAGTTCATCTTGGTAGACTTTTACTTTGACCAGTATGAAGTGTCCCTCCTTACCTTTTTTGACAACTTTTGGTTGAAAGTCAATTTTATCCAATATCAGAAATGCTACTCCAGCTTGTTTCTTGGGACCATTTGCTTAGAAAATTGTTTTCCAACCTTTGACTCTGAGGTAGTGACTGTCATTGTCACTGAGGTGGGTTTCTTGTATTCTTCAAAGTGTTGGATCCTGTTTACATAACCAGTCAGTTAGTCTATGTCTTTTTATAGGGGAATTGAGACAATTGACATTAAGAGATATTAAAGAAAAGTGATTGTTGCTTACTGTTATCTTCTTAGTTAAAGGTGACATTCTGATTGTATAGCTATCTTCTATTGGGTTTGATGAAAGATTACCTTATTGATTTTTCTACGGTGTGGTTTGCTGCCTTGTGTTGGTATTTTCCACCCATTTTCCTTTGCAGAGCTGGATTTGTAGAAAGATACTGTGTAAATTTTCTTTTGTCATGTAATTGAAAGGTTTGCTGGGTATAGTAGACATTTATGTTCTCTTGGGTCTGTATGACATCTGCTCAGGCTCTTCTGGCTTTCATAGTCTCTGGTGAGAAGTCTGATGTAATTCTGTTAGGTCTGCCTTTATATGTTACTTGACCTTTTTCTCTCACTGCTTTTAATATTCTTTCTTTGTTTAGTGAATTTGATGTTTTAATTATTGTGTAACAGGAGGGATTTCTGCTCTGGTCCAATCTGTTTGGAATTCTGTAGGCTTCCTGTATGTTCATGGGCATCTTTTTCTTTAGGTTGGGGAAGTTTTCTTCTATAATTTTGTTGAAGATATTTATTGGCCCTTTCAGATGTAAATCCTCACTTTCTACTATTCCTATAATCCTTAGGTTTGGTCTTTTCATTGTGTCTTGGATTTTCTGGAGATTTTGGGTTACAAGCTTTTTGCATTTTGCAACCCCACTAGTAGTGGAGGAGTGTTCCTCTTTCTCCACATCCTCTGAAGCACTTGTTTTCTTCTGAGTTTTTGATGTTAGCCATTCTGACTGGTGTGTGGTGAAATCTCAGGGTTGCTTTGATTTGCATTTCCCTGATGACTAAGGGTGTTGAACATTTCTTTAGGTGCTTTTCCACCATTCAATATTCCTCAGGTGAAAATTCATTGGTTTAGCTCTGTACCCCATTTTTAATAGGGTTATTTATCTCTCTGGAGTCTACCTTCTTGAGTTCTTTGTATTTCTCGACTATAAGCCCTCTGTCAGATGTAGGGTTGGTAAAGACCTTTTCCCAATTTGTTGGTTGTTGTTTTGATCTTTGACAATGTCCTTTCCCTTACAAAAACTCAGTAATTTTATGAGGTCCCATTTGTCAATTCTTGATCTTAGAGCATAAGCTATTGGTGTTCTGTTCAGGAACTTTCTCCCTGTGCCCATGTCCTCAAGGGTATTCCCCAGTTTCTTTTCCGTTAATTTCAGAGTGTCAGGTTTTATTTAGAGGTCTTTGATCCACTTGGACTTGAGCTTAGTACAAGGAGATAAGAATGGATCAATTTGCATTCTTCTGCATGCTTACCTCCAGTTGAACCAGCACCATTTGTTGAAAAGGCTATCTTTTTTACCACTGGATGGGTGTAGCTCCTTTGTCAAAGATCAAGTGACCATAGGTGTGCGGGTTCATTTCTGGGTCTTCAATTCTATTCCATTTATCTACTTGCCTGTCACTGTACCAATACCATGCAGTTTTTAACACTATTGCTCTCTAGTACTGCTTGAGGTTGGGGACACTGATTCACCCAGAAGTTCTTTTACTGTTGAGGATAGTTTTAGCTGTCCTTGTTTTTTGTTATTCTAGATAATTTTGAGAATTGCTCTTTCTAACTCTATGAAGAATTGAGTTGGGATTTTATGGGGATTTCATTAAATCTGTGTATTGCTTTTGGCAAGATGGCCATTTTTACTATATTAATCCTGCCAATCCAAGAACGTGGAAGATTTTTCCATCTTCTGAGGTCTTCTTAGATTTCTTTCTTCAAAGACTTGAAGTTCCTTTCATGCAGATCTTTCACTTATTTGGTTAGAGTCACACCAAAATACTTTATATTGTTTGTGTCTATTGTGAAGAGTGTCATTTCCCTAATTTCTTTCTCAGCCTGTTTATTCTTTGAGTATAGGAAGGCTACTGATTTGCTTGAGGTAATTTTATACCCACTTTGCTGAAGTTGTTTATCAGCTGTAGGAGTTCTCTGGTGGAGATTTTGGGGTTGCTTAAGTATACTATCTTATCATCTGCAAATAGTGATATTTTGACTTCTTCATTTCCAATTTGTATCCCTTTGACCTCCTTTTTTGTCTAAGCTTTTAAGTGGAACTTATTCCATATAACTTGCTAGCCTTGCACTCAAAGATCTGTTTGACTCTGTCTCTTGAGTGCTGTGATTTAAAAAAAAATGGGTCTAAGCTTTAATTTAATTCATTTTCACAAGTTGAAAGTTTAGCTGGTAGTATCTTGTCCTGAGGTTACCACTCCATTAATTCCATTTAACACCTTTTAAATTAATTAATCTACTTATTTACTTACATCCAAATGCTGTCACCCTTACTGATCTTCCCTCTCAGAGTTCCTCCCTCCTCACCTCTCCCCTCTCTCTCTGAAATGGCATCCCTGCAGTATTACCCCATCCTAGAATATCATGTTTCTACAGGATTAGAGTCTATTACATATGTGCTAGGGGAAACTGCATGATATTGGTTTAGAAACAGACAGATGGATCCTTGAAATTGAATCAAAGATCTAGAAATAAACCCACATACCTATGGACATTTGATTCTTGACAAAGAAGCCAAAATCATATAGTGAAACAGGGACAACATCTTTAACAAATGATGCTGGTCTAACTGGATGTCTGCATGTAGAATTCCAAGAAATCCATATTTGTCACCTTGTAAAACTCAAATCCAAATGAATCAAATGCCTCAACATAAAAACTGATGCACTGAATCTAATAGAAAAGAAAGTATAAAACAGCCTGAACACATTGCCACAGGAGATAATTTCCTGAACAAAATACCAATAACTTAGGCACTAAAGTCAAGAATTAATAAATGGGACCTCATGAGACTCAAAATCTTCTGTAAGGAAAAAGACACTATCAATAGGACAAAATGGCAGATACATAATGGAAAAAGAGCTTCACTGACCTTAATCTGACAGAGGGCTAATTTTTAAAAATACATAAAAAACTCAGGAACTTAGACTCCAAAAAATTAATAACCCAATTAATAAAATAGGGTACAGAAATAAACAGGGAATTCTTAACAGAGGAATCTTGAATGGCTGAGAAGCACTTAAAAAATGTTCATTATCCTTAGTCATCAGTGAAATGCAAATCAAAAGGACCCAGGGAATTCACTTTACACCAATCAGAATATATAAAAAACTCAAGTGGTTACACACACTGGGGAGTATGTGGTAAAAGAGGAATACTCTTCCATTGCTGGTGGTATTGCAAACTGATACAACCACTCAGGAAATCAATTTGGCAGTTTCTTAGAAAATTGGACATAGTTCTATCAGAAGAACCAGCTATACTGCTCCTGGGTATATACCCAAAAGATGTTCCACTGTACCATAAGGGCACTTGTTCTACTATGTTCACAACAGCTTTATTTATAACAACCAGAAACTAGAAGCAACCCAGATGTCCCTGAACCAAAAAAAATGGATACAGAAAATGTGGTACATTTGCACTATGGAATACTATTCAGTCATTAAGAACAAGGACATCATGAATTTTACAGGCAAATGGATGGAACTAGAAAATATCATCCTGAGTGAGGTAATGCATATCTAAAAGGATATTGACATTATATATTCACTGATAAATGAATATTAATCAAAAAGTATAGAATATCCATGGTACATCTCACATAACCAAAGATGTTAAATGAGAAGCAAGGCCCAAGTAAGGATGGTTGAATCCCTTTTAATATTTTTAATGTGATTATCTTTTTGAATCGAAGATTAAGCCCATTCTAGTGCCTGGCTCCCCTTTCATTCTTGAACCATACATTTTGCATTTTTCCACTCTAGGCTTGAAATCTTTGATCAAAGCACTCTTCATAAGAGTTAAACCACAGGTCAGACTCTATGTTAGAATGTTTTAAGATTTCTTTTGTCAATACAATTAATATAAAATCTCTTTAGCCTCAGGGAGACTCTTCAGACGTGGGAAAAAAACAGCCATATTCTTCCAAAGTCCAAAAATCCATTCATCTAAACAAAAGCGTAGTAAGGCCTATCACACCAGTACTCCATTCTTGGTAGCACCTTCTGTCTTTATTAGGATTTTATTGTTGTGAAGAGACATCATGACCATGCCAACTTTTACAGAGGACATTTATTTAATTAGGATGGCTTCCAGTTTTGAGGTTTCATCCATTATCATTGTGGTGGGAAGCATGGCAGCATGTAGGCAGGCATGGTGCTAGAGGAGCTGAAAGTTCTACATCTTGATCTGAAGATAGCTGGAAGAGAATGTGTCACACTAGCCAGACTTGAACACATATATAAGACCTCAAAGGCTGCCTCCACAGTGACACACTCCCTCCAATAAAACCACATCTACTCCAATAAGGCCAAACTTTAAGAGTGCAAAGCATTCAAACACATGAGTCTATAAGGACCATGTCTATACAAACCACTACACCTGTCATGGTGTATATGTAAATCATAGGACAACTTTGTGATGTCAATTCTGTCCTATACATGAGTTCCATGTTTGGAATTCAAGACATTATGTTCAGTAGTGAAGGACTTTCCCCTATAAGCTACTTCTCCTTCCCTGACTTACTAAGTTTTAAAATTAAAATTGTTTCATTTTTTTTTTCATTTTAAAAATGCCATTTGATGACTCATTTTTATAGCATTATAGTGAGACTTTATCTTTTCTATTACTGTAAATGTGGGATTTTTGTCGCTTGTTGTTAAGTTACAGTATTACTGTTTAACCCAAGCTGCTCTTATATTTATGTTTCTCCTGCCTCTCAACCACCAATACTGGAAATATAGGTATATTCAACTACCCTTGGCTGCTTCAGACGTGTTTCTAATGGCTTATCGAAAGAGATTTATGATGGTTTTTAAATATGTTTTCCAGATAAATCTCAAATCTTTGTAAACTCTGTTACCATTTATTTCTTGTCCTTGTCAATGCTGCTTGAGATCTTCCTGGTACTTAGCATGATGAAGGGCTTTCTCTGTATATCTGAAATTTATGGATTCTATATTACGAGGCTCTGAGTTTTTACTAAACTTTGTCGATGGTATTTTCTGACTCTACTCTGGCAGGCAATGTGACAGTGTTTCTGTTTTATTGTTCTTTGGGCTTATAAATTAGGTCTCCACTATTGATACTAAAGCTTGAAATTCCAAATTACCACTTAAGGTCTTAAATATTAGACTCAGCCATGTCCCCATTATACATTAGTGGCTTGGACTAGTAGAAGCGTTTTGCCATGGCTCCTGCCTTGCTTTCATCTGGCCTTGTGGAGGTGAACTGGTAGCTCTCTGATAAAAATAATGTAGTAAAAGTCCTGATTTTAATTGGACCTACCTCTAATGTTAATGCTCAGAGCTTAAGACTAAGGACTATTCTTCCAGAGGATCCAATTACATCCTGTGGCACCAACATGGCTGCACACTGGTCTGTAACTCTGGTCCCAGGAGATCTCTGGCTTCTATAAGCACAAGGATAAATATGGTGTACAGACAGATGAAGGTTTAAAAAAACTCTATACATAAAAATAAATTTAAAAAATTTAAAGAAAAGAATTATATCATCACTGTCTATGTTGGTAGAAGAGCAGGCGTTCTCTATGATCTCCACTGACAGGTGTTTCCCCATCACAATGAAGATACAGGCCACGCTCCTTTTGAGGTATTTTTGTGTGGATATAATCCATGCTTCCTCTTCAGACTTTTTTTTGATGAGGTTGCAGTTTAGAGTGCATCCACCCTCTTTTATTTCAACATACTGTACCATGGTGTCTACCTTATTCTGTCTGATACTGAGACTTTGCCAGTGTATCTGATGGTGAAGCTTATATTGAAACTGGGATTTGGCTCTGGAATAATAACTCTTTTTAAAAAATTTTAGTACTAAAATGGAGAATTCATACTGTTATTTAAACAGAGGGGAGGGTGTGGGGAGGTGTGGGGGTGTCTCTGTGTGTGTGTGTGTGTGTGTGTGTGTGTGTGTGTGTGTGTGAATCAATTTACCTTTATAGGTTGATGGCTTTTCATTACCCAGTATGAGATATAACAGGTAACAATCAAAACAAAATAACCAAAGGAATCCACCATCATGATGTTTTCTAATCTAATCTAAGATATTCATTGTTCTATATTTTCTCTCTCTTTCAAGTTACTTTTATGCTTTTTAATTTTTTAAAAAATCTTATTTATTCATTATATGTTTTGCTTCCATTTGTGTCTGTGTCTGGTGTCCAGAGAGGCCATTAGAGAGTGTCACATCCCCTGGAACTATAGTTAGAATTGGTTGTGACCTGCCATTTAGATTCTGCGAATTTAAACTGGGTTCTTTGAAAAAGCAACCAGTGTTTTTAACCACTGAGTCACCTCTCAAGCCCTCCCCCAGCCCTTGAGCAGGAAACTCAGAGTCAGCCATTAAAATTCAGAAAACATGTTGGGGCTCATTATTTCTCCCTACTATTCTCCTTTCAGCCCTAGCTCTCCTTCCAGGTAAACTCTGTCCTCCTTGGCAGCAGGCAGCTAAAACATATATTTGCTTTTTATATAATGCCCATAGCTCCTAGTTTTAGTAATCCTGATATATAGGAGATATATAGATACTCCATCTTCATAGGAGGAGAAGTCTGTCCTGGAACTTTTAAACAAAACTATCATGGCCAAGAATGTTAATTTCCAATCAGAAAATGGGTGTTTGATATCCAAAATCAATACATGTCATCCCTGTGATCATAAGAGAACTATCGACTCACTAAAAAGATAAGAATTTTCATCTCCAAAGGAAAAGCCAATACAATGAGAGGTGTCACAGGAGTGCTGTGAACAGCAAGTGAAGGGACACATGAGAAGCCATTGTCACAGTGCCTGTCAATGCTTCAGTGACACAGAAAGTTAGGAAGAGACTGACATTCACTGTTTCCCTTAATCTCAGAGAAAGTAAGACATTGCAGCCACATCTACCTGCCAACAAACCTGCAGTCTATATCTATGGAATTGTTTCATTGGAATGTGCCAGGTTAATATGGTATTGTTTATGAGAAGAAACCTGGAACCTTTGACTTATGACTAAGACTCCCTGGAAAGTGACACATGGGCTTTATAAATATTGCAATTTTAAAAAGTTATTAATACAGTTAAAGACATTCCTTTTGTGTAATTAGTTTCTATCCAGATTTCTTGTATGCATGCCTTCTATATTACCTCTGTATCTCAATCCACTGCTAGAATACGTGTGGACTAAAAACGCTACTTAAAATCCAGTTTCTCCCTACTCCTGGACTGTATGACATTATTTGTAAAGGCTTATATTGGATAAAACATCACATCTTATGTAATATATATATATATATATATATATATATATATATATATACACACACACACACACACACACACACACACACACACACACATAGGACCATATTGATGACATACACGTTATAGGAACAAATACAATATATCAATAGCATTTCAATCTAAAAAGATAATATGTTCTTTGTAGCCCATATAACTAACAGGTCAAGGTCTATTCTTGTTCAGGGCTCTGGTTACTTTTAGACTTGGGGCTCAGACTGCTGTCATCCCTAAGACTTTGCTATTTTAAATGGGCAGCATAAAAATTCAGTTTTCTTCAAATTGGGCCACCATCACTGTATAAGTTTCTGTTTTGTGCCCTGTCACTGACATAACCTCTTTTCTAGGGAAGAAGACAAAGAAACAAAATATCTTCTGTGGATTTGGTTTTGAGTGTGTGTATATGGGAGGGGTGTTGACTTCCAATTCAGGCCCCTGAAATGTAAAAGAACTAGAAGAAAACCTTAAAATTATATTTCAAACTCTCAATACAGAACATCCAACTGTCAACATAAGCAGGGAAAAGAACCCCTAAGTCTCTCTCCTTCCTGGACAGGATAGGTCACAGAGGCAAGGTAACAGAAAAGAGCTTCAAAAAGACTCAAGGTTAGGACATCTATCACATTCAGCTGGGACTCTATGAACATGATGGAGTCGATTTTACAATTCCCAGAGGGCTGTGACTCTTCCATGAAAGGCCGCCCCTGACAAGAGATTAATTAGAGCTTTTAAGATAATTTTAATCTATCTAGATAATCAAGGTAACCAAAGGATGAAATAGAAGATAGAAAACCCAAGGTCAGCGTAGCACCAGATTGCTGCCACTGCCTTGCTGTCTGCATCCTCTCCTGGCTCATCTTCAAAGTTTGTCAGGAGCACCTCTCTCAAGAGCACAGCTGAGAAGAGAACATCAGAGCAAAATAGTCTGGGTGGGTGTGAGCTGTGCAATGTAAGGGCCTCAAACAGAAACTTTCATGGTGTTAGCTCATTCTCTTTCTTATTTCTTTTTCTTTCTATGTCTATTCTTATGTTTTTACATTTATTTCTTTTATGTGCATGAGTGTTTTGCCTGCATATGTATCTGTTTACTACATACATGACTGATGGCTGCAGTCAGAAGAAAGAGCAAATCCCCTATGACTGGAGCCAGAGATGATAGCAAGTCATCATATGGCACTAGGAATCAAACATGGGTCTTCTGCAAGAGCAAAGAGTGCTACCAACCAATGAGCCAAATATGCACACTTGATTACTAATTTTTAAAGAGAAAACAATATAAAACAAGACTACAGCCTCTCAGGCTAATGCTAATGGTATTCATTATCATGGAGTTTTAAGACGTCATTAGATTTCCTTAAATATGAGTTTAGCTTAACTAGAAATAAATACTACTTACTTAGAAAACAAGAGATGCCTAGCTTTCTAGAGCTTGTGATGTATTTAGTTATTTTTTCCCTGCAATATCTGATATCCATGATGTTACCTTTTAACTGGAAGAACACAAAGGCTGAGAAGCAAGGGACTTAGTGAGGTGAGACGAAAACTAAAAACCAGAGAGAAGGGATTACACAGAGAATTATCCAAGGAAAACACATTCTTCCAGCCTAGAAAACAGTTGTTTAAACATCTTGACAGTGTAGTATAGAAACTATCTAATCCCTTACAGAATAAGGTTAGAGTACTTATCAAATTTCATGTTCCCCCACATAGTACACTTCTAATTAAATCACTGAGGATTTTAAGTAAATAGATGCTTAAAGTTGAATTGGAAAAAAACGACATGAGTATTGATTAGAGAGCTCATGGTTGCAACTACCAAATGAGGAATGAATTCTCTCCATTCTATGCAGTTAGTAATAGACATAGAAATTCTATAAACAGAAGAGCAAAAAGGGATTAATTAAGAATCAGAGGTAAAACTATAAGGTTTCTACCAAACGCTTGGTATGGCTTTGACATTTCCATGACAAGAACATAGGAAAGCTACATTGTAAATACACTATAAACCAAAATTAAGTTCATGTTCTTAGATATATTTTCAAAGAACAAATCAAATTGAAAAAATTCTATAGATATCATTGGGCTAAAATAATTGAAATGAAGACAGTACTTAATGTTTAGAAGTTTTAAAGTCTGAGAGGGATGGCAATTAGATAATAGTAAACTAATTGTTAAATATTTAAAATACTAGATATGA
This sequence comes from Apodemus agrarius, assembly GCA_964023405.1. Taxonomy (NCBI): domain Eukaryota; kingdom Metazoa; phylum Chordata; class Mammalia; order Rodentia; family Muridae; genus Apodemus; species Apodemus agrarius. The sequence goes on along the minus strand of OZ030012.1, from coordinate 84,542,074 downwards.
GATGATGATTAATTGTAAATTACATAATGCCTATCCATTGGATTTTGTAATGTAAACAAAATGCTTAATCACTTAGATGATTCTATTGCCATAATTATGTGAATTTAGAAATGTGGAAATATCTTACTCCACTGGGCAATGACATCAATGTGGCATCAGCATGTGGTTGGTAGATTCACATAAAAGCATTCCATCATGGTAAAATCTCAGTCAAAACTACTGGAGAAATCACCAATCAAAGTATGAATGGACCTAGAAAACAAGACAATAACCTGAATCAATATCAAAACTAACAACAAAAATACCGTGAATTTTAGTTAATTGCATTAATAACTGATGAAGATTAATTCTCAAACTACAAGCAAATTAGATATTTTGCTAAGGTGGATAATTTAGTAAATAAGGTACACTTCTATAAAATATTTGTTGCAAACGCTTTTGAAGGTTACTTTATTAAAGGCAATTAAAACCCATTGGTTTCCATTTAATTTTTGTTTGTTTGTTTGGTTGGTTGGTTGGTTGGTTTTTTTGTTTATATTAGATATTTTCTTTCTTTACATTTCAAATGTTATCCCTTTTCCTGGTTTCTCCTCTGAAAACCCCCTATCCCATCCCCTTCCCTGTTCACCAACACACCCACTATCACTTCCCTGTCCTGATGTTCCCCTACACTGGGGCATTGAGCCTTAACAGAATCAAGGGCCTCTCTGCCCACTGATGTCCAACAAGGCTGTCCTCTACACACACAGGTAGAACCATGGGTCCCTCCATGTATATTCTTTGGTTGGTGGTCTAGTCCCTGGAAACTCTTGGGGGTACTGGTTGCTTCAAATTGTTGTTCTTCCTATGGGGTTGCAAACTCCTTTAGCTCCTTGGGTCCTTTCTCTAGGTTGGGGACCCTGCCCTTAGTCCAATGATTAACTGAGAGCATCCTCCTCTGTATTTATGAGGCACTGACAGAGTCTCTCAGGAGACCGCTGTATCAGACTCCTGTCAGCAAGAACTTGTTTGTATCCACCATAGTGTCTGGGTTTGGTAACTGTGTATGGGCTTTCCATTTCTTAACTATTCCTCTGATTTAAAAATGAATAAGACTTTTAAGTGTGTACTCCTAGACTAAAATGTAGTAGCTAAACAATCTTTCCCTTAAGAGTTTCTAAAACAAACTTGAGAACCTCTTATTTCCTTATTTAAGTGGATTTATTATTGTTGTGGAAGGCTAGTCCTCACTTTAAATATAATTCTGTGTGTTGTTCACCTATTATTTCCATGGGTAGAGTGGTAAGCTCAGGGACTCATCACACTCACCTCCTACTCTCACTTGTCCTTTGACCTCTGAAGTTGTTTTCATAATTAAGGTGCATTTATATTAATTTGCTAGAACAAGAGCATCATAAAACATCTTCCAAAGGTCAATTTAGCAAGCAGTTAAGTAAACAATTTTTGTCCTAACTAATATAAATTTTTCTATGGTTTATATAAAAGGCTGTTCTGTAAATTTGAAGGTTTCTTATAAAGATGATTTTAGTGGGTTGCTTTTGCTTTATTTTCTTTTAGCATGCTTGTTTTGTGTGATGAGTCATTTTATTTGTGATTTTCCCCTAATTTACTAAAATCCCAGGAACTTAGAAATCACTGTTGAATTTTATCTCATTCTCTCTTTGCCAAGTTATAAACTAGCAGAACTACTTCCAATTGAAAGGACTGATTTTCTATCTTTCTATGAAGATATGCTATATGGATTAGGATGTAGAAAAACATTAAAAGGAAGCAAGAGAGAGGATTCATTACTAGAAATGGGATGCAGAAAATCAATATCATCCTGAGTGAATTAACCCAATCACAAAAGAATGCACCTGAAATGCAATCACTGATAAGTGGATATTAATGAGCCCAGAAGCCCTAAATACTCAAGACACAAATAGCAAGTCAAATGATTCCCAAGAAGAAGAAAGGAGAGGACCCTGGGCCTGTAAAGATTGCTTCCAGTTTAGTAAAGAAACCGAGGGGGGAGGGGGAATTATTGGGGAACAGATGGGGGGGAGAGGAACTATGGGAACTATGGTGGGTGGGAACTGGGAAAGGGGAAAGCCTTTGGAATGTAAACATAGAATATAGAAAATAAAATTAAAAAAAAATAAAAAATAAAAAATAAAAATAAAAAAAAAAGAAAATCAATAAAATTAAATATTGCTTGGGATGCCGAAATAGAGATATCATGAAATGTTATCAACAAGAGGACACCAGAACAAGAAAAGATGGAATAAAGATGTTGAAGGTGAAGGGGCTTGAGGTATTAAGACAGAAATTTCTGGTAAAATAGACATTACTCTTTATGATTTTGATTTGGACACCAGAAGGACTTTTCCAAAAGGACTTTTCCTCCAGCTCCACACATTGTCTTCCTTATTGCTCCTGTGAGTATTTTGTTCCCTTTCTTAGAGGAACCAAAGCACCCTTACTTAATTCTCCTTCTTCCCCACATCCTCTCCAGCATCTGCTGTTCTCTTGGGTGCTTTCTTAATCCCAGGTCTCTGTCTCATCCTAGCGACACCCCCAAGTCCCCACCCCTCTCAGTTGCATATTTACATTCATTCTCATGGCCATTTGGCCATCCCTTCTGTTCCCAGACCTGATCCTGAACTATTCCTCTCCCATCCCCTTTCCCTCCCAGTTTTCTCCCTTCTTCAGCTCCTTAGGATAGTTTTATTCCCCCTTCTAAGTAGAATCAAGCATCTCACTTGTGCTTTCCTTTTTTGTTATGTGTCTTTTTGTTTAGTGGAGTGTGGCATGTCTACCCTGTATTTCATGGCTAATATTTATTTATAATTGACTATATAACATGTATGCCATTTTGGGACTGGGTTACCTTACTCAGGATGATATTGTCAAGATCCATCAATTTGCTTGCAAAATTGATGTTTTTGTTTCTAATAGCTTAATAGTATTCTACTGTATAGATGTACCACATTTCTTTAACAATTCTTCAGTTGAGGGAAATCTAAATTGTTTCTAGTTTCTGGCTACCACCAATAAAGCTGCTTTGAACAGAGTTGACAAATGTTTTTATAGGATAGTGGAGCAACATTTAAGTATATTCCAGGAAGGGTATAGCTGGGTCTTGAGTTAAAACTAATCCCAATTTTATGAGACACTACAAACTTGTTTTCCAAAGTAGTTGTACACGTTTGCACTCCCACCTGCAATGACAGAGTGTTCTTGATCCACATCCTTGCCAGCATGTGGAAACAATTTCCTGAACAGAACACCAATGGCTCAGGCTAAAAGATCAACAATTGATAAATATAATCTCATGAAACTGAAACCTTCTATAAGGCAAAGAATGCTGTTGATAGGACAAAACAACAACCTACAGATTGGGAAAATATCTTCACCAACATTACATCTGACATAGGGTTAATACCCAAAATTTATAAAGAACTCAAAAAGTTAGACACCAACAACCCAAATAACCCCCCAAAAAATGGAATATAGAATTAAATAGAGAATGTTCAACAGAGGACTCTCAAATGGCTGAGAAGCACTTAAAGAAATGTTCAAAGTCCTGAGTCATAAGGGAAATGCAAATCAAAATGAACCTGAGATTCCACCTCAAAACTCAACAGAGTGTCTAAGATCAAAAACTCCAGAGCCAGTACATGCTGGGGAGTATGTGGAGCTTGCAGAATAGCATTATTAACAGCACCTTCCATCTTATCACTGTAAAGTGCTTCTTTTCTTAGTTTGGTGAAAAAGAATTACATTCCACAGGTGCCATCTGGTTTCCTGACCCTCTTTTACATTAGTGGACAGTAAAAGTGCATGTATTTGTATCTGGGCCACACCAGGTGTTTACAACTGACATTTATTAGAATTATCATTGTTCCAAACTGGACAGTAAATGCTTTGAATATAAGTCCTGGTAGAATTTGTTCTCTGAGTTTGCCTGACAATTCGGTTGAGAAGTTGGATTGCTTTATTCATGTCTCTTTCTATAACATACAAACTAAGACTTAATTTTTAGATATGGGTGTTGATAGCTCTAGGGAAGGAGGAAAAATAAAACATCACCCTAAATTGCTCTCTTAAGAACTTTAAAATATATAAATGAAATAATGAGAAACAAGAGATATTATGCATAAATAAAGGATGCAGCAAGCCCCCTTCTGCCACTGCCTGCCCTTTATGCTGTAGCTGAATCTTGCAAGGTCTGCCACAATGAAGACACCATTTCCTAATGCTTACTAGAGAACCAGCCACACTCAGGGCATTTGAGAACCAGCCACACTCAGGGCATTTGAGACCAGCCACATTCAGGGCATTTGGAGTGTAGAGAGGCCTGGGAGCACAGGAGAGCTGGTCTCTCAGGAGTGCCTACATGCCTGTGTGCATGGAGAAAAAAGGGAATCCTAGGATTATAGATACACAGGCTGGCAGGACAGATAACCACAGTAAAAGACAGCAAGACCAGCTAACACCAGAGAAAACTAGATGTCACAAGGCAAATGCGAAATCATTACCAACAGAAACCAAGGCATTGTGGCACCATCAGAACCGAGTTCTCCCACAATGCCAAATTTTGGATACCCCAACACACTGGAAATGCAAGAGCTAGATTTAAAATCACATCTCATGATGCTGATAGAGGTCTTCAAGAAGGACATAAGTAACTCCCTTAAATAAATTCAGAACATGTGTCAACAGGTAGAAGCCCTTAAAGAGGAAACACATAAAGAATTTCAGGAAAACACAAACAAGTGAAGGAACAGAAAAAACTATCCAGGATCTAAAAATGGAAGTAGAAACAATAAAGAAATCACAAAGTGAGGCATCTCTGGAGATAGAAATCCTTGGAAAGAAATCAGGAGTCATAGATGCAAGCATCAACAAGAGAATACAAAATATATAAGAATGAATCTCAGGTGCTGAAGATACCATAGAAAACATTGACTCAACAGTCAAAGAAATTACAAAATGCAAAAAGCTTGGCACCCTAAACTTCCAAGAAATACAGAACACAATGAGAAGACCAAACCTAAGGATTATATGTATAGAAGAGAGCAAGGATTTACAACTTAAAGGACCAGTAAATATCTTCAACAAAATTATAAAAGAAAACTTGCCTAACCTAAAGAGATACCGATGAACATACAAGAAACATCCTGAATTCCGAACACACTAGACCAGAACAGCAACTCCTCCTGTCACACAATAATCAAAACACCAAATGCACTAAACAAAGAAAGAATATTAAAAGCAGTAAGGGGGAAAGTTTAAGTAATATATAATGGCAGACCTATCACAATTGCACCAGACTTCTCACCAGAATCTATGAAGGTTAGAAGATCCTGGGCAGATGTCATACAGACGCTAAGAGAACATAAATGCCAGCCCAGTCTACTATACCCAGTAAAATTCTCAATTACCCTAGACATAGAAAACAAGACATTCCACGACAAAACCAAATTTACACAATATTTTTCCACAAACCCAGCTCTACCAAGAATAATGGGTAGAAAACACCAACACAAGGCAGAAAACTAAACCTAGAAAAAGCAATAAAGTAATTTTCTTTCAACAAACCCAAAAGAAGATAGCCACACAAACAGAATTCCACCTTTAACAATGAAAATAAGAGGAAGCAACAATCACTTTTCCTTAATATCTCTTAACATCAATGGTCTCAATTCTCCAATAAAAAGACAGACTAACAGACTGGATATGTAAACAGGAAACAGGATCCAACATTTTGCTGCATATAAGTAACCCACCTCAGTGACAAAGACAGTCACTACGTCAGAGTCAAAGGTTGGAAAACAATTTTCTAAGCAAATGGTCCCAAGAAACAAGCTGGAGTGGCCACTCTTGTATCAGATAAAATCAACGTTCAACTAAAAGTTGCCAAAAAAGACAAGGAGGGACACTTCATACTGGTCAAAGGAAAATCTACAAAGATGAATTCTCAGTTCTGAACATCTATGCTCCAAATGCAAGGGCACCCACATTCATAAAAGAAACTTTACTAAAGCTCAAAGCACACATTTCACCCTACACAATAATAATGGGAGACTTCAACACTTTCTCTCTCTCTCTCTCTCTCTCTCTCTCTCTCTCTCTCTCTCTCTCTCTCTTTCTAGTTCGACCTAGTTCGACCAGGCTAGCCTCGAACTCAGAAATCTGCCTGCCTCTGCCTCCCAAGTGCTGGAATGAAAGGCTTGTGCCTCCACTGCCCAGCAACACCTGACTCTCAACAATGGACAAATCATGGAAACAGAAACTAAACAGAGATACTGCGAAACTAACAGATTTTATGGACCAAATGGATTTAACAGATATTTATAGAACATTCCATCCTAAAGCAAAAGAATATACCTTCTTCTCAGCACCTCATGGTGCCTTCTCCAAAACTGACCATATAATTGGCCATAAAACAGTTCTCACCAGATAAAGGAACATTGAAATAATTCCATGCACTCTGTCAGATGACCTAAGTCTGGTCTTAAGTTCAAACAAAAACAACTGAAAACACACATACACATGGATGTTGAACAATGCTCTACTCAATGATACCTAAGTCAAGGAAGAAATAAAGAAAGAAATTCAAGACTTTTTAGAATTTAATGAAAATGAGAACATATCATACCAAAGCTTATGGGACACAATGAAAGCATTGCTAAGAAGAAGACCCATAGCTCTAAGTGCCTCCAAAAAGAAAATGGAGAGAGCTTACACTAGCAACTTGACAGCACACATGAAAGCTCTAGAACTAAAAGAAACAAATACATCCAAGAGGAGTAGATAGAAGGAAATAATCAAACTTAGAGCCGAAATCAACCAAATAGAAATATACAGATCTATACAAAGAATCAACAATACCAGGACCTGGTTATCTGAGAAAATCAACAAGAAAGATAAGCCCTTAGCCAGACTAACCAGAGGGCACAGAGGCACTACCAAAATTAATAAAATCAGAAATGAAATGGCGAAATAAGAACAGAAACTGTGGAAAGTCAAAAAATCATCAGATTCTACTACAAGAGCTTATATTCAACAAAATTTCAAAATCTGGATGAAATGGACAATTTTGTAGATACATAGCAGATGCAAACATTTAAACAGGATCAGATAAACCATTTAAATAGTCTTGTAAGTCCTGAGGAATCCCAGAAAAAAAAAACTTAAAAAAAAGGACCAGATGGGTTTAGTGGGGAATTCTCAGTTCTTCAAAGAAGAGCTAATACCAATACTCCTCAAACGCTTCTACAAAACACAAACTCAAGGAACACTATCCCATTCATTCTATGAAGCCAATATAACACTTATACCTAAACCAAACAAAGACCAAACAAGTTGAGAGAACTTTAGACCAATCTCCTTTATGAACATTGATACAAAAATACTCAACAAAATACTCATCAACCAAATCAAAAATGCTTCAATATGATAGTCTACCACGATCAAATAGGCTTCATCCCAGGAAGGCAGGAACGTTCAATATATGGAAATCCATCAATGTAATCCACTACATAAACAAACTCAAAGAAAAAAACCAAAACCACATGGTCATTTCATTAGATGCCGAAAAGCTTTTTAACAAAATTCAGCATCACTTCATGAAAAAAAGTCTTAGAGAGATCAGGAGGAGTTCAAGACCCATACCTAAACATAGTGAATGCAATATACTGCAAACCTGTAGCCAACATCAAACTAAATAGACAGAAGCTTGAAGCAATCCCACTAAAATCAGGAACCAGACAAGCCTGCCCACTCTCTCCCTATCTATTCAATATAGTACTTGAAGTCCTATCCAGAGCAATCAGGCCACAAAAGTAGGTCAAAGGTATACAAACTGGAAAGGAAGAAGTCAAAATATCACTATTTGCAGATGATATGATAGTATACTTAAGCGACCCAAAGACTTCCACCAGAGAACTTCTAACGCTGATAAACAACTTCAGCAAAGTGGCTGGATATAAAATTAACTCAAGCAAATCAGTAGCCTTCCTCTACTCAAAGGATACACAAGAGGAGAAAGAAATTAGGGAAATGACAACCTTCATAATAGTCCCAAATAATATGTCATACTTAGGTGTGACCCTGACAAAGCAAGTGAAGATCTATATGACAAGAACTTTAAGCCTCTGAAGAAAGAAATCAAAGAAAGTCTCAGAAGGTGGAAAGATCTCCCATGTTCGTGGATCGGCAGAATCAATATAGTAAAAATGTCCATCTTGCCAGAAGCAATCTATAGATTCAATGCAATCCCCATCAAAATCTAAAATCAATTCTTCATAGATCTAGAAAGAGCAATTCTCAAATTCATCTGGAATAACAAAAAAACTCAGGAGAGCAAAAACTATTCTCCAAAACAAAAGATCTTCTGGGGGAAATCACCATCCCTGACCTCAAGCTCTACTATATAGCAATAGTGATAAAAGGTGTTTGGTATTGGTATGCAGACAGGCAGGAAGATTAATGGAATAGAATTGCTATTTGACAAAGGAGCTAAAAACCATCAAGTGGAAAAAATAAAGCATGTTTAACAAATGGTGCTGGATCAACTGGAGGTAGCATGCAGAAAAATGCAAAACAACCCATTCTTATCTCCTAGTACAAAGCTGAAGTCCAAGTAGATCAAGGACCTCCATATAAAACCAGATACACTGAAGCTTATAGAGGAGAAAGTAGGAAAGAACCTTGAACACATGGGGCACAGGGAAAATTTCCTGAATAGAATACCAATGACTTATGCTTCAGAAAAAGAATCAACAAATGGGACCTCATAAAACTGCAAAGCTTCTGTAAGGCAAAGGACACTGTCAATAAGACAAAATGGCAACCAACAGATTGGGAAAAGATGCTTTAAAATCCTATATATGATAGAGGGCTAATAGTCAATGTATACAAAGAACTTAACAAGTTAGACTCCAGAGAATCAAATAACCCTATTAAAAATGGGGTACAGAATTCAACAGGGAATTCTCAACTGAGGAAATTCTAATGGCTCTGAATCACCTAAAGAAATGTTCAGCATCCTTAGTTATCAGGGAAATGCAAATCAAAACCATCCTGAGATTCCACCTCACACCAGTCAGAATGACTAAGATGAAAAACTCAGGTGACAGCAGATGCTAGAGAGGATGTGGAGAAAGAGGAACACTTCTCCATTTCTGGTGGGATTGCAAGCTGGTATAACCACTCTGGAAATCAGTTTGTTGATTCCTCAGAAAATTAGACATAGTACTACCTAGGACCCAGCTATACCACTCCTGGGCATATACCCAGAAGATGCTCCTACATGTAATAAGGACACATGCTCCACCATGTTCATAGCAGCCTTATTTATAATAGCCAGAAGCTGGAAAGATGTCCTTCAACAGAGGAATGGATACAGAAAATGTGGTATATATACACAATGGAGTACTACTTAGCTATTAAAAACAATGAATTTATGAAATTCTTAGGCAAATGGATGGAACTAGAAAGTGTCATCCTGTGTGAGGTAACTCAACCACAAAAGAACACACATTGTATGCACTCACTGATAAGTGGATATTATCCAAAACCTCAAAATAAACAAGTTACAATTCACAGACCATGGGAAGTTCGAGAAGCAGACCAAAGTGTGTGTGTGGGGGGGTGGTCTTTGGTTCCTCTGAGAAAGGGAACAAAATACTCACAGGAACAATAAAGGAGACAAAGTGTAGAGCAGAGACTGAAGGAAAGGCTACCCAGAGAATGTCCTTCCTGGGGATTCATCCTATAAACACTCATCAAACCAGACACTACTATGGATGACAAGAAGTACATACCAAAAGGAACCTGTTATGGTTGTCTCTGGAAGGGCTCTGCCAGAAACTTACAGATACAGAGACAGATGCTAGCAGTCAACCATTGGACTTAGTGCGTGGTCCCCAATGGAGGAGTTTGAAGGTGGACTGGAGGAGCTGAAGGGGTTTGAAGCCCCATAGGAAGAACGACAATGTAGACCAACCAGATACCCCAAGGCTCTCAGTGACTAAGCTATCAACCAAGGGGTACACATGGTTCTAGCCAAAAGAGTGGCAGAGGAATGCTTTGTCAGGCATCAGTGGGAGGAGAGGTCCTTGGTCCTATGAAAGCTCAATAGATGCACCAGGTGGGTTAATTGAGGGGGAGTTGATGGGAGTGTATTGGGTGGAGTGGCATATTCTTGGAGGCAGAGGGTGGAAGGATGGTTTGGGGCCTTCGGGGGAGGGGGGAAACCGGGAAAGGGTATAACATTTGAAATGTAAATGAAGAATATATTCAATAAAAAAGTAAAAGTAAAAAATAAAATAAAGGATACAGCAAAATAAACGCTAATATTTTATTTATTTTCTGTTTTCCCCTTTCTTTCTGGTTACTTTTTCAGTCATCTCATCATCTCCGCTCTTTATGCTTTATTATGAGACTTCAAAGGATGTAGGTACTCTCATTCACAGCACAGTGAGCAGTAAGCCCTTACCTGCTGACATCCAGCGTACAATCAGGTTTCTCAAGTACCTTTTTAACTCTTTCCTCATTTGCCTGGTTGCCTTACATTGCTTCTCTTTTGCTGTGATCAAAGCAACTTGAAAAAGGACAGGGTTTATTTCACCACATTCCAGTCCATTATGAAGGAAATTCAGGCCTGAAAACTCAAGCAAGAACCTGGAGGAAGAAACTTAATAGGAGGCTATAAAGGGATGCTGCTAGCTGATTTGCTACTCCTGGCTTGTTCAATCTCTTGTTTCATACAAGAAAGATATATCAGCCAATGTACAAGATATATTGGTTGATGTGTCATCTAGCTATTACTATTTATTAACTACTATCTGCTGTATATTTGTCATTTATCTCTCTACCTATTTATCTGACACACATTTTTGTTTGAGCATGCTTGTGGTTTCCTGAAAAATTTAGAATTATATTGTTTAGAAAGAATACTACTAGAATAAAAGACACAAAACACATAAATGATTGCTGTTTAGGGTATTGTTTTATTATAACCATCTTCAACCTATAAAAAAAATGTAATTCATCATGTTTGGATCATGGATATCCTAGTTATTTTCTGATTTGTGTAAAAAGACTGAATTGCAGATCAAGTTGCTAGTACGTTCATTTGAATTAGAATTGTATCTTTTTTAGCATTTTAATTAATTCCTCGGGAAAAAAAAAAACACATTCAGTAGGAACTGAGAATAGATAATAATGACTTCACACTTACCTCCTCTTTGAGTCTGAATAGACTTTCTCAGACCTAAGCCAGGTTCATCACTAAGTCACTGAGCCAGTCCTTTTCTTTTCTTCCTTGAAATTTCCCATATCTCATCTAGCCAAGCATTCTACCTCAGTGTTTGTTGTGCTCCTACACCTTTAAATATAATCTAACACAGATCTTCTGAGACTGAGTTATCTGAAAGTCAATATTAGGACAATCAGAGGCTAAGTTAATTACTGGAATAATTTGTTTTTAACTTTTACCTGTGCATTCATCTGTTTAATGCTTGTGAGTGTTCTTAAACATGAGTTGGCTCACAGGATGTGTGTCAGCATTGTTAGCCTTCAATAGTTAATTCCAAACGGATAGAGTATGCCTGTTCAGTGTGCTGTGCACAGCAACTAATAACGTATAGGAATACAGAGCCTGAATATTTTCATGGTGATAAATTTTACTGATTATTTTAATACCCTAGTCTGGTTAAAATTTACAAGTAACATGTTACTGTCAATAGACTTCCCAATATACCTTAGTGTGTTTGGAAAGAAAATTCAGATATTAATTGTTTTTAAATTTACATATAACTATCTAAAATTATCTCACTTTTCAGAAAAATTATAAAAGTTACTGAGTAAAGAGTAACTTTAAAATTAATGCTCTATTAATATTCAATCAATGACACAAGATTTTCATCAATAAGATATATTCAATTCATATTCATTCATTTAAAAATTGAAAATTAAATTACATTCAAGGTTATTTTATTTTCTTATGGGGATAAATATTGAATACCAATAAGTATATAATTATTCAGCTAATTGTATTCAAAGTTGATAGTTCTTGTTAAAATTATGTGTATAGTACATGTCTGTAATCTATAATCTCAGTACATGAGAGTTGAGCCCAGAAGAGTCAGTAGTCCAAGAGATCAGTTGAGTACTATACCACCCTAGGTAACACAAGACCTTGTGTTGGTATCAGGTATCAAAAATTACTTATACATAATCAAATAAACCATTAAATTATTGGACAAAGCATATAGTGATAAATTACATTTCAAGAATTTAGGTATAGTTTTTGGAAATGATATCATAATCAGTTGCAAAATAAATTCTTGTTTTGGAAAGATCTTATCCATTGCTCAGTGAATCAAAAATCCAGTGGAAGAAAAACTATTCTTTGAAGATAATTTAAAAAATATATTTCATTTATATAAATGCATGCAGGTCTGTGTGTCTAATTGATGTGGGTGTGTGCATGCATGTGCAGGTACCTACTGAGGCCAGAACAACTAAAGCTTGAGTTCTAGGCAGTTTGGTGTCTCCCTGTGTCAGTACTGTGTTATCTGCAATACCAGAAGATTTTATGTTTTAATTTTCTTTGTTATACTCATAGCCTCCAAAGAGTTATTTTTTTACTTTTAGTTATCTCAGAACATGAAAGACAAATTTATTAAAATCATTCTGCCCTCATAAAAATGACTATTCCACAGGAACTATCCCAAAAGCTGTTGTTGGTATGTGGAATAGGTTTCTACTAGCCTGACTGCCTTGCCTGGCCTCAGTAGGTGAAGAAATGCCTAGCTTCACAGAGACTTGATATGCCAGGATATGGGAGATATCCAGGGAACCCCCACTTGCTCAGAGGAGAAGAGGAGGGCAGATGGAGGAAGGATTGTGGGCAGGGTGAGCAACCTGGTGGGGTACAGTGAACTGGATGTAAAGTAAATAAGTAAAAAAAAAAAGGCAAATGAATAAATATTGTGGGAAAAAGTCTCTTCCAGAAATTTTAAGATAACAGCTTTTAGAATAATGCAGAATATATCTTTATTAAGCATTGCTGATGTCTCAGAGTACAGTGTCACACCAAAGACAATGTTATTGGAATTTCATTACAAAAGCCAATCCACAGGAAGACAAATATTTCACCTTTCTAAACAATAATCCAGGATGGTTTTGTTAGTTTGGTTAACTTAAAATAGGAAAGGTATATAGATTATTTGAATGTCAGGTTCTTACATTACATTGCGAATAATAAATGCTCTGAGAAAGCCTGCATGGCGGTTTTTCATTCTGCTAATGCTGTGCCCCCGAAGACATGCTTGGCTACAACCTTCCCATTAGAGAACTAAAGATCATTCTATCTTCTGGGAAAGCTCTCTTTCCCTCCTGGCAACAATTTTGCTTTGTTTCTTTCTTGGAGTATGTATGTCCTTTCCCTCCTTAAGATTTATGTTTACACTTCTGGGCTAAAATCTGCTTATCAGTGAGTGCATACCAATATCAAATGATGCCCAAGAAGAAGGAAGGAGAGGCCCCTGGTCCTAGAAAGGCTCAGTGCAACAGTAGGGGAATACCAGGATAAGGAAGCAGGAAGGGGTTGATTAGGGAATAGGGGGAGGGAAGAGGGCTTATTGGACTTTCGGGGATGGAGGATCATGGAAAAGGGAAATCATTTGAAATGTAAATAAAGAATATATTGAATAAAAAATAAAAAATAAAAGATTTATGTTCAACCAGGCCAGGATGGCATGTATCTGAAATTCTTTCTCAGAAGGCTCTTGGTGGAGGATCCTGAGCTTGAGGCCAACATCAAACTCATAGCATGATTCAGTTTTCAAGAAACAAAAGCAAAATTAATTCTTTCCAGATTTTTTATAGATTCCCAGTTAGTGAGTTACTCTACATGAAGGCTTCCACAATTAGACTTGCTCATAATCTTCTTGAACTAAGTAAAAAAAAAAATAGCTGTTAGTGAAGAATCATACGCATTCTGCAATGTGATTATTTCATTTCTCTTTTAATTTCTTACTAAGCTATTAATGTTTATAATGTTTTATGTAGTTGGAAGAGTATACAGGTGGAAATGTCACCTGTTCGCTATATTTCCAAATACACTAGTATACCAAGACTGTTCACTTAGTATCACTGGAAAGAAAGGACAAAGAAAGCCCATGAATGAGCTGACCTTCAGAGAACTCTCATGCTGAGTTTACATAGCACAGACCTATGAAGTTCTCCCAGCATGGATATGCCTCATCCATTTCAGTGACAAGAGGTAAAGGCATTCTCTGATGCTGCTTCCCTAGAGCCTAGGTTGTAAGGGCAACTTCTTTAACACTGAGAATAGCATGGTTTGCTAGTCCTGATTGTGTCTTTGATGGATGAGAATTAGTTATAGGCCTGGAAACCTTGGCAACAAACATATCGCTATAAATCAGAAAAATAATTTAAAACAGCATAAGAAAGGGATGAAAGAAAATAGCACAAAAACAGAGTAGGTGCAAGTGGCTATTCAGATAAGCTCTAATAGGCAAGCATGGTCTTCACTCTTTTCACCTCTTAGAAGTAAGCACAAGAGTAAATATTTTCCCAATTGAATCTGAAAGGCAAGAAAGTTTTGAGAACGAATTTCACATTGATAAGTCAGCTCTTGCTCAGATAGAGTTGGGAGTTTCCTCTCAGTTCTTTCAACTTGCTGGCTTGAATTTTAAATTAAAATCTCAAACACACATACACACAGAGAGTAGAAATTAGACAAGTAAAGGAAAAATGACAAATGACAAATTGAAAAATATTTAAATTTCAATGTTTTATTTTGTGTTGTTCTATTTTGCAAGTGTAGCCATAGGAGGAAAATGAAATATAATGATGGAAAATTGGTAATATTAAAACAGCAAATCCTTTAACAACAAACAATTCACTTATTATCTTTGAAATAAATTGATCTTATTACCCAAGACCTTGCCTCATCCCATGTTTCTTCTATGACTTTTGAGTCCAGAGACTTTGTGCTCCTGACTACCTTAATTTCTTACTGAATCTCTTCACTTCCTCTTTTGTTTATTATACAGACATAGAAGAGAAGCACTCAGTGTCTTGCCAAATAACAAAGAGTAAAGTAATAGATATTAATATTTGGGATGAAACTACAATTTCACTCTTTAATAATTTTCATGATTTTAAAAGAAGATTTAACTGAACCCCAATTATGAATATTCTTGATTCTCCAACTGGGGTTAGTAAACATATTTCAGATTTCTGAGTCATCTAGCACAATTTCATTGCAATACTGCATGTTCAGTTCAGCTACTGGAAATGGAAAAAAATAAAAACATAATAATATAAATGTCATAACTCTGTTCATATTCTCCTTTCACTTTTTTATTCTCCATTAATTTATATTTTTTTCATTTTATATCCCGATCACTACCCACCCTATCCCACCCTCACAGAATACCTCTCCTCATCTCTCTCTACTTCTCCTTTAAATGATAGGTACATCCCATAAGTGTCTCCCACTTCGGTTCATCCCTCTTCCACTGAGGCCAGACAAAGCAACCCAGTTAGGGGAAAGGATTCCACAGAGAGTGGAATCCTTTAGAGACAACCCCTGCCACCCACACACTCCAGGTTTTGGAGTGGACCTACATGGAGATTGAGCTATAGCTGTATTACATATGTGCTGGGGACCTCAGTCCAGTCTATGAATGCTCTTTGGTTGGTAGCTCAGTCTCTGAGAGCCCCCAAGGATATGTGTTAGTTGAGTTTCTTGGTCTTCCTATGGGATTCCTATCCATTTCGGTGCCTTCAATCCTTCCTGCAACTCTTCCACCAGAGTTCTATTTGTTCAGTGTTTAGCTTTGGGTATCTATATCTGTTTCAGTCAACTCATGGGTGGAGCCTATCAGAGGACAGTTATGCTAGGCTTTTGTTGCAAGCATAATAGAGTATAATTAATAGAGTCGGGTTGGTGCTTGCCCAGGGATGAGTATCAAGTTGGATGGATATTGGTCGCAGTCTCTGCTCCATGTTTGTTCCCACATTGTCTTGTCACAGGACAAATTTTGGCTTGAAAGTTTTGTGGAAGGGTTTGTGTCCTTGTCCCTCCACTGGGGGTTCCACCTGGCAAAGGTGATGATCTTTTTATATACTGATTAGACTTTCAGCTGTTTTTTTGCACTGACTCTTGGAATCTTCCACAATCCCAGGTCTCTGGCACAATTTAGCTCTGTGATACATTTTAAACTGGATTATTTGGTTTGCCGAAGTCAAATTTCTTGAATACTTTATACATTTTGAATATTAGCCCTCTGTTGGATGTTGGGTAAGTAAAGATCCTTTCCCAACCTGTAGGCTGCCATTTTTCCTGTTGGTTAGAGTTAGGGTTAGGGTTAGGGTTAGGGTTAGGGTTAGGGTTAGGGTTAGGGTTAGGGTTAGGGTTAGGGTTAGGGTTAAGGCTAGGATTGAGAGAGCCCTTTGCCTTACAAAAGCCTTCCAATTTTATGAGGTCCCATTTATTAATTTTTGACCTTAGTGACTGAGTCATTGGTGTTGTCTTCAGGAAATTTTCTCCTGTGCTAATGTATACAAGACTGTTTCCCAATATCTTTCCTGTTAGATTTAGTATATTCGGTTTTATCTTGAAGTCCTTTATCCACTTGGACTTGAGATTTGTGCATGGTGAATATAGATCTACTTGCATCTTCTATGTGCAGACATTCAGTTAGACCAGTACCATTTGCTTTCTTTTTTCATTCTATGGTTTTGGCTTCTTTGTCAAAAGTTAAGTGATCATAAGTTTATGGGTTAATTTCTGGAATTTTTATTTGTAGAATTTTTGGAAATTTCTGGAATTTAATTTCTAGAATTTTTAATTCTATTCCATTGATAAACCTGTCTGTTTCTCTAGCAATATCATGAAATTTTTATTACTATTGCTCAGTTGTACAGTTTGAGATCAGGGATGGTGATTCCTCCAGAAATTCTTTTATTGTTCAAAATTGTTTTACCTATCTTGTGGTTTTTGTTTTGTTTTGTTTTTCTAAATGAAGTTCAGAATTACTCTTTCAAGGTCTGCAAAAATTTGTATCAGAATGTTGATGATGGTTGCCTTAAATGTGGAGATTGCTTTTGGTAAGATGGCCACTTTCTCTGTGTTAATCCTATTGATCCATAAGCAGAGGAGATTTCCCTTCTCCTGACATCTTCAATTTCTTTTCTTTAGAGATTTAAAGGGCTTCTCATAAAGATCTTTCATTTGCTAGGCAAGAGTTACACTAAGATATTTATATTATTTGTGGCTTTTGTGAAGGGTGTTGTTTCTCTAATTTCTTGCTCAGCCCATTTATCATTTGTATAAAAGAGGCCTATTGGTTTATTTGACTTAATATTGAATCCAGCCACATTGCTAAAGGTGTTTCTCAGCTGTAGGAGTTCTATAGTAGGATTTCATAGATTGCTTATGTATAACATCATAGCATTCATGAACACTGGTAGTTTGACTTCTTCTTTCTAATTGGTATCCCCTCAATCTCTTTTGTTATTTTATTGCTAGAACTTCAAGTACTGTATTGAATAGATAGGGAAAGAGTGGGCAGCCTTGTCTTGTCCCTGATTTTAGTGAAGTTACTTTCCATTTCTCTCCATTTAATTTGATATTGGCTATTGGTTTGCTGTATATTGTTTTTAATATGCTTAGGTATGTGCTTGTATCTCTCATCTCTCCAACACTTTTAACATGTGTGTTAGATTTTTGTCAAAAGTTTTCTGATGAGATTATCATGTAATATTTTTCTGTAAGTTTGTTTATACGGTGGATTTTCAGATATTGGACTAACCCTGCAACCATGAGATGAAGCCTGCTTGATCACGATGCATGTTGTTTTTAATGTGTTCTTAGTTCAGTTTCCAAGAAGTTTTTGTGTATCTTTGCATTAATGTGCATAGGAAAATTGGTCTGAAATTCTTTCCTAGTAGAGTTTTTCTGTGGATTGTGTATCAGAGTGAGTTGCATCCTCATGAAATAGGTTTGGCATATTTTGAGCAGTAGTGGTATTAGCTCTTCTTTGAAAGTCTGGTAGAATTCTGTATTAAAATCATGTGACCCTTGGCTTTTTAATTTTAATTTTTATTCTTTTTGCTTTTGGTATTTTTCTTTTGGTTGGGAGGCTTTTAATTATAATTTCTATTTTCTTATGTATAACAGGACTGTTTAGATAGTTTACCTTATCTTGATTTAACTTTGGTAAGTGGTATTTGTCTTGAAAAACATACATTTTCTTTGAGATTTTCCAATTATATAGAGTACAATCTTTTGAAGTAAGCCTTGATGTTGGTGGTAGTAGTGTGTGTGTGTGTGTGTGTGTGTGTGTGTGTGTGTGTGTGATTCTTTTGGTTTTGCTGTGAGTTGATTAATTTCTGTGTTTGTTGTTTTGGAGTTTTCCTTCTAGTATCCTCTTTAGGAATGGATTATTATAAATATATTGTGTAAATCTGTTTTTGTCATTGACTATCTTGGTACATATTGTAACTGAAATTTTTGCTGATATCTCTGCTCTCTTGGGGTCTGTAAGACATCAGTCCAAGACTTTCTGTCTTTTTAGAGTCTCTGTTGAGAAATCAAGTGTAATTCTAATAGGTCAGCCTTTACAGGTTATTTGACCTTTTTCCCCTTGCAACTTTTAATTATACTTTCTTTGTTTTGTTCATCTATTGTTTTACTTACTATGTGGCAGTAGGGTTTTGTTTTCTGGTCCAATCTATTTGATGTTCTTTTCTTGTATGTTTAATCATAATATTTTTCTTATGTTGGGAAGACTTTTTTCTATGCTTTTCTTGAAAATATTTTCTTGGACCTTAAGAATATTCTTTATCTTGTATTTCTAACATTCTTGTTTGGTCTTTTCATAATTTCCCAAATTTTTCCAGATGTTTTGAGTTAGAAACGTTTTAGATTTGGCATTTTCTTTGACCAATATATTAGTTTCTTCTGTTGTATTTTCTATGCCTGAGATTCTCTCTTCCATCTCTTGATTTTTGCAGGTCATGCTCGAGTATGTAGTTCCTCTTCTCTTTCCTGGATTTTCCATCTCCAGGATAGCCTCTATTTATGTTTTCTTTATTGATTCTATTTATATTTTTAGATCTTAAACAGTTTTATTAATTTCCTTCATCTGATTGATTGTATGCTCCTGTGTTTCATTAAGGGATTTATGTGTTTTCTCTTTAAAGGACCTATCATCTTTATAAGTGAGATTTAAGATTATGATCTTGTTCCTCAGGTGTGTTGGAATATCCAAATATCCAGGGTTTGCTATAGTAGAAGAGCTGTGTTCTGATGGTGCCATATCACACTAGTTTTGTTGATTTTGTTGATTTTGGGCTTACCTTTAGTCATCTGGTTGTCTCTAGTGTTGAATGGCTTAGTAATTCCTGGGAGTAGATGGTCTCTGGGAATAGTTATCCTAGGCCTTCCAAAAAGGAGGCAGAGCTATGCACTGGGGTGTGAACTGAAGATCATCAATTGCATGTAGAGGTGTGGACCAGAAAGTGGAACTAGAAAAGGTTAGGGCAGACCTCATGGCTGCTGAACTTGAATGAGAGCGAGGAGGCAGAGTATTGGGGTTTGGGTGTGTCACCTGGTTGTCCTGTGTGCGAGCAGACCTCCCAAGAAGCAAACAGTACTATGGCCTGGAGACCATATTCTACTTTCTAATGAACATTGCATTTAACATACTCAAATTAGTAACTAAAAGAATTTAAACTCCACACCAACCTTATGGACAGGTTAAAGGAATGACCCAGAAAAGCTAAGTAACACGAAGCCTCTAATGTGGATGCATGGATTTCTCTGGGAAAGGGAAAAAATAGAATTCATGAGGGAACTGAGCACAGCTGAATATGGGAACAAGAGGGATCAGATGGATGGAGGAAATATATGGAAAGATAACTGGAAGTGGAGGACATTTGCAGGGGAACATGATGGAAAAGCCTAGAGCAGTAGAAACTCTCAGGATTCTACAATGGTGACCCTAGGGAACATTCCTAGTAATGGGAGATTTGGAGCCTCAGTTGATCATCCTTTGTAAATAGGAAAAGCTTGCAGTGGTGAGACTATGAGACCAACCCTACCACAGAACCTTCGACCTACAATATATCTCATCTATACGACTTGCTAGGGCAATAGAACTTGTGAGAGTAGCCAACAAATGACTAGTATCATTTGAGACCTGTGCCATGAAAGGGAGCTCATACTGCCTAGATGACAATGAATCAGAAGTTGGAGATCTCAGAGACCTATGATAGAAAAAAATTAATAGTATGATCCCTAATGATGGTATTCTTATATATTAATAGATGGGTGCCTATCCCAATTGTCATCAAAGAGGTTTCTGATCAAAGCCAGAGGGATCACAGGCATATATACAAGGCAAAACATTAGGCAGACTGCTCAAATTGGAGATCTCTATCTGATCCCTCTTCTTGGAGCTCTGAGAATCCAGTAGAAGGTGGTTTGTGAGAGCCGGAAGGGTCAAGAATACCTGGAGAGCATGGCCCAGAGACATAAACTAAGTAGGGCCAAAGGGGCTCACAGAGACAGAAGCAGCAATCAAGAACCTGCACAGATGTCTGCAAGATTCTCTGCATATATGCTATGAGTATCTCCCTGGTGTTTTTATGGGACTCCTAACAGTGAGAACTTTGATGTATTCATACTTTGGTTTGTCATAGACTCTCTACTTGCAGTTAGTAGGTGTATATGTGTGTGGATATGATATGTGTATGTGTCCCTTGGAAAATTTTTTCATAAAATAATATCAATTAGACAATTATAATTACCCTAAGGTATAAATGCCATTGCTACAACTTTGAAATATCTTACAAGGATGGTAATTGCTATGGTTCACAGGCTTAATAGTTTGCTAGGTCCAATGATTACTCTTCTTCCTTGGCAGAAGGCTTGGACAGAACCTTTCAATATTATGAAAGCTAGCTTTTAAAGGTGACAAGCAGATTCAAGGGGCTATTAGCAGATATCTGACTAATAGATCAGTTCTAGGCCAATGAAATACCATATCTCAAAACAAGGTAACTACATCTATGGAATAACACCTGAAATAGACTCTATTTACCTACCTATACAGAGAGAGAGAGAGAGAGAGAGAGAGAGAGAGAGAGAGAGAGAGAGAGAAAGAGACAGACAGACAGACAGACAGAGACAGAGACAGAGACAGAGACAGAGACAGAGAGACAGAGAAATGGAGGGAGAGGGAGGGAGGGAGGGAAGGGGAGAAGTGGGAGAGAGGGAGAGAGGGAGGAGAGGGACTGAGAGAGGAGAGAGGGAGAGAGGGGAGAGGGGGAGAGAGGGGAAAGGGAAAAGGGAGAGAGAGAGAGAGAGAGAGAGAGAGAGAGAGAGAGAGAGAGAGTTCTAACTCTTTCCATTGCTTCCTTTCTTTCCTCCTAAGCCTATTCTCCACAAAGCATCTGGAGTGGAAGTGATACTTTTGGAAAAAATTGTTCTCACTTAAAGGTTTCAGTTCATAGGCTTCTGGCTGCAAATAGTACAAACATGCTACTAAGCACATGATCTGATTACAGACTGTTCTCCTTCTAGCTTCCTGTATCTTAACAAATGCTTTCTCAGCTTCATCAGCTTCTTTCATTTCTTGGAACCATCCATCATTTCTCAGGTTCTTTTCATTTGCTTTGAGATTAATGCAAATGCTTCTGGCCCACTTGCATGGTTAGGGTATTAATAAGCTTTGAGTAGCTATAACACACACATGACAAAATTAATGGATAGGAAAATGTGATTTAGGCTAGGTGATTCTGAAGTTTTGGTTAATTATTGGTTGGCTTTGTTGCTTGGGTCTGTCATGATGTAGCATGTACATAAGAAAACTATCTACAGCCTATGGTCAGGAAATAGAGGAGATGAAGAGGAAGAAACTAGGGTCTGTTTCAACTTCAAGAAGACACCGCCAGTGACATGAAAAACATCCATTAAATCTTGTCTCCTAGACATCTTTTCTATTCACAATAGTATGTTGCTGGGAACCTAGCCATATGGGGATATTTTAGTCCAAATTGGATCAGTAGCCTTCTTCCTCTGATTATTCTCTCAGTTTAAAAATAAAAATCTTCTCAAAGAAACTTTTCTACTTTGTATCCTTCTCCTCTATTATTCTGTAACTATATTAACCTGAGTATTTTATTTTAAGCATTTCTAAACTTTATATTTATTGGTACACTGTCGATTTCAGTTAACAGTATTGGACTGGTTGTTGCAGAAGACAGGCTTTTAATTTTAAACTGCCTTATTTATCATGAATTTTAGTCATCCCCCCAAAGCTACATGAGGTATAAAAGAGGATAAGTGAAGAATAAATCATAGTAACCCATCTATTATAGTATCTACTATATATCATTAGCCTAATAAATATTATAACATGTTGATTGAATAATTAGTATTACTCATTATACACCTGACAATATTTTAGCTTTAGAATACTGATACATACAAGAATGTCTGAAATAATGAATATTCTTGTAGGTATCAGATTAAAGCAACATCTAATATATGTGACTACTTCTTTGAAAATAGGTGAGGTGAGGTGAGGGGTCTTTCTCTAGGCACAGACCACAATGAGAGCTGCACCTGCTTCTTATCTCCATTGAAAAGCCAGATTCTACACACTGAGACATTGTGCATCATGTTACATACACATTTAAGCTATGTAGTACACTGGTGGCCTCGAGAAGAAACTGAGGTTGACATACCATCCCTCATACCACTCATTCCCCAATCATCACTTCTCAAGCTGACTTCATAGGAAAGAGATATCTCAAAGCAAATCACAAATGAAGCCAACTCAAAGACAGTCCTGATATGTGGAATTCTGACAACAAACTGTTAAAGTAGTCCAAGAGGCCTAACAAACAGTGGTTTGTTACATTGTAAGGAATTAATAAAAGCAGGGATGAGTTTGTTTCTTTGAGTTTACTATTGAATGACAAAAAAAATTAAAAGATAAAAGATAAAAGAGAAGAGGAAAAAAACAGGAAGAGGAATTGTTTTGGCAAGATTAGATAGGGTTAGATTACCAGTATGCCATAGAAACTCAAGTTTATCTAAAACCAATCTGAATAACATGATGGCCATGGATCCATCCAAACAGCTATCTGTCCATTTCTTTTTCTATCTTTTTTTATAAATTTTATTTTCTATATTCTTTGTTTAAATTCCAAAGGCTTTCCCTTTCCCAGTTCCCCCCTGCCACCATAAGTCCCATAAGTCCTCTCCCCCCCCTCAACTATTCCCCAACCACCCTGCCCCACCATTTTTCTGTTCAGGATCTACAAAACTGGATCCAATCTTTTCTGGCCCAGGGTCCTCTCCTTTCTTCTTCTTGGGGATCATTTGACTTGCTAATTGTGCCTTGAGTATTTAGGACTTCTGGGCTCATTAATATCCACTTATCAGTGATTGCATTTCATGTGTATTCTTTTGTGATTGGGTTAACTCACTTAGGATGATATTTTCCAGATCTAACCATTTGCCTACAAAGTGCATGAATTCATTATTTTTAATTGTTGAGTAGTATTCCATTGTATAAATATACCACATTTTCTGTATCCATTCCTCCTTTGAGGGATATATGGGCTCCTTCCAACTTCTGGCTGTTATAAACAAGGCTGCTATGAACATTGTGGAGCATGTGTCTTTATTGTATGCAGGGGAATCCTCTGGGAATATGCCCAGGAGTGGTAAGCCAGGCTCCTCTGGAAATGACATGCCCAATTTTCTGAGGAACCGCCAAACTGATTACCAGAGCAGTTTTACCATTTTGCAATCCCACCAACAGTGGAGGAGTGTTCCTCTTTCTCCACATCCTTGCTGGCACCTGTTGTCTTCTGAGTTTATTTTTTTTATTTTTATTTTCTATATTCTATGTTTACATTCCAAAGGCTTTCCCCTTTCCCAGTTACCCCCAACCATATGTCCCATAATTCCTCTCCCCCCTGCTATTCCCCACTCATCCCCCCCCACGATTTCTCTGTTCTGGGTCTACAATACTGGATTCAATCTTTACAGGCCCAGGGTCCTCTCCTTTCTTCTTCTTGGGAGTCATTTGACTTGCTGATTGTGCCTTGAGTATTTAGGGCTTCTGGGCTCATTAATATCCACTTATCAGTGATTGCATTTCATGTGTATTCTTTTGTGATTGGGTTAGCTCACTTAGGATGATAGTTTCCAGATCTAACCATTTACCTACGAATTGCATGAGTTCATTATTTTTAATTGCTGAGTAGTACTCCATTGTATAAATATACCACATTTTCTGTATCCATTCCTCTTTTGAGGGATATCTGGGTTCCTTCCAATTTCTGGCTATTATAAACAAGGCTGCTATAAACATAGTGGAGCATGTGTCTTTATTGTATGCAGAGGAATCCTCTGGGTATATGCCCAGGAGTGGTATGCTGGGGTCCTCTGAAAGTGGCATGCCCAATTTTCTGAGGAACCGCCACACTGATTTCCAGAGCAGTTTTACCATTTTGCAATCCCACCAACAGTGGAGGAGTGTTCCTCTTTCTCCACATCCTCTCCAGCACTTGTTGTCTCTCGACTTTTTAATCTTAGCCATTCTGACTGGAGTGAGGTGGAATCTCAGGGTTGTTTTGATTTGCATTTCCCTGATGACTAATGATGTTGAACATCTCTTAAGGTGTTTCTCAGCCATCTGAATTTCTTCTGGTGAAAATTCTTTGTTTAGCTCTGTACACCATTTTTTGATAGGGTTATTTGGTTCTATGGGGTCTAACTTCTTGAGTTCTTTGTATATATTGGATATTAGCCCTCTGTCAGATGTGGGGTTGGTGAAGATCTTTTCCCACTTTGATGGTTGCCATTTTGTCCTTCTGATAGTGTCTTTTGCCTTGCAGAAACTTTGTAATTTTATGAGGTCCCATTAGACAATTCTTGATCTTAGTGCATAAGCTATTGGTGTTCTGTTCAGGAACTTTCCCACTGTGCCCATGTCCTCCAGAAGCTTCCCAAGTTTCTTTTCTAATAGTTTCAGTGTGTCTGGTTTTATGTGTAGGTCCTTGATCCACTTGGAGTTGATCTTAGTACAAGGAGATAAGAGTGGGTCGATTCTCCTAGGCTGCGTTCTGCAACCAGCTCGCCGGCCCCTAGACCAGCTGTGTAGCGGCGGGCCTCCATATCGCAACCAGGACACAGCTGGAAAGGCCCAGGCTCTGTGGGACATCCCCGCCCTCTGGTGAGCACCTAGGCTGCGTTCTGCAACCAGCTCGCCGGCCCCAGACCAGCGGTGTAGCGGCGGGCCTCCATATAGCAACCAGGACACAGCTGGAAAGGCCCAGGTAAACACCCCTTCCAGGGCTACACTCACGGGGGTATCTGCTAGGGTCTCGGAGCCAAGCAGGCGGAGTCCCGCCTAGGCTCTGTGGGACATCCCCGAGCCCTCTGGTGAGCACCAAGGCTGTGTTCTGCAACCAGCTCGCCGGCCCCTAGACCAGCAGTGTAGCGGCGGGCCTCCATATTGCAACCAGGACACAGCTGGAAAGGCCCAGGCTCTGTAGGACATTCCCGTGCCCTCTGGTGAGCACCGAGGCTGCATTCTGCAACCAGCTCACCGGCCCCTGGACCAGTGGTAGCAACGGGCCTCCATATTGCAACCAGGACATAGCTGGAAAGGCCCAGGTAAACACCCCTTCCAGGGCTACCCTCACGGGGGATCTGCTAGGCTCTCGGAGTTCCTTGCAACCAGGACACAGCTGGAGAAGCCCAGGTAGACAGACTCCAACAGGGGCCACAATCGCATGGGTGGCAGCCAGCTTATGATCCCTTAAAGCAGCAGTCACACATATTCACCAATAGAGAAACAACAGGTGAGCCCAGCCTCACAGGAGATTCAAACACCAGCCACTGACAACAAGGCCAACTAAAACCAGAAATAACCAGATGGCAAAAGGAAAACGAAGGAACGTTACTAACAAAAATCAAGGCAACACGACAGCATCTGAACCCAGTTCTACAACAACAGGAATCCCTGGATACCCTAAAACACCAGAAAAACAAGACTTGGATATAAAATCACTGGTCAGGATGCTGATAGCTGAACACATAGAAAAATCTCGTAAAGAAATAGAGGAGAGAATGGATCAAAAGTTAGAAGCCTTTACGAGGCAAATACAAAAATCACTTCAAGAAATGCAGGAGAAGATGGATCAAAGAGAAGAAGACAATAAGGAAGAAAGACAAAAGTCACTTAAAGAACTACAGAAGAACGTGGGCCAACAAGTAGAAGCTATGAAAGAGGAAGCACAAAAATCTATTAAAGAAATTCATGAAAACACAATCAAGCAAGCGAAAGATCTGAGCACATCCATCCAGATACTAAAAACAGAAGTAGAAACAACTAAGAAATCACAGAGGGAGACAACATTGGAGATAGAAAACCTGGGGAAGAAATCAGGGGCCATAGACGCAAGTATCAACAATAGAATACAAGAGATAGAAGACAGAATCTCAGAAGCCGAAGATACCATAGGAACCATTGATTCAACAGTCAAAGAAAACACTAAATGCAAAAAGGTGGTAACCCAAAACATCCAGGAAATCCAAGACACTATGAGAAGACCAAACCTAAGGATTATAGGTATAGACGAGAGTGAAGATTTACAAGTTAAAGGGCCAGATAATATCTTCTATAAAATTATGGAAGAAAACTTCCCCAACCTAAGGAGAGAGATGCCCATGAATATACAAGAAGCCTATAGAACCCCAAACAGACTGGACCAGAACAGAAATACATCCCGTCACATAATAATCAAAACTCCAAATGTAATAAACAAAGAAAGAATACTAAAGGCAGCAAGAGAAAAAGGCCAAGGAACATATAAAGGAAAACCTATCAGAATAACACCAGACTTCTCACCTGAGACCATGAAAGCTAGAAGATCCTGGGCAGATATCATGCAAACTCTAAGAGAACACAAACTTCAGCCAAAACTACTTTACCCAGCAAAACTCTCAATTGCCATTGATGGAGACATCAAGGTATTCCATGACAAAACCAAATTTGCAAGATATCTCTCCACAAATCCAGCCCTACAAAGGATAATAGGGGGAAAACACCAAGATAAGGACGGAAACTACACCCGGGAAGAAGCAAGATAGAAACCTCCTCTCATCAAACCCAAAAGAAGATAACCTCTCGAATATAAAAAATAAATAAGATAAATAAATATAATTTCAAAAATGTCTGGAGGTAATAATTACTATTCCTTAATATCTCTTAACGTCAATGGACTCAATTCCCCAATAAAAAGACATAGATTAACAGACTGGATAAGGAAACAGGACCCTACATTTTGCTGCATACAGGAAACACATCTCAGTGTTAAAGACAAACACTACCTTAGAGTAAAAGGCTGGAGGACAATTTTACAAGCAAATGGTCTCAGGAAACAAGCTGGAGTAGCCATTCTAATATCAGATAAAATTGACTTTCAACCTAAAATCATCCAAAGAGACTCAGAAGGTCACTTCTTGCTGGCCAAAGGGAAAATCCACCAGGAAGAGCTCTCAATACTGAACATCTATGCTCCAAATGCAAGGGCACCCTCCTTCGTAAAAGAAACCTTACTAAAGCTTAAAGCACACATTACACCTAACACAATAATTGTGGGTGACTTCAACACCCCACTCTCCTCAATGGACCGATCAGGAAAGCAGAAACTAAACAGGGACACAGTGAAACTAATTGAAACTCTGGACCAATTGGATTTAACAGATATATATAGAACATTTCATCCTAAAGCTAAAGAATATACCTTTTTCTCAGCACCGCATGGTACCTTCTCCAAAATAGACCATATAATCGGTCACAAGACAGATGTCAACAAATACAAGAAGATCAAGTTAATCCCATGCCTCTTATCAGATCACCATGGAGTAAGAGTGGTCTTCAATAGCAACAAAAACAACAGAAAGCCCACATACACATGGAAACTGAACAATACTCTACTCAATGACACCTTGGTCAAGGAAGAAATAAAAAAAGAAATCAAAGACTTTTTAGAATTCAATGAAAATGAAGGTACAACCTACCCAAATCTATGGGACACAATGAAAGCAGTGCTAAGAGGAAAACTCATAGATCTAAGTGCATCCAAAAAGAAACTGGAGAGAGCATACACTAGCAGCTTAACGGCACACCTTAAAGCCCTGGAAGAAAAACAAGTTAATTCACCCAGGAGGAGTAGAAGACAAGAAATCATCAAACTCAGGGCTGAAATCAATCAAATAGAAACAAAGAGAACCATACAAAGAATCAACAAGACCAGGAGCTGGTTCTTTGAGAAAATCAACAAGATAGATAAACCCTTAGCCAGACTAACCAAAGGACACAGAGACAGTATACAAATTAACAAAATTAGAAATGAAAAGGGAGACATAACAACAGAAACTGAGGAAATTCAAAAGATCATCAGATCCTACTACAAAGGTCTATACTCAAAACAACTGGAGAATCTGGAGGAAATGGACGATTTCCTAGACAGATATCAAATACCAAAATTAAATCAGCATCAAGTAGACCAGCTAAATAGTCCCATAACCCCTAAAGAAATAGAAGGGGTTATAGAAAGCCTCCCAACCAAAAAAAAGTACGGGACCAGATGGTTTTAGTGCAGAATTCTACCAGACCTTCAAAGAAGACTTAACACCAATACTCTCCAAACTATTCCACAAAATAGAGACAGAAGGGACACTGCCCAACTCATTCTTCGAAGCCACAATTACGCTAATACCTAAACCACAAAAAGATCCAACAAAGAAAGAGAACTTCAGGCCAATTTCTCTGATGAATATAGATGCAAAAATACTAAATAAAATTCTTGCTAACCGAATCCAAGAGCACATCAAAACGATCATCCACCATGATCAAGTAGGCTTCATCCCAGGGATGCAGGGATGGTTCAATATACGGAAATCCATCAATGTAATCCACTACATAAACAAACTGAAAGAAAAAAACCACATGGTCATCTCATTAGATGCTGAAAAAGCATTCGACAAAATTCAGCATCCTTTCATGCTAAAAGTCTTGGAAAGAGCAGGAATTCAAGGCCCATACCTAAACATAGTAAAAGCAATCTACAGCAAACCAGTAGCCAACATCAAAATAAATGGAGAGAAACTTGAAGCATTCCCACTAAAATCAGGGACTAGACAAGGCTGCCCTCTCTCTCCATATCTTTTCAATATAGTACTTGAAGTTCTAGCAAGAGCAATTAGACAACATAAGGAAGTCAAAGGGATACAAATTGGAAAGGAAGAAGTGAAACTATCATTATTTGCAGACGATATGTTAGTTTACCTAAGCGACCCAAAAAACTCCACCAGAGAACTTCTACAGCTGATAAACAACTTCAGCAAAGTGGCGGGTTATAAAATTAACTCAAGCAAGTCAGTGGCCTTCTTGTACTCAAAGGACAAGCAGGCTGAGAAAGAAATTAGGGAAATAACACCCTTCACAATAGCCACAAACAACATAAAGTATCTTGGCGTAACTCTAACCAAACAAGCGAAAGATCTGTACAACAGGAACTTCAAGTCCTTGAAGAAAGAAATCGAAGAAGACCTCAGAAGATGGAAAAATATTTCTTGCTCCTGGATTGGCAGGATCAATATAGTAAAAATGGCCATCTTGCCAAAAGCAATATACAGATTCAATGCAATCCCCATCAAAATCCCAACTCAATTCTTCATAGATCTAGAAAGAGCAATTCTCAAATTCATCTGGAGCAACAAAAAACCCAGGATAGCTAAAACTATTCTCAACAATAAAAGGACTTCTGGGGGAATCAATATCCCTGACTTCAAGCAGTACTACAGAGCAATTGTGTTAAAAACTGCATGGTATTGGTATAGCAACAGGCAAACAGATCAATGGAACAGGATTGAAGACCCTGAAATTAACCCACAGACTTATGGTCACTTGATCTTTGATAAAGGAGCCACAACCATCCGATGGAATAAAGATAGCCTTTTCAACAAATGGTGCTGGTTCAATTGGAGGTCAACATGCAGAAGAATGCGAATTGACCCACTCTTATCTCTTTGCTCTAAGATCAACTTCCAAGTGGATCAAGGACCTCCACATAAAACCAGACACACTGAAACTATTAGAAAAGAAACTTGGGAAGACCCTGGAGGACTTGGGCACAGGGGAAAAGTTCCTGAACAGAACACCAATAGCATACGCACTAAGATCAAGAAACGACAAATGGGACCTCATAAAATTACAAAGTTTCTGCAAAGCAAAGGACACTGTCCGAAGGACAAAACGGCAACCAACAAAGTGGGAAAAGATCTTTACCAACCCCACATCCGACAGAGGGCTAATATCCAATATATACAAAGAACTAAAGAAGTTAGACCGCAAAGAACCAAATAACCCTATCAAAAAATGGGGCACAGAGCTAAAAAAAGAATTTTCACCAGAAGAAATTCGGATGGCCGAGAAACACCTTAAGAGATGTTCAACATCATTAGTCATCAGGGAAATGCAAATCAAAACAACCCTGAGATTCCACCTCACACCAGTCAGAATGGCTAAGATTAAAAACTCAAGAGACAACAAGTGCTGGCGAGGATGTGGAGAAAGAGGAACACTCCTCCACTGTTGGTGGGATTGCAAAATGGTAAAACCACTCTGGAAATCAGTTTGGCGGTTCCTCAGAAAATTGGGCATGTCACTTCCAGAGGACCCTGGCATACCACTCCTGGGCATATACCCAGAGGATTCCCCTACATGCAATAAAGACACATGATCCACTATGTTTATAGCAGCCTTGTTTATAATAGCCAGAAATTGGAAGGAGCCCAAATATCCCTCAAAGGAGGAATGGATACAGAAAATGTGGTATATTTATACAATGGAATACTACACAGCAATTAAAAATAATGAATTCATGCAATTTGTAGGTAAATGGTTAGACCTGGAAAATATCATCCTGAGTGAGCTAACCCAATCACAAAAGAATGCACATGAAATGCAATCACTGATAAGTGGATATTAATGAGCCCAGAAGCACTAAATACTCAAGACACAAATAGCAAGTCAAATGATTCCCAAGAAGAAGAAAGGAGAGGACCCTGGGCATGTAAAGATTGCATCCAGTTTAGTAAAGAAACCGAGGGGGGAGGGGGAATGATTGGGGAATAGTTGGGGGGGAGAAGAACTATGGGAACTATGGTGGGTGGGAACTGGGAAAGGGGAAAGCCTTTGAAATGTAAACATAGAATATAGAAAATAAAAATAACTAAAAAAAAAAAAAAAAAAAGAGTGGGTCGATTCACATTCTTCTCCAAACTGACCTCCAGTTAAAACAGCACCATTTGTTGAAAAGGCTATCTTTATTCCACTGGATGGTTGTAGCTCCTTTAACAAAGATCAAGTGACCATAAGTCTGTGGATTCATTTCTGGGTCTTCAATCCTATTCCATTGATCTACTTGCCTGTTGCTGTACCAATACCATGCAGTTTTTAACACAATTGCTCTTTAGTACTGCTTGAGGTCAGGGATATTGATTCCCCCAGAAGTCCTTTTATTGTTGAGAATAGTTTTAGCTATCCTGGGTTTTTTGTTGCTCCAGATGAATTTGAGAATTGCTCTTTCAGGATCTATGAAGAATTGATTTGGGATTTTGATGGGGATTGCATTGAATCTGTAGATTGCTTTTGGCAAGATGGCCATTTTTACTATATTGATTCTGCCATTCCAGGAGCAAGAAATATTTTTCCATCTTCTGAGGTCTTCTTTAATTTCTTTCTTCAAGGACTTGAAGTTTCTGTCATACAGATTTTTTGCTTGTTTGGTTAGAGTTACGCCAAGTTACTTTATGTTGTTTGTGGCTATTGTGAAGGGTGTTATTTCCCTAACTTCTTTCTCAGCCTGCTTGTTCTTTGAGTACAGGAAGGCTACTGATTTCCTTGAGTTGATTTTATAACCAGCCACTTTGCTGAAGTTGTTTATCAGCTGTAGAAGTTCTCTGGTGGAGTTTTTTGGGTCGCTTAAGTAAACTATCATATGGTCTGCAAATAATGATACTTTGACTTCTTCCTTTCCAATTTGTATCCCTTTGACTTCCTTATGTTGTCTAGTTGCTCTCGCTAGAACTTCAAGTACTATATTGAAAAGATGGAGAGAGAGGGCAGCCTTGTCTAGTCCCTGATTTTAGTGGGATTGCTTCAAGTTTCTCTCCATTTACTTTGATGTTGGCTACTGGTTTGCTGTAGATTGCTCTTACTATGTTTAGGTATGGGCTTTGAATTCCTGCTCTTTCCAAGACTTTTAGCATGAAAGGATGCTGAATTTTGTTGAATGCTTTTTCAGCATGTAATGAGATGACCGTGTGGTTTTTTTCTTTTAGTTTGTTTATGTAGTGGATTACATTGATGGATTTCCATATATTGAACCATCCCTGCATGCCTGGGATGAAGCCTACTTGATCATGGTGAATGATCATTTTGATGTGCTCTTGGATTTGATTGGCAAGAATTTTATTTAGTACTTTTGCATCGATATTCGTAAGGGAAATTGGTCTGTAGTTCTCTTTCTTAGTTGGATCTTTGTGTGGTTTTGTTATCAGCATAATTGTGGCTTCAAAGAACGAGCTTGGCAGTGTCCCTTCTGTTTCTATTTTGTGGAATAATTTGAAGAGTATTGGTGTTAAGTCTTCTTTGAATGTCTAGTAGAATTCTGCACTAAAACCATCTGGTCCCATACTTTTTTCGGTTGGGAGGCTTTCTATAACCCCTTCTATTTCTTTAGGGGTTATGGGACGATTTAACTGATCTAATTGATCTTGATTTTTTTTTTTTGATATTTTGTATCTGCCTAGAAAATTGTCCATTTCCTCCAGATTCTCCCAGTTGTTTTGAGTATAGACCTTTGTAGTAGGATCTGATGATCTTTTGAATTTACTGTTTCTGTTGTTATATTCCCCTTTTCATTTCTAATTTTGTTAATTTGGATACTGTCTCTGTGTCCCTTGGTTAGTCTGGCTAAGGGTTTATCTATCTTGTTGATTTTCTCAAAGGACCAGCTTCTGGTTTTGTTGATTCATTGTATGGTTTTCTTTGTTTCTACTTGATTGATTTCAGCCCTGAGTTTGATGATTCCCTGTCTTCTACTCCTCTTGGGTGAATTAATTTCTTTTTCTTCCAGGGCTTTAAGGTGTGCCATTAAGCTGCTAGTGTATGCTCTCTCCAGTTTCTTTTTGGATGCACTTAGATCTATGAGTTTTCCTCTTAGCACTGCTTTCATTGTGTCCCATAGATTTGGGTAGGTTGTACCTTCATTTTCATTGAATTCTAAAAAGTCTTTGATTTCTTTTTTTATTTCTTCCTTGACCAAGGTGTCATTGAGTAGAGTATTGTTCAGTTTCCATGTATATGTGGGATTTCTGTTGTTTTTGTTGCTATTGAAGACCACTCTTACTCCATGGTGATTTGATAGGAAGCATGGGATTAGCTCGATCTTCTTGTATTTGTTGACATCTGTCTTGTGACCAATTATATGATCAATTTTGGAGAAGGTACCATGCGGTGCTGAGAAAAAGGTATATTCTTTAGCTTTAGGATGAAATGTTCTATATATATCTGTTAAATCCAATTGGTCCAGAGTTTCAATTAGTTTCACTGTGTCCCTGTTTAGTTTCTGCTTTCCTGATGGGTCCATTGAGGAGAGTGGAGTGTTGAAGTCACCCACAATTATTGTTTTAGGTGCAATGTGTTCTTTAAGCTTTAGTAAGGTTTCTTTTATGAATGAGGGTGCCCTTGCATTTGGAGCATAGATGTTCAGTATTGAGAGCTCTTCTTGGTGGATTTTCCCTTTGACCAGCAAGAAGTGACCTTCCAAGTCTCTTTTGATGACTTTAGGTTGAAAGTCAATTTTATCTGATATTAGAATGGCTACTCCAGCTTGTTTCCTGAGACCATTTGCTTGTAAAATTGTCTTCCAGCCTTTTACTCTAAGACAGTGTTTGTCTTTAATGCTGAGATGTGTTTCCTATATGCAGCAAAATGTAGGGTCTTGTTTCCATATCCGGTCTGTTAGTCTATGTCTTTTTATTGGGTAATTGAGTCCATTGATGTTAAGAGATATTAACGAATAGTAAATATCTTTGAGATTTTTTGAGATTATTTTTTATAATTGAGAGGTTATCTTCTTCTGGGTTTGATGAGAGGAGGTTTCTATCTTGATTCTTCTGTGGTGTGGTTTCCCTCCATGTGTTGGTGTTTTCCCCCTATTGTCCTTTTTAGGGCTGGGTTTGTGGAAAGATAGTGTGCAAATTTGGTTTTGTCATGGAATACCTTGGTTTCTCCATCTATGGAGATTGAGAGTTTTGCTGGGGATAGTAGTTTTGGCTGAAGTTTGTGTTCTCTTAGAGTCTGCATGATATCTGCCCAGGATCTTCTAGCTTTCATGGTCTCAGGTGAGGTCTGGTGTAATCCTGATAGGTCTTCCTTTATATGTTACTTGACCTTTTTCTCTTACTGCCCTTAATATTCTTTCTTTGTTTAGTACGTTTGTGGTTTTGATTATTATGTGACAGGAGGTATTTCTGTTCCTGTCCAGTCTGTTTGGAGTTCTGTAGGCTTCTTGTATATTCATGGGCATCTCTCTCTTTAGGTTGGGGAAGTTTTCTTCCATAATTTTGTAGAAGATATTTACTGGCCCTTTGAGTTGTATATCTTCCCTCTCATCTATGCCTATAATCCTTGGGTTTGGTCTTCTCATTGTGTCCTGTATTTCCTGGATGTTTTGGGTTACAAGCCTTTTGCATTTTGTATTTTCTTGGACTGTTGAATCAATGGTTCCTATGGTATCTTCAGCATCTGAGATTCTTTCTTCTATTTCTTGTATTCTGTTGTTGATATTTGCATCTATGGCCCCTGATTTCTTCCCAATGTTTTCTATCTCCGAAGTTCTCTCCCTTTGTGATATCTTAGTTGTTTCTACTTCTGTTTTTAGATCCTGGATGGTTTTGCTCAGATCTTCCACTTGCTTGTTTGTATTTTCATGTATTTCTTTAAGATTTTTTTGTGTTTCTCCTTTCATGACTTCTACTTGTTGGCCCATGTTCTCCTTTATTTCTTTAAGTGATTTTTGTACTTCCTCCTTATTGACTCCTAATTTTTGATCCATATTCTCCTGAATATCTTTAAGTCATTTTTGTGTTTGCCTTGAAAGGCCTTCATATTTTTGATCCATTTTCTCCTGTATTTCTTTAAGAGATTTATCTATGTGTTCTGCTATCAGCATCCTGACCAGTGATTTTAAATCCAAATCATGTTTTTCTGGTGTGGTGGGATATCCGGGACTTACTGCTGTCAGAGTCCTGGGTTCAGATGCTGCCATATTGCCTTGATTTCTGTTAGTAACGTTCATACATTTGCCTTTTGCCATCTGGTTATCTCTGGCCTTAGATGGTTTTGTAGTTACTAGCTGGTGCTTGAACCTCCTGTGGGCTCAAAAGGCTATTTCCCCACCACTGGATGACTGGGTTTCCCCTGGCACAGATTGCTGATGTGTTGTTCTCCTCTTGGGTGCTGTTGGACCCCTGGTGTATCTTGCTCTAAGCAATGTTATATTTGGTTATCACTGTGGGCCTGATGCTGTTTGTCTTCTCTGGATCTGTTTGCTTAGTTCAGTCAGCAGCAAGGATGCTGTCTGAGGCCTCAGGGAGTGGGGAGTGAGGAATGCAGGGACTCCCAGAGGGCTGGGAACCCATGCCCTGGTGGAACACAGGAACTGCTGCTCTGCCAAGCTTCAGTTCTTAGATGACTGGCTGGCGACCCGGGTCCCCCAAGATCTTAAGTTTGGGATAACTTGGGTATCTGGTCCTGTCAGCTCAGTCTAAGCACCTGCCACCAAGATGGTTGCAGATGAACAGAGTGCAAGATTCTCCTCAGAGCACACAGAGCCACACCTGCTCCGCCCGGTTCACTACCAGGCGGTCTTGCGCCCCAAAAGGTTCCAAATTCTGGGTATCATGAGTACCTGGCTCCACTCTCCTTAGTCCGGAACACTGCAAGGATGCAGGTGGTGGCAGCTGGATGTGGGGAGTGCAGCTTGCTGAGTCCCTTGCTGGGCAGGGAGACCACGCCCTGCTGGCACACAGGACCGCTGCTCTGCCAAGCTCCTGTTCTTAGATGACTAGCTGGCAGCCCGGGTCCCCCGAGATCTTAAGCTTGGGGTATCTTGATATCTGTTTCTGCCCGCTCGGTCTAAGCACCAGCCACCAAAATGGTCGCGGATGAGCAGAGTCTTTTTCTATCTTTTAGTCCATCCATCCATTCTTATATTCATCTACCCATACCTTGTCTATTCATTTAACATTATGAAGAATGTATTCAGAAATAAAGTCTTTGACAGACCATGTGAATATAGCATTAAATAAAATGAGCGTTGTCTCTCTAAATAAATAAATAAATAAATAAATAAATAGTATTAATAAAACAGATAAGGAAAGGTTCTTCCCAAAACCTGAAGATAGGGCTATGAAAATTGATGGTTCTGTTTTCTTTTGTTTCTCCCTGATAGTTTTTGAAAATAGTTATTACTAGCCTCAAATGGTAGAACTCACATCTTTGTTTTCCTATATATAGCAAATAAAACAAGCCTTGTCTAAAAGTTGACAATATATTGAGGAAAATGTGTTGCAGGTGGCTGATGGAGGGAGGCAAAAGGATGAATTGCCCAAGAAAAGACAGTATAAATAAAACTGATTGTAAACCATGTATACTAGCCATCTTGCAAAGCACACCAGCACAGGCAGGAGGATGGAGTCAGAGAAATTAGGTGAACCATTTTATGTCAGGCTGTAGATACATTACAACTCCTGTGCTTATGCATGACTATTGATTTATTCATTTGACTGATGTTGGTTCTATAATATAGTTAGTACTAAGTGGAGGGCCATATTAGATTATTGACATTTTTATTATCCCCAAGTTCTGCATTTCAAATGCGTATTTGCTATATGTGTACCCTGCTACAGTGACAATGAGGGTAATATTAAGTGCTCGAATTGTATGGCATGCATTCCTCCCATTTCACTAGTGTGTTTCCCTGTGTGTTTATCTTTGGTAGTCAGAACATGCTGCATGCAGTTTAACCATAAAAAATTCATAACTTTCTCAAATTCGTTTCAAAAGCACTACCTGATCTGTCAAAACACATTTAAAAATGTCAAACCACCTTTCCATTATGGCCTTATTTGGAGCTGTAGTGCTTCAATAACCCCATTCAACTGGAAGAAAAGGAGGTGGAAAGGCTCACATGTAAGCTACTGCATGGGCCAACAGGATGTTTGATGGTGAAGAGGGTGACCATTAATCAGCAATAGCTCAAGAATTCAAACTGCAAATTATACAACTACACAACACCCTCAGATCTTGAGAAGAGTCATGGGCTTTGTAAAACCGAGATTACATTACTATGCTTTTAAATTATTTCATATAAAATTATCCAGATTTTCTCTTCTCAGCTGAAACTCAATTTCAAGGCACAGGACATCCAGAAAAGCTGTCTTGATGCAGTTTGTATTTCCCTTATTATATAATGGGAGCTCTGTAAATCCATAGGAGTCTTTATCAGCTAAGACCTAGCCTAAGTTTCCAGAGAGCAGATGATCACATAATAAACTCAATTAACTCCCTGCCAATGTTAAAACAGATAATAGTGGTTACTAAAGCCAATTTGAGTTATAAATACTCTATTGGCTGGTTTTGTGTGTCAACTTGACACAGGCTGGAGTTACCACAGAGAAAGGAGCTTCGGTTGAAGTAATGCCTCCATAAGATCCAGCTGTAAGGAATTTTCTCAATTAGTGATCAAGGTGGGAGGGCCCATTGTGGGTGGTGCCATTCCTGTGCTGGTAGTCTTGGCTTCTATAAGAAAGCAAGCTGAGAAAGCCAGGGGAATCATGCCAGTAAGAAACATCCCTCCATACCCTCTGCATCAGCTCCTGCTTCCTGACCTACTTGAGTTCCAGTCCCGACTTCCTGTGGTGATGAACAGCAACATTGAAATGTAAACTAAATAAGTCCTTTCCTCTCCAACTTGCTTCTTGGTCATGATGTTTTGTGCAGGAATAGAAACACTGACTAAGACAAATACTTTCCACTCTTATGAGACCCTTACTTTGATTCTCAGGAAAAATCTCTCCTCAGACCCACAGAATTCATCATGGCATAAATGATGTCATCACCTATCCAGTCATCTATGTCACACATTGGGAGAGATTTTCATGCAGATAGAACCTATTTCTTTTCAGTTTCTATATTATCCTATATTGCCTAGCCATAAGTATTCATTCTGTAAATGGATAAATAGTAGCTTTTTAATATCTTTTATATCTACGATATCTACTGTATTTAAGATACTGCGATCAAATGATCAGGATAGAAACTATGCAACAAGAACAAAATGAACAATGCATCCCTTATCTAAATTCCTCTGTGTAAAGAAAAGGACATACTCAGTCTTATTCCCTCTGCATTGCCGACAGTGAAGATTCAGCCTATCTTCTCACTTTGAGACTTATATCTTTGGATCATATCACAATCGCACCTGCCTCCCTGGGATCTGGAAGAAGTCAGTGGGAAGATTTCCAGGGTCAATCATAGACAGTTTGTTTTTGAAATTTATTGTAAGCTCTGTATAATATGAAGCGTTTCCCTCTCCTGACAACTTGGTGTAAGAAAACAGCCAAGGGGACACAAATGCCTTTTAGCCTCCAATGTTACCATATAATAGTGATAAAACTGCAGTAGCTTTCTGAGGGCATTTCAGATTTTCAAAAACAAATCTTGGACCCTTGGAAGGCTGAGTTCCATGAAGATGATTTCCTCCAGGCCTGGTAGGATTAAACTTTGCAAAACACAGACAAATTGCTTTCATGAGAAGGATTAACAGGTAGATTGTACTTGCTTGTTTATTTGTTCGGCAGACAAATCTGCCAAAGGAAAAGAAATATTTTCTCTGCCCATAACAAATGAGAGTAGCAAAAAAAGAATGACATTATGAGCCTAGGAAAGGCTCTGAGACAAGTGCGTGGACACTATCCCCTGTACTCTAAGATTCTGTACATCCTTCTCACTTCTCACTCCTTTTTCATTCCCATCATGTATGTAACCTACAGACAAGACGATTAAGAGAATACTTCCAAAATTCAAATCAAGGTTCTTCGACTTCCAGTTGGGTACTTAACAAGTATAGTGGTATTGCTAGCTGTGTTATCTTTGAAATAAGCCTACTCTTCTTTTTGATAAGGGGAAAGCAACAACACTAAGCCAAGCAGGAGGAAAGGCCCTTTCATGGCACATAGTCAACCAATGAAAGTCCCATGACATTAACAACACCTGTCTGGGATTCCAAGCCAAGCTTGAAACTTACTGAGTTTCTGATGCCTTCAGTTCTTGCAAGTGCCACTCTAGGAAAGCCACTTCACTATCCTGAACATTTTGACTTGGTTCCATTTTGTCTCCTGGATCTTAATGTCACCTAAATAGTTTTTTTCCCCTGTGTACTGATATGTATTCTGAGAAAATTAAGCAACTCTTCAGCATGTCAAATTATTCCCAGTAGACATTTTCCGTTAAAACAATTTGCTTGATAAAAAGCAGACTGTGTTTTCTAAAAATCCTCCTTAAACTGATTCTGAAGTACTAAACACCTTTAGTGGCATATTAAATTATGTAAAGAATCAACATGTGGTATTTGTGGTTCTAAATATGAATTATGGTACTGGTATGAAATGCGTCCTGACAAGTACTTATATATATAATTCCATGAAAGCACCAACAACAGAGCAGGATGCCTGTGGCAACAGGAACAATTATTCCCACTGGATTTGAAACAGTTTTGTGGAATAGATCCCCATGTATCCTTGAGGCACTTTGAAGGCAGTTGGATTTAACCTTAATATTTGCTATAATATTTAAGATTATATAACGTATTTTTGAGATATTATTATTGAATTATCATCCATTTATTTCTCCTATTGCAGAAGTGGTACAGCATCTCAGAAAGAAATATGAGATATAAATTACAAACAAGGAATGTTTCTATCTCACTAATTGGCAATGACACTTTGTATATTGATAAACATGTTTGAATATAAATATAAATACTGGCTGGGATGTTGTTTTGTTTGCCCTGATGATGTCCATAGACTGTGATCCCTCCTGGAGCTATACAGATATGAGTAGCCTGTGATGAAGCAAAATGCTATGTTTACATCTGTGGTCCTGCTGCAGTTGCAGCAGAGTTGATGTCTGTGGCCCGTGTTGCCACCAAAACGCAAGCATATGTTAGTTGTCTGTGCTGCTGCCTGAAGCCATGTTGATATATGTGGGCCAGTATATTACTAGGGACATGTTGGTGTCTATGGCCAGTGCTGTCACTGGAGACCATGCTGAGGTCTATGGCACCTGCTGAAACCCAAGGCAGGAGGATGTTCAACGTCTATCATCTTAACAGATAAGTGGAAGTTCATGCTCCACGTTCCTTCTGACTGTAAAAGACAAGGAAGCTTCTGCTGTAGTAACAATGACTGCAGACTCACAGTCGAGAAAGACAGACATAGAAGACTTCAGTGACAAGCCTCACCCCCCCCAAATTAACTACTTAAACAGGAAGCCATCAAAGAGCACTCTTAAAAATTGTGATAAGGATACTGAGGTGTAACTCTTTACAATAGATGGCTACTGGCAGCGGTGGAAGTGAATAGAAATCACTTTCTTTAAGAGGCTGGCCCTGGGAGTTTGACCAGGCACCAGTGATTGATTATATGAATAACACAAATCATTATCCTTTTTAAACCTTGTTTTTGTGGTGGTAGAAGGCCACAAGGCTAAGGGACAGTCATGGGAAGACTATCAAGTAAGGGTGATTGGAATATATTATGTGAAATTTTCAAATAATCAATAAAATATATTTATTAAATAAAGCAAAATAATATAAATACTGAGTTTGTGCAAGTTTGTGTAGGCATGCTCACAGAAACATGCATGTCAAAAGATCAGGGGCTGAGTCTAATGGCACAAGCTAATACTCCCACCTACTAAGGAATCTGAGTCAGGAAGATCAGAGGTCTAAGACCAAGCTTAGATCCAATTTACAGTACTTTAAGAGAGGAAAGGATTATCATAAAAGAATTATTAAAATAATGATGGAAACAGGATGAGGTGGCAACGTGTAGTTAGTAGCATGGATCACAATTTACTTTGATGGCAGAAACTGAGAGCTTGCTGCAAAGAGTGGTGTGCTTCAGTAAGCTTGAGAATTCTTATCTGTAGTGCTATTGTCACAAATGTCTTTGATAAAAAGACAGACCTTTGCAGTGTAGTTCACTTCCATATATCAACATATAGTTCATTTCTATATATCAGATACCAATAGGTTAAATATAGATACCATGTACATAAATATTTTCTGTTTTCATAAGCAATAGCAAGTTATTATAGGATAACACTTAAAAATAAACTGATCAGGCACAGTATTTGAACATAGAATATTTAAGATCTTCTTGGCATCCAAAAAACAATGAAATTGAAATTATGTGATAAGTACACTATAAGTGAATTACATTATATAACCTATATATAGGTCACTCTCTATATATAATCTATATCTATCTATCTCTATACATTCATCTATATCATCTGTATCTTTATATCATATAAATAGATACATACAAAGATACATAGATAATATAGAGATGATAGATACATAGATGACAGATGACATGTATTAAAATTTGAGTTACTGAATAATAAAAATGTGAAAATCTCAAAATTGCCTTATATCATATATTTATTACATGTATTTGTGTAAGTACCTTTCTATTGGGTAATTATCTATAATTGAAATTGCTTATCTAGAATACAGTATATGTTGCCTTATAGCTTTTAGTGGATTTTAAGATTATTATGCCAAATTGTAATCTCACCAGTGATATAAAACTGGTAAGAAAAGCAGCAATAGTTTCTGCTCTATTCTTTGTCCCTGCATTTCCTTTTGACAGGAAGAATTCTGGATTAATATTTTTGAGGTGGGGGGTGGCCTATCCTTCAAATGTAGGCTGTGCCTACTCACTCTCTACAGGTTCTGTCTCCCCTTTGCTAGGTATTTCAGCTAAATACCTTCCTGTTGGGTGCTGGGAGCCTCCTGGATCCCTAGCATCTGGGATTTTCTAGTGGCTATCCCCATTCCTCCTCCCCTGCTGATACACACCTACTTTCAAAATTCTGACCTTCTGTACTTCTCCCCAATCCCCGCCCATATCTGAACTGCCTCCCCCTGTTCCTTCCCCTCCTCTCTCCCTCCCAGATAACCCTCTCCTTCTACTTCCCAGAGGTTATTCTATTCTCCCTACTGAGTGGTACTGTGACATCCACACTTTGGTGTCATCTTCTTTCTTCTTGGATTCATATGGCCTGTGAGTTGTACGTGAGTATTCAGAGCTTCTTTTTGGCTAATATCCACTAATCAGTGCATACCATGTGTGCTTTTTTTGTGACTGGGTTATCTCACTCAGGATGTTCCATCCATTTGCCTGTAAATCTCATGAAATCATTGTTTTTAATAGCTGAGTAGTACTCCATTGTGTAAATGTACTACATTTGCTGTATCTACTCCTCTGTTGAGGGGCATCTGGGTTCTTTCCAGGTTATGGTTATTATAAATAAGGCTGCTATGAACATAGTGGGGCATCTGTCCTTGTTATATGTTGGAGCAATTTTTGGGTATATGCCCAGGAATGGTATAGCTGGGTCCTCAGGTAGAACTGTGTCCAATTTTCTAAGGAGGTGTCAGACTGATTTCCAGAGTGGTTGTACCAGCTTGCAATCCTACCAACAATGGAGGAGTATTCCTCTTTCTCCACATCCTTGCCAGCATATGCTGTCACCTGAGTTTTTCATCTTAGCCATTCTGACTGTTGGGAGGTGAAATCTCAGAGTTGTTTTGATTTGCATTTCCCTGATAACTAAAGATGTTGAATATTTCTTTAAGTGCTTCTCAGCCATTTGAGATTCCTCAGTTGAGAATTATCTGTTTACCTCTGTACCCTACTCTTTAATAGGGATATTTGATTCTCTGGAGTCTAACTTCTTGAGTTCTCTGTATATATTGGATATTAGCCCTCTATAGGATATAGGGTTGGTAAGATCTTTTCACAATCTGTGGACTGCCATTTTGTCCTATTGACAGTGTCTTCTGCCTTACAGAAGCTTTGCAATTTTATGAGGTCCCATTTGTCAATTCTTGATGTTAGAATATAAGCTATTGGTGTTCAATTCAGGAAATTTTCTTCTATCCCAACATGTTTGAGGTTCTTTCTCACTTTCTCTTCTTTTTTTGTTTTTTGTTTGTTTATTTGTTTATTTGTTTGTTTGTTTTTTCGAGACAGGGTTTCTCTGTATAGTCCTGGCTATCCTGGAACTCACTCTATAGACCAGGCTGGCCTGGAACTCAGAAATTCGCTTGCCTCTGCCTCCTAAGTGCTGGAATTAAAGATGTGCACCACCACCGCCCAGCATCACTTTTTCTTCTATTAGATTAATCTCATTATCTCATTTCATACAGCAGTCCTTGATCCACTTAGACCTGAGATTTGTAAAAGGAGATAGGAATGGGTCAATTTGCATTATTCTACATGCTGATGGCCAGTTGAACCAGCATCATTTGTTGAAAATGCTGTTTTCCACTGGATGCTTTTGGCTCCTTTGATAAAGGTAAAGTGACCATAGGTGTGTGGGTTCATTTCTGAGTCTTCAGTTCTATTCCATTGATCTACTTGTCTGTCTTTGTACCAATACCATGCAGTTTTATCACTATTGCTTCGTAGTATAGCTTGTGGTCAGGGATGGTGATTC
Organism: Apodemus agrarius; assembly: GCA_964023405.1. NCBI lineage: Eukaryota > Metazoa > Chordata > Mammalia > Rodentia > Muridae > Apodemus > Apodemus agrarius. Next base: position 84,498,083 of record OZ030012.1, on the reverse strand, counting down.
TGTCAGAGGTTCTTTTATTGTTGAGAATGGTTTTTTTTATTCCAGATAAATTTGGAAATTGTTCTTTCTAACTCTATTACAAATTGAGTTGGAATTTTGATGGGGATTGCATTGAATATGTAGATTGCTTTAGGTAAGATGAGCATTTTTACTATGTTAATCCTGCTGATCCATGAGCATCGGAGATCTTTCCATCTTCTGAGGTCTTCTTCAATTTCTTTCTTCTGAGACTTGAAGTTCTTGTCATACAGATCTTTCACTTGCTTGGTCACACCAAGATATTTTATATTATTTTTTACTTTTATAAAGGGTGTTACTTCCCTAATTTCTTTCTCAGCTCATTTATCCTTTGAGTAAAGAAAAACTACTGATTTGTTTGAGTTAATTTTGTATACAGCCACTTTCCTGAAATTGTTTATCAGCTGGAGGTGTTCTCTCATGCATATGTTTTGGGGGGTGGGGTCACTTATGTACACTATCATATCATCTGCAAGTGGTGATATCTTGACTTCCTCCTTTCCAATTTGTATCCCTTTGATCTCCTTTGTTGCCTAATTGCTCTGTCTAGGACTTTGAGTACTATATTGAATAGATAGGGGGAGAGTAGGCAGCCTTGTCTTATCCCTGATTTTAGTAGGTTACTTCAAGCTTCTCTCCATTTAGTTTGATGCTGACTATTGACTTGCTGTAATTTTTTTATTATATTTACATATAGACCTTGATTTCTATTCTCTCCAATACTTTTAGCATGAAGGGGTATTGGATTTTGTCAAAGGCTATTTCAGCATCTAATAAGATGACCATTTAAGTTTTTTTTCTTTGAGTTTGTTTATATAGTGGATTATGTTGATGGATTTCCATATATTGAATTATCCCTGTATCCCTGGGATGAAGCCCACTTGATCATGATGAATTCTGATGTGTTCTTAGATTCAGTTTGCAAGAGACTGCTCCACCTAGGGGTCCATCCCATGTGCTGACACAACCCCAGTCACTGTTACTGATGCCAAGAAGTACTTACTGACAGGAGTTCATTATAGCTGTGTCCTGAGAGGCTCTGCCGGAGCTGGACCAAAATAGATGAAAATGTACACAGTCAAACATTGGACTGACCACAGGGACCCCAGAGGGGAAGTTAGGGCAAGGACTATAGGAGCTGAAGGGGTTTCCAACCTTATAGAAAGAACAACAATATCAACCAGCCAGTTACCCCAAAGCTCCCAGGAACTAAACCACCAACCAAAGAGTACACAGGACTTACCCATGACTCGAGATAGATACATAAAAGAGGATTACCTTATCTGACATCACTGGGAGGAAATCCAGTGATCCTTGGTCCTATGGAGACTTGATGACCCAGGATAGGAAAACACTAGGCTGTTGAGGCAGGAGTTGATGGGCAGTTGGGGGAGCACCCTCATAAAGGCAGAGTGAGGTAGGAGGGGATAGGGGCTTGTGGAAGGGAAAATGGGAAAGGGGATAATATTTGGAATGTAAATAAATAAAATAGTCAATTATTTCTTTAAAAAAGAGAGGCAACAATAGAGTCTACAGAGTAAGTTAAAGTCCAGTCTCAGTAACTTAGAATTTGTTCCAAATTCAAAAACTTATGTGAGGACTGGGCTACAGCTTAGAGAGTTACCTTGAATAGCATGCATGAAGCCCTATATCCAATCCCCAGGACTTTAAGCAAGTAAGTAAAAATGAAGTAAACTACAAAGGAACTAACAGAATGAGCCAAATGCATATGTAAAAATTTTAAAAATGTATATCATGTGTGTGGTAAACATTTTTATTAGATATATTCTTTATTTATATGTCAAATGTCCCCTTTCCTGCCCCCCCCAAATTCCATAAGCCATATCCCCTCCCCCTGTTCCCCAATCAACCCTCTTCTGCTTCCCTGTTTTGGTGTTCCTCTACACTGCAGCATCAAGCCTTTCTAGAACAAAGAACCTCTTCTCCTTTTGGTGTCTAACAAGGGCATTCTCTGCTGCCTATGCATCTGGAGCCATGGGTGACTCCATGTGTATTCTTTGGTTGATGATTTTGTTCCTGGGAGCTCTGGGAGTACTGGGTGGCTCATATTGTTGTTCCTCCTATGGCGCTGCAAACCCATTCAGCTCCTTGGGTCCTTTTTCTAGTTCCTCCATTGGGGAATCTGTACTCAGTTCAATGGCTGGCTGAGAGTGTTCCCCTCTGTATTTGCCATGCACTAGCAGAGTCTCCCAGGTGACAGCTATATCCGGCTCTGGTCAGCAAGCACTTGTGGACATCGATAATAGCGTCTGGGTTTTGTAACTGTATATGGGATGGAGCCCTATTTGGGGCAGTCTCTGGATGGTCCTTCCCTCAGACTCTGCTCCACCCTTTGTACCTCCTTCTGTGGATATTTTGTTCCCGCTTCTAAGAAGGACCAGAGCATCCATGCTTTGGTCTTCCTCCTTCTTGGGAATAATTTGATATGTGAAATGTGTCTTGGGTATTTCACGCTTCTGGGCTTATCAGTGAGTGAATATCATGTGTGTTCTTTTGTGATTGTGTTACCTCACTCAGGACGATATTTTCCAGTTCCATCCATTTGCCTAAGAATTTCATGAATTCATTGTTTTAATGGCTGAGTATAATTCCATTGTGTAAATATGCCACATTTTCTGTATCCATTCCTCCATTGACATACATCTGGGTTCTTTCCAGCTTCTGGCTATTATAAATAGGACTGCTAGGAACATAGTGGAGCATGTGTCCTTATTAGACGCTGGAGAATCCTCTGGGTATATTCCCAAGAGTGGTATAACAGGGTCCTCTGGTAGTATTATGCCCAGTTTTCTAAGGAACCACCAAACTTATTTCCAGAGTGGTTGTACCAGCTTGCAATCATGTGGTTAAATATTTAATAAAACCTGAAAACTGAAGATAAAATCAATAACTTGTTTCTGAGAAAGTGAATCTCTGTGTGTATCTCAGAAGATGAACATAAAGACTTTTTGAAAATACATAGGATTTATTAAATTCATAAAAACAAAACAAAAATATGTTAGTATGGTTTTGGAAGTATATCTTTAGCATCTTACTATCCACATATTTCTGCTTCTTTTATATTACAAGAGTTTAAACATTAACACTGAAACCATCAGAAGTTTCCTGAGAGAAGCACCATGGACGCCATGAGAATATGAGCTGGGCACTGCCTGGTGACTGACTCAGGGTAAAGTCCCAATTGTTCATGGGCAGAGTTGTGCTGGGTCCAGACACCTCGCAGGCTGGAATTTGGCTTCACTGCTCTCAGATATGATTAGATTGGGCAAATTTTATGACCATTCAGTCCCTTTCTTTTGGCAGTTGATAGAGTTTATGATAGTTGGCTACCACACAGGAAAACAGTGAATCCTGGGGTAGTTAAGGCTATAAAACACACAAAACTTTCAGATCCATATCAGTATAAAAGAAGCACTGCTTAATAATTTCTCCATCTTATTTCCCCCACACTGGTAACAGTTCCTTCAATAAGATGAATGCATCTTTAAAAGCAGATGTTAGCATCCTCTAAATAGCTGACATATGAAACAACAGTTTTCATCTCTTCAAATTGATCTAGTATGTACACTTGTGTGATTATTATTTTTGTGTATATATATATATATATACAAATATATATATATAACTAATATATATATATATATATATGTATATATATATATATATATTAGTCTTAAGTCCTGTCTTGGTGTGCTGTTATTCCATGGGCATGAATTCAATGACAAAATGTCATCAACTAGATTAAACTTTTATTCTTAGTCGTGTTAAACAACATCATTATCCTTTCTCCACAGAAAGATTCTGTTGCAGAAGAAGAATTAATTATTCAACTTTAATGACTAATTATAAGCCTCATAGGTTACATCGTGCTTTCATAAATAGACAATGAGATAATCAGCATAGAGGACCAGTCTGGGTTAGTGACACTGCATAGAAATGCTTCTGAACTGCCTACTTAATTATAAGTTGAGCTGTTATGTTTATTCAAGAAGGGATATATGTGTGCCATTTTCACCAAAATCATTTTTTCCCTTTGTTCAAGTGTTGATTCTAATTATTGTCGGGAATAATTTTTGAGATCCCATAAATGTGATAAAAGCATAGGCAAGATAATCAACCTTTCTCTGATTTGAAGATATTTGAAGTTACCTTTAATCATTAACAATTTATTTACAGTTGTCTTAGTTAACATTTTTGTTATGACAAAACACCGGGACGCAAAGCAATTTGGGAAGGAAAAGTTTTATTTTATTTCACTTTCACTTCCACCTCACAGTGAGGGCAAGAAGTGCTGGCAAGAACTCAAGCAATCTGGAGATCTAGAGGTAGAAACTGATGCAGAAGCCATAGAAGAGGGCTGCTTACTGGCCTGCTTATCATAGCTCTGCTATAGCACCTAGGACGACATGCTGGGGGATAGAACAATTCTAAGTAACCTGGTTCTTTTCATATCAACCATCAATCAAGAAAAATTAATCACAGAATCACAGTCTTGGCCACATGGGGCCAAGTCAGGACATTTTCCCAACTGGGTTTCTTCCAAATTGACTCTGTGTAGTTTATGCTAAGTTGACATAAAATTAATCAGCCCAGTAGTATGGAATAATTTGCCTTAACTCTGGATAATAACTATTACTGCTGCATATTGATTGCCTTATATTGTAAAATAGGCATATTATTATTTCATTTTACATCTTGTTTTATTATTCAAAATAACTGTTTATTACATAAATACACTGTATGGGATGCTTAACGGGCCCATGGATGTGTATTGCTCAAAGGAAGCTAAGCCTTCATTTTCTCAGCATATTGGGTGTTTTTATTTAAAAAGACAAAATATACTTATGCAGATAAATACATTTTATTGGTGATATGTATCCTATAGAGAAGCTTCTGCCAGACATAGTCACTAAGTAAACTTAGTGGGAAAAAAGTGGAAAAAACAAGACCTGTCTGGAACATTTAGTAAGACTATATCCTCTTCCATTAAGTGCATTCTTAGTGTTAGCAAAAATAGATAAACAAAATTAAAGCAATATGCACAGACACATAGGCATATACATACATATCAGACAAATTTCATTTAGGGACTATAACATAACTTAAGAGGATTGACATAAATATCAGTCAAAGTTTATGCATTTATTTTTGGGGTGTTTTCTATGCTTCTGTAAACTTAGTTTAAATCCATTTTAATGTAATAATGAACAAAAATAAGCTAAAAACAAATAATAGAATATATAAATGAGTTCTTAATATCCATATGGTTATGGTGATGCTTTTATATGTGTAAACAAAATTGTTTATAGAATTCCAACTTGATTAATTTTTTTAAATAAAGTTTTGTTTAGAACCATTTAAAAGAGTAAATGAGTCACTAAAAGCACACTCAGACATTAAATATGAGACCAGAATTTGAATAAAATTTCCCTCCATTTTGCAGCTTAAAGAATCATAAGCACAGCAGTTTTGAACAGTGAATTATGATATCTTGAGAATGACCATGCAATAAGAGAAAAGATAGCATCCTGCTTCTAAAAATAACTGATATGAGGACTGTAGTGATAGCAGAGAAGTAAGGTAGAGGAGGAAGAGTCAGTGGGTTGAAAAGACCACTTAGAGTTCTGCTCTTATAAATAATTCCAGATTTGATGCATCTGACTGTGCTATGGGAAAAGTACCAAAGTAGAGTTTTCATAAATCTCTTTACCACATGTATCTGGTGAAGCTGAAGGGGTGTCCTAGAATCATACTATTGAAATGTTCATCCAGCTTTGGGATTCTATGATTTTACACATGACAGAAAAGGAAAACTACATGATTATATGTCTATGCAGGTACAGGGATAGCCAGAAAAGAATGTAACTGTCTCCTTCTCGATTTTAAAAAATTTTAATAACTCTTTCATTAATTATGAAGGACAACCAGTACAAATAAAATTGTAATGTAAGGTTGGCCAAAAGATTAATGTGTCAAGAAAGAAAATGCATAAGACAACATGTTCCTTCAGTTCCATTCATCGCAGTCAGAAGATTTTTTAATGGTTTGAAAATAATATTAACAAATAAAACAGTTTATTCCCTTTATTACAGATGAGGAAACTGGGACACAAATAGATTTATCCTGGTCAAAAAGACACTTATCAGAAAAAAACTTGTTATTAAGCATAAGATTTTAGCTATTCTGCTATGCAAAATATACAATATAGAATTAGATCATATATATAATAGTACAGGTTATAACTCATAAGGCACATGGAGTTTAGAAAATAGGAATCAAATGATCTACTACAAATATCTGGAAAAAAATATGTAACATAGAATCTGCTAGGTGTTATTTAAGAACTGATATTGTGATGAGAAGTACTTGGAAAAGAAATGAGCCTGATATTTTAGCATATTGAGTGTCAAAAGCAGATGATAGTATCTAGAACAAACTACTTTGAAAGAATATATTTGAACAACATGTGCCATCCAGAGTTAGAAAAGCAAATGGCATATTCAGGAAGCAAAGATGTAACTATTCAGAATAGCATGCACACAGAGCACAGCTAGGTCAGATTATTGGTATAACAGAAAAAAATCTTAAAATTGGATTATAATGAACTGCACTATTAGTGGTCTCACACCATACAAATGACATTCTTTGTTGAAAGGGGCTGGCTAATTAGGTCAACTTGACACAAGCTGGAGATGAGGGGAGCCTCAATTGAGAAACTGCCTCCATAAGATCAGGATGTAGGCAAGATGATATAATTTGTTAGGCCAGGAGTTGGTGGCGCACACCTTTAATCCCAGCACTCTGGGAGGCAGAGACAGGCTGATTTCTGAGTTTGAGGCCAGCATAGTCTACAGAGTGAGTTTCAGGACAACCAGGGCCATATAGAGAAATCCTGTCTCAAAAAAACCAAATTCAAAACAACAACAACAACAACAACAACAACAACAACAACAACAAAGGTTTTTAAAAAAAATAATAATGATTGATGGGAGAAGTCCCAGCCCATTGTGGGCAGTGCAATTCCTTGGCAATTGATTCTGGGTTCTATTAGAAAGCAAACAGTAATCCATAGGAACAAAGCAGTAGGCAGCCATGTACAGATTCAATGCAATCCCCATCAAAATTCCAACTCAATTCTACACAGAGATAGGAAAAGCAATTCTCAAATTCATCTGGAATAACAAAAAACCCAGGATAGCAAAAACAATTCTTAACAATAAAAGAAATTTCTAGGGAATCATCATCCCTGACTTCAAGTTCTGCTACAGAGCAATAGTGATTAAAAACTGCATGCCATTGGTACAGTGACAGGCAGGTAGATCAATGGAATAGAATTGAAGAATTGAATGGTCAAATAAACTCACACACCTATGGGTCACTTGATCTTTGACAAAGAAGCCAAAATAATCCAGTGGAAAAAAGAAAACATTTTTCTTTTCTTTTTTTTTAAAGATTTATTTGTTTGTTTGTTTGTTTGATTATTTGTTTGTTTGTTTGTTTATTATATCTAAGTACACTGTAGCTGTCTTCAGACACTCCAGAAGAGGGCGTCAGATCTCTTTACAGATGGTTGTGAGCCACCATGTGGGTTCTGGGATTTGAACTCAGGACCTTTGGAAGAGCAGTCTGTGTTCTTACACACTGAGTAATAAACGATCCTGTTCCAACTGTTGGTCCACAGGTAGAAGATTACAAATTGATCCATTTTATCTCTCTGTACAAAGCTCAACTCCAAGTGAATCAAGGATTTCACATAAAATCAGATATATTATATATCCAATAGAATAAATGTTCAAAAGAGCCTCAAACACATTGACACACGGGAAATTTTCCTGAACAGGGCACCAATGGCTCAGGTTCTAAAATCAATGGCTGACAACGGGGATCTCATAAAATTGAAAAGGTTCTGCAAGGCAAAGGACACTGTCAATAGGACAAAGTGATAACCCACAGATTGGGAAAAGATCTTTATCAACCCGACATCTGAAAGAGGGCAATATCCAAAATATACGAAGATCTCAAGTTAAACTCCAGAAAACAAAATGACCCTCTTAACAATGGGGTAAAGAGATAAGCAATGAATTTTCAACTGAGGAATCTTGAATGGCCAAAAAGCACAAAAATAAAATGCTCAAAATTCTTAGTCATTAGGGAAATGCAAATCAAAATAACCTTGAGATTCCACCTCATACCAATCAGAATGGCTAAGATCAAAAACTCAGGTAACAACAGATTCTGGCAAGAATGTGAAAAAAAGGAACACTTCCCCATTGCTGGTGGGATTGCAACCTGGTACAACCACTCTGGAAACCAATTTGTCTGTTCTTCATAAAATTGGAAATAGGTCTACCTGAAACTTAGCTATACAACTACTGGACATATACCCAAAAGATGCTCCAACATATAACAAGGATACATGTTCCACTATGGTCATAGAAGCCTTATTTGTAGCAGCCAGAAGCTAAAAATCAAACCAAATGTCCCTCCACAGAGGAATAGATACCAAAAATGTGGTATATATTTACACAATGGTGCACTACTCAGCTATTAAAAAGAATGACTTTATGAATTTTGCATGCAAATGATTGGAACTAGAAAATATCATAAGTGAGGTAACTCCAAACCAAAACGATGCACATGGTATGTAATCACTGATAAGTAGATATTAGCCCAAAAGCTCAGAATACTCAAGGTACAACTCACAGACCATATAAAGTTTGACAAGAAGGAAAAACAAAGTGTGGATGCTTCAATCCTACTGAGAAGGGGGGAAACTAATCATGGGAAGTAGATGGAGGGAAGGACCTGGGAAGGACAGAGCAAGGGGAGGGCTTGAAGGGGGCCAGATCAGGTATGGAAGAGAAGAGAGAGAAATACAGAGGGGTCAGGAATGTTGTACTAGTTCTACATATTAGGCATGGATTTTTTTTTTGCCTGGGGAATAGGACTTAAAAATCTAATTGGAGAGCAGTTGGTTACCTCCATAACAATAAAACAACTATTGTCCCTGTAGATCCATCTTATTGGCACAGCAACCACAGTCCATGTGGCTTACATCTGGGAAAGTAAACGAGATAGCATCTTCCAGGAGTATGAAAGTTAACTAGCAAGGAGAAAGCTTCTAGCTCTGTAAGATGAAATAATGTATAAAGTGTGTCTTCAGCAATTAGATCTTACTATCTAGTTTATTTGGTGCCTAAGCAAGAAACATGTCAAATTCTGTATTGCTTGGAGCTATTAAAAGTTTAATTATGGATATATTTATGTCATGGGTTTCCCAACTGAAGGCCTTGATTTTGCTAGGAAAATGTTCTATACCTGCCAAATCCTCAAGCCCAAATACCTGTTTTTTAAATGGGAAATAAATACTTGTCTGTCACAGAGAATTAAAATATGAAGTTATACAATAATTTTCTTCTGATTACAGTTATTAACTATTTTTACTGAGTCAATGTTCTCTGTCAGAGAGAATATTTCATAATTATAGATTCATAAGCCAACTCAGGAGGCCACTGACAATTCAGTAGATTGTAAAATGAAGCCTTGTTGATTGCTGTTTCACTAACTTTTCAAACTGCTAGTTTTATTTCTTGCTTCAGTTATTTCAATATTCAACTATGTAATACACACTACATGAAGATAGACAAAGTCACTAAATATTTCTAGAGTAATATTCTTAAAAATTTCTGTAGAGTATATGCAAGTCACATTCATTCTGCCAGAGTAGCAATGCTTTATATAATCTCAGCAGTGGCTAAGTGGCAGCACCCTGTACTATAGAAAAGTTACACCATAGAAAAAAATTTAAATCTGTATTATACACATGTGTTCTTGAATCATGTGATCCTTTTCTAATGTGATCCATTTCTAAAATTTTATATTTGTTGATTGTCTTAGTTAGGGTTTTTCTACTATGAACATACACCATGAGCAAGGAAACTCTTTTAAGGACAACATTTAAGTGGGGCTGGCTTACAGGTTCTGAGGTTCAGTCCAGTATCATAAAGGTGTGATTACAGCAGTGTCCAGGCAGGGATGGTACAGGAGGAGCTGAGAGTTCTTCATCTTCATCTGAAGGGTGCTAGAAGAAGACTGGTTTCCAGGGAGCTAGGATGGGGGTCATAAAGCTCACACCCATGATGACACACTCCACACCTACTCCAAGAGGGTCACATCTCCTAATAACACTTCTTTGTAGGCCAAGTATATACAAACCATCACATCGATATAGTTACATCCAGTTCTTGTAGCTAACTCTCTAGGTAGCTCTATTTCTGAGAAAAAAAGAAAGATTTTTTTCTAATCTTGGCATTGTGAGGCATTTCACATAATATGAGAAGGAGGAGGAGAGAACATAGCCAAAGATCCAAGATGGAAAAGACCAAATGTCAGGGCAAATAATGATAACTTGATTACTTCATATTACTGTAAATATTTCATTAGAATTCCTTAATTAAGCCAGCAACTCTTCTTTTCAGTGTTCAAGGCAAAGGGCAGATAGCTTTCATTAGATACAGAGACATATTTCTACAGAATGGAAATTTTCATCTGACCCCAGAGTACAGAAAATATCTTTTGGAATTTTTTCCTGCTGAATTACAATGTCTGTGTTTAGAAATCTGACTGTAGATGACTTTGCAAATTAATGCTCTAAGAATCACTTCAAACAGTCAGTGGTTAGAAAACATGGCAAGTGTATTCCTCCTACTCCTCCTCCTCCTCCTTCTCCTCATCCTCCTGTTTCTCCTTCTTCTCCTCCTCTGCCTCATTCTTTTTTTCTATGCACTAGCCATCCTAACTTGAAGTAGGATTTAGGCTCCATAATAGTCCTTTGATTATACAACAGCATAATCCTAAATACCTTTGTGTTTCTTATGAATAAAAATACCCTGCTGTCTTTCTGGTATGAGTACTTTTTAAAAAAGAAAAAAAATGTGACAAAATTTCAGAATTGTTCCATAATTCTAAGATTACAAGATGGAAGACCTGGACAAAAGGTTTCTTCTATTATCTTATGGGAAAGGAAGAAGTCTTAGCACAAGTTTACTTAAACATCATTGTTCCTCATCTCAGAAGAATTCAGTCTACATGACAGAAAGCCAAAAACACTGTTTGACATACAAATAGAAGGTTTATAAATATATATGCATTGACATCACTCCTCCACATTATCTAGACATATATACATACAAACACTGTTTATCCTGAATATGCAACCACAGAACACAAAGCCATGTAAGTACAGAAGATATAATATTTCAAAATTGAGACAGCAAATAAATGATGTAGTAAGGTAAATAAAAATTTTGAAAGAGGCATTTTTCTTTTGTATACTATTTATGATATATATGATCTCATATATATACTGTGTATATGGATGGCAATTGTATCTATATTGGTTTTGGGGATTAGTAGTTATAGTTTCTTGTGTAGGTTCCACAATTTCTCCACCCATGCAGAGTTGGTATGTTTACAGTCCTAGGCATCAGTTACCTTGTATTGAGTGGGCCTTGAGCCCAATACACAGGTTTGGTATCTCCTCAAGATTCAACTACCACTATTGACGATATCTTGCCAAGAAGTCACTGTGGTAGTGAACAGATTTACTAGTTAAGTAGAACTTTAGGTTTCTCTTCTCCTGTGGCAACTGATAGTATAAGAGTTTATACTTGGAGAGGTTTCCAGGTCAGGACCAGTTCAATCTTTCTAAGTCTTGTGTTTGAAGGGTGTGTTTTCTTCAACTTTACTGTCTTATCTTCATGTGCTAGGACTCTACCAAGAGCAATAGCATAACCTATATTGTTTTGTGGATTGCTTGAACCCAAGCTGACTAGTGACTTAAAGGAAGAGATACTTTGTATGGAATTAGGGTTTTTGTTAGATAGTCTATGGCTCCATATTGTTACCCAATATGGCAAATGTTACACAAATATGCAAATATACAAAAATATGCACAAAATTAAACTATACACTTGTATAGATGCATATACATATGTGTGTGTATATACAAGTCTATGTGTGTGAATGTGTGTATATATATTTAATTAATCTTATAAACTATATTTTCCTGTGGTCTTTTCAAACATCCTTAGTGTTACTTACCTCTCCTTCCTTCCTATTCCTTTACATTGCCCTCCTTCCCTCTCCCCACCTGTTACCCATTGTCCCCTCTTTATGTTACCTACTATCTTCCCCTCTAGAGCTTCTTCTCCCTTTTACATCACCCCTTTCTTTTGTTTCCATGGCTTCTGAAGTTACTTCAAGTTATATACTCTAATGTAAAGTTTTGGATCTATGATTGACAAATGAAAGAGAACATTGTCTTTTGGGGTCTGGGTTATGTCACTAAGTATGATATTTTCCAGTTCTATTCATTTATATTCAAACTCATGCTCTTCTTTTATGATTCAATAGAATTCTATGTGTTTGTGTACCACGTTTTAATTATTCATTCATTAGTTAGACATCTAGGCTGCTTCTATGGCAGAGAAACTATGAGTAAAGGAGCAATAAATATGGCTAAGCAAGTATCTCTGCAGGAGATAATCATGTTTTTATGATATATGCCAAATACATTATTAGTTTTATAGGGATTATATAATTTGGCTTCCATAGTGGCTGCAGGAGTTTGTATAGTAGTAACACAAAGAATGAGGGTTTTCCTGCCTCCCAATCCTCACCAGCACTTAATTGTTCTCTAAATCTTATCCATTGTCTTAGTCGGGGTTTCTATTCCTGCAAAAACATGACCAAGAAGCAAGTTGGGGAGGAAAGGGTTTATTGAGCTTACACTTCCACACAGGTGTTCATTACCAAAGGAAGTCAGGACTGGAACTCAAGCATGTCAGGAAGCAGGAGCTGATGCAGAGGTCATGGAGGGATGTTTCTTACTGTCTTGCTTTCCCTGGCTTGCTCAGTGTGCTCTCTTATAGAACCCAAGAATACCAGCCCAGAGATGGCACCACCCACAAGGGGCCCTTCTCCACTTGATCACTAATCGAGAAAATGCCCCACAGCTGGATCTCATGGAGGCACTTCCCCAACTGAAGCTCCTTTTCCTATGATAACTTCAGCCAGTGTCAAGTAGACACACAAAAATAGCCAGTACATCCATTCTATCTTGATTAAGGTAAAATCCCAATGACTTTTCAACTTGAATTTATATAATTATAACTTTATAGACATAGCTTCTTTTGAAAACTTTCCATTCAAGTCTACAGCCTGTTTTAATTGGAGGTATTTGTTTTTCTTGTTGTTGTTGTTGTTGTGTATGTGTGTGTGTATGTTTTGAGATAGATAGATAGATAGATAGATAGATAGATAGATAGATGATAGATAGATAGATAGATAGATAGATAGATAGATAGATAGATAGACAGGTAGATAGACAGACAGGTAGATAGACAGACAGTAGATAGATAGATAGATAGATAGATAGATAGATAGATAGATAGATAGACAGGTATATAGATAGACAGGTAGATAGACAGGTAGATAGACAGACAGTAGATAGATAGATAGATAGATAGATAGATAGATAGATAGACAGGTATATAGATAGACAGGTAGATAGACAGGTAGATAGACAGACAGTAGATAGATAGATAGATAGATAGATAGATAGATAGATATAGAGATATAGTCTATAAGATGTATAGGTAGAAAAGATTTATTCCTACCCACAAAGAAAAGTTCACATAAAAATACAAATGGGAAGCCCAAATTTCATTCGCCCTTGATTTCAAGAAAATACTAAAAATTAGATGAAAGTTACTATCCTTACACTAGAACCATAAAGTTTAAAGAAACTATAGGATTGAAGAGATGACTTAATGGTTAAAAGCACTAGATACCTTTCAGAGATTTGGGTTCAATTACCAGGAACCAGAGGGATGTCCATAACCATCTGTAACTCCAGTTTTAGGAGATCTAATGCCCTCTTCTGGCCTCTCTGTGCTCTGAACATCCACAAGGTGCACAGACAAACATGTAGACAAAATACCCATGCATATAAAAACATATAAATATGATTTTGAAGACTCATAACTTCTGGTAGAAAGGGAGAACAAAAGTTAGATTATATGTAGTATATTTTAATCATGTTTTAGCAACTTTCCCTCACTAGTTACCAGGAGAATGAACAGTTAACTAAGCACAACGTCATCTTGGAACACATGAACAGGCTCTGGGTTTAGGGCTTTTATGACTTTTATCTCTATATGACAAACTGTTCTATTCCAAAGATTGGCAAACTATGAACCATGGTCCAATTTTCATATGTCACTTTAAGAAAACCAAAGGCAAAACCAAGTGTTTTGTAATACAGCTGTGCATAGTTATTTACAGGCTTCCGGTGACATCTATTACAAAATAGCACAGTTGTGGTCATAGGGACCACATGGCTATCAAAAACTGTGTGGCACCTTCTCTGTAACCTTTATGTTCTACATCTACCTCAAAATAGTCACATTCATGTGTTGTGGATTGCTGTTTGTATTTTCTTCTCCCTCAAGAGAGGGGCCTATACTCTGGTGACGACAGGTGAAATCCTAATTGATTAGATAAGGCTAGAGCCAGTGATTGGGCAGTAGAAAGAAAATATGAAGCTTAAAGTTTTAGAGAGGGGTAAGAGGAAGAAAAGAGATGAGATGGAGGACAGAGAGAAGATAGAGGAAAAAGAAACGGAACCAGAACAAAATGGCCTGGACAAGCTGCAAGTAGCTAGGGATTTCATAGATGGGCAATAGAGTAATGGAGGGTGCATTAGCCCAATCTAGGTGTGCAGCTTGTATTTACATCAACTGAGTTTCGTGTTCTTTGCATGGACATTTTGCGGTTGGAAATTTACCGTTATAAATCTGGGTGTTATATTGTAAGTCTCTGGGTGGTATATTGTAAATCTCTCTTGTTGTCATTTTCTGGAGCTAAGGGGCTCTGAGCTGGTGGCAGCTGGCTTTCTGCAGGCTAGCCACAGGGGTGGATGGCCTGAGAAGTGCAGGCAGTATGGGAGTATCTGGCTGTGGGAACCAGGGCAAGACCACCATGTGGGGCTGGCCAGGCAGGTGAGTGAGACTGCCAATGATGGGGATTCGCTGGATTAAGCATGTTTCATTTTAATAAAACTAAGTACTACATCTATATATTGCATATAAAACCAGGGATTCTGTTTTTATTATCAAAATGTTTTCATTTTGCATAATTAAATACAAGTTAGATGTGTTAAAATACTATTAGGCTTGTCATTTTGCAATAAATTCATAGAATTTTTGGCTCTTATTTTATCATTTATACACAAATTCTAATATTATGCATTGATTATTCATGAGCAAATTCTAAGTTTGTTTGCTTTGCCAGTAAATATGAGATAATTGCAAGTATAAATATGAGGTCATTACGAATGTGCTCCCTAAACTATAGCTTAAACGGAAAATTATTTGTTTAGGGTAAGTGAATTTTGTAATACAATAAGGACTGAATTTCTAGAGATATAATCATTACACACCTACATAGCTACATTATATTTAAGGAGACTACAGCCATAGATATAGCAAGATTCTTAATATAATACATCTGTGGATGGAGTGGAACTCTGAGGCCAATGATCTAAGACACCCACAAAATAATTTGCAAATGTAATAAGGAAGGTTCTAATACATATTCTAAATTGCTTTAAAAAACAGAGCTCTGTTCCTATGAACTAATGGCTCAAGACTCAAACAACTATCATAATTCCAAAAGCCATAAAAATATTAGTATTTACAGAAATGAAGGTTTATAAAGTCAATGTTAAACAAAAACAAAAATATTTCATAAATTATTAAAATAATTCCATTAAAGTATTAAAGTAAGAAAACAATATTTGAATGAAGTAACATTGGCATTGTGAAAAGTAGAAGAGCAGCTAAGTGAGTAAAGACATAAACAAAGGGAAAGGGAAGGGAAGAAAAGGGAAGGGAAGGGAAGGGAAGGAAAGGAAAGGAAAGGAAAGGAAAGGAAAGGAAAGGAAAGGAAAGGAAAGGAAAGGAAAGGAAAGGAAAGGAAAGGAAAGGAAAGGAAAGGAAAGGGTATCGAGACTCATTCAGAGATTCAAAACTAAAAATGATTATCACAAAGAGTATGATAGTTGTCATTTATGGTATTTGTTTGCTAAAGTATAACAGTAATATATAATTTTTTATTAGGACAAAAATATAGTTAGCTATAAGCCTACAAAGGGAATCTTTATAAATTGAAATTTATTAAAGTTTATTTATAGTCTAAAAAGTTTAAAGGTAATAAATTATTGCCTTCTAAAACTGTATTGGTATTTAAAGTGACACATAGCAATCTTGACATGAATGTAAAAAAAAAAAACAAAACAAAACAAAAAAACAAAAAAAAAACCCTAATAGCTGAATATTTCCTGCCAAGAAGTCTTACAAGAAAACATAAAAATCTGAAATGCATTTGTTGTCTTGAAAATTTAAGCTGTAATATTGCTAGAGTCTTTTCATTAAATATGTATAAATATTCGACACACTTGCAAATAAACTCCAGATATTTAAATAGATAAGTAGGTAGGTAGGTAAGTAGATAGGTAGATGATAGATATAGAGAATTAATCACTTTGAAGTTCATTGACAAAGAATTAGCATGAGTAAAATTGTTTTCTATGAAAGTAAAGAATGAGACCATCTTATCCATACAGAACACTCCAAGGTATTTTGAAGTCTAAATGATTAGTTTTCTGGTTATAAATAGTAGATTTTCTTTCATTCCTTACTGAACTCCTTGAAATACCAAAGAATTTCTTTGAGTTTTATTTTGTTTTTAAGAGAATTAGAAGAAAAAGAAGAAAGAAGAAGGAGGAGGAGGAGGAAGAGAAGAAGGAGGAGGAGGAGGAGGAGAAGGAAGAAGGAAGAAGAAGAAGAAGAAGAAGAAGAAGAAGAAGAAGAAGAAGAAGAAGAAGAAGAAGAAGAAAGAAGAAAGAAGAAAGAAGAAAGAAGATAGATACACTTCAAAGAAAAATTCTAAGTATATGAGTGTTAAATAAGTTATCAGTTTCCAAAACTGAACACTGAATAGGCTCTTGTAAAGGCCAGTTGTGCTACAGGAAGTTTTGAAGCCTGGAGGACAGGGCATCACGTGGCCCATGGAAAGGAATGAAGGCAGAAACAGTGGTTAAAGTGCAATAGTTAATGAAATCTCCTTTCTCACTACAGAGGGGAGACTCCAGGGCTTCAATCTCCAAGCTCAATCACTTCCCCACTTGTGTATAGTCAACTTGACACAAACTGTAGTTATTTGTGAAGTGTGACTCTCATTTGAGAAAATTCCTCTGAAAGATCTGTAAGTCTAGTGCGTTTTCTTCCTCACTTATGAGTACTCTCAGCCCTTTGTGGGCTGTATCCCAAACCCCATCCCAGGTAGTACTGGGTGTATAAAAAACCAAGGTGAGAAAGCCAGAAGGAGCAGACCAACATGCAGGATTCCCATGTGTCTTCTGCTGCAGTTACTGCCTCCAGGTTCCTGCCCCGTTTGAGATTCAGTCTGACTTCCCTAAGTGATGAACTGTTGTTAACCTGGAAGTGTAAGAAGAAATAAACCCTTTCACTCAAAATCACTTTTGACTTTATTAACAGCAATAGAAACCCCAACAAAGACATACACTGAGGGTTTTCTCTGGTCTAAAAACCAACAGCTAAGTTGGGGAAAAGGGTTTCTTACTCAGTAAATAGCAGCTGCAGGAAAACTTCATTCACTTCAATGTGAACATTTTGGTATGACCCCTACATACACTTCCCAGTATGCTATTATTTCAAACCCTCTAGATAGTTAATAAGGTCAATTTCCGTGGAGTACATCTTACACAAGAAAAAAATACATTAAAATGTGAGCAATTGTTCCCAGACCATAGGAAAATCAAGTTCTACTACATTAGGACTTCTATTGTATGCAAAGAATTAACCTTTCTTCTCTGCATAGAGAATGCTACTACTAGCTTTATATATTTGGGTGAGAGGTGTGACAAAACATAACCTATTCTTTCTCAAGAATTTATTTTGAAAAGACAAGGCCTACAGGAAATTCACAAGTCCACTCACACATGGAAAGCACTCAGCTTCCCTGGGTCGTTTTCTCCCAAGTGAAAAATGTCTGTGAAAATCCTCAAACATAATAAGTAGAATCCAAAACAAACAATCAAATAAGCAGAAAAAGGGAAGAATATATTTAGAAAAGCATATTATAAAATATTTCTAAATTGTGCATCTAGAAGACAAGAAAGCTTTTTGATAAATGGATCTTTTTTTTTTTAAAAAGAATTTTGGGAAGACATAAACACATTCACTAAAATAAGAAAGCGAAATGATTGGCGGATAAATCAGGACATTGTTTTGGGAAACAGTTAAAAGGAGAATAATGAAATGTACCGAAAAGAATTACCAGAATTCCAGAAAGAAAACAGAACGATAGAGAGGGGCTCAGAAGGGAAATTTACCAGGACTGGGATCATGGACGAGTCAACCCAGGGAAAAACAACCTCTTTTTTTTTTTTTTTTAGTGAACATTTATTTATTTGTTTATCTAAGTGAGGAAAAAGGAGATTATCAGTCACGGAATAGCATGAAAGGACTCCAAAGACAAAGCACTACATGAAACAAACCAAACTGGAAACAGCCATGTATATTTTCTGATTCTGTATTTTTGATCTCCTGGAGGAGGTAAAACTGAAGGCAAAAAGAAACAAACAAATAAACAAAAACAACCTCTTACATAGAAGAAAACTAAAGCTAGGGCCACTCAAAGATTTAGGAATCCAGAATAAAGGGTAGTGAAATTAGAAGCCGAAACATTGACATGGTAATGGTAATATTACACCTGTAATAATTTCAAGGAATAAAGATTATTTCCTCTTTGGGATTTTTTTTGGGGGGGGGATATTTTATTTATTTACATTTCAAATGTTATCCTCTTTCCAGGTTTCCCTCCGCAAACTCCCTATCCCATTCCCTCTCCCCCTGCTTCTATGAGGGTACTCCCCCAGTCAACCACGCACTCCCTCCTTACCACCCTGGAGTTCCCCTACACTGGGGCATTGATCCTTCACAGGGCCTCTCCTCCCATTGATGCTAGATAAGGCCACCCTCTGCCTCAAATGCAGCTGGAACCATGGGTAGCTCCATGTACTCTTTGGTTGGTGATTTAGTCCCTTGGAGCTCTGTATGGTTGACATTGTTGTTCTTCCTATGGGGTTGCAACACCTTCAGCAACTTTAGTATTTTCTCTAACTCCCCCATGGGAGTCCCCGTGCTCAGTCCAGTGGTTGCAAGCATTCACATCTGTATTTGTCAGGCTCTGGCATAGCTTCTACAGAGACAGCTATATCAGACTCCTGTCAGGAAACATTTCCTGACATCTACCATAGTGTCTGGGTTTGGAGACTATATGGGATGGATGCCCAGGTGGGGCAGTCTCTGGATAGCCTTTTCTTCGGTCTCTCTGCTCCTCTT
Source organism: Apodemus agrarius (assembly GCA_964023405.1). Classification (NCBI taxonomy): domain Eukaryota; kingdom Metazoa; phylum Chordata; class Mammalia; order Rodentia; family Muridae; genus Apodemus; species Apodemus agrarius. The sequence continues at coordinate 84,478,554 of OZ030012.1, read as the reverse complement.
TGGTCGTTTACCCTGCACATCATGTATTCAAAACATTCAGAGTGATAAGAACTTGCTTTTAGACATGTACTGCCCCTAGAATCTTATCTTCAATGCACCCTTTAAAGAAACTCAAACAAAAACAAGAGATTGAATAGGATTCAGAAAATAAGAGATTAAAGGAACAAATCAGACAAAAGAGGTATGCCATAAGGGAGATTTCATGGTGACAGTCTTACTGCTGCCCTAGGAAGGTGCTAGACCTTAAGGAAGTAAGTCACAAGTTAGCAAAAGATGTCTAAAACAGAGTGAAAGACTGAAATAGGGTTTGTGAAGCACTGAAGAGCAACTGGTGTACATTTAAGTCATGGGAAGATTTTAACGACATACTTCATAGAGGCTGAAGAGAATGCTACCGAATTAGCTTCAGAGCAGAAGATGTAGGAAAACAAGAATTACCATATTATTCAAAATAGCCCTTCAATAAATTTTACATAGAGAAAATATGTAAAAATGAAAATAATCTGCCCAGTGTTCTGAAAACATGGACAACATAGTATGGGGGGGGGGTGTCTGCACACCCGTGATCTTATTAACAATTTCTGTACTAGTTGACACTTTGTTGCTTTAATGAAATACTGTAAAAACCAACATGGTAGAGAAAATATTTATTTACCTTAAACTCCTATATAACAGTCAGTCTTTGAGAGAACTCGGGGTAAGAACTCAAGTTGAAACCTGGAGGTAGGAGCTGGGGCAGAGAGCATAGAGGACCATGGATTGCTGACTTTCTTCCAGCCTCGTGTTCACTATCTGCTTTTATATAGCCCAGACCCAGGTGTCTAGAGGTGGTATTAATGAGAATGGGCTTGGCTTGCCTTCATCAATGAACTAATTAATGAGTGCCCCCACAGATATCCCCACAGGCCAAACTGATGGAAGTAATACCTCAACTGAGATTTCCCCTTCCCAGGTTACTCTAGATTGTGAAAAGATGGCAAAAAAAAACAAAAACAAAAACAAAAACAAAAAACAAAAACAAAAAACAAAAAAACTAGCCAGCACATTCACATTAGCAATTGGTCCAAAAATGAAGGTAATGCTCAAACCTTACTAGGACAGGAGCTTGCACTGGAAGAAAACATTCAGAAGGCAGTGTACTATCTGATCAAAGAGAAGCCATTGTTTTATTAAGACAAAATTCTTAAAGAATTTTATGCAGTGTATCTTGATCATTTACTGCCAACCTCCTCCCAGATCCACATCTCATTCCCCACTTCATGTAGTCATTTTTTAAAGAAGAATCAATTTAGAAGCAATATTGATTCTCTTGCTCTTACAATATATCCACCCCATATTCCAAGATGTTATCCTAGTCTTAAGCGAACAGACTGTTTTATAAATGTATAAATTGGAGGCCGGTGTATAAATTCACCCACAGTGAATTGATCTCTGGGGTTTGACTATATGTGTTTTCTGCTTGATGGTTGGTTGGTTTGACATTGTTGTTGTTGTTGTTTTGTTTTGTTTTGTTTCAGTGTTTTTCATGGTCTCAATCTGTTGCAACAAGATGCTTCTTTGATGATGGATGAGAGCTTCACTTATCTATGGAAATAAAAGTGATATGTAGAATGTAGTTATGGTTTAGGAAACTGGCAATAGTAGATTCTGTTCTGGGTTCCAGGGCCTTACAAACCACAGGTAATTGGCTACATTAACAATGCCAAGGATGAATTCCCTCCTATTACATGGGCCTTAATTCCAAATATGTGTCTTTGGTTGCCTTCCCCATGTAAGCGCCACTACTACACTTTGCAGGCATCTCACCATAGTGGCCATTGTTGCCATTGGTCACTATTGCAGCTGGAGAGGACTATTGATTGCTTTCCTCTTTCTGAATACTTGGCTACCATTGAGATAGCTATTTTGCAGCTATGAAGGCTACTCCTCAGCAAGGAGGACGATCTCCCAGGTAAGATTCAGGACGATTCGAAATTCTGTGTCTAATACATGTGGTATTTTCAGCAATAGGGTCTTGCTTTCCTCTGTAAGAATCAGCAATGGCCATACCAATAACCTTCATTATTCAAGGTGGTCTCTTTGACTCCCCTGACCAACAACTTAAAATGTTTCATGTAACTGGCATTGTGGTTTTGTTAAGCAGTGTGGTTCGTTTTTTGAGGGGAGGGCATTCATCAGCCCTATTGATGTAATTTCAATTATTACATACATTCATATATGTGTGTGTGTGTGTGTGTGTGTGTGTGTGTGGCATATAACATATAATTTTAAGTAGCCATTAAATAATATAAACCCTAAGGCTTTACCAACATCCTTAGTTTATTTATTCCTTCTCATTTCTTCTTCCTCATGTTGCCCACTCTCCTCTCTCCCCAGGCAAATCTCCTTCATCCATTTAATTGTGTCCTACAATTTTCCCCCTTTTTTCCTTCTTTTTACTCCAGGTTCATAACTCCCTAGGAATAGTGTCACACAACATTCCAACTTTTGAAAAAAATTTAACCTCACTTAGTACAAGGAAAAATTCAAATCTAGGGAGCTGAAGAGAGATGGGACAGTGGTTAAGAGCACTGGCTACTCTTCCAGAGGTCCTAATTTCAATTTCCAGTAACCACATGGTAGCTCACAACCATCTGTAATGGGATCTTATGCCCTCTTCTGGTGTGCCTGAAGATAGCAACAGTGTACTCACATACATAAAATAAATAAGTAAACAAACAAAAATCAAAACAAACAAAAAACCCAAAACAAACAAACAAAAAAACCCAAAACAAACAAAGAAAAAAAAAACCAAGCAAGCAAATGGGATTCCATTCTAACAATCATAATAACAAAGTCAAATCTTGATACTATTAAAATGGTGGTAAGTCAGAATAAAAGCTGCAATTTTCAAATATTCCTAAAGATTGTAAAACTGACTTACTTGACATAGAAGACAATTTGGTAAGAACCACAATTAAAATTGCTGCTTCATTTTTATACAATGACTCTGCTTCTGTTAAGACAGTCTTCAGGGGGGAGGGAAAAGGGCATGTGGGACCCTTGGGGTGGGGAACCAGAAAAAGGGAAATGAATTGTAAATATAGAATATATCCAATAAAAAAAAGAAAAGGAATTCAAGGCACACACAAAAAAGACAGTCTTCTGTTGTTAGGTCAGTTGTTTGTGATCTTCTGTGTACTTAAAAGTTTTCTTGGTATAATTGCCTGTAAGAGCAGAAGATTGTAAGTCCTCTGTCCCTGATCTACCATTGCACACTGGTGGTCTCAGGATGCAGAGGAGCTAGGAAGCATGGTCTCTGGTGGCGGTGAGTTCTGCAAGTAAAGATGACCCAGAAGACTGTCAGAGAACAACTTATTCTTTGAAATAACAGGGTTGGTTAATATAGCTAGAGTCAGGAGGAGGAGAGAATAAGAGGACAAGGGAGCATGCACCTAATTTGCATATGCAGACCTGATTGAAGACAGGCAGGCACACAAACACATAGTATATATATATATATATATATATATATATATATATATATAATATATAATGCACACATATACACACACAGACACATATGTGCATGCATGCTCGGAAGATCGAGATTGCTCAAGGATGCAGGAACTTTCAAAGAATATCAGTTAGGTTAGCATGTTGCTGGTCACATGATTTATGAAAAACCAGTTCTCTGGTGGGGAAACAGAGCCTAACAGTCTTTATCATGACATGGCATTTGTCTCTATGGAGTTGAGTAGGCCCACACCTCATTTGGGTAAGGAGTGACCCCACTGCTGTCATGCAGACTGAGAGCTGTCCTGGGTATGGGCAGTGCTCTTCTGTCCCTCATCTGGCTTTGGAACCGAAACCTTTTCATCAAATGGTTAAATAAATCATATTCATCCATAAAATGAACTGGGAAGGCCAGAAGATGTGTCAACAGGCAACCAGTGGCCTAACATATATGGGCTCTAGGTTAGATTCTGTGCCATGAAACAAAAACAACAAAACTCATAAAGCTGCTCATAAAATGAATGCTTTTCTGGGAATATGGTTATGTGTCAAAGGTACCTTTTAAAGTCACTCATTTTGTGAAAGACGACAATATTTGACGTAACAATTGATAGTTAGTTTAGAAGTTGTCATGGAATCCAGGAGGATTACAAACAAAAAAAGATATAAAAATCTTCACAGACTACCCTTGTTTTTTGGGTTTTGAACAGTAGCAGTGTTAAAAAGTTCTATTTAAATTTTGAAACACTATTTTAAATTTTATTCAGAAACTTATAAACTGTAAGCAAAATGGCTGAAAGTTATTATCTGCAGTTATGATGGTTTATATATGCTTGGCCCAGGGAGTGACACCATTAGGAGATGTGGCCTTGTTGGAATAGGTGTAGCCTTATTGGAGAAGGTGGGCCTGTGCTTTAATATCCTTGTCCTAGTTGCTTGGAAGCCAGTTTATCCTCAGGGGCCTTCAGATGAAGATGTAGATCTCTCAGCTCTTCCTGCATCATGCCTGCCTGGGCACTGCCATGCTCCCATCTTGATAATCAACTGAACCTCTGAACCTGTAAGCCAGCTCCAATTAAATGCTATCCTTATAAGAGTTACCTTGGTCATGGTATCTGTTCACAGCAATGAAACCCTAAGATACCAGTTAAATGATAAAAAGAAATCATTAAAATGTTAATGTCTATCAATCTTAGAAGCACTGATACAGGGCACAAATTGAACAACCATACCTACATGTGTCCAACACATAGTATCTGATAACGCCATTAGAAAAATAATAGATGGTATCAAGAGAGAAAATGAAACTTGCATCATTACCTCATATCATATTTTAAGCTAGTTCTAAAAAGAAAGTGAATGTATCTATGGCCAGGAGGATCCTAAATATTACATATGATCACTGCATTTGCAATCCATGTCCAAAAAGGATTAGTTTAAATGTTCTGTGAAGAGGTAAAATTAGATCAGGGAAGTGATCTTCCAGACAGAGCTCAATCTCAGTGGCCCATGAAACCCCAGTTATTTCTAATCTGCCCTCCACAGGCAGTTAGGCACAGACTTCCCTGGCTTATGCTACAACCAGCTTTGCTCACACAGACACATAAATCACAGCTCCTCTCTGTTGTCATTGTAAACCCACCAGCAAGGATAGTGTGGATATTCCCTTTAGATCTGATGTAATGTGTTTTGTAATTGGCCCACCAGCCTGATTCTCTTGTTGATACCTGCTCATTTCCTAGCAAGGAACTTTGTTTCAGGACGCTGGACTTAGTCTCAACATGAAATGGTCTTCTTGACTTTTCTCCGAGCATAAGTCTTTTTCCTGGATTTGTACAGTGGTTATAACTTTACTTTGCAAGTATGGAACATAATTTCAAAAATAGAAGTTTACCCTTCTCATTTGTATTCTTTATGCTCTTTTCTAGTCTTCCCATTCTCTGTGTTGAGTATTTTATTCATGACATTCAAATCTGGCAATTATACAGAAAGAGATAATTTTCAAATACGATTTCTGAAAACATATGTACCATTTCTCCAATTTTGTGTTTATTTTGTTCACTGTTTAAATAAAGTTGGGAATATAAATGGAGTCAAAATTTATTAGTGCTTCATCCTTGTATAATTTGCTTTTTGTGGTATCACAGACACTTGACTTGAGCTGGTAGGGACTTATTCCTATGTTTAAACCAGGGATGTCAACACCTGACTCATTACGTTTTGGGGAGGATTAGTTAAAAATCCACTGTGATTGTAACCTACTGATCATAAAAATAAATGTTATTTCTCCCAGCTTATACATAACTTAACATTTGGGCAGTTACAAATGCTGACACTGTTCCCATGGAAGGATAATGTGTAATGACTCAGCCGTCTCAAGCCAGTGGTCTCATTTGCGAACACCTGTGTGCTAGTGCACAAGGCTTGTTATCCTCCCTCTGAAAGAAACTGTCTTCATAAATTTATTCGCAATGCTAAGAAGTGATAGTTCTCGTAAGCTGTAATTTCACAATGCTCAGACAAGGAAAGCAAGCCCTTCAGAACTCTCCTCCCAGTCCTGAAGCCCCATATGGAGGGTGTGCAGCTGCTTGTGGAAAGAAGTGTTCCTGCACAGGGGGAGGTAGGTTAACCTAAGGAGACTGGATGGATACAGACCACAAGGAACAAGCTCACTCATATGTTAAACTCTGCCTCTTTCTTTTGAAGCCACCAAGAATGCTTTCTGTCAAGCTTCCAAGTAAGCAGAGCAGCCTGGCAGGAGCTTATGGTGTGCCGCTTCAGCGCACAGAGAGATTTGCTTCACCTCACAGTCTGTGTGTTTGTATGCACATCCTGAGTCCCACTCTTGTGTCAGTAAGTCACAGGCGAAGATGCTGGTTGAGTTCATCACTGACACAATACAGAGTCATTTGGGGGGATTTTGCAGTAAACACAACATGAGAACATAAGCCTATGTGACACACACCTGCACCCACTCAGCAAAACCATTGGGCCTTGCCTATCTAAATTCAGACTGAGCAGTATCTGCGGATGAGAAGGGACTGAAGGATCTGAGGGCATTTGCAGCCCCGTGGAGGGAACAGCAGTGTCAACAGGCCAGACTCCCGTCCCCGGAGCTCCAGGGGACTGGTCTACTAACCAAAGAGTACACATGGATAGGCCCATGGCTCCGACCGTGTATGTGGCAGAGGTTGGGCATGTTGGATATCAGTGGGAGGAGAGGCCCTTGGACCTGAGCGTGTTTGATGCCCCAGTGTAGGGAAATGCCAGGGCAGGAAGGCAAGGGAAGGCAGGAGTGGGTGGGTGGGGGAGCATCCTCATAGAGTCAAAGGGAGGAGGGACAAGATAGGGGGTTTCTGAAAGGGAGACCTGGAAAGGGGAAAACATTTGAAATGTAAATAAAGAAAATATCCAATAAACTAAAACAATATTGGAAAACAAACACAAACACACACACACACACACACACACACACACACACACACACACACAAGAGGCAAAGACCAGTTGAGCTGCCTAAAACAGTTTCAGATAAAATGAGTAACCTAGCAAGGACAGGGCAATCTCCAAGCTGCTAAGTGGCCTGCAGGTTTACAAGGCCCTCCTGTTTTCCAGGTTATAAGATCTTGCAACCATTCTGGGGTGGGATTTTGACGATGTAGTTGTCTTTGAGGCATTCTTGTCTGGTAAGTAACCCCTTACCCATATTCCTGTAAGAAATCTTATTCATCCCCAGAGGTTCACCAAGTTGGACATTGTGGGTTTCTATACTTTGGTCTCTCATCAGTTGCCTACTTGATGAGTATATCATTGCAACTCCCCTAGAACACACAAGTTAATATGTCTTATGCATCGTACTCTGTACAGAGAATTAATATAAAATGTATAGTTAGTATTTATTATAGTTGTAAATTTATAAAAATGCCAAAAATCTTACAATCTTCTTATTAAGCATTCAATCATTCCGAAGAAGCCTTAACCACACTAAGAATCACCCCATTGTCTTCCATACATAGAATCTGTAAGCAAACTCTAATCGACTGGTCTAATTCTACACATATCAGTAAAGAAATTATATAATATGTAATATCTTATGATAATCTTTCCTTTTATTAATTAATTTCTGTTCTTTAATTCAACAATACCCAACTGTATACCTAGAACATAGATTCTTTATTCATTTCCTGGTTGCTAGAAAGTAATTGTATATGTTGGCTAATGAACCAATTTTAGCAGAGGCATTTGGGCTCTTTTGTACATACTGTACATGTGATATGTATTTTCTTAGCCTTCTAGTTTGAATAGAACTGTATATTTGAATCAAAAATGTATTTCCCATACTATTTAGCATGATGAGCTTAAAGTGTGCAGTTTAACACAATCAATCCTTTTATTGGATTATTTTAAATTTTTTTCTTTTAATACTATAAGTACAATTATACATGTCATTTTCATTTTGATTTTTGCTTTCCTTTATGTGTGTATGACAGGTATAGATGGATGGATGGATATATATATATATATATATATATATATATATATAGAGAGAGAGAGAGAGAGAGAGAGAGAGAGAGAGAGATAGCAAATACATATGCATGTGTGATCAGAGAGCAGGAATATATATGGGTGTTACATGTGAAAGCTAGGCAAAAACCTAGGGTGTTAAGATTTGCTCCTTGGATATCAGCTTATTTTAAAATATGTTTATTGAAGTAATTTCTCTCACTGACCGGGAACTCACCAAGAAGGTCTGGTTGGGGGATGCTGTAGAGATCCATCCATCCCTGCCTTCCCAGCAATCAGAATCTTTGTCATCATTTCCAACCTTTCTTATTTATTTATTTGTTTATTTATTTATTTATATTAGATATTTTATTTATTTACATGTCAATGTTATCCCTTTTCCAGGTTCCCCTCTGGAAACCCCTATCCCTTCCCCTCCCCATTCTTCTATGAGGGTGCTCCTTCACCCACCCACCCACTTCTGATTCCCTGTCCAACCTTTTTAAATGTAGATTCTGTGGGTCAAGCTCAGGCCTTTGTGCTTCCAAGAAAGCCCTTTATTGGCTTTGTTTTCTAACAAACGCAATGATTAATTATTGTTTGTTAAATTTTGTTTCTCTAAATCTCTTCTCTCTTCTTTTCCATTATACAAATACCTTCTAAATGAATATTTTGCATTAAGTGAATATTCACTTTTGTGGTGATTTTTAACTACATGCAGCATTATGTTTTAAAACTATTTTTTTAAAGATTTTGTGGCTCACTGTACAGATTCCAACTTGTCAATATCTACATGAAATCAACTAACAGTTCCCAAAAGACAAAATTTCTCTGATTTTACTCTATTCCCAATTTACCCTTTATTACCATTACACATGTACAAATCCTGGAAACCGATTGATCTATTCTGTATAGTGTAACAGTACAGAAGTTGAAACTTGAAAGGAAACTGCTTATATATTACAGTTTGTTTGTAGTAACCATTCTTTCACAACTGATCTTTTTTTTCCATTTCCTCTTGTGTACTGGAAAGTTATTTCCTTGTGCCAGTAAAAAGTTTGTTTAACTCACTTTTTCCTACCATTATTGTGGAATAATATTTCCATATTCTATCACCCCAAAATATAGTTGTGCACATATATTCTTATATATTTGTTTTTAAATCAGTTAGGAAAGGAGAAAATAGGCAACATTGCCTGATTTACTAGTTTTCTATGATTTAATTTTACTTATTCACTTTATTACAGATATAAATTACTGTGTGGAATCACTTTCTTTCTGCCTGAATAGCAAGTTTTCTTGCAATAAAGTCTCAGCTTTTATTCAATCTGAACATAACTTTTGCTTTCATTTTTGAAGAGTGTATTGGGTTGACAAGCTTTCGTTTGAGCCTGTTAACGTGTCCTTTATGTCTCTTGGGAGTGAGGGGAGGTGCTGATCAAGGTATATGTAAGTAGAATTAGCTCCAAGTGATAAACTTCCAGGAGATTATTAAAGCAGTGTTGCCGAGTGAAGAACTGAGTCAACACTCTAGCTCTGCTTGCTGTCTGTTGGTTTTTTGTTTTTTTTTTTTTTTTTTTTAATTTTATTTTCTATATTCTATGTTTACATTCCAAAGGCTTTCCCCTTTCCCAGTTCCCACCCACCATAGTTCCCATAGTTCCTCTCCCCCCCATCTGTTCCCCAATAATTCCCCCTCCCCCCTCGGTTTCTTTACTAAACTGGAAGCAATCTTTACAGGCCCAGGGTCCTCTCCTTTCTTCTTCTTGGGAATCATTTGACTTGCTATTTGTGTCTTGAGTATTTAGGGCTTCTGGGCTCATTAATATCCACTTATCAGTGATTGCATTTCAGGTGCATTCTTTTGTGATTGGGTTAATTCACTCAGGATGATATTTTCCAGGTCTAACCATTTACCTACAAATTGCATGAATTCATTATTTTTAATTGCTGTGTAGTATTCCATTGTATAAATATACCACATTTTCTGTATCCATTCCTCCTTTGAGGGATATTTGGGCTGCTTCCAATTTCTGGCTATTATAAACAAGGCTGCTATAAACATAGTGGAGCATGTGTCCTTATTGCATGCAGGGGAATCCTCTGGGTATATGCCCAGGAGTGGTATGCCAGGGTCCTCTGGAAGTAACATGCCCAATTTTCTGAGGAACCGCCAAACAGATTTCCAGAGCGGTTTTACCATTTTGCAATCCCACCAACAGTGGAGGAGTGTTCCTCTTTCTCCACATCCTCGCCAGCACTTGTTGTCTCTTGAGTTTTTAATCTTAGCCATTCTGACTGGTGTGAGGTGGAATCTCAGGGTTGTTTTGATTTGCATTTCCCTGATGACTAATGATGTTGAACATCTTTTAAGGTGTTTCTCGGCCATCCGAATTTCTTCTGGTGAGAATTCTTTGTTTAGCTCTGTGCCCCATTTTTTGATAGGGTTATTTGGTTCTTTGCGGTCTAACTTCTTGAGTTCTTTGTATATATTGGATATTAGCCCTCTGTCGGATGTGGGGTTGGTGAAGATCTTTTCCCACTTTGTTGGTTGCCGTTTTGTCCTTCTGACAGTGTCCTTTGCTTTGCAGAAACTTTGTAATTTTATGAGGTCCTGTCTGTTGGTTTTTAAAGTCATTCATTTTGGAGATCACACAGCTGGGCAATCGACTCCTGGTCTCCCTCTGGCTCTGGGGACCATGCTCTCTACTGAAAGGAGTGAACAGTTCAAATTCCTTTGTAAAGAGTTGCCTTTCACTGTGTTTCCTACCAAGTACCATTATTCAGTTACCTCTTGACTATTCTAGGCGAAGATCATGTTCCTCTACTTCTCCAGGTTTAGCCTTTTCCCCATCTTTCCTTGTCCTCTGAGGAATATATTCCCTTTGTATCCTAATAACTAACTTCCAGATTAACATTTCCTGAAGAAATGATCAAAGTCCAATAGCTCCTAATGATAACTTTTCAGTATGTTAACAGAACTCAACATTTCTGGCCAGTAGAGAACTGAATCCCTGGCATCAGAAAAACAGCCCCTCCCTCGTCCCCCCCCAACTCTTAACTACCCTGGGATTTCTAGATATCTTGTTGTCCACCTTTCTAATATTCCTTCAAAATCCCCTGTGCAAACATTGTATTTGTGGCTACAAGGCAAGATGGCCTTTGTGAGTGACAGCATCTGTCTTTTGAGGGTCCTAGCATTCTTATACCAATTTGCCTCTAGGTCCTTGGCTTTCTTGAGCTATAAGCAATGAACTTGTGTTCACTGTTACACTTTTGGTAATATAGTTATTGACTGACTGTATATTTAATATTAAAACATATGTATATATAATATATATTTAAACTCCCTTTATGTTTTAGTCTTCAGAATGCAAAAATCTCTAGTAATATGATGCTTAAGTTTATGGGTCCTTCTTCCTAAGAGTTCAAATGCTTGTGGAACTATTCCCATGATTCCCTTGTCTTGATTACTATAATTTCCAACTCCACATTTGGTTCCTTTTGCTCCATATTGAGCCCTATCTTTGCCTGTGGTGAGATGTGGTCATCACAGATGACTTCTTTTGTTTCACCCTGATTTCCCTTGGCTCTTTGGATGTGTTTGCAATTGCTGCTTTGAAGCCTTCATTTGCTAAGTTCACTGTGTGACTTCCTCAATGACAGTTTCTATTGCCTTTCTTTTTGCACATAGTATTTTTCGGTCATACCTCCTTAATTCTTTGAGTATAGCACATTGTTTTGGTGAAAAATTAACATGTAAATAATATACCATATAAGTGTTGAGTTTTCATGCCTAGCTCTTCATGGTTAATTGCTTTCCCATTTGTAGTTTTTTATTGTGATTTAACTGTACTATTTCACTTAGGTTGATGTCTCCTGAGGTGCGCATCTTCTGAGCTCGTTCTTAGAAGGCAACCCTGGAAATTCGTAGACTCTTCCTGACATGACTGGAATTTGAGCAGAGTTCCTTTTGTACCTTGTGTCATCTCTGGCTGCTCTACCACAGTAGATATTATGCCCAGCTCTTAGTATCCACTAATTTCCATCTGATTGCTCGATTCTTTGCTACAACGCCAAAGTCTCCAGTGTTGAACAATATAGACTGTTTAAAGTCAGAGTCTTAAGGAGCGGGAATTGTTAATATAAGAATTCCCTAACCCAGCAGGGTTCTTTCTTTAATTTTCAGTGTTATTTTCTTGATTATCAGCATTGTCATTAATAAATATTGTACAGCCATTGAGCTTCTCTTATTAACTCACCATACCTATTGTTTTATACAATGAACTTCCACTTTGTCCATTCAGAGTTTCAAAGCTTTAAAAACCCTCCCCTTCAGAAGTATCTGTTCCCAGTGCCCTGCAAATTCAGGCAGGAACAATAGACCACTTCCTTCCTGTGACACTCTGCTGCTCTCAAGTGGCTAGCTTCACAAAGTTTGAATTGAATTATTGTTTCTCAGAGAAAGTTTCTGTGCACCTACCTAATCACAGTCATTCCAAACCATAATTACTATGTAGTCATTTTACCTTTGTTATTTTGAAATATATCTCACATACCATATAACTAACTCATTCATGTAAAGTATACAACTCAATAAATTCAAATATAATTGCAAAAATTAATAATTACTCATACTTAAATATGCACTAATATATAACCTATAATGATATAATATATAACTATGTTTTATGTGTGGTATATGTTATACATTATTATATATTCAGATCATATGCTCATGTGATACAGGAAATTTCTATGTGATGGATTGTTGTGAAGTAAGCTCACCAGGGACTACCACATGGGCACTCTTAAAGCAAACAAGAAAATTGTTATTGCAAGGAAGTGGCCATGTGGGAACCTTGCCCAGATCATGCAGCCCAGAGACTTACTGCCCTTCCTTGTCTTTTATGCACAGACACACAAAAGCACCACATCCTGGTTATCATACTTCAATTAGTAAAAAACAGAACTACCTTAGCCAAAAGCAAGATAAGTACATTTAGGGACTTTCTTGGAACTATGGAGTAGGCCTTTAATGGATTAGGTTTTGTTCCCATTTTGGCAGGTGTTAGGGCCTATAGTGTAGATTTTAAGGTCAAAATAGTGACTCTACCACGGCATCAATCACCCTAAGATCTGGTGGCCCTGATGTAGGATCTCTCTTAACACATTTTCAAAGTTTACCTACACAATGAAAAATGGTGATGTCTCATTATGTTTAAGTGATATTACATTATATGAATACATATATTGTACATGTAAATTTATACATGTCTCAGACTGAGAGAGAGAGAGAGAGAGAGAGAGAGAGAGAGAGAGAGAGAGAGAGAGAGAGAGAGAGGAGATAGTGTTTTCATTGGCGCATGGACATGTACAAATTTCCCAGTGATTTTGATGGGGATTGCATTGAATCTGTAGATTGCTTTTGGCAAGATGGCCATTTTTACTATATTAATCCTGCCAATCCAGGATCAAGAAATATTTTTCCATCTTCTGAGGTCTTCTTCGATTTCTTTCTTCAAGGACTTGAAGTTCCTGTCATACAGACCTTTTGCTAGTTTGGTTAGAGTTACGCCAAGGTACTTTATGTTGTTTGTGGCTATTGTGAAGGGTGTTATTTCCCTAACTTCTTTCTCAGCCTGCTTGTCCTTTGAGTACAAGAAGGCTACTGATTTGCTTGAGTTAATTTTATAACCAGCCACTTTGCTGAAGTTGTTTATCAGCTGTAGAAGTTCTCTGGTGGAGTTTTTTGAGTCGCTTAAGTAAACTATATCATCTGCAAATAATGATAGTTTGAATTCTTCCTTTCCAATTTGTATCCCTTTGACTTCCTTATGTTGTCTAATTGCTCTTGCTAGAACTTCAAGTACTATATTGAAAAGATTTGGAGAGGGCAGCCTTGTCTAGTCCCTGATTTTAGTGGGATTGCTTCAAGTTTCTCACCATTTATTTTGATGTTGGCTACTGATTTGCTGTAGATTGCTTTTACTATGTTTAGGTATGGGCCTTGAATTCCTGCTCTATCCAAGACTTTTAGCATGAAAGGATGCTGAATTTTGTCGAATGCTTTTTCAGCATCTAATGAGATGACCATGTGTTTTTTTTCTTTTAGTTTGTTTATGTAGTGTATTACATTGATGGATTTCCATATATTGAACCATCCCTGCATCCCTGGGATGAAGCCTACTTGATCATGGTGAATGATCGTTTTGATGTGCTCTTGGATTCAGTTGGCAAGAATTTTATTTAGTATTTTTGCATCGATATTCATAAGAGAAATTGGCCTGTAGTTCTCTTTCTTTGTTGGATCTTTTTGTGGTTTAGGTATTAGTGTAATTGTGGCGTCAAAGAGTGAGTTGGGCAGTATCCCTTATGTCTCTATTTTGTGGAATAGTTTGAAAAGTATTGGTGTTAAGTCTTCTTTGAAGGTCTGGTAGAATTCTGCACTAAAACCATCTGGTCCCGTACTTTTCTTGGTTGGGAGGCTTTCTATAACCCCTTCTATTTCTTTAGGGGTTATGGGACTATTTAGCTGATCTATTTGATGCTGACTTAATTTTGGTATTTGGTATATGTCTAGGAAATTGTCCATTTCCTCCAGATTCTCCAGTTGTTTTGAGTATAGACCTTTGTAGTAGATCTGATGATCTTTTGAATTTCCTCAGTTTCTGTTGTTATGTCTCCCTTTTCATTTCTAATTTTGTTAATTTGTGTACTGTCTCTGTGTCCTTTGGTTAGTCTGGCTAAGGGTTTATCTATCTTGTTGATTTTCTCAAAGAACCAGCTCCTGGTTTTGTTGATTCTTTGTATGGTTCTCTTTGTTTCTACTTGATTGATTTCAGCCCTGAGTTTGATGATTTCTTGTCTTCTACTCCTCCTGGGTGAATTAACTTGTTTTTCTTCCAGGGCTTTAAGGTGTGCCGTTAAGCTGCTAGTGTATGCTCTCTCCAGTTTCTGTTTGGATGCACTTAGAGCTATGAGTTTTCCTCTTAGCATTGCTTTCATTGTGTTCCATAGATTTCAGTAGGTTTTACCTTCATTTTCATTGAATTCTAAAAAGTCTTTGATTTCTTTTTTTTTATTTCTTCCTTGACCAAGGTGTCATTGAGTATTGTTCAATTTCCATATGTATGTGGGCGTTCTGTTGTTTTTGTTGCTATTGAAGACCACTCTTACTCCATGGTGATCTGATAGGAGGCGTGGGATTAGCTCGATCTTCTTGTATTTGTTGACATCTGTCTTGTGACCAATTATATGGTCTATTTTGGAGAAGGTACCATGCGGTGCTGAGAAAAAGGTATATTCTTTAGCTTTAGGATGAAATGTTATATATATATATATATATATATATATATATATATATATATATATATATCTGTTAAATCCAATTGGTCCAGAGTTTCAATTAGTTTCACTGTGTCCCTGTTTAGTTTCTGCTTTCCTGATCGGTCCATTGAGGAGAGTGGAGTGTTGAAGTCACCCACAATTATTGTGTTAGGTGTAATGTATGCTTTCAGCTTTAGTAAGGTTTCTTTTACGAATGAGGGTGCACTTGCATTTGGAGCATAGATGTTCAGTATTGAGAGCTCTTCTTGGTGGATTTTCCCTTTGGCCAGAAAGAAGTGACCTTCTGAGTCTCTTTTGATGACTTTAGGTTGGAAGTCAATTTTATCTGATATTAGAATGGCTACTCCAGCTTGTTTCCTGAGACCATTTGCTTGTAAAATTGTCTTCCAGCCTTTTACTGTAAGGCAGTGTTTGTCATTAACACTGAGATGTGTTTCCTATATGCCGCAAAATGTAGGGTCCTGTTTCCGTATCCAGTCTGTTAATCTATGTCTTTTTATTGGGGAATTGAGTCCATTGATGTTAAGAGATATTAAGGAATAGTAATTATTACCTCCAGACATTTTTGAAATTATATTTATTTATTTTATTTATTTACTTTTTATATTCAAGAGGTTATCTTCTTTTGGGTTTGATGAGAGGAGGTTTCTATCTTGCTTCTTCCCGGGTGTAGTTTCCGTCCTCATCTTGGTGTTTTCCCCCTATTATCCTTTGTAGGGCTGGCTTTGTGGAAAGATATCATGCAAATTTGGTTTTGTCATGGAATACCTTGATGTCTCCATCTATGGCAATTGAGAGTTTTGCTGGGTAAAGTAGTTTTGGCTGAAGATTGTGTTCTCTTAGAGTTTGCATTATATCTGCCCAGGATCTTCTAGCTTTCATGGTCTCAGGTGAGAAGTCTGGTGTTATTCTGATAGGTCTTCCTTTATAAGTTACTTGGCATTTTTTTCTTGCTGACTTTAATATTCTTTCTTTATTTAGTACATTTGGAGTTTTGATTATTATGTGACAGGATGTGTTTCTGTTCTGATCCAGTCTGTTTGGGGTTCTATATGCTTCTTGAATATTCATGGGCATCTCTCTCTTTAGGTTGGGGAAGTTTTCTTCCATAATTTTGGAGAAGATATTTGCTGGCCCTTTAACTTGTAAATCTTCACTCTCGTCTATACCTATAATCCTTAGGTTTGGTCTTCTCATTGTGTCCTGGATTTCCTGGATATTTTGGGTTACAACCTTTTTGCATTTAGTATTTTCTTTGACTGTTGAATCAATGGTTCCTATGGTATCTTCGGCTTCTGATGTTCTGTCTTCTATCTCTTGTATTCTATTGTTGATATTTGCTTCTATGGCCCTGATTTCTTCCCAAGGTTTTCTATCTCCAATGTTGTCTCCCTCTGTGATTTCTTAGTTGTTTTTACTTCTGTTTTTAGTACCTGGATGGATATGCTCAGATCTTTTGCTTGCTTGACTGTGTTTTCGTGTATTTCTTTAAGAGATTTTTGTGTTTCCTCTTTCATAGCTCCTACTTGTTGGCCCACGTTCTTCTGTATTTCTTTAAGTGATTTTTGTCTTTCTTCCTTATTGTCTTCTTCTTTTTGATCCATCTTCTCCTGAATTTCTTGAAGTGCTTTTTGTATTTGCCTTGTAAAGGCTTCTAACTTTTGATCCATTTTCTCCTCTATTTCTTTACGAGATTTTTCTATGTGTTCAGCTACCAGCATCCTGACCAGTGATTTTATATCCAATTCTTTTTTTTCTGGTGTTTTGGGGTAACCAGGGCTTCCTGTTGTTGGCGAACTGGGTTCAGATGCTGTCATGTTGCCTTGATTTCTGTTAGTGACGTTCCTTCGTTTTCCTTTTGCCTTCTGGTTATTTCTGGTGTTCGTTGGCCTTGTTGTCACTGGCTGGTGTTTGAATCTCCCGTGATGCTGGTCTCACCTGTTGTTTCTCTACTGGTTGTTATGCGTGACTGCTGCTCAAAGGGATCACGAGCTGGCTGTCACCCACTGCCTTGGTGCAAGGCCTGAGGGTGCGGGGAAGTCCTGCAGAACCTCGACGGGCGGAGCTGGGCCTGCCTGGCACTGAGAGCCTAGCAGATCCCCCCTCGCCGGTAGTCCTGGATGGGGTCTGTCTACCTGGGCCTCTTGAGCTGTGTCCTGGTTGCAATATGGAGGCCCGCCGCTACTGCTGGTCCAGGGTCCCAGGAGCTGGCTGCCACCCGCTGCCTAGGTGCACGGCCTGAGGGCGAGGAGAAGCCCAGCAGAGCCTCGGCAGGCACAGCTGGGCCTGCCTGGTGGCGAGAGCCTAGCAGATCCCCCTACGAGGTAGCCCCGGATGGAATCTGTCTACCTGTGCCTCTCCAGCTGTGTCCTGGTTGCAATATGGAGGCCTGCCACTACTGCTGGTCCAGGGTCCCGGGAGCTGGCTGCCACAGCCTGCCTCGGTGCATGGCCTGAGGTCACGGGGAAGTGCAGCAGAGCCTCTGTGGGCACCGATGGGCCTGCCTGGTGGCAAGAGCCTAGCAGATCCCCCTGCGAGGTAGCCCCGGATGGAATCTGTCTTTCAGTTGGAATATTAAAGCTTCCTCTAATAGATCTTGAATTAACTTTCAGTTGTGGAATGCGGTGTGGCCAATGAAGTTTCTGCTCTGCTAGTATATTGATCAGCTAATAATTTGCTATATCTTTCTCCAACTGTCTTCAAAGCCTACAGCTCTGCCTGAATCTGCCTTTGGCTTTATTTCCCACTTATACAAGCCTTCAACAGTAATCAAGTGAAAACTTTGGACTTTCTTAGTTCTTTCCAGAGCAACCATACAACCATGATCTTACAGAGAGCTGTGTACCTATGTATGCCTTTCTCGAGTTTAGAAAGGTCTCTTTCAGTAGCCATGTAAACATCTTATGGTCCAGTTTTTCCATTTTAAAATCTTTAATGGTTATTGATCTCCTATAACGTTATATATAGTATGAAACAATTATAATATTGAATTATTGATGCTGTTTTATATTATTAATTTTACTTTTAGAAGTTCTTGAAGGAAAAATCTGTTATCATTGACTATGTTAAATAAAGATAGTCTCCTGCAGCATTCCAAGGAACCAAAGCTTTTCAGTGATAATCATTCTCAAAGGAACTTCCTAGATCCCCAATGTCACATGCTTCTTCTGGTGTGTATCAGATTGCCATCAGTTACCAAAACATAGTTTTCAAAGTAACTTTGAACAGGGCAGAAAGAAAGGGGAGTTGAAATACTATGAAACTATATAGTCAATTTTTGTTTTTTTAATACTAGCTTTATGTAGTTTTTATTTTCATTACTATTAATGTTTTATAATTTCTAATACATATATTTTGTACACTGGCCACTTTCACCACCAACCTTCTCCCAACCTCAACCACCTCTGTCACCACATCTTTATTGTTTTTGTCTATTTGTTGTGTATTTTGACTAACCCAGATTAACCAGGCCCATCTGTTTAACTGTGAGCTGAAAGGTCACCCATTGAAAGTTTATTTCTTAAATGAACATTCCATGGATTGCACACACACACACACACACACACACACACACACACACCCCTCACTGAAGCAATGGTGAATTTTCTCTTCCACTCAGATATACAACTTACATTTCTGGGAAGGCTGCAGTTCCTGAGCTTTAATAAATTGTTAAAATATTCATGGCATGGCAGCTGTGTATTTTCTAATGTAAACCCTAAAAATGGGCGTGATTATATTTAGCTTAACAATACCTTTTCCTGTTTTTCTTCAAGTACATGTTTGGATTTTGCCAAAAGGTAATAGAACAAACTGGGTTCTCTTTCCTTTCTTCATTTCCTTTCTTCTTTACTATGAGTGAGCAGGCACATAAGACAATAAACTCAGTCTATGTTTAATCAGAGACTAGAAGAGATTCTAAGTAGGCAACTCCTCATCTGTACCACTGCACCAAATGAAAAATGCATGCTTCCTCTGCCTTAAGGACTACCATTTCCTCACACAAAGAACCAGTTTCCCCTCTCTTGTGATTGAAGGGATCTAAGTGATCAGGCAAGGCTTGAGAAACAGCTGAGCTGTTAAAGGCTAGGCTCACAACCAAAAATAGAAGTGATCAGGCATAATAGAACCCTGACACAATCAGGAGCCTTTTGTTTTTTGTCCCCCTTCAGGAAAACTCTCCACAGCAGGACAGAAAAGAGAACTTTGGAAATAATAGGTTGAAATAAAGACCAGAAATGACTTCCACATCAAAATGCTTGAGCACCTGTTAATTTCCAGACATAGTCAGATTTTAAGTCAACACTTAAATGTCCTGACTCGTTAAACTTGCTGTTATATGTAGCAACTGGAATCAACAATTCTAATGCTTTGCAGAGGTAGTCAGCCACAGCCAAAACATGATTATGGGGTTAAAAATGTAAGCTTTTATGTTTGAAAACAAATGAAAAATCTTTATCAATATCTAAAATTTTTTTGTGTATAAGAAATTTTTATTTTCTATGTTTTCAAGTGCTGGGATAAAATTCTGACAAAATATTGAAAGCAAATTAAAACGTATTGCTCTAATATTAAAAAGAATCAACATTTACAACCAATTCTCTGGGAGGCAGCTGGTATATACTCTCATGACTTTCATAGTAGAGAACTTGTCAATTAATCTGAAGATCAATCTAAGCAGACAGAACCCACACTGCACATTTTCCACCCTTTACATTTCTCACTAAGTTTGAACAGCACCTTGCTATCCTCAGTACTGGAATCGAGGCTACTCTTATAATTGTTTCTGTTACTGCTTAGGCTCTGGCATAATTTTAATGTAGGTAATATTAAAAACCTTTCCAAATGAGAGATTTCGGTGTAGCTGTCCTTTTGTTAACTATCTTAGATTCCAGTCCATATTTAGTGTTGTGTGTTTTCTATTAACTCTGCGTTCTCCATCTCTCTACTATCTGGCCTCCTACTCCAAATTTCCTGGAAATTGAGTTTTTGTTGCAGTTCTCCCTCTGCAGAGATGACAGCATTCCTATAGAAGGAAAGTTGCCAGTGTATGCTCAAGTACCAATGCCTGCATCTTATGTAGGAGGTACTTCTTCACTCTCCTTAGATTCAATGTAGCTTTTCTCCAATATGTGTCTTCCAGACTCACAACACATTCTAGAAATTCTCTCTTAGAAGCTGTGTTCCAGAGCATGTTTCTATCTTTCCTATAATATGAATACTAATTTTAAATTAATTTCACTTTCATTTAAAAAGTGTATGATGAGCCAAGAACTGTGGCACATGCCTATAATCCCACTACTATGGGAGCTTGAGACAAGAGGGTTGTGAGTCCCAGGCTAACATGGGCGGTACAGCAGAACAAAGAAGGATGAAGAGGAAGGTCAGGGAAAGGAGTGGAGAGGAAAGAAGGAAGGAACAGAGGAAGGAAGGATGGAAGGAAGGAAGGAAGGAAGGAAGGAAGGAAGGAAGGAAGGAAGTGAAAGAGGGAGGAAGATCAAGCACAACCTCACAGCAGACATCTTGTTCTTTTGCTCTTAAAATGTTTCCATCCCCACCTTCTGGATTTGTCTTGAACCTTGGGTATAGGTTTGGGATCATAGGAACATCAACAGAGGCTGAGCACCCATAGTCACTTGTTACTGCATTTTGACCAGTTGTGACTTTCTCTAATGGTATCTTTTGCAAAACTAATATGCTTTCATGAAGAGTGAGAATTACAATTATTTTTGGTGTAAGTATTTAAAGTGAAGTTACAAATTTCATGAGTTTAAAAAAATAGCAGTAGAAGTTTCTTCCTGATGAATGCTTCTTGGGTTCCACTAGAGAGTTTGTGTTTACCCCCAAGACATAAGTGACACTGCTGCCCTTTTGTCATATATCTTGCTCTGCTGGTCATTTCTTTGGTTCATAGACATCATCAATGAATATGAGTACTGTGTTTCTCTCTTAGTAACTTGCATAATATCTTCCAGGACTAAGAGAACTAGTCCACATTGAGAAAGCTTCTGGTTTAAAGACAGCTTGATTCTTTAAAGGTCCTTGTCTAAATTGGGTGCTATCTTCATCAATATGAACTTGACTTAAATTTCTGGGAAATAATCAAAAGAAATGGCAGTAACCTATACTCCTTTTGGGTTCTCTTAGACTCCCTTGATCAACAACTCAAAAACTCTTATTCCTGATACTGACTCTTAATGTAAGCATGAAATCTCAGAAACATAATAAGGGAAATAAAACCTGAACAATGAAAACACTAATTGACATGCCAAAGCAGACGGAAGAAATCTCACAGGGCCTGCTTCCTGTAGATGGAGTCACAGGCAATTAATGACTGCTGAGAGAGGGAGAATCAGTATTCCCGAAAGATTAGTCCCATAATTGGATATTAAATACCACATGGCCATTCCTAAAAATATACAAATATATGCAATACTATACAGACTCATAAGGTCACACTTGCATATCTACATATATGCATACATATGATAATAATCATAAAAAATAAAGGAAATGATTGATTACAGATGAAAGCAGAAGAAAGCCTTGTAGGTAGAGGAAGGGGAACGGTGGGGGTTGGAAGCAGGATATGGTAACAGAGATTGAAGGTGTTCAAAATGTATACATGTATGAAATATTATGATGAATCCAATTGTTTTGTTCAACCAATCATTTAATAAGTGATAATAAAAGATTTACAGAAAGACAGGAAGAGGTAGAAAGATAGAAGGCGCAGGAAGGAAGGGAAAGAAAGAGAGAGAAGAGAAATGGAGGAGGAGAGGAAGGTGAAGGGACAGGGTAAGAGAGGGGCAGAGGGAGGGACAGAAAGATGGAGAATAAAAATGATACATAACAATTGAAAACTCGGTTGCTTGTGGAGCAGTCAAGCAGAGACCCCTCTTGGTGTGTTTTTTTTTCCTCCTGCCTGAAGCTCTCCTGTGGAGAGCTGCAACAAGGCTGCTGCCTGGGCAAGAGGAGCTGAAACAGGATGTTGAGTGTCCTGGCTCCGGCCATCTGGAGAATAACCACGCCAGGGGGTGAGGAAAGGTGACCAACGGGGCCAATAAAGTTATTCAACATCAGCAGTAGCTAGGCAAAAGCAGGCTTAAGCAGATCATGCTGAGTCACTCTATTAGGGAAGAGACCAAAACAGGTCTCTACATTCAAACAAAGGCTCAGGTTCCCTCACTAGGCCTCAGCATCTAGCCAAATAAATAAGGCCCAACAGCAGGTGATGCAAGCCAGGAGCCAAAGAGAAGATCATCCCAACTGTCTGCTATGCCTGTGCACTTAACACTGGAGTTGAAACCTAGAAGCATATCAACTTCAAGGAAAATGAAAATCACAAAAATATCATGGAAGGAAACAAAGATGCAGATATGATAACAATTCCTGAAAACAAGCCAGAAGATGTTAAAGAAGAATGCACCATGGAAAACGCTGAAAACAGAGAAGCCAACATTATTGAGGCACCCAATCCTAAAATGGAAGCTGAGGAAGTAAAAGAGCAGATAATGAAGACACTGAAGAAGATGGAGGAGAAAAGAAAGCAGCAGTGGCAGCAGAAGGCAAAGATGATGAACTAAAAGCAAACATTCAAGATGTGGAGAAAGATGAAGATGGATGCAGGTGAGGAGGCAGAAGATGAAAAGAGAAGAATGCCAAAAAGAGAAACCAGGTGCAGCTGAAAGTGAAGATGCAAAGGAGACCAAAGATGATGAAGAGAAAGGAGACAATAAAAGAGGAGAGGATGGCAAAGAAAAAGGCGATGGGAAGAAAGAAGGAGAGAAAGATGACAAAGAGGGACATGCTGAAACAGAGGAAGAAGTAAAAAAAAACTGAATGAGGAAACTGAGGAGGAGGATGGGAAATGCAAAGAGGAGGGAAAGAAGGAAGAGGGAAAGGAAGTCAGTGTGAAGAAAAGGGAAAGGAAGGTCAGTGTGAGGAAGAGGGAAAAGAGAAGGATGATGGAAAAGAGGAGCGTTGGAAGGAGAAAGAAAAGCAAGAGGATGCGACAGGTGAAGGGAACGATGAAAACAAGGTGGAGGTGGAAGAAGGAGAAGCTGAAAACAAAGACTTCGAACAAGATGGAGAGAAAGAGGAGCCTCTGAGTATTGTCTAAAAATGCCCTCTGAGAGATCATAGTTCGGTAACATGTACCTTCCTGTTGTAATGTTAATAGAAATAAATATTTGTATCAGATATCTTATAAACAGTACTTTTCTTTAGCATCATTCAATCTTGGAGAATCATTATACAAGTTATTAGTTGCAAAATGTCTAACATGACATGATTATAGTAGTGCAAAATATAAAATGAATACTTGCAACTTTGTGAATTTCATTGTGTGTAAGTTGTGTATTAAATCTTTGAGTTTCAATTTTATTCTGATAAGTGGTAATTTTTGAGAGTAGGAGAATTCCAAAAGAGTTTGGCGCAACATTGCTATAGTTCTCTAGGTTGCTTTTATAAAGAAGGTCAACTGTTTTCAGGTCATGATAAGAGTTAGAATTGCCTTTACCAAATATAAATGTATTAGTAGCTTGTGAAGGATGAGAATTACGGCCTAGGGATCCCCCATGCCTAACTTTAAATGACCCCAAAAAGCCCACTCTTTGCTAGAAACTAGGTGAACAGTCACATTCCTTGAGCCCACACAGGAGTGCACATGTCATACCCGCCTGCAGTGTCCAGCTGTGAGCCACAGGCCTGGGAAGGTCCCCGGCATCCTTTCCAGTCTCACCTATGTGGAGCAGCTGGGGTGAGGGCGAGCGCAGCTGGGTCGGCGGGGTCACCTTGCAGGCTGCCAGGCTCGCACCTGGTGGGTGCTCAGGTCCCCAAGTGCCTACTATGTAATCCTGGCCCCATAACAGGAAATGTGTATGTGACCCTGTGCATGACCCTGGCCCCATAACAGGAAATGTGTATGTGACCCTGGCCCTGTAACAGGAAATGTATACTTGGCCCTGGCTCCTTAGGCGGAAATGAGCTAACTAGTTGCTACTTGGCTTCTATAGAAAACTGATTGGTCCTCACCGTGTGGTCTTGGATAATTTAAACTGATTGACTTAGAAGATTTGGAGTGGTACAAAGCAATTAGCTCGCACTGCGTGGACTCTCGATGCTAAGGGATGATTGGTTTGTAATACATGGGTTTTGTTGTAAACCTATAAAACCTGTCCCGATTCTGCACTCAGGGCTCATGGTCCTCTACCCCTGGATGGTGTATGGCTGTGAAACCCAGAGCCTCTGGAATAAAAATCCTCTTGCTCTTGCATCAAGACCATTTCTCGCAAGTGATCTGGGTGTCACCTTCCGAGGCATGGGGTGCTGGGGACACCCTCATTTTCTTTCGTGTCTTACACTTAAAAATAATATACAATTTTAATTTTATTTTTGAAGAAATTTGAATATTTATTTCAGGAGGGTAGTTTTGATTATCTGTGTATGCACAGCATTTTGCTGGGTTTATCATAGTAAAAAAGTTCCACAAAAAAATCATACATGACATGATATGTAAGATAAAATTTGTGAAAAGCTTAGAGGGCATTTACTTGACAAGGAATGGTGCTATTCAAATTTGCAATATCATTTTATCAACAGCATATTTTTTGGTGGAAAAATCAGCAAGTCAGTATTGGAATTAAAGGCTAAATTGAATTGATCTCCACACTGAAATAGCACCAAGATCCATTGAATTAAGAATGAGTTTTAGAAGCCGGGCGTGGTGGCGCACGCCTTTAATCCCAGCACTTGGGAGGCAGAGGCAGGCGGATTTCTGAGTTCAAGGCCAGCCTGGTCTACAGAGTGAGTTCCAGGACAGCCAGGACTACACAGAGAAACCCTGTCTCGAAAAACAAAACAAAACAAAACAAAACAAAAAAAAAGAATGAGTTTTAATATTCTGTGTTGTATTTACAGAGAGAGAGAGAGAGAGAGAGAGAGAGAGAGAGAGAGAGAGAGAGAGATTTCAGAGTGTGGAAGGTCTCATTCAGTTCAGAGAACCATCTCTAAACAAAGTGACCCTCTGAGGTTTGCTTATTGGTGTGTGATTTAAAACATCTCAACTCTCACTAAGGTGTAAAGCCAATGGACATTTCCATATTCGGTGAATAGGACTAATTAGGTCTCTGTTCAGACTAAAGAAAGCAATGCCTTAAAGTCTGAAAAGTAAAAGCAAGATTAGAGACTGAAGCCAGCAAGAAATGAGATGCATATTTTTTAGCCCTTTTATTCCTGTCTTGGCTAATTATGTCAAGTGTCCCCATTGAAGCCTGGGACTTCAATTCTAGACTCACCGGCTTTTGTGGAAGGGTGGATTCCTCTGATCACCTTTTATCTTCTTAATATCTGTGAAGTAGACTCACTAGTTACTATCTGTCTGAGCCTGGTGAGACAGAATACACAATAACAAGTTACATTGGGTAGGTCTATTATAGATTGGTAACAAGAGATGAAGCCAGTTTAATGATCCATTGACAATCAGTTCCCATATCACAGCAGAGCTGAGGGACTTAAAAATGTATCGTATCTCTTCTGTGGTGAGCTACCTCATGGGCTATAAAGCTCAGTCAGCAAAGCATTCAGAGTAATACTCTTCTGGGAGAGATGACAGACTTCTACAAACCACTGGACCTACTTCTTTGGGAATCTTTTTGTTTTTGATTTTTGTCCAGAGTCTGTCTAGATGATTTTTAACTCCTTGGTTGTTTTTCTGTCAGGAGACAAAACAAACAAACAAATAAAAACAAAACAAAAACCTATCTAACAACCTCAAAAACTCATTTCCCCCATAAAACAACAACAACAAAACAAACAACCAAAAGAAACTTAACCTCTACTTTCTATTTGGCTGCTCTTTGACACTTGAAATAAACATAGAACAGAAGAAAAATGGCCTTATCTATCTGCAGCCTTAGTGCCTCAGATCCTGGGTCTCTTTATTAAAATTCTTTGATAATTTTATATAATTACTTAATATACTTAGATCATGCGCAGATGTATTTAAATCATATTCCCACCTGCCTGTCCAACAACTCTCCGACCTCCCTTCATATCTACCTCCCAAGTACATCTCTTCTTTTTTCTAGTTTTGTTTCTTAATGTGGACTTTCTTACCGTTTCAAGGTAATTGTTGGTTTAAAAAGCTACTATGGTGCAATTAGAAATAGAATAATTAAATGTTTGTTTTAATTCAATGTATGCAAATTTGTCCATGTGGAAAAATAAATGCAGCTGCACTTGAAGGCCAGAAGCCTGGAATGGGATCCCCTGGAGCTGGAGTTACAGACAGTTGTAAATCACCTGACATGGGTCTTGAGAAACTACCTCAGGTCCTCTACAAGAGAAACAAGGGTTCTTTACCAGTGAGCCATCTCTCCAGCCCCCACAGATGGATCGAATTCTTGATAATATCTTTTGTTTTAAAAAACTGTTAATGGGGCTGGCAGGGATAATTGCCACATTTGTTAAAAGCTTGCTGCTCAAGCAAAAGAAATGAGTCCAATCTCCTAGTCCACTTTTTAAAAAGACGGGTGTGATGGCATGAATTTGTTCTTTGAAGGCAGTGATAGGTGGATTCTTGGAGCTTGCTTTCCAATCAGACTACCCTAGTTGGACTATTCCAAGTCAGTTAAAGACACTGTCTTGAAAAATAAAAAAAGGCAGACAGATCCAAGAACAGAACCCAGGTTAGTTCTCGGACCTCCACTTACACAGGCAAAAGGATATGCACACGCACTTGCATATATCTAGACATATGGAAACATGCACTCACATATGCAGTTACCATTTCCATAACTTCTCATTGGCATTACTGGTGCTGAATACATGGTTCCCATAATTTTTTTTCTTTCATTTTCTGTAATCGCAGTGGTCTGATATACACTGCTAGTACCAGTAACCAGTATGCATTCCTGTTGTTGCTTTTTAAATAAATGTCTCTGTGGAAAGGTACTCAACCTTCATTGTTAAAATATAAGTGTGCTGAAAGAAGTTGGCCGGGGTTGGGGAGGGGGCATAGCTTTGTGAATACACACAAATTCTTTTCAAGAAAGTTTTCCCATTTGTTAAAATAATTAGAAGCAAGTAAGTATACATTCATTATATACTGTCTGGAGAATTTAGGTCAATATTGAGTTATAGACTTCTCAAATTCAATTTAATTTGGTGTAGGAATCAATATACTTTGTAAATAACTTTAAATGTGAAATTTCATGAAACATGAAATATGATAAAATACATTTTCACATAAGCCAAATGAAATAATAAATTTGAGTAATCTAATAATATTCTGCAAAAGATAAGGGGCAGGTGTTGCATATGGCACATTTCCCCAGAAATTTCCATTCTTCCTGTTGTAACATTTTGCATCTGATTTAATTTGTAAATTATATAGGCAACATTTTAAAACACCCCTCCCCCAAACTTGATCTGTGTCCTAGGTACAAATTCTCTCCAGGGTCGATCGCCACACTCAAGACAAGTGTTCTTCAGTGATGACTGATTGTACTGTGACCTGGTGTCTGAGTTGACACTGACCCAAAAAAATATCCTTAAGTTACTGACATCTCCAAAATTCACCTTCTGAAGAATATGTCACTTTGATTTACAAACATACATAAACAAAACAAAGGCAGGGACAGGTAATTTGGCAAGGTACAAGGGAAATTCTACTCAATGACTTTTGTTTGTTTGTTTGGTTGGTTTTTTTGAGACAGGGTTTCTCGGTGTAGCCCTGGCTGTCCTGGAACTCACTCTGTAGACCAGGCTGGCCTGGAACTCAAATATCCACCTGCCTCTGCCTCCCAAGTGCTGGGATTAAAGGCATCAATGACTTTTTTATGCTATTTTTTATTAAGGGATACTGCTTCAGTCAAATGAGGTGCTATATAGTTTAGTACATCGCCCTCAGCTAGTTACTGAATCTTGCGTCATTTTTTAACCCCTGGAGTTATTCCTTCTTAGTATAAGGAGTGGTGCCATTTCACTGATTACTAAAGCAAGCTGCCATCCACTATCCCAGAGGAATATAATAAGTGAATCTTCCTCCTTCTTGGACATGTGTGCCACATTGTAGGTGATGCTTTTCAGATAAACATCTTACATGTCATTGCAATAAAGGATGCCTCAGCACGAGTGACCAAACTTCAGCTCAGGTAAGCTGATCTTTTGTCATTTCCTTAGCCGAGCCTTGTCATACACTTGCCCAGCTCCCGAATATTTTTCAGTTAATTGACATCATATAACAAATCTCCTCTATCAGTTATCAGCCTATACCACAGCAATGCATTATGGGACACATAGTCAGAGAATTACTATAATGTATGAGATTTTTCAAAGTCCAGAACTAAAAGAGCAACTCTAAATAAGACAGCAATTCTTCTAATAGAAACCAGTGCTATTACAATCTTCCTCTGACTAACAGAGGAAAAAAATGAAATAAAAAGCTACCCAACACTTCCAATGTTTCCAATGCAGTAGTACACTCTTGTATACTTGGGGAGCTATTCATTTCTTGATGGCTTCTATAGCCTATAAAATCTGTCTTCTCCCTATTCATGCAATATTCTTTTCTGTATTTATCTAAATAGTTTATAGTGATTTTCCTGTACACCAAAATTTGGGAATATTGTGGCCACAGCAATTCAAAAATGATGAGTTTGTAGCCATAGGCTTGAAGGCTATCTAGCATATCAAATGCCCCATTCTGAGAAAATGCTTGATCAAAAAATATTTTTAAAAAATTGAAATGTTAGTTATTAGAACTAGCAGTTTCTTTACTTAACAAATGTTATAACAACATAAAATAGCTTATGATTTGTCTATAGTTTGCTGAAAATGTATACAAAGAATTATTATTTTTATTTATCATCAATTTTGCTCCCTCCTTCAAAAATTTTATCATTGCATATATATGTGTGAGTGTGTGTGTGTGTGTGTGTGTGTGTGCGTAAGAATTTTAGAATTTCTGTATATAGTTTTGATGGTTTACTATAAATTTATTCTTCTCAATTTTAAGTATTGAGAAATTTTTGTTCAATTTTTACTTTTAAATGCCCATCAATTTTATATTAGTATGGATATATTTTAAGTGATCATGTTTATTGTGTTTTATTGTATACTCTTGGCTTCTTGACTTCTATTTATATTCTAAAATTAATTGATTGTACAAATTCATATGACTCGCTGTGAGCTTTCCAAGCACATGTACTGCACACATCAATCACAGGCATTCCCCCTTTTTCATTTGCACAGCTCTCACTAGAGCATCCTTCATGGTCCCCAGAAGCTTGTGTTTATATTAAGTTCCCTGCATTTTCCCCTTTCCTAACCTCTCCTCATCTCTAGTCTCCACTATTCCAGTCCTTCCATTATTGGCTTATTGTTTACTAATACGATTAAGACATGTATGACTTTCAAATGTGAGTTGTTCCACTTCAAATAATATTTCTGAGTACTCCCATTCTCTTGCAAATCACTGGGTTGGTTATTAATTTATTTGTCTATTTCTTTATGCTGAGTAATATTTTATTATGCAAAATACATTGCATTTAACATATGCGTTGACGATTATCTGGCTCAGTTCTGTATTAGGCTATTAAGAGCAATTCTTTTTTCTTTTCTTTTCTTTTTTTTTATTGAATATATTCTTTATTTACCTTTCAAGCATTATTCCCTTTCCTGGTTTCCCCCCTCCCAGAAAACCCCTAACCCATCCTCCATCTCTCTGCTTCTATGAGAATGTTCTTCCACCCAACCCAATCTCACCTACCCTCCCTCGATTTCCCTACACTGAGGCATCTATCGAGCCTTCATAGGACCAAGGACCTCTCCTCTCATTGATGCCTGATAAGGCATTCCTCTGCTACAAATGCAGCTGGAGCCATGTGTACCCCGTGGTTAATGGCTTAGTCCCTGGGAGCTCTGCAAGGTTTGGTTGGTTGATTTTGTTGTTCTTCCTATGAAGTTGCAAACCCCTTCAGCTCTTTAGTCCTTTCTTTAACTCCTCCACTGGACCCCGCACTCAGGTGAATGGTTGAGTGGTAGCATCTCCCTCTGTATTTGTAAGGCTCTGTCAGGGTCTCTCATGAGACAGCCATATCAGGCTCCTGACAAGCATTTCTTGGCATCCACAATAGTGTCGGGGTTTGGTGACTGTTTATAGGATGAATTCCCCAGGTAGGACAGTCTCTGGATGGTCTTTCTTTAGTCTCTGCTCTACACTTTATCTCCATAATTGCTCCTGTGGGTGTTTTGTTTCCTCGCTCAGAAGAACCAAAGCTCAAACACACACTTTGATCTTCCTTCTTCTTGAGCTTCATGTGGTCTGTGAATTGAATCTTGGGTATTCGGAACTTTTTGGCTAATATCCATTTATCAGTGAGTCCATACCATGTGTATTCTTTTGTGATTGGGTTACCTCACTCAGGATGATATTTCCTAGTTCCATCCATTTGCCTAAGAATTTCATGAATTCATTGTTTTTAATAGCTGAATAGTACTCCATTGGGTAAATGTACCACATTTTCTGTATCCATTCCAATGTTGAAAAACATCTGGGTTCTTTCCAGCTTCTGGCTATTATAAATAAGGCTGTTATGAACACAGTGAAGCATGTGTCCTTATTACATGTAAAAGCATCTTCTGGCTATATGCCCAGGAGCTGGGTCCTCAGGTAGTACTATGTCTAATTTCTGGAGGAACTGCCAAACTGATTTTTAGGGTGGTTTTACCATTTTACAATCTCACCAGCAATGGAAGAATGTTCCTCTTTCTCCACATCCTTGCTACCATCTGTTGTCACCTGAGCTTTTGATTTTAGTTATTCTGACAGGTGTGAGGTAGAATCACAGGATTCTTTTGATTTGCATTTTCCTGATAACTAAGGATTTTGAACATTTCTTTAAGTGTTTCTCAGCCATTTGAAAATTCTTTGTTCAGCTATGTACCCCATTTTTAATAGGATTATTTGTCTCTGGAGTCTTACTTCTTTAGTTCTTTGTTTATACTGGATATTAGCCCTTTTTCAGATGTAGGATTTGTAAAGATCTTTTCCCAATCTGTTGTTTGCCACTTTGCCAATCTGTTGACAGTGTCCTTTGCCTTACAGAAGCTTTGCAATTTTAGGAAATCTCATTTGTCAATTCTTGATCTTAGAGCATAAAACATTGGCATTCTGTTCAGGAAATTTCCACTGTACCCATGCGTTTCAAGGCTCTTCCCCACTTTCTCCTCTATAAGTTTCAGTGTATCTGGTTTTATGTGGGGGTTCTTGATCTACTTGGACTTGAGCTTTGTATAAGCAGATAAGAATGGGTCAATTTGCATGTTTCTACATGCTGACCTCCAGTTGATTCGGCATCATTTGTTAAAAATGCTGTCTTTTTTCCACTGGATGTTTTTAGCTCCTTTGCCAAATATCAAGTGACCATAGGTGTGTGGGTTCATTTCTGTGTCTTCAATTCTATTCCATCGATCTTCCTGCCTGTCTCTGTATTAATACCATACAGTTTTTATCACTATTGTTCTGTAGTAGAGCTTTAGGTCAGTGATGGTGACTCTCCCAGTATTTCTTTTA
This sequence comes from Apodemus agrarius, assembly GCA_964023405.1. NCBI lineage: Eukaryota > Metazoa > Chordata > Mammalia > Rodentia > Muridae > Apodemus > Apodemus agrarius. The sequence continues at coordinate 84,446,627 of OZ030012.1, read as the reverse complement.
TTGTTGAGAATAGTTTTTGCTATCTTAGGTTTTTTATTATTCCAAATGAATTTGCAGATTGCTCTTTCTAGCTCTATGAAGACTTGATTTATAATTTTGATAGGGATAGCACTGAATCTGTAGATTGCTTTCAGCAAGATGGCCAATTTTTACTATATCAATCCTGCCAATTCATGAGCATGGGAGATCTTTCCATTTTCTCTGAACTTTGATTTCTTTCTTTGGAGGCTTAAAGTTCTTGTTATAGAGATCTTTCACTTGCTTGGTTAGAGTCATACCAAGGTATATAATAGTATTTGTGACTATTGTGCAGAGTGTCATTTCCCTAATTTCTTTCTCAGCCTCTTTATCCTTTGAGTAGAGGAAGGCTATTGATTTGTTTGAGTTAATTTTATATCCAGTTACTTTGCTGAAGTTGTTTTCAGTTTTAAGAGTTCTCTGGTTGAACTTTTGGTATCACTTAAGCATACTATCATATCATCTGCAAATAATGATATTTTTAATTCTTCCTTTCCAATTTGTATGCCTTTGACCTCTTTTTTGTTGTCTAATTGCTCTGGCTAAGACTTTGAGTACTATATTGAATAAGTATGGAGAGAGTGGGCAGCCTTGTCCCACTAGGGGACAATCAGCTAGTCCCTGATTTCATATTTCTCTCCATTTAGTTTGACTTTGGCTACTGATTACCATGTAGTGCTTTTACTATGTTAGATATGGGCCTTGAATTCCTGATTTCTCCAGTATTTTTAACATGAAGGGATGCCAAATATTATCAAATGCTTTTTCAGCATCTAATAAAATGATGACGTGTTTTTGTTCTTTGAGTTTATATAGTGGATTACATTAATGAATTTCTGTATACTGAAACATCACTGCATGCCTAGGGTGAAGTCTACTTGATTGTGGTGAATGATTTTTTAATGTATTCTTGGATTGGTTGGCAGGAATTTTATTGAATATTTTTGCATTAATGTTCATAAGGGAAATTGGTCTGAAGTTCTCTTTCATTGTTTGGTCTTATGTTTTTTTAGGAAAAAAGCATAATTGTGGCTTCATGGAATGAATTGTGTAGTGTTCCTTGGATTTCTATTTTGTGGAATAATTTAAAGAATATTGGTATTGGGTCTTCTTTGAATATCTGTTAGAATTCTCCACTAAACCCTTCTGGTCCTGGGCTTTTTCCTTTTGGGAGACTTAGTGACTACTTCTATTTCCTCAGGGGTATAGTACTATTTGGATGGTTTATCTGATCCTGTTTTAACTTTGGAACCTGGTATGTGTCTAGGAAATTGTCCATTTTGTCTACATTTTTGAATTTTGTTGAATATAAGCTTTTGTAGTAGGAGCTGATGATTTTTTATTTCCACAGTTTCTATTGTTATATCTCTCTTTTCATTTCTGATTTATTAATTTGGGTACTGTCTCTGTGCCCTCTGGTTAGTCTGGCTAAGGGTTTATCTATCTTGTTGATTTTCTCAAAGATCCAGCTCCTGGTTTTGTTAATTGTTTTTATAGTTGTTTTGTTTCTATTTGGCTGATTTCAGCCCAGAGTTTGACTATTTCCTGCTGTCTACTCCTCTTGGGCATGTTTGCTTCTTTTTGTTCTATAGCTTTCAGGTGTTCTGTCAAGCTGCTAGTTTAAGCACTCTCCATTTTCTTTATAGATAAAGGCACTTAGCGCTATGAGTTTTCATCTTAGCACTGCTTTCATTTTATCCCATAAGTTTTGGTATGATGCGTCTTCATTTTCATTAAATTATTTTTATTTATTTATTTATTTATTTACTTATTTACTTATTTATTTTCTATATTCTTTGTTTACATTCCAAAGACTTTCTCCTTTCTCAGTTCCCCCCTCACCATATGCCCCATAAGTCCTCTTTCTCCTCCCCCGCATATTCCCCACCCACACCCCCAACATTTCTCTGTTCTGGTACTCTCCTACAAAACTGGATCCAGTCTTTTTAGGACCAGGATCCTCTCCTTCCTCCTTCTTGGGAATCCTTTGACTTATTAATTGTGCCTTGAGTATTCAGAGCTTCTAGGCTCATTAATATCCACTTACATCACATACATATACATCAATATGTAAATAAAAATACATACATATACATCATAGATACACACACATATACATATATATATATATATATATATAGTATGTGATTTATTTTATTTTCTATAATCTTTGTTTACATTCCAAAGTCTTTCCCATTTCCCAGTTTCCCCCTCACCATATGTCCCATAAGACCTCTTCCCCCCACCCATTCCCCAATCAGTCCCTCTCCTTTTCTCTGTTCTGGAACTCTCCTATAAAACTGGATCCAGTCTATTCAGGACCAGGGTCCTTTCTTTCCTTCTTTTTGGGAATTTTTTAATTTGCTAATTGTGCCTTGAGTATTCAGAGCTTCTGGGCTCATTAATATCCACTTATCAGTGATTGCATTTCATGTGTATTCTTTTGTGATTGGGTTAACTCACTTAGGATGATATTTTCCAGATCCAAACATTCGCCTACAAATTGCATGAATTCATTATTTTTAATTGCTGAGTAGTATTCCATTGTATAAATATACCATATTTTCTGTATCCATTCCTCCTTTGAGGGACATATGGGCTCCTTCTGGCTATTATAAATAAGGCTGCTATGAACATAGTTGAGCATGTGTCTTTGTTGCATGCAGAGGAATCCTCTGGGTATATGCCCAGGAGAAGTATGACAGGGTCCTCTGGAAGTGACATGCCCAATTTTCTGAGGAACCGCCAAACTGATTTCCAGAGTGGTTGTACCATCTTTCAATCCCACCAAGAGTGGAGGAGTGTTGCTCTTTCCCCATATCCTCGCCAGCACCTGTTGTCTCCTGAGTTTTTAATCTTAGCCATTCTGACTGGTGTGAGCTGGAAACTCAGGGTTGTTTTGATTTGCATTTCCCTGGTGACTAATGATGTTGAACATCTCTTAAGGTGCTTCTCAGCCATCTGAATTTCTTCTGGTGAAATTTCTTTGTTTAGCTCTTTGCCCCATTTTGTAATAGGGTTATTTGGTTCTTTGGGGTCTAACTTCTTGAGTTCTTTGTATATATTGGATATTAGCCCTCTGTTGGATGTAGGGTTGGTGAAGATCTTTTCCCAATTTGTTGGTTGCTGTTTTGTCCTTCTGACAGTATCCTTTGTCTTACAGAAGCTTTGTAATTTTATGAGGTCCCATTTGTCAATTCTTGATATTAGAGCATAAGCTATTGGTGTTCTGTTCAGAAACTTTCCCCCTGTGCCCATGTCCTCCAGGGTCTTCCCAAGTTTCTTTTCTATTAGTTTCATTGTGTCTGGTTTTATGTGGAGGTTCTTGATTCACTTGGAGTTTATCTAAGTGCAAGGAGATAAGAGTGGGTCAATTCGCATTCTTCTGCATGTTGACCTCCAGTTGAACCAGCACCATTTGTTGAAAAGGCTATCTTTTTTCCACAGGATGGTTGTGGCTCCTTTATCAAAGATCAAGTGACCATAACTCTGTGGGTTCATTTCTGGGTCTTCAATTCTTTTCCATTGATCTACTTGCCTGTCGCTGTACCAATACCATGCAGTTTTTAACACAATTGCTCTGTACTACTGCTTGAGGTCCGAGATATTGATTCCCCCAGAAGTCCTTTTATTGTTGAGAATAGTTTTAGCTATCCTGGGTTTTTTGTTGCTCCAGATGAATTTGAGAATTGATCTTTCTAGATCTATGAAGAATTGAGTTGGGATTTTGATGGGGATTGCATTGAATCCGTAGATTGCTTTTGGCAAGATGCCCATTTTTACTATATTGATCCTGCCAATCCAAGAACAAGAAATATTTTTCCATCTTCTGAGGTCTTCTTCAATTTCTTTCTTCAAGGATTTGAAGTTCCTGTCATACAGATCTTTCACTTGTTTGGTTAGAATCTCGCCAAGATACTTTATGATGTTTGTGGTTATTGTGAAGGGTGTTATTTCCCTAACTTCTTTCTCAGCCTGCTTGTCCTTTGAGTACAGGAAGTCTACTGATTTGCATGAGTTGATTTTATAACCAGCCACTTTGCTGATGTTGTTTATCAGCTGTAGGAGTTCTCTGGTGGAGTTTTTGGGGTCACTTACATATACTATCATATCATCTGCAAATAATGATAGTTTGACTTCTTTCCAATTTGTATCCCTTTGACTTCCTTATGTTGTCTAATTGCTCTCACTAGAACTTCAAGTACTATATTGAAAAGATATGGAGAAAGAGGGCAGCCTTGTCTAGTCTCTGATTTTAGTGGGTTTGCTTCAAGTTTCTCTCCATTTATTTTGATGTTGGCTACTGGTTTGCTGTAGATTGCTTTTACTATGTTTAGGTATGGGCCTTGAATTCCTGATCTTTCCAAGACTTTTAGCATGAAAGGATGCTGGATTTTGTCAAATGCTTTTTCAGCATCTAATGAGATGACCATGTGGTTTTTTTCTTTTAGTTTGTTTATGTAGTGGATTACATTGTTGGATTTCTGTATATTGAACCATCCCTGCATCCCTAGGATGAAGCCTACTTGATCATGGTGAATGATCATTTTGATGTGTTCTTGGATTCGGTTGGCAAGGATTTTATTTAGTATTTTTGCATCGATATTCATAAGGGAAATTGTCCTGTAGTTCTCTTTCTTTGTTGGATCTTTTTGTGGTTTAGGTATCAGCATAATTGTGGCTTTGTAGAACAAGTTGGGCAGTATCCCTTCTGTTTCTATTCTGTGGAAAATTTGAAGAGTATTGGTGCTAGGTCTTCTTTGAATGTCTGGTAGAATTCTGCACTAAAATCATCTGGTCCTGTACTTTTTTTGGTTGGGAGGCTTTCTATAACCCCTTTTATTTCTTTGGGGGTTATGGTACTGTTTAGCTGATCTAATTGATCCTGATTTAACTTTGGTATTTGGTATCTATCTAGGAAATTCTCCATTTCCTCCAGATTCTTCAGTTGTGTTGAGTATAGACTTTTGTAATAGGATCTGATGATCTTTGAATGTGCTCAATTTCTGCTGTTATATTCCCCTTTTCATTTCTAATTTTGTTAATTTGGATACTGTCTCTGTGCCCATTGGTTAGTCTGGCTAACAGTTTATCTATCTTGTTGATTTTCTCAAAGAACCAGCTCCTGGTTTTGTTGATTCTTGGTATGGTTCCTTTGTTTCTAGTTGATTGATTTCAGCCCTTAGTTTGATGATTTCCTGTCTTCTACTCCTCCTGGGTGAATTAGCTTCTTTTTATTCCAGGGCTTTCAAGTGTGCTGTTAAGCTGCTAGTGTATGCTTTCTCCAGTTTCTTTTTGGAGGCACTCAGGGCTTTGAGTTTTCCTCTTAGCACTGCTTTCATTGTGTCCCATAGATTTGGTTCGGTTGTACCTTCATTTTCATTGAATTCTAAAAATTCTTTGATTTCTTTCTTTATTTCTTCCTTGACCAAGGAGTCATTGAGTGGAGTATTGTTCAGGTTCCATGTTTATGGGTGTTTTCCATTGTTTTTGTTGTAACTTAAGACCTGCCTTAGATCTGATAGGGTTCATGGAATTATTTCAATATTCCTGTATCTGTTGGATGTTCAGAATTGAGAGTTCATCGTGGTAGATTTTTCCTTTTACCATGATTAAGTGTCCTTCCTTATCTTTTTTGACAACTTTTGGTTGAAAGTCAATTTTATCTGATATAAGAATGGCCACTACAGGTTGTTTCTTGGGATCATATTCTTGGAAAATGATTTACTAACCTTTTACTCTGAGGTAGTGACTGTCTTTGTCATTGAGGTGGGTTTCTTTTATGCAGCAAAATGTTGGGTCCTGTTTTCAGAACCAGTCTTTTAGTCTATGTCTTTTTATTGGTAAATTGAGCCCATTGATATAAAAAGATATTAAGGAAAGGTTATTTTAAATTCCTGTTATATTTGTTGTTAGAGGTGGAATTATGTTGTCTGGTTATCTTCCTTTGGGTTTGTTGAATAATTACCATCATGATTTTTCTAGGGTGCAACCTCCTTGTGTTGGTATTTTCCACCTATTATCCTTTGTAGAGCTTGGATATTGTGTGAATTTGTTTTTGTCATGGAATATCTTGCTTTCTCTGTCTATGGTAATTGAGAGTTTTCCTAGCTATAGTAGCCTGGGCTGGCATTTATGTTCTCTTAGGGTCTGTATGACAATTGCCCTGGATCTTCTAGCTTTCATCATTTCTGGTGAGAAGTCTGGTGTAATTCTGATAGGTCTGCCTTTATATGTTACTTGACCATTTTCCCTTACTGGTTTTAATATTTTTTCTTTGTTTAGTGGTTTTGGTGTTTAGATTATTATGTGATGGGAGGACTTTCTGTTTTGATCCAGTCTTTTTGGAGTTCTGTAGACTTCTTGTATGTTCATGGGTATCTCTTTAGGTTAGGGAAGTTTTCTTCTATAATTTTGTTTAATATATTTACTCACCTTTTAAGTTGGGAATGTTTGCTCTCTTCTATACCTATAATTCTTAGGTTTTGCTCTTCTCATTGTGTCCTGGATTTCCTGTATGTTTTGGGTCAGGAGGTCTTTGCATTTTCATCTTCTTTCACTGTTGTGTCCATCTCTTCTATGGTATCTTCTCCACCTAAGATTCTCTCTTGTATTCTGTTGTGGACACTTATATCTGTAATTCCTGACCTCTTTCCTAGGTTTTCCATTTCTAGGTTTGCCTTTATTTGCATTTTCTTTATTGTCTCTACTTCTACTTTTAGGTCTTGGATAACTTTATTCAATTCCTTTACCTGCTTACCTGTATTTTCCTGTATTTCTTTCAGTGAGTTATTGATATCCTCCTTAAGGGACTCTGTTATCTTCATAAGATAGGATTTTAGGTCAGCTTTCTGATTTTCAGGTGTGTTGCTGTATTCAGGGCTTGCTGTGGTGGGAGAACTGGGTTCTGATGATGTGCATGTATGGTAGCTTCTGTTGCCTATGGTCTTGCACTTGCCTTTCACCATCTGGATATCCCTGGTGGTTTTTGGTCTGGGTGATTGTCTGGAGTCTGACTCCTTTGACTCTGGGTTGCTTCAGGTCTCCTGGTAGACCTGTAGCCCTGGCTGTAGCAGACCACCTGTGGGACCTTCCAACAGGGGGCTCTTCACAGTGCAGAGAGGCTGCTGATATATTTCCCTAGCTGCAGTAGATCTACTGGGAGGTCTTCAGACTGTTGGGTCAACTCTTCTGAGTGCAGCAGGTTCTCTAGAATGGATCAGGAGATGGTGTCTTCACTGGAGCAGACCAGCCAAAAGTCTGCCCCAGCAGATGGGTGATCAAAGAGGCAGAAGGAATGGAAGGATAGAAGTAATTCTTAATAAATAACTGGACAGAGTATGTATTATATGTCAGTATAATTGCTGGATTTTATGCTAGTTCCTGTTTTTGTTTTTCTTTTACGGAACTCAATACAGTTTACCATAATTCCTGTATTACTTTACATTTCCACAAGTTTGTAGAGCCACTATTTTGGTTTTCATAATTTATTTATTTTTATTTTATTTTGTGTATGCCTATGTGTACAGATGTTTGCCACATGTATTCTGATACCTGAGGAGATTGGAAGAGTGTGCAGGTTCCCAGAGGTTGTCATATGCAAGTTGGAAACTGAACCAAAGAGCCATCTCTCTGGTCCAAAGCTCCTGTTTCTCTGCATCTTTCCAGTGGTGTGCATTTCAATGGTTGCTGCCTTTGTTATCAGTCTGTTGTATGTTTAGCTTTTGCTTTTTGGGTTATTTTATAATAGCCATTTTAACTAGAGTGTGATGACAAATCCTAGAGTTTTGACATGTATTTCTCTGAAGAGTCATGAAATTCAAAATTTATCATGTATTTATTGATCATTTGTAAATCTGTGAAGAAGTATCTGATTATTTCTTTAGTCTGAATTATTTTTTGAAACTCGAGTGCTTATTTGACATTTATCTTATCTATTTAGTTAAATATTCTGCATGCCAATCTCTTGTCAGATGTACCATCCACAATTTTTTCTCCTTTTTTGAGTGATTTCTCTTAAAGCTATTGATGATTTCACTTGCTGTAAAAAGACTTCTTAATTCAATATAGTCCCCATTTTTTTGTTTTGTTTTTTGTTTTTTGAGACAGGGTCTTTCTGTATAGTCCTGGCTGTCCTGGAACTCACTCTGTAGACCAGGCTGGCCTCGAACTCAGAAATCTGCCTGCCTCTGCCTCCCAAGTGCTGGGATTAAAGGCATGTGCCACCACCACCCATTTGTTTTTATCTTAATTGACTATTGACACATTTCTACGCTGTTTCATTACACTAGTTTCATAGTTTGGTGTTTGAGTTCCAGGTCTCTGAACTGAAACTGTTTTGAGTTTGTTTGTTTGTTTATTTGTTTGGTCAGAGATTTAGTTAATGATTCATTTCTCTGCATACAAATATCCAACTTAGTGCCATTTGCTGAAAAAACTTTCATTTTCCAGGGCTTCTTATTTCATGGTTTATGTAAGGTTGGTTGGTTATATGTGTATTTTGACACTTCTAGGTTTTATTGATTTGTTTAATGTGTGGTAGAAATCAAAACTATTGATTATGCAGTCTCAGCAAACAAAACTTCTACTGAGATTTATGTTCAGTTATTGGGATTTTGAAAGCAAAGTCTCACTATGTGATGAGGGTTGGCCTTGAATTTATGAATGAAACCTAAGGTTGTTCTTGATCATTGTTTCTTCATTTGTAAATTATGAGAATTAATTAGGGAAGTGCCACCATGCCTGTACTGGTACCACACTGTTTTATTAACTGTTGCTTTAGGGATGTATCTAAGTTAGGTATTATGATAATTTCATTTTTTGTTGGGACTGGGGAACTAGTCTCCACAGATATCAAGGACAACTATATATACATATATATATATATGTATGTATATATATGTATATATAGTTATGTGCAGTTTTCTATATATTCATGCATATAAAATTTAATATTGGTATTTCAATTCTAATTATAGTCACTTTATCTCATCTTTTATTTGAAAGCCAATCCCTGAAGGTTGTTTTTTTCTAAATGTTAGAAAAAATTCATTAAATGTAAATGTAAACTAATTTTATTTGGTTAAAATGCTCAAAGACATTTACTTCTCTCATCATCACAATATAACACATCCACTTACTTTATTAAGCTTTTTATGGTCTCTTATTTCTCTTATTTCTCTTGCCTCTCTTCATCTCTTTTACTCCTCTTGCCCCTCTTGGGCTCTCCTCCCCTCCCCCCTCTCTCCACGTGGTCATGGCTAGCCTCCACTTCTCTACTCTCTCCCTCTCTTTGCCTTTCTCTGCCTCCACTATCCCATTAACTCCCATCTTCTGGCCTTAATAAACTACTGTATACCAAAAAAAAAAACTTTTTATGGTTAATGGACTTTGATATAAAACTAGATCCAAGAATCTATTACTACACAGGTAGAATCTTTTAATATTCTGGCCCTTTTATAAAACCCAGTAAAATAAAGGTCCCACAATGTTGGGATTGAGTGGGAAGATCTGAGAGATGGAGCTGTCAATTAACTTTTAAAAGCATCTGTCCTCATATATGGACTTGAGAGTAATGGACTATGATCATCGGACTTGACATCAAAGCACCCACTTCTGCTTCTGGCTCAATTCATTATACTCAAGAGTCCAGCAAGTCCCCATTTCAACATACTTTAACTTTTTCTTAGAACTCAAACTAGTCATATTTGTCACCATCGTATACTTCATAAATATTTATACAAATAGTATTTTCTTAGGACTGACAAAATAGAGATTTTTTTTCCTCTGACTATTTCAAAGCATATAGTATTTTATACCTAATAGATTATATTTAGTCATCATGCTTATAAGCTTAGAATTTATACTAAGTTGTGGAGAGAACTCATTATCAGAACTTGAATTGGGAGTTGAAATGATTCTGCTAAACACAGACCACTGTCTGATCCTCCACTCAGTGGATAAGTAAACCACAGTCGATTATATCAGTTAATTCTTGGCAAGCTACCACTCTTTAACAGTAGGCATAATTCATCATTTGAGATTCATTTGAGTTCATTTCATTGAACTACCCTAATAGAAGAAAGATAGCAATCCTAGTTTAACATGAACCTTCCAAGATCATGACAGTCTTATATAATGGGCCAATGAAGGAGATTTTGGTTAATAAATAATACCCCCCAAAAAATAACACGTCTTTCTTCTGATGAACTCATGCCTCATTAAATTGTACAGAACACTTTACTTAGGTAAAAAGGAAAAACAGAGTATAGAGACAGAATATAGGCATTTCAATAATCTTGACCCCAAATTATATTTGGGTGACCAAATGAAACTCATCCTAGAAGAGTTACAAGACAAGAACATTTGGAAATGGATGTATCAGAGTGCTTCTATAACAGAGATGTGTTTACTATTGTAGTTTAAATTTCCAGCCATACTATAGTAAAATATAATCAATATTTTATATATAATCAATATAAATCAACAACTCTACACAATAACTCTAACTACTCTAATTACAAAAGTACTTCACTTCATTATCTAGAATTATTTTTCCTCTTTCCACCCAGTGAGTTGTACACAAGTTAATATTTAGTTTCATAATTGTCACCCACATCAAATGACACCCATGCAGCACTTTTTCAGGGTCATTTCTTACCAGGTCCCCTATACTTGCCCTACAATTTCCACTAGATGCTCTTTGGACTCCTAGTAATGTCTGGACATACACTTACTGCTTGTAGAAGTGATATTTCTAATTCTTAATTCCATTCTAGTCCCTTCTCTGTTTTTTCTACATAAAGAACATTCTAAGTTTCCTTAAAAGGTAAGAAGCAAATTATCTGTCTTTAATAATTTATTGCTTTATTATTTTTCATATTCAGTTCATATTTTGCTAATCATTAAATTCTAAATTAAAATTTTAACAAATTAAAATTATTTTCAATGAGAATATTTTAGAAATTGCTTCGTTTTTTCTAGCACCTTTTGTATATTTGAAGACCAACATTAAATTGTTATTTATGTTTTCTGTGTAGCCAGGAGAGGCTTAGGATCTCATGAGATCTTTCCATACAGGCCTGACTACATGTCCTTGTAACCATGCACTCAGTTGAGGTATGGTGCTCATGTATGTTGTCACAAGCTTGGTTTATAATATATTTTCCTTTTGTTTTTTTTTTAATATTCCTGTTTAAAAAAACACAAATTCCAATTCTGATGGTGTTATGGTTTATGTATGCTTGGCACTATTAGAAGATGTAGCCCTGTTAGAGTAGGTGTAGCTGTGCATAAGTAGGTGTGTTACTGTGGATGTGGGTCTTAAGACCCTCATTCTAGCTGCCTGAAAGCCAGTATTCTGCTAGCAGCCTTCAGATGAAGATGTAGAACTCCCAGCTCTTCTTGTACCATCCTACCTTGATGCTGCCATGTGCTCACCTTGATGATAATGGACTGACCCTCAGAACCTGTAAGCCAACTTCAGTTAGATGTTGTCCTTTATAAGACTTGCATTGGTCATGCAAGTTCAGCAGTAAAACCCTAACTAAGGCAGATAAGATAATGGGGAAATTGTGAGTGAAATCTAGCATTTTTCCTGGGAGAGTATTTCAGCTTCCTACTCCTCACACAATTCACATACCATGTACTGACTGCATTTTTCTCCCTGCCCCTGCCCAGGGATCATGGATCCTCTATAGTAATATTTCTATGAATAGTTATAGCCACATGGAATACATTCATTGTGTCACTAGCAAGAAATGGGACCTGTCCCATTGAGTGACTGTGTTCCAGATACACATTAGCATCTGCACACATGATGTTTATCATCATACTCAAGGAAGGCATTATTCATATTCTACCACAAGTACCACAACAATCTGAGAGATGGCAGAATCAAGAGAATATTTGATGTGTTAATACTTTTCAAAGCACTTTCTCCTGAATTCTCAGGAAGAGAATCCTACTTTCCACTGAATCGTGTCCCTCACAATGTGTATAGCCAATCTTGCTCTGATTCTGAATTCTTCAGACACACCTCAAGGTATACATTATGGATATATATCAAACAGGACAGACATTGGTCCTTTAATTCAAGTCATGCTCCTTAGACTGTAAACATTTTACTACTATATATTCCCTCCATTTCCTACTCTCCATGTCTTAATTCCTTCCTGTTGCAGCAAAATGATGAAACACGAAAACAAAAGAAACCTACAGAAAAATAGTTTATTTTGGCTTAAGATTTCCTAGTGTTAGAGTCCATGATGGTGAGGCAGAAAGAGCAGAAAGGTATGATGATCTCATATCCTGAACCGCAAGCACAAATCTCAAACCCTCTTCCAGTGACATCCTCCAGGAAGGCTGAAACCCACACACAAAAGCCTTCCCCCAAACAAAGCTATTACGTGGGCACAAAGTATGCAGACCTTGAACCTACAGGGATTGTTCTTATTCAACACTTACACTCCATATACATTTAATTTTTATTTATTTATCTTCCTTCTTTGAGACCCTCATTTATTCATTGATCCATTGGGATGCCTTGTACATGCTAAACACACACTCTACCATACAGATACATTCCTGGTTCCAGGGGAGTTGGTTTCTGTCTTTCCTCAGCAAGTTGAAGTTTCTCCCTCAACTGCCTCCCAAACTTTAGACATGAGCTAACATTTCAGGAAGAAGCACTAATGAATATGAATGACCTCCTTGTGTCTTCTGGGCTTTCTAACAAACTGTTACAAAGAAAAAAATCATGTCTTGGATACTGTTTCATTAGTGGTTCACAAAAATCAACACCTAGATTATTCATTATAAACAGTCAAAATTCATAGTCTTCTACAACAGGAGGTGCGTGCGTCTGAATTGCTAACATCTGTATGACTTGTAGAAGCTTCCACGGTTACAAATTTTAACTTAGCCTGTTCTCTCCTTTTCTAGGTTTGAGTCTTCGTATTAATTGCTGTCTTTTGGAGTTTAGGTAAAATGTATCTAAAAGTCAATTTTTATAAATCTGTCTTTAAGTTAGCCAGGGAGATAGAGCTTCCTACACAAACAGAGCAAAAAGGCAGTACTGTGTTCCAGGTACATTTTACACACACTCAGAATAGTCCTGTGCTCAGGTCCAAACACAAGTTTGACTTCTGTGGTGCCTGTCACTTCTCAGTGATTCAGCAATTTAAGAAAGTTTACTATTAAACAAAGGACCATCTGCAGATCGCCACAATAAGAGGAATGTCACACCATGTTCTGTCAATTATTAGTTTTCATCTGATTTTGCTTTCCTATATTTCATCTCTGATTCTCATTGTAGCTATATTTATAAAACATATATCTCTCATAACATTTTAGGCCACTGAAAAGATACATATGTTCAATATAGCAACTTTAAATGGAGCCCAGAGTGAACATTTTAATGGATAAATAGTACTTGTATTTTGGAATGAATAATGATTTACCTTCTAATTTCATCTATACCCGCTTGGGTTTATATGTGGCTATATATCTTATAAACAAGTGTCTATATAATATTTCATAATATAATGATGCTTCAAGAATGTTGATAGTGATATTGTTGAGTTGAGCTGCATGCATTATTAAAATGTTGATGCACACGCATATACCTTATTTATGAGACAGCTTTTATTGGTATCAATCAAGTGTAGAATGTTTTATTAACTTAAAAGCCATGTCCTCTGCAATTATTCTAAGATATCTGCTTAAATTAGGGGATAATATTGAATTTTATTAAATATTGCTCTATTTTACTTTGAGAACATGTGTTTTATTTTCTTCATATTTTCAATAACTTGAATTGCTTAAAATTTGTACTAATGTTGAGCTTTTATTTCAAAAGATTTGTTACTTGATCATGATATAAAACAACACATTTCCAGATTATTAGCTTTAAACTTGGATAGTTATTAGCCAAAATATTTAGATTGAAAGTAATATATTTACTCCTTTTCTTCTGGTTGTTTTTGTTTATTTTGTATGTGAGACATGGTCTCATAGAGCCCATGCTGGCCTGGAGCTTGTTCTTTAATGGGAACTAGTTGTAAACCTTTTATTCCTTTTCCTCCATCTTTCAGTTCTGGGACTACAGGCATACATTACTACATTTAGCTCTGAATGCCTTTTAAATATTTCGTACAGTCATTAAACTCACTCAGTAAAAAGAATTGAAATTTCTTATCCAAGCCAAAGTTCTAATTGTATTATCATAAAAGAAATCTATTTTGAATGTTACTAATTAAATTTTTGATCCAACAATTATTATCTTTTATTCACATCTTAAAATCTTTTAAACTTATATTGAAAACATATGTTATAACCTTTTAGAATTATACTGAAGGAAACACCACAGGAGGTTTTGCTTGGGAGGGTCATAATATAATGATGCTTCATCTTACATTAGAATTATTCCATAGCTGAGTTCTGTTTATGAAAATTAATGATTTCACATTTCTCTGAAGTATATGCATGTGGGTTAATGTGTATACTCATACACAGATAGTATGATACATGTAAAATAGTAACAACAGTAAATAAAAATCTTACATTTCTAGTAGCTGTTTAAAATCTCCTTTAGAATAATGCTGTCATGTTTTAACAAAACAATAAAATTCAATTATATAGGAAATATAATTGAAATATATATTATGGCATAATAGACTCTACCAAGCATTAAGTAAGGATTTGTTTCTCAATGTAAACTCTGTAAGTAGCTAGTAAATATATTGAGCATCAGAAATTCTGTTTAGATGTAAATTGTGCAGAAGGGGGAAATGTCCTAAAATACATGCTTGAAGACCAAGGAACTTGATGAGAGTTCTCTAGACTGAGAATGCCTGGTAGGGCTTTCTGGGGTTCAGAACTGGAAGGTTCATTTCTCACTCTAGTAGAACTGTTCCTCCTTCTAAATTATGCATTAGAATCCAGCACAAACAACATTGCCATAAATGATGATGAATCTTTAAAGTAATGAATATGATAATTAACATTATATCATATGAAATATGTATGTCAAAGTAGCACCCATAAATATATAAAATTTTCAAGTGTAACCTTATAAAAGAAAAACAAAAAGCAAGCAAACAAGAAAAAAACTTGAAAGACTCACAAAGCTCCACAAAAATTGTTGGTCATAAAGAGGCCGAAGTCCTCCAAAACAATATAGGTTCTCAGCTGTCCTCAGAGCTGTCCAACACAACTAGTTGATATAATCATCAGTGGTAGTACAACACATATTTGTTGCAAGATATAGTGAGACAAACCTGGGACTGGGCTGTGTACATTTTTCCCTAATGGGTAGCTTTGCCAGCTTTCATGGAGATGAAATATACCGTCTGGTAGAATATACTACACATAAAGCTCCACCTGTCAGACAATATGTACTCACTGGGGTCCTAGTGGCATAACCATTATGAAAGTGACCAACCATTTTCAGATTGTAACTGATATCTATTCTTTAGGAGAAAGCCATGCGTCATCCTATAAAACAAACAAACCTGAGAAATTCTTAGGTCCTAGGTAGGAACTTATTACTATATTTAAACTAAATTGACATGGCATAAAATGAATAAATTTAACAAAAGCTATTTATTAAAAAAAAAGTCATGTTAGTTCATCTTGGATTTGGCCAAATAATTTATATTCATAAAAAGATTTCAGCCAATGTAAATTTTGACAGTACCACGCTCACATTTGAGCAATTATTATCATAGAGAAATTAATCTTTGTGCAAACAAGTAAAGGCAGATGTATCAGGGGTTACTACAAATCACCACAATTCCAGGAGCTGATACAAAGCAATTTCATTTTTTTTCACCTCAGAAAACATCTGAGAAATTTGACCAAAATGCACAGATAATGTCAGGAAAGCATTGTGTCTGTCACCTGAATCAACAGAATCACTTGGATACTTGAAAATCTTTTTTTCCTTGTTTTAAAATATTTGTTTTTATTAATATTTTACTTGTGTTGGTTATTTTATTTATTTACATTTCAACTATTATTCTCTTTCCCAGGTTCCCCCTCCACAAGACCCCCATTCCAGGCCTCCATCCCCTGCTTCTGTGAGGGAGCTCCCCACCCACCACAAACTCCTGCCTCATCACCCTGGCATTCCCCTATTCTGGATCATAGAGCCTTCACAGACCCAGTGATGCCAGATAAGGCCAGCATCTGCTACATATGCAATTGGAGCCATGGGTCCCTTCATGTGTACTCATTGATTGGTGGTTTAGTCCCTGGAAGCTCTGGGGATTCTGGTTGGTAGATATTGTTGTTCTTCCTATGGGGTGGCAAACCCCTTCAACTCTTTCAGTCCTTACTCTAATTCCTCCATTGGGGACCCAGTGCTCAGTCCAATAGTTGGCTATATGCATCCTGAAATTCTTAAAGAAATATATACATATATACCTTCCATCATTCCATGATAAAATATCCACCCAAATGCAATCCTCTTGGTTAATAACAAAACAAAAATGCTGAGCTCAAATATACAGAAAGACTGCCCATGCTGGGGACTTTAATAGTCCAGGTGCTATGGTAGTTGTATAAGCATACTGAAAGCATGCCAGTTTTCAGGAAAGCCACAAACTTTCTCTTTCAGGGAAGAACATACTTGCATGTGTAGTTTAAAAAAATATTTGTTAGTAATTGGCATGAGTATTTATTTCTTCTAGAGCTACTTTAATATTATAATCCTTTATTCTTTGTATTGTGTGTATGCGCATATTTATGTGTGTATACACCACAGTGTACATGTGGAAGTCAGAAGACAACTTATAAGAGAGTTGGTGCTCTCACTTTACCATGTGTGTCCCAGATATAGAATTCTCATCTATATACATCAGTAGCCAGAGTGTTAGCCCAGAAAACTATTGATGGGCCCAAGGATACTATAAATGTTCACTTTAGTTTTGGCTTACCAGTGGTTCTGAAATGAGGCACTCCAAAGTGAGGTATATTGGAATGTCATAGCAAAAATTCAGTTAGAATTGTATATTAATAAGTGAGGCAAGAACTGAGGAAAGTGCCTTTTAATAATATAACAAAGGGGTTTCCATCCAGCTGGCAGAACCAGGTACCTGAAATATCCCGAGTTTAAGACCTTCGGGGACTCAGGCCTTGAGCAGGAGCTGCGCACAGAGCAGCAGTTTGGGGGCAAATGGTTGGATCTGGAAAATATCATCCTAAGCGAGTTAACCCAGTCCCAAAAGAATACACATGAAATGCAATCACTGATAAGTGGATATTAATGAGCTCAGAAGCCCTAAATACTCAAGGCACAATTAGCAAGTCAAATGATTCCCAAGAAGAAGAAAGGACCCTGGGTCTGAAAAGATTGGATCCAGTTTTTTAGATCCAGAACAGAGAAATGGTGGTGGTGGTGGGGGGGGGGTGATTGGGGAATAGTTGAGGGGGAGAGGACTTATGGGACATATGGTGGGGGGGACTGGGAAAGGGGAAAGCCTTTGGAATGTAAACAAAGAATATAGAAAATAAAATTTAAAAAGTAATAATATAACAAAGCCAATAGTAGATGCATGTGCATAACACAGATATGCACTAAAGGCTGAGGAAGAAGAATCACAAGTTCAAGACCAACTTGAGAAACTACCTGAGATCATGGCTGAAGATAAAAATTTTAAACCTAGCACTCAGGGTATATAGTTCAGTGATGGAGCACTTGCCTGGTGTTTGCAAATCTCTAGGTTCAACCCTCAGCACAGCAAACATAAATGAAAGATCATTTTGCTGCATGGACTATGTATGTCATAGTTAATTCTGCCACTGTGATAAATTCACCATGTGCTAAGCAATTTGGGAGGATAGATACACTTTCAGATCATGGTATGTCATGGTATGTCAGGGTAGGAACTCAAGGCAGTAACCTGGAGGCAGGAACTGAAGCAGAGACCATATAAACACTGCTTACTGGCTTATTCCTTATGGCTTACTGAGCATTGATCCCCTCCAAACACAGCTTCTATATGGTGACCCTACAGAAACATTTCCCAAAATCACATTAGTGACATTGGTTTCTTCTTAATCACCTCTAGTTTCTCAGCTCCAGCTAACCAGCCTCAGTTATCCCAGAAAGTATCCAACTTAATGGATCTGGACTCTTAAAAGACATTAAGAAATTCTAAAACATTCAAAATGATTGATTTATGAGAACATGCTTCTTCCTAAAATGATACAGCTTATTATAAACTATTTCATCACAGGAAATTTATCCTATGGTATTATTTCTAAAATATATCTTGCCATTATAAAATGTTATTGTCAGAATATGAAATAATGATCAAGGTTATAAGTGAAAACTGCAATATTTTATGGATTCACTGAGAATTCCATGTGTATGTTTTGATATATACACCCTAATTCTCAACTCCATCTCTTTTTTTTAAATAACCCAAGATCAATCTGTGTTGCCCATGTACAGAGGAATATGGAGTCATTCACAATAGAATGGCACCCCCCTGGGAACAATAGCCTTAAAGAAAACTGGCTTTCCATCTCCCAGGAAACATCACCTGTCAAGAGTTCCTAAATAATTAAGTGATGGAGATTCATAGATCATTCTATAATGCCTTGGTATATGCATGTATTGTGCAGGCAACAACAGCTACTGTGAGTCTATGAGTACATGAATACAGCAGTGCTGACATGTTCAGAAGATACTGTTTTACCCCAGATCTTTCCAAGCTCTGACTCCTAAGAACTTTTCATTCTCCTCTTCAATGACAGTCCCTGAAACTTAGGGAGATGGGTACAATAATGTTACATTCATAGTTGGACATTTCACAGACACTGCACAGAATGAGTTTCTTACTTAGCCATGTATACACAGAGACATCTTTTGTGTGTGTGTGGTTTTTTTTTTTTGAGACAGGGTTTCTCTGTGTAGCCCTAGCTGTCCTGGAACTCACTCTGTAGACCAGGCTGGCCTCAAACTCAGAAATCTGCCTGCCTCTGCCTCCCAAGTGTGAGATTAAAGGTGTGCGCCACCACTGCCCATCTCAAAGAGACTCCTATAAAGAGGTCTGAGTCTGCACTAATTGATGTATGGGAATAATTGTACCAATTTAGAGTGTAGTTCGATGCTATATTCATTTAGCACCATTTAGGTGGTTCAGCCATTAAAAACATGGGTTTCTCTTCCAGAGAACTCAGTTTCAATTTCAGGCACTCATATGGTGAGTGGCTCACAATCTTCTGTATCTAGTTCAGGGGAACTGAGACTCTGGCCTCAATGCACAAGTGTACACGTGGTGCATTTGCATGAATACCAAACATGCAGACACATACATTTAACAAATTTTAATCTCTAAAATAGTAATACCTTCACTATTGGTACCTGTGATCTTTCCATCCAAAGGTTTTTGACAGATTAACAACACCAGGCATGTGTTTTCTCCTATGGAATGTATCTTAAGTCTAACCAAAAAGTGATCAATTAACCCCCAAAATTTCTCCCACTATTGACATGGGCATAGCTTGCTATCCTAGTCAATATTTATCATTTATTTATTACACTTGTATTGTTTTTATTTATTACACTTGTATTATTTCTAATATTTTTATTTATTATGCATCTGGTTAATCTTCAACTTTTTTGATGAGAGATGTCAGTGGTAGTCTAATACCTACAGGACATTGACTAGTGTAATTAGCTTCCTATTGTTTCTATAACATGTTACTGCAAATTTTGTAGGTTTTAATAACTCAAAGCTTATTTTCCTACAGTCCAGGAATTGGAAAGAGCTCAACAGGTGCTCTGTATCCTCTTGAACTGATCAAACAAGCATAGGAGGAGTTGAAGGAAAAGGATGAGGATGGCAAGCAGCAGAAGGTATTTTGACTTAATTGAAGGTTAGGGGTTCCCAGCTCACACTCTCAGGTTTGGTTACATACACCCATTAACTTAAGTTTCTTTCTTGTTGCAACAGTGTTCTCATCTGCAAAATGAGGGCAATCATTAAAGCTATATCATTGTGCATATGAAGATCACATAGCTAATTTAAATGCATTATATTATCATAGGCCTCTGAGCTATCTGTAGTTACACCAGCTTTCCCAAGAGAAACATGGAAATCAAGAACAGTAGGACAGGATCCCAGAGCTCTTTGTGACCTTGTCTTCTGATTAAATCCTCTGACAACCACTGGGCAAATACCTGCCAACTCACCCCTGAAACAGTGATATGAAGGAATGATCATCTTCCTTTGATAACAGGAGCTGATGATGTAAAATCAATAAGCAAGCCATACCTGTTACTTGAACCCAGATGTGCCTGATAAAGGGAATTTCTTGTCACTTTGTTCTTTTGGAATTATTTTAGGATCAAAAGTTAATATACCCAAGGCACTGGTTTACTTGTGTTAGGGTGCAACTACTGCCTTGATATTTACCTATTGTTTTTAGTGATTCTATAATACAGCACAATCTGAGATCTAATGATTGTGTTTAATCAAACAGGGAGACAGAAATATCAGTGTTGCCAGGAGATGAAATGTTTCATTTTTCACTCATAGCTTTGCGTGCATGTTGCTGTAAATATAGAATACTGAACCATGTTAAATTTAAACTACTGGACACAACTCTTTTGACATATAAAAGTGACAATTTCATATTCCATATTTATATGTATATATTTTTTGCAGACCTAAACACCCAAAATATCCATTTGTGGCTAAATGGATAAAGAAATGTGACCCATAGCTAGAGTGAAATGACACTCAGTCATAAGACAGAAACTGTTATCACATGCAACATATCTATCTCTCCCTTGTGGACATGGTCCTAAATATGGTGAGCTGATCCAGAAACAGCCACAGCATGAATATACTCAGAAATGTTTCTTAAACAGTAAAAATCATGGAAACACCAAAAAATAGTGGTTTTATGGGCTGGGGAAGTTGGAAATAGAGGGCTCCTGTTCAAAGAGTACAGAACATCTGTCAAACAAGATGAAAAGTTTCTATATCTATAATGTAAAAAAATGTGTTTCTACTTTAATAACATACTCTACAATTCACCTCCATTTTCACACTGCACTCTCCATCACTGGTTAAGGCATGCAGACAACCTTGTCAATAAGACAGTATCAAGAAGGCAAGAGAAAGAAGAAATACAGCAGTCTTTCTCTAAAGACTCATTAGAGGTTTGTAAATTTAACTTTTATTCTCCTGTTGTAATTGTTCTCTGGGATGCTTACTGCCTCCAATCTGATAACCAATGACTAGTCATGGAAGCTTCTAGACTCCATATAATGTAGACCTAGAAGGTTTTCTGTTTCTGAAATTTGCTGCTGAATAAACTTGCCCTTTCTTGTTCTTTCTTAACTCTTTTCCGGTCGGTTCAATTAAGCTGCTCTAGATGAAACTCTTCACTTCCCTGACTTATTCATTCTGACTCTTCTGTCCACTACTGAATCGCTCTGCTTGGCCTCATATTTACACTGCTAATCTGTTCTAATCTTGAGACTCCTTCTTTTCTGTGTCTAGCTTGTTATTTCTTCAATCTGTCTCTCTATAACTCTCCTAGTAAAACTTCCTTCTTCTACTCTGTTCTGTTCTACTCTGTCTCAACTCTACTGCATTGCTCTCCAAGAAGTCTACTGTATTCCTGTACTGTACTCTCTTCTTCCTGTACTGTCTGTCTCACCCTTATATAGTTTCCCTTTCCTCTCTCTCCTTGAGAATGTTGTGTATATCTTATCTTGTCAAATCTTCATCTGACTTATCAATTTTTCTGCCACTCAATTAGACATCACTTTCAAAGATGGGTGCTTCTTTCTATAAACTAATTTTATCTTCATTGTCTGGGATTAAAGGTGAGTACTGAGGTCATACCTGTATTCCAGCCAGAGAAACTAAAAGTGTATGCTAAGGACTGAGCCACACCTATGTGCAGTTTCAAATATTCTGTAAGAAAGGTTAAAGTGAAACATCAGTTTGGAAAACTGAAAGTGTGGAAGTATGGAAATGAATCACATTCGAGTCAGATTCATGGCAGAGATGAAGGACAGTTCATCATTCACAAGACAAACTGATGCACAACATCTACAGAATGTGGGTAAAAACAAGGCAACTAACTATACAGATAAAGAAAACATATTTGATAGATTCTTACATTCTGTCATGAAAAATAAAAGAACAAAACTGAGCAAGTTTGGTATACAGGGAAAGTACTTTAATGTAATATGCCATATTTTGTAAGGAAGAGTTAACCTTACACTAGGATAAAGTTAGAACTGCCTGAGCTCTGAAACAGAAAAGGAATGTGCTTTCACTATTGTTAAAAGAATTTCAGAAATGAGTGCATGGAATTTTAGTTATACCAACTTTTCTCTCCCATCCTTTATCTCCTTTCATGTCCCCACACTCCCTCTTCCTGTGCAGAATGATTGACTGATAAATAGAGAGACCTCAAGGTTATGTGTAACACTGACAATTTGGGCATGGGTAAGCTAACAAGGAACTCTTCCTTGAAGAAAACTGTCTCACATTTCTTAGTATCCTGTGGTTTCTCAGTCAGAAATGGGCCATAAAAGCCCTTCATCTGTTCGGGACAGAATGTTGACTGCCATGATCTTGTGCAGACCTAGCAAAGAGAGTCATAGATGTTGAGACTCCATGGGTGCAACCTTCACTGTACTTGGTTCAGTCTATTGTTTGAAATTCTATCCAGAGCAACAGGGAAGAAAGATAATGATTGGTTACCAAGGTAAAGAGAAGAAATAACAATGTCATAAATGTCAGATGATATGTATAGAAACCTACCCAAAAAAACAGCAGGACATCTATGAGAAAAAATAACTGGATTAATCAAATTTTTGAATACAAAATCAATTATAAAACTTAGTAGCACCTCACCTATTAGTAGTAATTTCCTGACACGGAAATAAAAATAGAAATATCTCTTATAATAGTTTCACAACATTGAAATTTCTAGAAATAACTTTAATTAAAGAAGTATAGAATCTGCTTAAAATTATAGGGCATTGATGAAAATAAGTCAAAGAATAAAAATATACACGTACATTGCACACATAAATATATAAGCAGATACATACATACATATATACATATATAATACATACAAAATGGATACAAATAGACACATTCACACATAAACACATGCTTATACATAAAAATTCACTTACACACATATACAAGTACAAAGCCAAATACATGCAAACATGTTTATAAAGGAAAAACAACTGATGTTCATGGTCTGGAGGATTCAATGTTTGAAAATGTCTGTACCTGCCAAAGAGAACTAAATTTTTAATACAATCACTACTAAAATATTATTGACATTATTCTCTGTAAAGAAAGAATTCATAGTGTTTTGTGGACAAAAATAAAAAAGCAGGAGAGATTTCACTGAGTAACTTCAAAATATAAGATGACAGTTTAGGAATCACACTAGCTTCTGATTGTTTTGTCATAAAAAGAAAGAAACCAGTAAAAGAAATAAAGCCTAAAAATAAACCCATGCATCCACCTGAATATCAGCAAAGGAAGGAAAATGTGTATTAGAGAAGAGTGTCTTTTCCATAAATGGTGCTGGAAACTCACTATTCACACATAGAACAATGAAATCAGCCTTCTCTCTCAGCAGTAACAAAGCCAGCAGAAGACAGACTGATGACCTGAAACTAATAAATTTGTTGAAAGTCAGAAGCTGGAGAAACACTCCAGACAGTTGAAGTGAATTAGGATGTTTTGAACTTAATTCTAAAACACAGGAGAGAAAGTGAGAATAGACAAACATTGACAGGAAAACTAAATCTGACTTATAATGTAAGAGATTATCAAAAGAGCAAGAGAAGGCATATAGAATGGAAGTAATTATTACAAGTTCATACTTGTCAAGGCACAATAATCCAGAAGATACAGTAGACTTAAGACTGAGATGATAGGAATGAAAGAGAGACTAAAGGTGAATATTAAAACTAAACATTTATCAAGGGAATTTAATAAAATTACTAGCAAGTAGCTAGTCATACTTAACCATCAAGAAAACACAAACCAAAACCACAACCACAGAGAGAGTATCATATTAAAGTGATGAAAAGGATGTGTAGAAGATGGAACACTTGCATACTGTCATTAGTATAGCCGGTCTGGAAAGCTGCATGAAGGTTCCTCAAAAAATTAAAATCAGAAATACCATATGTTCCCGATTTCACACTACATTTACACATATATAAAACAATGAAATCTGCCAAAATGTTTCTGCACACCCATGTTTATTTCATTATTACTCATATTAGGCAAGAAATTTGAAGAAATTAAATCTTCATCCACACATTAATAAATAAAATGTAGTTTATTCACATAATAGAATACTATTAAGTCATGCAAAGGCTGATATTGTATCAACATCTGTAACAACACAGATGGAATCTGTGACACAGAAATCATTGGATTTAATAAATTAAAGCAGACACAGGAAAACTTGTAGCATATAGTATCTCTCTTAAAGAAAAGAAAAGAAAGTTAACCCCATAAAATTTGAGGGTAGAATGTGTGTTACCAAAGTCTGGGATAGTAGTGGAAGAAGAAAAATGGGGAACAGACTAAGAAATGCTGGTAAATTTTAGTTAAATAGGACCAGTGTGCTCTGGAATACTATTCTAGAGAAGGACAAACACTGACAATGATAATGTACTGGATGTTTCAAATAGTTATAGAAAAGTATTTTAAACATTTTCACCATTAAGAAAGAATGTTTAATGGATGGAGAGTGCTCCATGGTGAAGATCAAGTAATGCATCTAAATCAGATAGATGGTTTACAACAGCCAATAACTCCAGGTTCAGGAACTACAATAGCTTCTTCTGACCTTGGCAGACGATTGCACTTATGTGCACATACCCACACAGAAATTTTCAAAGTGATATACTTTTTTGAAACTAAAAAAAAAGTGTCTAAAAAGTTACACTTAGCCTGACTTCATACTACATATTGATAGATGTATCAAAACATTACATGTGGCACCTAAATTTGTTATATTTTATATTTTAGGTGAATTTATTTTTATTAATTTGGAAAAATTGAACATCAAATTTTAACATTATACATATTTACTAGCCTCTCTCATGTTCTTTCTCTGTCCCTATTCTCTGTGACCATTGTTCTGTTCTCAACTTATATAGGAAAAACTTGATAAGTATTAAAAATGGGTGAAAATAAAATTATATTTAATTATAAAAACAAGGTAAAAATGTTAAACATATGAGGATAATAGTAAAGAATGGTAATGTTGGCATTGTCTTCCACAAATCACATAGCAAAGTGGAAACACAGAGAGAGGTAGAGTAAGGAACATGTGGGCAACATGACCCCAAGCAACAATGGAAAACATGAACATCTAATTAATGGCACTTAGACAAACAGAAAATAGAAAGATGGGGTTGGGAACATCATTTGGCAAAACCACAATAGCTTCAAGCAATTAGATGTTGGAATTGAATTATGCTCAATGTTGTTATATTTATAATCCATTTCAAATTGCATATAATTAAGAAAACTAGATTAAGAGATTGACAAGAGCTGTTTTCATGGTTTCTTCTTGGCAAACTCAATTTACTGGAATAAGCAGATGATGAACTAAGACCACAAGGCATCGTCCCTTACTTGTGCCTGTTCCCTGGAGGTCCTCATGTATTAATAGTTGCAAACGTGCAGGGCTCTAGAAAGTGCTAAGGAAGAGTAATATCTCACTTGGGATCCACAGGGATGGTTTGCAAGGACACCCATCGCCATGGAATTTTAACCATCTTTCCCCAGACCCAAGGCTTTCATTATCCTGAGTCAGAAGACAATAAGGATCATTTCTCATACCAACAGAACTCTGGGACAATAACATTTTTATTAACAACTTTTCTTAGCTTTTAATTGACCTTTACTTAGGCACTTTTGTGCTCATGCTATGACACTTACTGCCACTTCAGCAGAAACATCCTGGAATCTCAAGGAAGAAGAGAGTCAAGAGTGAGTAAAAGAAAATGAAGGCAGTGTTGCTGCTGATCTCAACAGATCAGGGCTCCATTATGCCAACCAATAATCAAATAGTAACAGCAAAGTAGAATATTGTTAATCATTAGATCACCCAGGAAATTATGGGTGTGTACAGGAAAAGGCATGAATGCATCAGAAAAAGAGATGTAAGTGGTAGTCTAATACCTACAGTATATTAGAATATGAAAAGTAGCTTTTTAGCCTGTTGTTCCAACAACATAAGGACAAAACAAAAAACAAAAATCCAACAATATACTTCTAGATCAACAGTATTTTAAAAAATGATTCTAGGTTTTCAGTTAAACACACTAGATTTAAGATTGCACCTCCATTTGCATACATAAGGCATGCTTCAGCAACATGATATCAACAGGAAAAGTTGATAGCTACTCAAAAATTAATCAATAGTTAGATATTGAATCATGTGACTTTACATGAAAATATATATAAAAACATCTATTTGCCCCAGATAGGAAATTGATGACAAACTACAATAACAGTTCCTCTTAAGTTCAACTTGGTAATCTATTTGGTTTAATTGGTTTGCTTATAGCAATATGAGGACTTATCTACAGGAGCATGAACTATGTGAAGACAAATAACTCCATCATAGAAAAGCCCAACCCACCATGGATAACAGTCGGGGAAAGCAACATCCCTGTCGATGCCTATAACTCCACAGGTCTATAGTGTCTGGTCTCTTCAGATATCTTTACTGTTTATACATACTTGTGGAAGAGGTATTATAAACTGTGTAAATTTCAGGAGCTTCCTCTGAGTTAAGATTTGTTTACTTCCTGAGAGATGCAATTTTGTTTCCTTTCTGATTATTAAGGGAACTCCATCCTAGATAGAATGTTTTAATATGAAGGGATTGTTACAAAATAAATGAAAACATGATCAACTTTAAGTAGCAAGGATCAGAAATATACAACATATTCCTTATATTAGAGTGAACGTGCTGAGCATATGAACAATGACAAATTCATATTGAATTCTAAGAATTTGTGGAAACTGGGAAAAACACAGTAAAGAAAACTGGGGAAGTTCCTGTATGATAATAGCCAGTGCTTCTTGGTGACTGCATTGAGTTCTTCACAGATAGACTTGTTTTGAATTATAATCAGTACATCACTTCCATCTGACACTTCATGGATAAACCTAGAGCCTTCTCTGAATTGCAAAAAGCAGGAGCTTGTGTCCTCTATAATAAATAACAACTTATAGGCTCCAATCCACTGCCACCAAAACACCAGGAACAGGAAAGGAATAAAATATGAGGATCAAATATGTCACCAGTTGAGAAGTACCATGGAAACACAAGGGCAGTGAAGGCTGTTGTGTTTCACCACTCAGAGGAATGGATATTTAAGCTTTGCTGGTGGTTAAATTATGTGTCTATCAAATGCATTCCAAACCCAATCCACATGAGAATGTAGCTTCTTGCTGTCGTGAATCAATTTTATGAATATTAGTGTGAAAATGGTGCCATTGCTTTAGGCCTGGATTTAAAGGCATGTCGTACATGAAGCTTTCTTTGCAGCCAGATGCAGGAATGGCATTTATTTCTATCTTTAATGCACTGTATATTCCAGACATCCATGTGTCAGTAGCTTAGTGCTACTACTCTTGGTGGCTGGTCTCTCTTCTTGTCTCCACTAATTGGTAACTGATCTTGTCCATTCTCAAGGACTTCAATGCCATCTATAATTAGCGTCTCTTTTTTCCCCAACACTGACTTCTCTGATTTAAGCCATCTATATTTTATTTATACTTGAATGTTAGCCAAAGTCTCATTTTAACATAGGCAAAGCAGAATTTTCATTGTTATCTTATCAGATTGTTCTGGGTTGCTCTAAGAAAGGAGAAAAACTTCTGTGCTTTTACCTAGCTTAGGAAGTAAGGTTGAATGATGCCCCCTAATCCCCAAACATCCCCTACAAACAGTTGCCAGTTAAGACTGGTAAGACCCACTTGTGATTTTCCAAACCTCAATGTCTGGGTTGGGTGGCGTATCCTATTCATCAGCACACATAACCATATGACACATCATCAACAAGAGAAGTCCACATACCTAGGTCTCATTTCCAAAACAACATGAAAGATCTACACAGTATATCTATTCCCTAAAAGATCCACTCTCCTACACAAATGTTCTCTAAAGAAAAACAAACGGACAAAAAAATACTATTTAAACTTCAGGACACAGATTTTAATAAGACAATTATAATTGTCATCAATCGACTTATGGAATTTAAAGAACACACATACACACACACACACACACACACACACAGCTCAGTGAATGCAAAGAGGATGATGTTAAAGAAAAAATGATCAAGTAATGCCCAAGAAAACACAAAAACAGGGCTGAATGAAGCAAGGAAAATAATCCAGGATTTGGAAACTCCAGTCAATAAACAGGCAGAAATACTAAGAAGAGCTCATGCTCCATAGAGTGAATTAGGTAGTTCTCCTTCTGTTTCTATTTTATGGAATAGTTTGAAGAGTGTTGGTATTAGCTCTTCTTTGAAGGTCTGGTAGAATTCCACACTAAAGCCATCTGGCCCTGGGATTTCTATACTTGGGAGGTTTTTAATGACTTCTATTTCCTTAGGGGCTATGGGCCTGTTTAAACAATTTACCTGCTCTTGATTTAACTTTGGTATGAGGTATCTGTGTGGAAAACCATCCATTTCATCTAGATTTTCTAGTTTTGTTGAGCATAGGCTTTTGTACTAATATCTGATGTTTTTTTTTTAATTATCTCAGTGTCTGTTGTTATATTTCCCTTTTCATATCTGATTTTGTTAATTTGGATACTTTCTCCAGGCCCATTAGTTAGTTTGTCTAGGGGTTTATCCATATTGTTGATTTTCTCAAAGAAACAGCTTTTGGTCTTGTTGATTCTTTGTATATTTCTCATTGTTTCTAGTTAGTTGATTTTGGCCCAGAGTTTGACTATTTCCTGCTGTCTATTTGTCTTGGGTGTGGTTGCTTCTTTTTGTTCTAGAAATCTCAGGTGTGCTGTTAACTGGCTAGTGTAGGATTTGAAAAAATAGTTGAAAATCTCAATAACCCAATTAAAACACTCAAGGGAAAACCTTACAAGTAGATTTCCATCTAAGACTTGTAAGGTTCAGTTGCAGTTTTCCCAAACCCCAAGTGCATGGCACATTAAAGTAGAAGAAATATTTCAGGACTCAAGGGTAAACAATTATACCATACAAAGAATATGAAAAAAAATAAATAGACTAGAAGAACATTTAGGAATTTGGGGGCACAGGAAAAGGACAAAATAATGTAATTATGTGGATAGATGAAGGAGAAGGTCTCTGGCCAATAATCTTCTACAAGTAAAATCAAAGCGACTTTAAAGTTTTGACGATCATGTCCAAACCAAATAAGAATGTATGAAATGCACAGATAAAGGGGACAAAAATTCAGTTATTTAGATGAGAAAAATAAAAGAATAAGTTAATTATAGAGAATAGCCAGGCAGTGGTGATGCATGCCTTTAATCCCAGGACTTGGGAGGCAGAGGCAGACGGATTTCTGAGTTTGAGGCCAGTCTGGTCTACAGAATGAGTTCCAAGTCAGCCATGGCTACACAAAGAAACTGTCTCAAAAATAAAAAATAAAAATATAAGAATGGAGAAGAAATACAACAAATATTTTTTTTTGTTTCATGGACTAAAATCACATTCTTTAAACATTAGCGGTAGGGATGGTGACACTTTCTGTAAAATTTAGGAAGTTGAAGTAAATGGATCCCATTTTTTGGAGCAATTCTATGCAGTGTTGGAGGAATCGGTAATAAAAATAATAAAACAAAACAAACAAATACAGGTGACCAGTGTATACGATGCTAAAACGGGAGATGATGGGTGAATGCTGGCCTTGTGTTCTAAGAGTGTGGGTGATGAAAATGGGTGTTCTGCAATCGATGGAATGTCCTGGGATTGCTGTTTTGTGCCTTACGTGAAGCAGATCAGCTATTTTGCCTTAGCCAAAGAAGGAGTTCACCATACTGGAGTTCATCTCTACTGGCCTTCAGTACAACTGAGCACTTAATATTGGCTTTCCACAGTCTTTATTGAAAAGGTGATTGCCTGCAGAGTGTTAAGTTCTGAAATACCCAGACAACAGCATCACCCAAACCTTGTTTTATGGTGTGGAGGGAAAAGCAAAGAGAGTAAAATTACCTTAAGGGTTTTAAAGTGAACTCCAGAATATGTGAGTTGTAGCATTATTAATATAGAAACATATCTAGAATCAAACACCATTGAACATCTTCTGATAAGTAAGTCAAAACAGCTCCAACATGTGTTGTTTACCTAAAAATATTAAATTATTTAAATCCACATCATCAAAAGAAATGTATTTGTAAGGCAGATTATCAAACTCCAAAATGTCTAGAGTTTTAATGTAAATTTTATGATGCAGAGATACATATTTTTATTTATTTTTATGTAGCTTCTCTTTTATGACTGAGTCCTAACCAGATGAAGGAACTTCAAAAAGAAATGCACAACATGAATATTAGTTTTGTTAAATTTAATAGGTTTTAATGTGACAGTTAATGAATTTAATTTTTTATATTATCTTGTTAAGCATATATAATGTCGTGGATTTCACTTTGGTTGCCTCTGATTGTACTATCCATCTGCTTTTCCAAACCTGTCTTAAAAAATTGACAGCAATCTGCTGAATGTGTATTCTTTGGCACAGGCACATATTTAAACTGGGTTTCTGAAGTTTACCTATACCGTACAGACAACGAGTACTCAAAGTGTACACCAATCCTATGGCTCACAACCTCATATAGCTATGCACACCACCATAGATGAGACAACATAACCTCTTACAGTGAACTTCTACTAACCTAAAACTAACCCTTTCATATAATTTATAAGTGATGAGTACTAAGGAATGATGCATAAAATTTCTGCAAGTTCCACGTTAACTCTCTTACCACGCTGAGCCAAGACTTCTGAAGGCGTCGTCAAATACCAGTAAGGTGGCATTAATTACCAGAACAAATACAAATTTTAAAAATGAAAAGAGATTGATTGAAAATGCCATTTCTTATTTATTTACATCAAATGCTGCCCCAATAAATTTTAAAAAGGAAACTTAAAATAATTATTCAATATTGCTAAAAGAGAAAACATTATTTTCACAACTATTTCCTTACTTTATGAAGCTTAAATTACAAGAGTTAGCAAGTCATTAATACTTGCACTGGCTACCCTTTAATGTAATCACAGGCTGCACTGCAACCCCATGCCCGTTGCCTTACACCTCCCACTCTGGTAAGTGAATCTGCAAAGTCTCAACTGTTTACACAGTATTTTGTGTTGTTTATGTGCAAAGAGTCATCAGAAAATCTACCAAAAATGATTTTTCTTTCAGTTCTTTGTGCAGAAAATGAATAAATTTAAACTGAATTTTTAAAAGTTCTCAAGGAGGTTATAGATTCTCAATATGATTTCTCACACTGGAAAGAAACAATGTAATGAAGGTGATCTTTCAACCCTGCCACCTCATGCTAACTCCCTTGAACACAATAATAAGTGACATAAGTTTACTGAGTCAGGGACAAATATCTCCACTCTACAAGCCAAACAAAACCCTCCCTCTGACCTAAATGCAGCCTTGCCTGCATTAAATGACCAGGAACATGCTGATAGCAGCAACATTTAACACATTCTCTTGCACCTGGTAAATCAGCATAGACAAACTTGCTTCTAGGCATTCCCAACTGCCCGCAGCAGCACAGTACAGTGGGATCATCTACTCTGAGTGCCAGGACCTTTCAGAAATAGTACCAGGGAGATGTAGGCATCTTTGGGAACAAGGTGGTGAAACCATCCCTAAAATATTCCACTTGCATCTTACATGGCACATATCCATCTGTACTCAAAACTGACAGCAGGGAACAAGCTAGAGAACTTCTCAAAAACAGGATCCCAGTTCATCAGTACCGCCTGATGAAAAGATTTTAGAGAGATTTTTTTTCACACACACACAAAATAATAAGTACATTACGATATGCTCCCCAGATAAAAGAACAAACACCTTTAAACGTTTAATCATGGCTGTGGTCCTGAAATTAAACACAGCAGGAAGTGAAAGTTATGGACTTCAAAAGGCTTGCCTCTATCTTTTTAAAGCTTCCCTTGGCATATTTCCATGTAACTTCCAACATTTCTGTATAACTGCAAAGATAGCATGGAATAGGAAGACTCTACAGGCAACCAGTAAAACCAGTAGGTAGTGTAAATGTCTTAATAATATTTTATTCAGGGCTTATGAGGTGTGGATAAAGGGACTTGATGCCAAGCTGATGAATTCAATTTGATCCTAGAGCATCACATGGTAGAAAGAGAAGTCACACTACCAGAAGCTGTTCTCTGACTACCATATACTGTCTGTGACATGTGTATATGCATGAACACATGCACACATACACACAATTCACACACCAAATAAATAACCAAATACATTGTCTTAGTCAGGGTTTCTATTCCTGCACAAACATCATGACCAAGAAACAAGTTGGGGAGGAAAGGATTTATTGAGCTTACAATTCCATATCACTGTTCATCACCAGAGGAAGTCAGGACTGGAATTCAAGCAGGTCAGGAAGCAGGAGATGATGCAGAAGCCATGGAGCTAGGTTACTTACTGGCTTGCTTCCCCTGGCTTGCTCAACTTGCTTTCTTATAAAACCTAAGACTACTAGCACAGCATGGCACCACCCACAATGGGCCATCTCACTCTTTTTCACTAATTGAGAAAATGCCTTATAGCTGGATCTCAAGGAAGCATTTCCTAAAGGTAAACTCCTTTCTCTGTGATAACTCAAGCTTGTGTCAAGTTGACACACAAAACCAGCCAGTACACTATAATAATAATAATAATAATAATAATAATAATAATAATGTAAAATACCTTCTCAATAATTCTAATAAGATAAAAATACAGAAATACTAATTTATCTTTATAATTTTTATTGGATATATTCTATATTTACATTTCATTTCCCTTTTTCTGGTTCCCCACCCCCCAAAGGTCCCACATACCCTTTTTCCTCCCCCTGTTCCCCCATCCACCCAGTCCCACTTCCCTGTTCTGGTATTCCCCTACACTGATGCTTTGATCCTTTTCAGCACCAGTGTCCACTCCTTTCTTCTTGTCGGACATCGTTTCATATGTGGATTGTGTCTTTCGTGTCCCAAAATTCTAGGCTAATATCCGCTTCTCAGTGAGTGTATACCACAGGTATTCTTTTGAGACTGGGTTACCTCACTTAGTATGATGTTCTCCAGCTCC
Source organism: Apodemus agrarius (assembly GCA_964023405.1). Lineage (NCBI taxonomy): Eukaryota > Metazoa > Chordata > Mammalia > Rodentia > Muridae > Apodemus > Apodemus agrarius. Next base: position 84,413,223 of record OZ030012.1, on the reverse strand, counting down.
ATCCATTTCTCTAAGAATTTCATGAATTCATTGTTTCTAATGGCTGAATAGTACTCCATTGTGTATATATACCACATTTTTTGTATCCATTCCTCCGTTGAGGGACATCTGGGTTCTTTCCAGCTTCTGGCTATTATAAATAAGGCTGCTATGAACATAGTGGAGCATGTATCCTTATTGCATGCTGGAGAATCTTCTTGGTATATGCCCAGGAGTGGTATAGCTGGGTCCTCTGGAAGTATAGTGTCCAGTTTTCTGAGGAACGGCCAGACTGATTTCCAGAGTGGTTGTACCAGTTTATGTAAGATGTTTGGCAATGGTGTTATTGAACATTTATTATCTGCTAACAAAGATTTTGAACCACTACAATAAAGTCAAATAAATGTTTATACATTCATTCTATATAGTATATACTGAAGATATGATACTAATACTCCCAAATGAGTGTTCCACCCCATTCCACTTGAGGACGATTAAAAGTAATGTATATGGGTTAGAATATGATAATTACTGGCAAGAAGAAAGGAGACAGAGACAGAGAAAGAAAGAAGAAAGAAAGAAAGAAAGAAGGAAGGAAGGAAGGAAGGAAGGAAGGAAGAAAAGGAGGGAGGAAGGAAAGAAAGAAGAAGGAAAGGAAGGAAGAAAGGAAGGAAGAAAGAATAGAAATTGAGGAAATGAAAACAATTAAAGAAGAATAGTAAGGAAGCTCTCAGGTATTAGCTATTAGCAGTTGTTACTAGGGCTTCTGTGGAGATTTTATTGGAATGCACAGGTGAGTATGAATTGAACACATCTAATGGTCTCTGTAAGAATGGTCCAAGTGAGGAATGAGTGAGCAGAAATCTTGAAGGTGGGGCCACTGCTGGTATGATGAGATAGAGCCCATGGTGATGTATGGGTTAAAAGGAGGGGCAGGTCAGAGGTGAGGATCTTGCAAGTTGTGTATATGATGTCTGCTTTCACTCTACAGGCATGATAAAGAGAAATGTGTACTGATCAAAGTTTTCAAGGGGAAATTTGGTCACCAAGATGAATAAAAACAGAAGCAGAAAATGTATTGGAAGCTATGGATACCAGAATGTAAAATGATGTCTTAGATACCTACTAAACATGTATTAACCCAGAAAATGTAAATATAAAGTAGAGAATCTGGGCACCATGGAACATGGGACACCAGGCAAGTGGAGTGACCATGGAAAGAGATTAAGTACACTGAAGATCAGTCATGTTTAGGAACAGAAGGGAGAACAGAGGTTTGGACTGGTGGACATTACCCTACAGTAGATTTCACACAATCAATTGCCCGTATTTAAGGAGGAGACAGTCCAAGAAATACGAGTTTTATTGTTGACAGAATGAAGAGAGTTTGTAAGGCCAAGCACCGGATGCAGTCCCTAAGGCCTGCCAATAAAGGATTAAAGGGAGATTTCCTGTTATTGTTCCATGGGACACAACAGAGACAGAAAAGAAGAGATGTGCTAAGGATCAAAAGGGGAGGTGGCAATGCAAGATGATATGGACAACATGAGCTTTGAAAGCCAGGTGAAGAAAATATTTCACGGGGATACCACTGTTATGAGTGCTGATACATCAGTAAGATCATTGGATGTAATACTGCCCATCATTGATGACCTACAAAATAGTTTCAGTGAAGTTGTAGATTGTTGTGCAGATTCAGGAAAAAAATAAAGAATAAGAGGAGTCTGAGAAAATAATTTTTAAACTTTGATACAAATGGTTAGAGAAGTGTGTGAAAGTGGGAAATAGCAGGAACAGTGATCCCAATACAAGCAGTGCAGTTATCACAGAAGAAAAAAGTTGACACAATACTGACAGTCAACAGTATCTGGAGGGTAGTAAAAAGAGTTTGGGGAGTAGTGTACATATTTATAAGAGTAGCCTGGCCCACTGTCTCACCAATGAGGACAATGTTAAACATATTTATAATGCCAAACTGAGAACACAAATAGCTTGAGGCTGTCTCATCATTTTTTTCACTGTCTATTCAAATATTCATCATTGTGAACCACAATTTTGGACAAAAAAAAGTCAAAATTTTATTTGTTATCATTAGTAACTTGCCTGAAAAACATTTCCAAATCATTCCCATGTGTTTGATACATCTACATAGGAACAATTTCTTGGATCTTCTCCTGGGATTTTCTCTAGCAAGAGATACTTTACTGAACTAGGTAGGGAAAATTCCTGGATATATCAAACTAGGTAGGGGCTATTCCTGGGATCTTCTCTATGCTTTAGTTTCTGGATAGAGGAATTGTGAAGTAGAGCATTTCAGCAAGAGATACTTTGCAAATTTGAGTTTCAACTATGGGTGAACATGAGAACATCCTGATGTTCTGTGGACTGTTGGTCCTGGATATAACCTCAAAAGAAAGTCCTTATGTTTCTTTAGCTTTAATTAAACCCAATTTTCTGTGTTTTTGGTGATTCTCATGGGATGATAACAAACAGTGCTTCTATTCTTGGTACCGATCTTAGACTCAAAAAGTCACCTGCAATCTGAATGTTTGGTGACAGGTTTAAGGCAGAAGCTTTCTCTGGAAGCAACAGTGTGGTAAAAGTCTCTGATTATAATTTCACTTTAAGCATAAATATGATATAAATGATATAAATGGCTTTGATTTGCTTTTCATTATCTGTGCCTAAGTCTCCCGAATCTAACTGAAAGGTTTTAGTCAAGGGATCAGTCATAAACTGGAATTACTAGGGAGACTTCTGTGCAGCCTATGCATAGAAGTTGATTCTTGGTTATATCATCCAGGTCTGGAGAACCCAGAACACAGACGCAAATCATCTGTAGGAAATGTGATCTAAGGTACATTTGTTATATTTTCCTTCCACTTTCTATCTTTTTCTATATTTCTCTTCTTACGGGCTCTCTTCTACATTGTTGATCTACACTTAAATATTGTTGTTTGTGCATTTTTATCGTTACCAATTATTCTCCTAACCAAAACAAATAAATCAATAAGTAAAAAATCGTACACCATACATGCCTGCACTTTACTTCACTTTATGGAGACCCTTACCTTAGGATCCTATTGAAGAAGCACGGGGCTGGTGTGTCCTACTATATTTCATGAAGAAGCAACATTCTTTGGAAAGAGCATTCAAGAATACTTACAAGATATTTAACACAAGGGGGATTAAGTCAAGGACCTGTACAAATATTATTCTGCAAAAGAAATTATCTGAAAGTCAAAAGAAAAACCTATGTATTGACATGCACAGTAACTAGCACAGTCTGATGCCCTTATTAATTTAGTGGTTCTTATATTGGAAAATGAATGAAGGCATGTAATAATTCTTAAGGAATACACATCAAAATATTTTGAAAATCATTATTAACTCTAATAAATTATAGCTCTATTGTGTCAGGCTTTTCTAAAAACTAATTTGTAAAAAGAAAAGAAAGCTAGAAATCCACAAAGCTAAAACTCTATTTTTTTTGCTGGTAGAATATTTCATTGAACAGGTTGGCTACACGCAGAAGTCATGGTTGCCAGCTCTCTTCTTTGAATCCAAACAATTATTAGGATAAAAAATTCTAATTGGCTTGCACAGACAATATAGCCTTCCTAATTCTAATTGAAGCAATCATTTCACTTTTTGCCAAATGTTTGAAATTTGCTCTAGAATTATAAAATCCTCAACAATTGAGGGTTTAAATGTTAGCCAACCATTTTTTCATTTATAATACCATTATCATTATCTTAATGACCAGCAAGCTTGCCAAATTTAAATATCTCTGAGAAAAATTCATGCCCATATGAATATAAACCTTAAATGGGATGGAAAATCATATCACTTTATCTGTGTAGAGTTATTTTTCTGTTAAATGCAAAGTGCCTTACTCTCTAATGAAGAGATCACAGGACAGGAAGGAACCTTGATTCGTTCAGTTGAATGAGCACTGTATTGTTAATTTGTTAAATATTAATTTGTATAAATGTATCTCCCCAAATACATTGTCAGTTTCTAGAGAATAGAACTTATTCAAATCATAATTCCACTAAGTAGGGCAGTGACAATACTCTGGACACATTCAATAAATATTTATATGTTAAATTTTGAGTTTCTTGACAGAAAAATCTACCATTTGTTATTTTATTTCAAAGCATTGGAATATAAAAATTCCTTCATAAGTTGATCCTGGGGAAGCCTCTAGAAGTAACTTAATTTCAAATAACAATTTCTAGTTTCCAGAATAAGAGAGATGCAACTGTTGTCTAACTTGAGGACCCTCACACATCCCCCAAAACCCACTATAAACTGGCATGTGTTGAGTTTGTTAGACCTGAACCTGAAACCAGAGATTTAGAACCCAAAGAGGCTTCAAGATATTTTTACTTCATTTTTGGTTCTAAGGAAATTTCTTTGTCCCTGCATTTCCATTTAGACAGGAACAATTCTGGGTTAATAATTTTGAGATGTGTGGGTGGCCCCGTCCCTCAACCGGGTGCCATGCCTAACCTCTGAATATGGTCTCTACAAGTTATCTTTCTCCTTTGTTGGGTATTTCAGCTAATGCCATCCCCAGTGTGTCCTGGGAGACTCTTGCTTTCATGGCATCTAGGACTTTGTAGTGGCTATCCCCAGTTCCTCATCCCACACTGCTACATACCTCCATGCAGTTTCCTGACCCTCTGTATTTCTCCCTGTCTCCTTCCACTCCTGATCATGCCTCTCTTTTTCCCTCTCCCTATTTTCTCCTTCCCAGGTCCCTCCCTCTACATCCAGTTATTATTTTGTCCCCTCTTCTAAGTAGGTCTGAAGCATCCACACTTTGGTCTTCCTTCTTCTTGTGCTTCATATAGTCTGAGTTGTATCATGGGTATTCTAAGCTAATTTTTTTTGGCTAATATTCACTTATCAGTGACTATATACCATGTGTCTTCTTTTGGGACTGTGTTACGTCACTCAGGATGATATTTTCTATTTCTATCCATTTGCCTGTGAATTTCAAGATGTCATTGTTTTTAATAGCTGAGTAGTAGAGCAGAGACTGAAGGAAAGTCCATCCAGAGACTGCCCCACCTAGGAATCCATCCCATCTACAGACAGCAAACCCATATTATTGTTGATGCTAAGAAGTGCATGGGATCGGAGGTCTGGGTAAGGAAAACTGGGAAGAAGGATAACTTTTAAAATATAATTAAATAAATAACCAATAAAAATAAATAGAACAAAAGGAAACTATTAAATTGGTATGCATATAAATAAATATAAAAATGTTCAAGCTCAACTGATTTTTTTCTATCAGGTTGTAAAATTCCATTTTAATTTATAAATTACTATATTTATTAAAAATAAAAGTGAGCAATGATTCCCAAATCATTCCCCCCCCTCGGTTTCTTTACTAAACTGGATGCAATCTTTACAGGCCCAGGGTCCTCTCCTTTCTTCTTCTTGGGAATCATTTGACTTGCTATTTGTGTCTTGAGTATTAGGGCTTCTGGGCTCATTAATAGCCACTTATCAGTGATTGCATTTCATGTGCATTCTTGGGGGGGAGAAGAACTATGGGAACTATGGTGGGTGGGAACTGGGAAAGGGGAAAGCCTTTGGAATGTAAACATAGAATATAGAAAATAAAAATTAAAAAAAAGTGAGCAATGATCATGGATATCAAAAAGAAACATCTAATTAGTTGAGAATTAATATCATACAGTCCCTTTGATCCAATCGCTATTTACATTTTATTGTCATGTAATAAGTTACCAACAATATATGAGCATAAAAAGTTAATTTACACCCCATAGGTTAATGGGCCCTCCTTTGCTGAGCTGATTTTCCAGATCTTTTGGCTCCATTTTAAAAGTTGTTTTCCTGATTGGGCCCACATGAACTCCTTTTTGATTCACTCAAAATCATGATTTGGGACATTCATTAAATCTAAAATAATCCCTTTGTTATTTTCATACAACATAACAAAATCACATCAGTAACATCTTGGTTCAAAAGTCTGACAGGTACTTTAGTAACTATTTTAGATTTTTTTTATTATAAGTATAGATGCCTTCCAGATAACCTTGTTTAGTGGAATAAAAGTGTGTTGACATTCATAGACAGATATGTGTCATATAAATTACTGACTTATAAAATATATCTGCTCACTTTAAAATATAGTTGTATATACATGCTTCTGTGAGTATACACACACATGCATGCATGGCATATATACTGTTTTAGCGAATCTTTGGTATATATGGTTTCCCTTTATCATCTACTCATCTTTCCTTCTGCTCTTCTTGAATCATTTATTTTCATCAATTATCACCAAATGTAGTTATTTTATATATAAACACTTTTAAAAGTCAATAGACTCAACCCTAACTTTGAGAACTTAAACTGAGTTTTTCAATTTCCCTATAAGACTTGAGGAAATACTGTCATAGGCTGTGTTTGTATGTTATGAATGTGATAGAATGTGTCTTTTACATTGTATAGAATTCTAAAAATGAAATAAACACATGTGCTTCACTATTTGTGATGATATAAAGAATACTAAACAAATTGTAAGCCAATTTCCTTAAACTAGGGATGCTTTTAGAGAATATACGATAATGTAAAATAAGAGATTATAGATCCAGTTCTCCTCTTTGTTCAATAAAAATCCTCACTTCCAGAAACTAGATCAAAGTGAATTTACTAAGCACATTTGTCTAACAGATTTTCTCAAATGATTTTAGCTTAGAAAGTAAGGTGAATACAAGAGCGAGCTGTAGAAACATTCCTGTCTAGAGACATTTAATAGTCCCCTCATTCACTCATAAGCATTCTGGGATGGGAATTAAAGAGATGCCTCTTCAAAGATACTTGCTTTGAGATGGTTTTAAAAAACAAAAGACAATACAAACTAATGTCCCGAGTGGCACCAATAAGTGAATACCACTCAGAGAAGTCCATATGATTCTGTTTTACTAAATCATATGGAATTGAAAAAAAATCAACTAAATTTGCATGAGAATTTGCAGCACAAGTAACTTCAGTCATTCTTTGGTTATTGCAAGAAAAGGGGTAGAAATGATTGAGTAAATACAGAGCCCTAAGTCAGAAGAGAAGACTCTATAGTTCTTGCTGCATTAATGCTTCATTACATGCAGGTCTAACTTTAACTTCCTCATATGAAAAATGTATACCTACTCCCAGGGTATCCTTAATAAAACAATTTCCACATCCTCGCCAATACCTGATGTCTTCTGAGTTTTTGATCTTAGCCATTATTACTGGTGTGAGGTGAAATCTCAGGGTTGTTTTGATTTGCATTTCTCTAATGACTAATGATGTTGAACATTTTTTAAGGTGTTTCTCAGCCATCCGAATTTATTCAGGTGAGAAGTCTTTGTTTAGCTCTGTACCTCATTTTTTAATAGGGTTACTTGGTTTTCTGGGGTCTAACTTCTTGAGTTCTTTGTATACATTGGATATTAGCCCCCTGTCAGATGTAGGGTTGGTGAAGATCTTTTCCCAATTTGTTGGTTGCTGATTTGTCCTTTTGACAGTGTCTTTTGCCTTACAGAAACTTTGTAATTTTATGAGGTCCCATTTGTCTACTCTTGCTCTTAGAACATAAGCAATTGGTGTTCTGTTCAGGAATTTTCCCCCTGAGCAAATGTCCTTAAGGGTCTTCCCCAGTTTCTTTTCTATTAGTTTTAGTGTGTCTGGTTTTATGTGGAGGTCCTTGATCTACTTGGAGTTGAGCTTAGTACAAGGAGATAAGAGTGGATCAATTCTCATTCTTTTGCATGTTGACCTCCAGTTGAGCCAGCACCATTTGTTGAAAAGGCTATATTTTTTCCACTGGATGTTTTCAGCTCCTTTGTCGAAGATCAGTTGGCCATAGATGTGTGGGTTCAATTCTGGTTCTTCTATCCTATTCCATTGATCCACCTCCCTGTCACTGTACCAATACCATGCAGTTTTTAACACTACTGCTCTGTAGTATTGCTTGAGGTCCGGGATATTGATTCCCCCAGAAGTTCTTTTACTGTTGATGATAGTTTTAGCTATCCTGGGTTTTTGTTATTCCAGATGAATTTGAGAATTGCTCTTTCTAACTCTATGAAGAACTGAGTTGGAATTTTGATGGGTATTGCATTGAATCTGTATGTTGCTTTTGGCAAGATTGCTGGTGGGACTGCAAGCTGGTACAACCACTCTGGAAATCAGTCTGGTGGTTCCTCAGAAAACTGGATATGATACTTCTGGAGGACCCAGCCATACTACTCCTGGGAATATACCCAGAAGATCCCCCAGCATGCAATAAGGATACATGCTCCACTATGTTCATAGCAGCCTTATTTATAAGAGCCAGAAGCTGGAAAGAACCCAGATGTCCCTCAACGGAGGAATGGAAAAAAATTGTGGTATATATACACAATGGAGTACTATTCAGCCATTAGAAACAATGAATTCATGAAATTCTTAGAGAAATGGATGGAGCTGGAGAACATCATACTAAGTGAGGTAACCCAGTCTCAAAAGAATACCCATGGTATGCAGTCACTGATAAGTGGATATTAGCCTAGAATCTTGGAACACCAAAGACACAATTCATATACCAAATGATGTCTGACAAGAAGAAAAGAGTGGTCCCTGGTCCTGGAAAGGATCAAAGCATCAGTGTAAGGGAATACAAGAACAGGGAAGAGGGAAGGGGTGGAAGAGGGAGCAGGGGGAGGGAAAAGGTCATGTCGGACCTTTGGGGGGTGAGGAACCAGAAAAAGGGAAATGAATTGTAAATATAGAATATATCCAATAAAAAATAAAAAATAATAATAATAAAGAATAAAACAATTTGTCCACTGGGTCCCCCACCACAGTCCAATGGTTGGCTGTAAGTAGCTGCATCCATCTCAGTCAGCTGCTGATATAACCTCTCAAAGGACAGCCATACTAGGCTCCTATCTATAAGCACAACATAGCATCAGTAATAGTGTCATGAATTGGTGCATGCTCATGGGATGGACCCCCAAATTGGGCGAGTCACTCCTTCAGTCTTTGCTCCATTTTTGTCCCTGAATTTCTTTTGAACAGGAACAATTCTGGTCCAAAAAATTGAAGGTAAATGAATCGTCCCATCTCTCTCCTGGGAGCCCTGCTTATCTACTGGAGGCAGTCTCTTCATGTTCCATCTCCCCACTGTTGGGTATTTTGGCTAAGGTCATCCCTATTGAGTCCTGAGAGGTCCTCATGTCAGAAGTATCTGGGACTTTTTTGAAATTTACCCTGCCCCCTAATCACTACAACTTCATATTTCTATTCATTCTCCTGACCCTCTGGGTACCCCTCCTATCTCCCCCTCCCACAGATACCCAATCCTACCTCCCTTCCCCTCTCCCCTCTCTCACCCAGATCCATCCTGTCCTCTGCCTCTTGTGATTATTTTCTTCCCGCTTCTAAGTGGGATTGAATCATCCTTTGTGGAGTCTTTTTTTTTCTTGTTAAACTCCATAAGGTCTGTGAGTTTTATCATAAGTGTTTTATACTTTTTGGCTGATATCCACTTATCACTGAGTATATCCCATGCATGTATTTATAGGTCTGGGATACCTCCATCAGGATAATATTTTTCTAGTCCCAACCATTTGCCTGCCAAATTCATGAAGTCCTCATTTTTAATAGCTGAATTCTATTTCACTGTGTAAATGAAGCATATTTTCTGTATCCAGTTTTCAGTTGAGGGACATCTGGGTTGTCTATGAACATAGTGGAGCATGTATCCTTGTGATATGGTGAAGCATCTCTTGAGTATATGCTCAGAAGCAGTATAGCTGGGTCTTCAGGTAGAACTATTTCCAATATTCTGAGAAGCTTCCAGATTTATTTCCAGAGTGGTTCTACCAGTTTGCTATCCTACCAGCTATGAAAGAGTATTCCTCTTTCTCCACATCCTTGCCAACATGTACTGTCACCTGAGGCTTTGATCTTAGCCATTTTGATTGGTGTAAGGTGGAATCTCAGGGTCATTTTGATTTGCATTTTCCTGATCACTAAGGACTTTGTGCTACTTAATTATTCAATATGCCTCTGTTGAAAATTCTTGTTTAGCTTTGCATCCCATTTTTAGTTGGGTTATTTAAGTTCTTTTGGAGTTTAACTTGTTAAATTCTTTATATATTTTCTATATTAGCCCTCTATCAGATGTAGATTGGGCACCTTTATGGAAGAGTTGGGGGAAAAACTGAAGGAGCTGAAGGGGATTGCAACCCCATAGGAAGAACAGCAGTGTCAACTAACCCGGAACCCTCAGAGCTCACAGAGACTAAGCTACAAACCAGATAGAATAAATAGGCTGATCCATAGTCCCCAAAACATATGTAGCAGAGGACTACCTTGTCTGGTGTCAGTGAGAGTATGCGCTTGATCCTGTAGAGACCTGATGCTCCAGGAAGGTGGATAGTGGGGGAGGTGGGAGACTGGAGGTGAGGGTGGTAGATGGGTGGGGAGGTGGGGATTGTGGGAGGGGAACACCCGCTGAAAGGCAGAGGGAATTGGGAATGGGGTGAAGAACTCTGGGAGAGGGAACCAGGAAGGGTGGCAAGATTTGGAATGTAAGTAAATAAGTCAATGTAAAACAAAGAATAAAATAATTTTTCTACAACAGAGTTATTGTTTAAATAGGTCTACTGTTAGAATAAATGACTAAAAATATATTTAAAATACAAATATACTTAAAGTAAGCTGTGATTTAAAAGAATCCCTAATTAAAGCATTAGTAGTGTCATTTACTGGGCATGTATGAGAGGCCAGGGAGAGAAAGACATCAGTTATGCCCGCAATACCTTTAATCTTAGATCTAAGTGTATGTGCCCCAAAAGACCAGCTAATGAGCCTTTAGTTCCATTTATGGAAACTAAAATGATCCAAAATGATATCATATATTTGGGCTTTAGAAATATTTTTGACTTCCATAGTGTTTCCATTATTAGTCTATAAATAATACGACCTTATGATACACTGTGAAGAATAAATTTTATGGAATGCTTTTCTACCTCAATATGTTTATTTATTTCTGTAACTCATGCTGAGAAAGCTTATCTAAAATAGTTTCTTTACCATAAAATACTATTCAAGAAACTATTTTGTTATAAAAAAGGAATCCAACTTTTGTTAAAATTTTATGCAACATATGCTTTAGAAGACCCTGATAGTGATAATCCAGAAGTTTACTTGTTAGCTATTATCTAGGTCTCAAGGAGCACAAGAAAAATTTTGAATCTTTATGTTTGATCTGGAGCAAAAGTACTTTCTATGTCACAGTGGTTGCTTTTTTAACTGAAGGCATGTCAGCATCAGCTTTCACTTTCACATAAATATTTCCTTGAACCAAAGCTAGCACCAAAAAATATGCAGGGGTTTTGCTGTCCAACAACTAGCTTTTTATAAAAGCAAAAATCAGACTAAATTATACATATCTGCTATTATTAATAATTGTAAGTGAGCACAGAAACATTTACAGAACACTTTGAGACAAGTCAATCTCTAAACTGAAAATATTTTAGAAGCAGAATTGGTATTAACCAAATACGTGATCCAACCAACAGAATATTATGGCACCAATAGCTTAGGGATCACAGCCTGAATGGTATACTGAAAAGTGAAGAATAAAACACTTCCTGAATTTACAATATTGCATGACCAGGGCTTGAGTCTCACATAGGATACCAAAGTGTATGTCAATGCAATTAATGGTCCCCATGCTTTGCACATATATTCACTGCACACATTAGCAAGTCTATGAATGTAGCACAGAAAAACCTCTTCTAAGATCTGTTTGCAATGTCTCCAGAGTTGATCAGAGGTATTGATAGCTAAGATGCCTTTGTAGTCGTCTTTTGATGAAATATTATATCCCCTTGTGTATAGACTATAAAGTAATCTGTATTGGGAAAACTAACTTCCCCATTTATGGCACTGCTAATACCTGGTAATACCCCATGGTTTATGTTTTATGGCATGGGTTTTGTTTTTTGATATTCAGTAGTAGTTTTCCAATACTGACGTCCCAGCTTAAAAGTGAGTTTCCCAGCTGCTGCTTATCAGTAACTTCCCATTTGGTTTCCTTTTATTGCCCTTAGTCCCCTAAAGTTTATCCTCAGTACCACAGATAAATGATTCTGACTCCTGTTAGTAAAAATATAGAGGTTCTTGGGGAAGGAAGCAGATATGATTATTCCCATATCTGAAATCTTCTGCAACTTAATCGCATTGTAGGAGAAGCGTGAACATTACTGAGTCTCAGAGCCCTCTAACCCACTTGATTTTAGTGTCTAACATTTCCTTGCTACAGAATTCCAGTCTCTGGGGCTTCCTTAAAGCTCCCCTAGTTAAGTCAGGCATTATTCCACCCCAGTTATTTGAAGCCTAAATCTTCCCAAGGTCTGCCATTCCTGTTCCGGAAGAAGGCTTACCTCCTTCCTTTAAGAATCTGTGCTACTGGCATTCTATTCTCTTCTGTAGCAAGTTGCCATTAATTGGTTGGCTTAACACAACAAAATTCCATGCTATCCTCGTTCTTGAGAAGTGTATTTTTTACTGAGCCCAAATCAAGGTGTCAAAGCCGAAATTCCTCTTTGAGATTACAGGGAGATCCATCACATTCCATGCCTTTTCTCTTTTCTAGTTGAAGCTGGACTAGCCACTGTGTCACAGTGTGTGGTCACAGTGTCTCTTCTACTCTCTATATGAAGCTCCCTGTCCCTATTGTAAAGGCCTTTCTATGCCATTTATCACCCGTGCAGATTCTACAGAACAGGCTCCAAAGAGATAGAAATCCTTAATTGTATTTGGAAAGGCTTCACTTTTGAATGATATTTTCATGAACCTGATACCGCTTCTTCTTTTTTTTTTTTTTTTTGAGGAAGAAAAAGGAAGAAAGGAAACAAAATGAAGAGAGTATCTTGCAATCTAACAGACAATGCAAAACACAATTTTAAAAATTGGCACGTTGCTTGTCTAGACACTACTACAAAAAAAGGATCCAGAAATGATCACCCAGTTAGACATTTCTAACTGGTAATCAGGGAAATGGTTCGATGTCGATCAATAGACAGAGGGAAATGATGTGGTATAAGAAGTAATGGAACAGATCTGAAGAAGACTGACCATTCTTTGTTAGCTATGAACATATATAATGGTGCAACTGCCATGAAAAAATGTTTGGTGATTCGTCATAAGAATTAACCAGTAAATCCTATATAGCTCAACATAAGCATACATGCAGAAATACACAAATGTTTGCTGAAGTGTTAATCAGAATAGCCAAATGTTGGAAAAAGCTCAACTTTCTATCAATGAATAAATAAATATGTGAATAAATAAAGATGAGACATAAATCACATGCGCACTTATTCAGATATAAAAAAATGAAATTCTGGCTATATGATTTAGAAAATCAAGGGGAGGAGTACCTTCATACAAGCAGAGGAAGGGATTATAGGATAGGGGGTTTGAGGAGGGGAAACCAGGAAGGGGATAATATTTGAAATGTTAATAAATAAAATAACCCATAAAAAAGAAAAACTAAAGAAGCACAAATGGTTTTTTTTTCACTTGTATGAAGAAATTAAGGGGAGGAAAATTTACAAAGTAATACAGATTATCAGTTTGCTGCTGCTGAGGGAAAAAGGAATTGAGAATGTACAGGCACAAAGTTTCATGTTGAGTGATTAATACATTTTAAAAATAGAGAATGGCATAGAGGCACAACATTTTGTATGTAAATTAGCATCTTCAAATTGTGTAATACATGCTGCTGAATTGAAGTAGGCACCACGATTTTCTTCATCCATCCTACACTACCATGTTAAGTATACTTGGCATTTAACAAAATACGTTGACTAATTGTTTTAGATCTTACCTCTTCCCAGTGCACATCCTGCCTTTGTTCATCCCACATTCTTTCTCTTGATATCTCTGCATTCAAAGGTTTAAGAGAAAATAGTTGCTCTTGGCTGATAAACAAAAAATAATTCTAAGGAAATTTCTCACTTCACAGAAATGGTTCATAATAGGGCATACATAAGTGAGATAGATATACTATTGGATAGTTTGTAATAAGTAATAAATTATCTTAATCCAAAGATCTTCTCCATGAAGATAAGAAGTCTTAATATGGAGTAAGCACTGAATAAAAATATTTGCACTGCAGCACAACTGCTGAGCAATCGCATACTCAGTTAAATCCATCTTTTCATAGACCCCAGAGGAGAGGGTCCTCAAGAGATCTCAGCCAGATGAATCCCCAGTACCATTTGTTACAAATGATTCATCTCTATTCTGCCAGGTATCATGTGTGGGTGACCATCTGTTAGCTAATTAGATTTATTTAGAGGGAAAATGCATTCCTCATCTCTACATGACAGGAACTGGCTTTGCAAGTAAGACCAAGGTGCCCAGGGACCATAGAACTGGGAGTTAGAAACTAACTCTCTTACTGTTAGCATTTCAAATTGATGTTTCCCTAGGCTCTTGAGAAAGATCTTAATGGGTCATAAAACTGACAAAAGGCCTAGTGGTCAAAAAATTTATATACATTTCAAAGAAATAGAAAAGCGCTTATAAGTGCATATTTTCTAAGGAAAATATCTCTAAGCAAAAGGTGGGGGAAGGACTCTTAAGCCCCTTTTATATTTATGAGTGTTTTTGCAGTATACCATACTTATCTCTGATCTCATGATGAAGTTTTAGTATATTTTTCTCAGTGATTGACAATATGAGCATATTAACATATAACATTTTAAACTCCCTTTATTTTTATTTCTTGATTATTATATATTTCCTCCATTCTCTTTTAACTCATATTCTAGATTTCTTTGCTTTATGTAAAGTAGTAAAAGTAAAAATAACTGATAAATCACTAAAGATTTTTATATGCTTTAATGTATTTTTCCCCATTGGTAGAAAATTAATGTAGAAGATTTTATTGCAGTTGTGGGTATGGATTGTATTTAGGAGAGGGAGAATGACTTGATTTTGTTTTTTTAATTGATTCTCTTCAGGAATGCTTGTCCCCTAGGGAGCGCAAAATTCTAAACAGGAAAGTGATGGGCACCTGAATTGTTTCACATTCTTTGGCATTTGTTTTTCAAAAACAAATGAACATGGTGTGTTAATAAGAAGGGCATAGATGAGAATATTTTAACTAGCCTGGATATTTGTACAAAAGCTACACAAAATATAATAGAGACACTGTCCATGCATAGAGAACAAACTCCCTCCCTCATAATCAGTAGCTTGAAAATCACAAACTGAAACACTAGACCTTTTGACTCCTGGTCAAAGAATGGGAGTTGTTTCTTCTCTCTGGTCCTGGATGGAGATATGACATTCTGAACTGCACAGAATGTCTTACTATTTTTAAGTAGACAAAGATTGTTTTTGGATAAAAATCCTGAGATACCACCATCCTAACCCTTAACGGCCTGTAGGATTGAAAGTAGAGGATGCCCATTAGAAGACACCCTCTCTTCCATAAACCTACTGAAAAATAAGAGGATGGCACAATGTTCTCTGACAATTGTCCATTCTAACCCAGTGAAATTGTCTCCTTTGCAGTGGTCTTCTTGCCCATTGCTGACTATCACTCCTGGAAGTATTTCATACCATTCTGTGCTAAACTTGCCCTATCTTCTACCCTATACTCTGAATGTCTTGTCAAAATCTTTGAAGTGGAGATCACAAAGACTAAGGAACTGAGAGGAGTACAAGATTATATTATACTAATATAGAAGATGTCGAAGAAAGTCTGCCATTTTTGAGCTATATGTCACAAACTCTAGTGGGGTTGAACCATTACTTTGAGAGTGCATTTAAAATGTACGAAATACTGAGAGTCTATATTAGATCCAGAATATCTGAGGCATTGTCTCAGGGGTATTTACATTAATCCATATACATTTTTATTTCAAAAATTACCTAAGTTTGGAATGGTTGCTTTAAAATTGAGATTGGTGCCCAGAGGAGACAAGCACAAGCAGAAGCTAGATCCTAGTCTACATTAGCGATTTTATCTTAAGAGTTTCTGGCTTTGAATTGTCATAAATTTCCATCCAATCTGGACAGTAAGAAGTTTAGATGAGGAGGAGAAAAACAAACATGTAAGGGGGCCAAAGAGAATTAAGAATGAGCACAAAAGTAGGCCTGCCTTCTTTCCTACTAGGCAGAGAAGAATTCTCTCTTCTATATGAACTATTTCCTGGCACTGAGAGGTCTTAGCATAATTTCTTAGCAAAAACTTCTTCATGGAGAGCATTATATCCAGATATAAATATAACTAATCTACCTTGACTTGCAAAGAAGATTCCACTAGTAAAGAAAAAATAGAGTATGCTTTGAAAATTAAGAATTATAACTTTCTCAGTTTTTAGAATAGTTTATAGAAACGGGAAGTATGTTGTAAAAGTGAGATGCTTAGGAGAGGGGAAATTTCATCCTCAGAAGTGCCAGTATTGAATTCATTTCAAATGAGGTTTAATATTTATTGAATAATCTATGAAACACTTTTAAAAAGTCAGTGTCATTTTAATATTTACCTTTAAGTATTTAGGAAGAATTGTTAAAATATTTTAAAAATATGTTATGAACTAAATGTTAGAAACTATTACCTCATTGGCTGACCCCCTGTGTATTTCTTGCTTTCTACATTGCAGTGATGTTGGGGGCTGGATGATTTGTGGTTGTGGAGGCTGTTTTGTGTTATTCAACATCCTATCCTTAGCACAGGAAATGACAATCATGGCCATAACACCTCCCACTAGTTGTGTAGGTAAAATCTTTTCTTAAATGTAAATACATTAAGCCCCTAAATAAACAGTAGCAAAGTCTAAACCAGACTCAAACCAGACTCAATCTATACAATTTACACTTACCACACGAGCAGTAAAATAACTCGGGCCAGAAAGTCCAGAATAAAGAGTAAGAGATTAAGGATTAAAGATAAACTTTTATGGATGGCATAATGCCAGACCAAGTCCACATACCTTCCCAAGCAGGAAAAAAATGTGTCCTAGTGTCCTCCAGACTCAACATAAGTAAAAACAACAACAAGAGCAACAAAAACCCTAACATTAATGTCTTCCAATCAATAGCAAAGCCCTTATAGAGTACAGAATGAATGCATTCAGGCTCTCTCTCTCTCTCTCTCTCTCTCTCTCTCTCTCTCTCTCTCTCTC
Organism: Apodemus agrarius; assembly: GCA_964023405.1. NCBI lineage: Eukaryota > Metazoa > Chordata > Mammalia > Rodentia > Muridae > Apodemus > Apodemus agrarius. Next base: position 84,396,025 of record OZ030012.1, on the reverse strand, counting down.
TCTCTGTGTGTGTGTGTGTGTGTGTGTGTGTGTGTGTGTGTGTGTGTAAAGACAGAGAGAGAGAGACAGAGACAGATGGGGTGGTAATAACAAAAAAAAGAGCATCCTTGGCATGAAATTTTAGTACTTTTCCCAGGCCCTCACTAAGCCTCTAAAGCCTTTGGGTATCAGTACTGCTGACCCAGAGCTTCTGCACTCTCTTGTGACCCTGGCTGATCATTGGAGAATTAGAGATTCATTTTCTCTGTAATGATTATTCTGGAAGTAAAGGTACTCTGGGCTTCAAAGATCAGAAAGTGGACTCATCTCTGGCCACTCTTGTGTTTGGTTTCTATAGATCTCATTTCATTCTCTTGCATCAGAAGAGTCTTAAATCTCACACACTGACTTAAGCTGACAGTAAATGCTGGCTCCTTCTCCAACACTCATAACTCCATATTTGGATGCATTTAAGTGACATACTGCTTTGGTAAATTTTACAGGGTCTGAATTTATGGAAACAACTCTCTAACAATACAGGTTCTTTAAATAAATTACTCTGTATCCATAGAAAGGCTGTTAATATCCATTGCTGAAAAGGTTAATTAATGGCATGAAAATCATATACAGTACAACAAAGATTTATAAATATATGATTTTAACACATTATATTAAAGTGGCAACTATTTAAATTCACATATTTACTTTGGGAAATTCTGTTCCAACTCCTGAACATGAGAGATAAAGAAGCAACCTGCCTGCTCATAGCAGGACAGTCTAACTCTTTGCCCTCCGGACTTCTCTTTGGCCTCCCTCCTCGGGATGAGCTTCTGCATCCTTGATCTTAATATTTCAATACCAGGAAGACTGGGCAAGCATACCTTCCAGCAGACCCCACGCCGTGCTTCTATACTTCCCAAGACTGTCTCATGTTCGTCCAAGAAGTCAAGGTCAATGGCCAATCAAAGCCCCTTCTCTTTTCTGTGTCTTTGGCAGTCAGTGTTTTTACTTTTTTGCTGACAGAATTCTGGATGTCTCCTGTAGACATTGTTCCCTCAAATTCACTCAAGTGGAAACTGAGTTGTTCCTTTTACCTCTTTGTACCTCTCAGCTTGGCAAAGGCCTGGGTATCCTTTTTGTCCCTCACTGTCATTCACGAACCACTTGTCCTAGTCCTAAGCATTTACTGTTATCTTAAATCACATGCCTTCTGAGTGCATAAACCCCTCCCCGACTTGGAGGTAGTTCCTTTCAAGTCTCAAAAGCTTATCATGCATCAATTCTTTGATTTTGTTTTGTGTTCCATTTTAATCATCCTGTGCATTTGTCCTTTACCATTCATCATTTCCTAGACTTCTTCCACACAACTACATATATCCACAAGACTACATATATAGTGTCTCATATAAAATTGGATTAGTGAATAGACCAATATGATTTGTATATTGGAGGAAAGCAACGGAATATTTTTTTTCTTTTAGTATTGGGAATAGAACCCAAAACCTTATACCCTCTAGGGAAGTACACTACTACTGAGATATTCTCAGCCTAGAGAATACTTTTTTTTTAAGTATTGCAGATCACAAAGAACTTTATTTATTTTATTTTGGTTATTATTATTATTATTTTTGGATTTGGTTTTTTTAAGACAGGGTTTCTCTGTATAGCCCCGGCTGACCTGGAACTCACTCTGTAGACCAGGCTGGCCTCGAACTCAGAAATTCGTCTGCCTCTGCCTCCCAAAGTGCTGGGATTACAGACGTGTACCACTACCACCCGGCTTGCAAAGAACTTTAAAGTTAGAATTATCTGTACTTGCTAAAAAAAAAAATAGAGCCATCAAAATTCCCAAAAACAATGTAAGAGAAACATATCAATAAGGAAGCAATGCAGTCTTTACCTTCCTTTTACCCAAAATGAAGGTCATTAAAATAGAAGAGGTGCAAAGAAAGTGGCAGTGCATGTGAGTGTCCAAATATAAAGTGTACAGCAGTTAAGGGTGAGGTTGGTCATGATTATTTAGGTCTGAGGTGAGAGCCCAAACTGCGGTTGGAGCATGGTTTGAACACAGAAAATAATGAGGCTTAGAGGATGCTCTGAAGTGCCAAACAGAAATGGACCGTGCTGATGATCTGAGTGTAAATACTTACTGATCCCTGTTAACCTATCGACTCATCCATTGATATGGCCATACTCAACACATCCATACTAATTGTTTGTCAATCTTTGTTCACCTGTTTCTACCTCATAGCAGTGACTTCAATTAAAAGAGGGTCTTTATCTGAAATCTTATTTAGTTTATTTCCCCCTGTAACCTGCATTTGACTAATTCTGACTTATTAATCATTTCATTGCATTTCCTGGTCTATCGTTCCTCTGGGAAAAAAATAAAATACTAATAAGCTGAAACTGGAAATGGAGTTCAACTGGAAGTATGCTTGGCTATCTCAAAGAAACCGTAGGCCCAGGGGCACATAAGCTGTACATGGTAGGCAATAGTATAGATTGACTATTTAGAAGGTGGACACATTAGGATCTAAAGTTAAATGTCAGAGCTGAAGAGATGTCTCATTAGTTAAGAGCACTGACTGCTATTTCAGAGGACCCATGTTCAACTCACAGTACCCACATGGCAGCTCACAATTGTCTATAACTCCAGTTACAGCAGCACACAAGGAGGTCACAGATATATGCATATATATGTAAATGACATGCATACACATAAAACAAAACTCTATTTTCAAAATAGGCCAATGCCATCCTCAGCTATGTAGTACATTCAAGGGAAGCCTGGTACATGTGAAACCTTGTCGTAAAGCCTTGTCTCTTGGACAAATTCAAAAGATAACCACACTTTTCTAACATTTCTTTAAATGTCAGGCACTATTATCAGCAGTCCATAGGCATCAACTCAGTTAATTCTCACTACTCAGAAAGCAACTTCTACTATACCCTGTAAAAGTAGTGTTTGGCCCCCAGCATGAAGGCTATAAAGTTCATGAGTCCACTCTCTTTGTGATAATCTCTCAAAACTATACAATAGAGCGACTGAAAATACAAACCAATCACACCAGGTAACACTGCCTGTCATATCTAAATTCTTCATCATCATACATTACAAATATATTCAGAAAAAATGTCTTTTATAATTTTATCTTCAGTCAGAAGATATGTTCCAACAAGCATAAAAATGGACTTCGAGTTTCAAAAATGTTGAGCCATAACTTAAAGTTCAGGAACAGACATAAAGTTTAGAAGGAGTCACAATGGCTCACCAAATTGCATACAGATCCGTACAAAAAAAGAAAAGCAGAAACAGTGAAGGGGTTGCAGTTTTCTGGAGGTACTAAACATCTGGGATGGCTTTGAAGACACACACAAAGTGGGAAAACCTCAGGGGATTTCTTAATGATCCACTAGTCCTTCCCATGATCTCAATAAGTAGGACTTATTGAGAACCAGGGAGTCCCCTTCTGCCCAAGATAGCTGCTACTTCTGGAAACAGAAATAATCTTAAAAGGCTTTTGATTATCTCCAGTGAATTTTCACCATCCAGATATTCTTTCTCAGAAGCACAAGGAAGCAGTCATGGGGAAAGATATGTCTAACCTTTCTCCTTAGCTAAGTCACTATCTCTAGTCCCAAACCACTCAATTAGATATTTGGTTATGGGTTCTGATTACCTAAAAAAGTCTCATTTTTTTTCTGTTATACCTCATATAAATTCTTTTGCTAAATGAAATAAAATGCTAAGAAGGTATTATATCCTCCATTCCCTTTAAACCTACCCCCAAATCATCATAAAGTATCCAATAATAATTGGTTAAAATGAACATATGCATTTTCTTGATTATGCTGCTGAATGCTCAGCTTCCAGGATATATTGACCAGGGAGCACAATACTGGGTGCTCTTCACATGCTATGCCCCAAGAAATTGAATGATTTGGGGACATTTCCCTGACTTCTACCATTCTCTGTCTATCCACATGAATGAGCTGAGCAAAATATGATATTACTATTCAGCAAGGCAAGTCATACTCAATGAATTATTACAGATTACCTTGTTGTGCCAAGAACTATGTTAAACACAGTGGTGTGTCCTCTCTGGTAAGTCATTGTCCACGTACTGGAAAGACAAAACCTTGTCATTTCTTAGGTTTATTTTTATTGAGTTTTAAAAAACAGAAGAATTGTGATATGACTTTTAGACACATTCTGCCAAATCGTAACTTTTTATGAGATCTGAAATACTATTATCTCTCAGGTTCTAACTGGTTTGAAAATATCATTGCCTCTATGAAGGCTAGCATTCCCAGGAAAGTATTCTAGAAATGGGTGTCAGTGTTTGGCCTGATGTGGAGAGGAATGTTGGTAGCTTTGGGGGGTGACATGTTCCTTTTGTTAAGGTCTACATATCTCTCTGCTGGTTTAGTTATTTTAAAATTGTGTTTACAACTTGTAAAATGAGTGTGAAATTAACATTGCTGAAGTCAAAATGGCATTGCTTGCAGATGCTCAGCTCACTGTTCACTTGATCTCATGTAATGGCAAAGTGTGTCTGTATTATCCTGTCACACCTCTGTAGAAGTACAATGGCTTATGATCATTTCATAGCATAGACAACACTGGAGACATATGCTAGACATCTACTGTTGCTGAAAACAAACTCTCCATGGCTCAGTTCAAATTAGCCTTTTTTTCTTTTGACGTCTCTCTTTTTTTAACTGACTTACCAGACTTTGCTGCATGTTGTGAAAACTCCCACGACAGCATTCTTGTTGCAGAGGTTCTGCCTGGAGTAGGAGTTTATAAATGTTTGGGAGGAAATCAGAAATGCAATAACTGCATTATTAAGTACAAGAGATCACTATACACTGAGTTTAATTAAAACTTTGGGAGCTGCTGAGATGGAGGGGCAGATAATCCAGACTGTGCCAGTTTCTGCAAATTCCACTTCTAATAGATCACACCTGGAGAATAGTATAGTGTCCCTTGGAATCAAAGAAAATGGCCAGCTCTTGTGGATTAACCCTTGCAGGTCCACTGAAAAGGCTGAGACAGACAGTATCTCCAGTGCCACCTTCAGGAACACGAATTAATGAGGATGTTTCACTCCAAATAATTTTTGAAATTAATATTGATGCTGACATACATACTTTCTGTTAACATGTTATTTTGTAATTTTTCATTATGCTATGTACCATTGCAGAGAGTTATGTGTTGAGATTTCCTCATGGTTGATGAATCCCTATTTGCAATAGAAATATATGGACACTTTATGTAAAATAGACTAGAAAATATTTATTTTTTCACTCATGGGTGAAAGAACCAATACAGATATGAGAAACAGTTAATTGTGGTAAAAAGTAAATTGATTACCTAGGGAATACTAGAATATATTTAGAGACTAATGTCCATTCTGCCAACCAAATTGTTATATTGAATAGAGCATCCTCTATTCTCTAGAAACCAATTTTAAAAGACCTAAATTTCTAAGAACCAAAAGTACACTAAAATATGTATGTTTATAAAACCATGGATCTAAGTTCCTAAGTTTTATTTTGTGAAGACAGTCTATAATTCCAAAATGCATTGCATTAGTTTAACTGTGAATCTTCATCATATTCCCTATCTGCAGCAGTTAAAATGAGCTAAATTATTGTCTGAGCTACTTTTTTGTTACTGCCTTATGATACCACAATCAAGACAACTCAGAGAAGAAAGAGTTTACATGGACCATAAAGTTTCAGAGAGTTAGTCTTTGGCCATTGTACAGGGAGCATGACAGCAGGAAAACAAGAATGGTTCTGAATTAGTAGCTGAAAACACTGATTCACAAATGCATGCAGAGAGAGCTAACTCAGATAGTATAGGCTTTGGACACCTCGAAGCCTATCCCTAGCTCTTCTAACAAAGCCACACCTTTTAACCCTTTCCAGAGAATTCCATCAATTTCAAGCCAAGTATTGAAATGTAGTGGCCGATGGCGGTCATTCTTATTAAAACTGCTAGTTGTCCTTTAGGAACATTCATATCTTAACATCAGAGCACTGCCATATTTGACCCTCTTGCAAAGGTTACTAGAGCTTCCAACATCTCCCAAGACAGCTCTCTTCTAGGTTTTGGCTCAGTGATCCAAGATGTGTGGATCTTATTCCATTTCTGTCTTATTATGTGATTCCATGAAATGCAATGTGAAGAGATGGGCACCATCAAAAAGTACCTCCTCCAGAATCACTTTCTCTTTAAAGAAAATAGAAAAAAAGATAGTGGCAAAAAATGTCAATGAAAAATATGTACAAAATACCTTTTTTAACCTGAAATATTGTAGACTGAGAGAGAAGGAGTTTGAATAATTTATCCCTGTTCTTTGGTGTCTCTTGCACGGGAATTGACATTCTTGAGACAGTCACACTTGAACCTTTCCTTGTCAAACGCGAGATGACTCAAAAATTGATGCTATGGTTTGCAATGTCCTTACCTGAAGGTGAACTACCTAATTCTTTCAATTTCCTAGTGTGTTTAGAGAAAATATCAATGACTATATTGCAGTTATTGAACTTAAAACAAACTATATGAATGATTTAAGTACCTAGCATAATTTTAATCCTTTTAATCCCTTTTAATACTTTAAATTCTAATAAAGCAATTATATGCCAGATATTTTGAGTCCTTCACATCTATATAACTATTTATACTCTTACTATCCATGCAATAAGTCCCATTCTTGCTTAGTCTGAGAAAACCATGATGTAGTGGGGGAAGAGGCTCATTAAATGGTTAACACCACCAAAAAACTGAGCTGAGATATAATGTATTTAAATCTCTGTGTGTGCATGTATCTACATATGTGTGCATGTGTGTATACTGTAGTGTATTGTGTGTGTGAATGCACATGTGAAGTGTGCTTACTCATTTGTGCACATGTAGACACCAGACATCATTGCCAGGTGTCTTAATTTCTCTCCATCTTACCTTTGAGAAGAGGTCTCTAGTTTAACCTGGGCCTTGGACTAAATGTCTAGGGAGCCCTTGCCAATACTGCGATTATAGATGCCACCCATCATGCAGGCTTTTACATGGGTGCTGAGTATGCATATTGAGACCAATGAAAAGCAGGCTACCCACTGAGTCAACTCCCCAACTGTTGGGCCAAAATTTCAAACCAGGCATCCTAATCCCAGAGTCCAGATCAATTTACCTACTGAGCATGGGCATGGTATTGTATGTTACTTTCTATTCCTAATATATCAGCTCTATGTATTGAGTCTATTGCTTCATCTCTTCCCTCTTATTAAAAGACAGAGATTGGTAGTACCTTGTGTTTAGGGAAGTTTTTAAAAATGTATTATATTTGAATGTCACCAGTTTACAAATGTCTAGTAATTAAGATCAAATTTCTTTTTTTAAAACAGATAGTATATCTGTTTTATAAGAAAGAGAGAAACAATAAAAAAGAGAGAAACAAAGAATAAAACTAACCAATTGCTAGCATATATGTAAAACCTAGTCTGAGGCTAAAGTGATGACTCAGCTACCTAGGTAAAATGCTTGCTACTCTAGCATGAGGACCAGGGTTCTGATTCCCAGAATGCATGTAAGGCCCAATGGATGTGGTAGCCATCTGTAGCCCCAGTCTACCAATCACAGAGGCAAAAAGTCCTAGGAGTAAGCTTATTAACCAGAATAGCTGATTAGCTGGAGTGGTAAGCTCTGGATTCAGTGAGGAACTGTACTTCAATACATAAGGTAAGGAGTGACTAAGGGAGATAACTGCCATCAACCCTGGGTCTCCACATACATGCATATACATGTGAACATTCCCCAGAGCACACTCATGTAACTACACATATAAGCATGTATATACATATACACATAATTATAAGTATACCACATATAATTAAAACATTTTTCTTTAATCAGGATTTACATACATGTGAAACAAATGTCAAATAGAGGATTAAGCATAAATGAAGAGGGATATTTTAATATTATAAAGATCTGTACCAGGATTTATATTCCTGATAAACAAGAAATTTTATAAAAATACAGATAAGGTCAAAGTTTCCACACTGGTATATTTTTGTAGGATTTCTACATACCAACTTGCAGAATATGTATTTACTGAGAAGAAATTTAGGAGCATAGTTTTTGACCTCTTTTTCCTGCTGAACAACATAGCCAATATCTTAAATCTGTAGCACTTTTCGGCAAAGCATTTTAAAGAAAATGGAAATATCTAAAGTCAAACTCAATTCAAAGTTGAGAATCTTGAAAAAGTGTCCTTAGCTGGTAGATAGATTTCTTTTATTGTGTATATTCTTCTCATAGTTGGGGATAAAATGTAAGTTTATCAAGTTGACTATAAGGAACATTAAAAGCCTGCCACATCTAGTTGGATTTCTTGAATGCTAACCTTCAGCCAAACTACTAAGTAACTCAAGGTTGCAGTCTTCCCAACAGAGATTCTGGGACATTCACAATTCTTCTTCTTGTTTCCATTGGCTGAAGTTCTAAGCTCTACCCAGTAATTTGAAGAGGCTTATTATGACCCAAAAGATCAAATCTTACCTGTCAGGAAATTAAACAGAAATTGATTTATTATTCTAGAAATGAATTTTATTTCTAATTAGTTTAATTGTCCTATTTGATTACTTTAATTTGCTCACTTTTTAAATCAAATGACACTCCATACACCCACACAGGTATATCTGAATAATCAACCCTCATAATGAAGTGAAGTCCTGGGACCATACAGTTTCTATTATACTGCCAATGGATAGCTCATGATCAACACACAAAATGTATTGGTTCCAGTGACAATTAAAATGAGAGGCCCTATTGTTCTAATATTATTAAAACAGAAAATGATGGCAATCAAAACAAGTTTAAGGATCTTCTGAGACAGGATCTTGGGCATCTGCCAAGGTTGTAGCCTGCTCCTACCTGCCAGTCACTTTCCATTCTGATCTCAGAGAATAATGGCCTCATCCAGATTACAGCCTTTGAAAAAAATCAGTAACCAAATTGACACTAAAGGGTGTGAAAGTATGCCTCCCTCCTCCAATTGAGGTTATGCAATAGAACCATGCTACCTCCAGAGGCAGTGGTAGTTTCTAAACTGTCTTCTGAGATGACTGTGCATCTCCACTTCTCCCTACTCTCAAGCAGATGCTCTACCCAAACTGCTGTGTAAATTTCAGAGACTCTTTGGTAAAACATTGGTGGGTTTGGAGTTAGTCTTCATGGACATTTTGGTACCTGCTATGGTTGAAATGGTTGATAAATATATGGTCAGATATGTACAGATACATATCTATATCATTTGATCCTTACAACAAAGCTTTGGAATAGATATTTCAGACTCTCAAGTTCCATAAGAAAATAAGTAGCACCAGAGAAGGCCAATAACTTTACCCTAACAAAACAAGAAAACCAAGTACAATAAATCTCTATAATCAAAGCTGAAGCTCCTATACTTTAATTCCTGTTCAATGCATTTCTTTTCTTAAACATTTTTGATGCAAAAGGAGATCTTTGATCCAGTTATAAACATCTGTTCAACACTTACATGGAGAAAGAATTATTCAGCATTATCCTCCATTTCTCAAATGCCTGTATTCTCAAGAAATATCCATTTCAGAACAAGTCCATAACACATTCTAGACAACTGAAGTATGAGACCTTGGAATGTTATGCCTGGGTTGTGTATACCTGAGGTTTAGGCCATGCCACACCAATCTGGCTAGACAGTTTGTATTAAAAAAAAAACTAATAACAAATTCCTGTTTGTATTTATGGGAAGGATTCAGTATCTGATTTCAGTCAGCTAGGTACTGCAGCCCATGTGATTGACTCTAATAAAGGCCTTGATTACAAGGCTGTGTAAACTTCCTGGTCGTCACAAACAATTACCAAATAATTACAATCATCCATACATATGATCATTTTTCTGATTCCTCCATCTTTATAGTGAAGCAGAAAAAATAAAAAAAGTCAGAGTCCTTAGTACACTTGGAAACCAGAGAAATAGCTTTGTCTTGGACAGAACTGGTGAATAATCCAAATGTTTCCTTGTATTTTTTTTTATTATTTTAACCTTTATCACAAAGATAAAATGGCTGGCTATCTAGCTTGGAATCCATGAGAAGCATCCTCTACCTGAATAATCCACCCCCCCCATAAATGGAAGCATAGATATAGCATTATAAACTCATTTTGTCTCTCATTTCTATATGTACCTACTCTATATATTAACCAGTGTCACTTTCAATGTGGGGAGTGATAGGATTTTTGAGCATATTTTTGATAACAAGAAAGATGCTATGGAGTGCGAGTGGATTTGGACGAAGTTTTAGCAGGCAGAAGAGAATGAAGGTACAGGGAGGAAGGAAAGGCTGGTACAAGTAGCAAAGAATATATGTGGAGAAGACTCACCAGGAAGAGATAGACCAGGTAGCTGTGAACAAACTATTACCCATTGATCATAAATTTCTGATATGTACATTTCCAGCTATCTTTCTTTTCAGGAAAATTGAAGCACAAAGCCAAGTGTGTGATTTTCTTACTACATTAAATATTTTTCTTCATTTTAGCATGTCATTGTCATGCTAAGATGCTGCTACTGCTCATCATCATATTGTACTGAAGCACTGTCTTCCAAAATCAAGGCGGTAATGGAGTCGTCCCGTGTGATATTGCTGGTACTATGAGTCATGAGTATCTCTATCTCCTGTAAATAATTTTGTTGTCATTCATGCCTATTGGTTTGTACAGCATCTTACATGGAGCCTACATCTTTCTTTGTCCATCAAAAAGAAATGGCGTGTCCTTCAGTGAGGGGTTCAATAACTATCTCTCGAAATGTACATTTGCTCAATCTGAAAATTTGCTATTGATCTGTAATTGTGATCACCAGATCCAGGATGGGTTTTGTACATACAAATCTCTGAAGAGTTTGATTTCCTGCCCACCTGTTCTTCTATAGAGAATACAGGCCACCAGAGCTGAAGATGTCTGATGATTCACCCATTCTAGTTACTGGTGTATTTCTCATTTCATGCTCATATACATCAAAGAGATCTTCATGAAGTTTGACACTATTGAATATATTTCTCAGAAGCTTAGAAAAGAATGTACTCTGTCTGAGGGAACTAAATAGGAAAAGAAAAATGTCTATCTTGTAAAATTAATTCCATATATCATCACAAGGTTGTTAACCTTTTGGATATCACTTTACACGGCATCACAAGGAAGTCCAGCCCTTTGATCTGTTCATTTTAGACACCAACAAATCCATGGTTCAAAATCCAGCAACTGGTACTACTACTCTGGAAATCAGTCTGGTGATTCCTCAGAAAACTGGGCACGACACTTCTGTAGGACCCTGCTATACCATTCCTGGGTATATACCCAGAGGATTCCCTAACATGTAATAAGGATACATGCTCCACTATGTTCATAGCAGCCCTATTTATAAGAGCCAGAAGCTGGAAAGAACCCAGATGTCCCTCAATGGAGGAATGGATACAAAAACTGTGGAGTATATATATATATATATATATATATATATATATATATATATGTGTGTGTGTGTGTGTGTGTGTGTGTGTGTGTGTGTACACACACAATGGAGTACTGTTCAGCCATTAGAAACAATGAATTCATGAACTTCTTAGACAAATGGATGGAGCTAGAGAACATCATCCTAAGTGTGGTAATTCAGTCTCAAAAGAACACTCATGGTATGCGCTCACTGAAAAGCAGATATTAGCCTAGAAGCTTGGAATACCCAAGACATAATCAACATATCAAATGATGTCCAGGAAGAAGGAAGGAGTGGCCCCTGGTTCTGGAAAGGCTCAGTGCAGCAGTATAGGGGAGTACCAGAACAGGGAAGTGGAAAGGGCTGGATGGGGGAACAGGGGGAGGGAAGAGGGCTTATGGAACTTTCAGGGAGGGGGGATCCAGGAAAGGGGAAATCATTTGAAATATAAATAAAGAATATATAGAATAAAAAAATCCAACAACTACATCAAGTCTAAGAGCAATTCCAGGTTCCCTAAATTAGTAATAAAAATATATTTTATCATTCCTGATGAAATGGTTTTAGTAAAGTTGTCAGCATTCAATTTAATTTTCCTTCAACCTTGATTTTTAAGTTAAAATTTAGTTTCAGACTTCTTCTTCTGTATGAGCATTTTGCCCACGTGTTCATACCTGGTGCCTGTTAGGCTTAGCTGTGGGTTCTGGAACTCTGAATGTAGACTTACAGATGATTGTGAGCAACCATGTGGTTGATAGGAACTGAACCTGCACCCTGCAGAAAATCAATAAAGCTCTCAATCATTAAACCAACTCTGCAGTTCCCTTTACATATATATACTTAGGATAGTTCTTACATTTGTTTTCATGAAATATATATACATATATATATATGTATATTTGTAAATTGAAAAAGTAGTGATGTCTGTATGCATGTGTGCTTGTGTGTGTGTATGTGCAATATCTGTGTTTATCTATTTTCACCATTACCCTTTGAAACTCACTGAGACTAAAGTCTAAATATAGGTTTAAAAGCAATGCGAAACTCAAATTTAGAGTTTATATATACTTATTTGCATTTATCTTTTATTACTCATCTTTAGCATTAAATTTATTATACTTATTCACATTTATATTCATATTTATATTTTATTTATGATTACATTTATATTTAATTTATATTTATGTTTTGAAAGAAGGGCTATTGTGGAAGAAGAAAATCAGTAGTGGGGAAATATACAAAATTAATTTGGGGAATATGATAAAAGTCCATTGCATACATATATGAGAATATAATAATGAGACCCATTATTTTATATGGTTATTGTATGTTAAAATGAGTTTTAAAATAAAATAAACATTAAACAATTAGCATAGGTCAGTTGGAGAAATTTCTTGCATGACCTGTCTTAGGAAAGGCTGTCTTTAGTCCAAGGAAGACCCTTCTTTTTTACATAGGAAAGAAATAATCTCTTTTATAGCCAAGGAAGAATGTAAAATGTTCAAAGATGTCAGTTGCATCAAAATATAATCAATCATCTCTTTCTAGTCATCATTAACCTCTTACTTCTTAGTTAAAATACTGACTTTAACTTTAATATAAAATAGACATATAAATTTAATTTAAACGTATAAATATGGTCACTGAGTAGTGCATTGTTCTATCACATACCATGTAAACCACTATTGCCTTCACTAAAAGGAAAACATCATGTGTGAGTTGAAGTCTGGACAAGTCAGAAAACTAACTCCAGATATTCAAGAATGAATTCAGAGGGCTCATAGTCAATGTTCATTTTCTCCGGAATCTTTGTTGTTTCAGTTCACTTCCTGGTCAGTATTCAATAAAAAATAAATGCTGTTAAAATGATATAAAATAATAGATTTATTATGAAGTTTGACCTTATGCTATTGGGACAGCTTGGTTTCCATACATGCTTATTGCTTCTGCACATGGAATTAAGAGCCTCAAGTTAACAGGGCAGGTAGTTAAGAAGAATAAAGGCTTTAGAAACAAACATACAAAGCTTTGATATAGCAGACATGAAAGAGAAAGGGAATCGAGAACAACAAGAATCAGAATTAAATTTTTACAAGGATAGTTTGGAATCTCCTTCAGTAACTCATTTTTTCATGCCTTTACATGTGTGTAGAATATAGATCATGATGGCCTCTGGCATGGAGCTGATATCTGAGCTTTGCTGTATTGCAAGGAACAGATGAGGATGGGGCAGTCATCTGTGATGAGGCAGTCATCTGCAGGGAGTCCCTGACACCAACCTGGCCAGCACAGATTGGCTATCCTTCATTCAAGCCCAATATCAAGTAAATACCTTTTATAACAAGGATTCATCCCGAACAATGTGTAGAACATAGTTCAGCTTTGATAAGGTGACATAGGACAAAGCCACTCTAGGTGGTTTGTTATAAAATAATGGGTAACTAAATCACTATAGGCACTGTTGATAGGAAATGGAAAGAAGTCTACTGGGTGGAGATGTCAAACAGAATGGAAAAATGCTGATCTTGGATTATTTGGCTACCAAGGGAAACTAAAGAATAGGAACTACAAAAGAACAAAAACAAAGAAACAAACAAAAATGAGGAAGTGAATCTTTGGCATTCACAGGAGAGCTTTGATAGAGAAGCTCCTTACAACTAGTTAGGCGCTAATATTTCACTCCAACAGATGCCTTAGGAATGTCAGATTGGAGAAACGAGTTTGTCCAGGACCTGCTAAAATTAGTTCTTCAGCAAGATGCCTACAAAGAGATGTATAGTTTTTCACTCACTCTGAAAACAACCACCATAAACAAGTGATGGCTCTCAGAACCAGAGGCACGTCAAAATAATGGTTTTAAGAATGAGAAACTACTTGTGGAGGAAAAATGAAAGCATTCTTGTGGCAGCATAAATGCGAGCATCATGACTAGAAAGCATGCTTTTGATAACACATGAGAGCGACCACCAATTTGGTGAGATACCATAATCATAGAGTAAACACTTCAGCGAAATCCTGGTTGCTTGACTAGGCTGCAGTTCCTAAGCGACTCTTTTGTCAAACAAAAAAAGCATCACTTGTGGTTCAGAGCTTAGCACCCAAGGTCAGAGCAGAGCGGAACAGGAAGTGAGGGTGTTCACCCACATGGAGATGTACTGGGTAATCACAAAGTCGGTTCTTACCCAGTGAGGACTCATGCCTCTGACAGGGGAAAGGAAGAGCTGTGGTGGCGAATGAACTCCCTCTTCACCATTCAAGAGATTTAGAATCAGTAAAATCAGTGTTCTCGAATTTTGACTGCATGTGGTTGTCAAGAACAGAGCACACCTAGTTTTCAATCTTTATTTCTATGATACAAAGTTTAACACACATAAAAACATGCTGTTTATTGATGCCTCATGGTTTTTGTTATTTGGTTGTCCATTTCCTGAGACTGCTTATATTCTCTCAACAGGGAAGAAAAGGTTTGTTTGTTTGTTTGTTTGTTTGTTTGTTTTTACTGTTGATCTCAACTAGAACACAGATTTAAAATATGAAAGAAAATATGTTTTGTTACTATGATCTATTAAAGATGAATACTATTAATTCATAGTTATAAAAATCAACATTCTAATTTAGGAAAAACAATAACTCAATTCACAACTTGTTTTAAAATTGCAGTATTTGGAAAGAACAAGCTATAGATCGATGCTACTAAACATCCATATATATGAGAAGTGAGTATATTTGAAAACTCTAAGTGTGAGTTTTCTATGATTTTGTAAACATCAGCTCATGCTCTTTGCATATTTCTGTAATACTGAGATTATAAATTTGATATTAAAAATTACTCCAAGTAAGAGGTTTTCTTTCTCTTTGTTTTAAAACTTAAGTGCACACAAGTCAACACTACTGCCATTCTTTCTTTATAAGGATAGAGAAAATGTATATGTGAAATTAAGGGATAAAAAACTGTTATCAACTTGATCCATTTCTATAAACAGGCACTTTTTTCCTCTAATCTTGAAAATATAGAGAATTTTCTCTCCTGCTGCCACCTTGTGGTTTAATTTGTATGATTGAACTTGAAACTATCATAATATAACATCTGATTGTTTTCTTTCAAAAACATAGTTGTTAGGGATTACATGATATTACATACCAGCACAGAGCTAACTATACATAGTAGTTACACCTACAGACCTAATTTCAGTTATTTATACAAAAATGAATACACACATTGCATGATATGATGCACAGAGATGTTATTGTGAATGAAAAAAGGGAATTATCTCATCATGTATTTTAATTTTACAAGTAAAGAAACAAACAAATAGCAAAACTGCCTTACTGCATTTTCTACAATGTCATTATTGATTAAGTAAGGGAAAGAAAATAAATATTATAGGATAAATAATCTTAGAAATTAGAAACTTTCTAGATTTTTAGAAGTTCCAAAATGACAATAATAAGATAAAAATCAAGGAAGCATATTAATTCCATATGTTTAATGTGTGCTATATATAAAGCTCTTCCAGGAAACAATATTCCTTTTCTCTCCATTACTGGAATCTCCATTTTCAACTGGTCTTATCATTGGTCTGTTTTCCCTTAAGGCAAGTATGGCTATGTGACTGAGGTCTAGCTAAAATATGTTGGAGCAACAGTATACCCAGTTTGCAGATCATCTTTTGAAATATGTAAATAAACTCCTAAAGGTAGGTAGCAGAAGGAAATGGTTCCACCAATCTGGGCTTCTGACACCAAGCAGTTCTCAAACCCAGTGCAGATTTTTCAGTATAAGAAATGTCTACTCTACCTTTGCCAGTTTAAGACTGTCTCAAATTATAACTGAACTAATAAAATCTGACATTTTTAAATGAACGGTTGGTTTTAGATTCTGCAGAAAATTGAGGATGGAAAGCATATCTTAGCTTTTGTGGAGTTTTTTTTTTTTTCAAATACCAGAGACAGGCTATTTCTATAACAAAAATTTATTTTTCCAGTTGTAGGGACTGATAGCCCAAGATCTTCAGGTCAGCAGGCTGGTTTACTCCTGAATTCCTGCTCCCTGGCTTGCAGATGGCTGCCTTCTCACTCCATCCTCAGGGGGACTTTACCCTGTGAGCCTGCACATACGTGCCCTAATTCAGATGAGGAAAGTGACCCACACTGGATCAGAGTACATTCTAACCCAATTTACCTCTTTAAAAGCTCTTTCCCTGGATATCACTAGATTCTCTCATACATGGAGGCTAGGATTCAAACATTTATTTTTGAAGGACACTTTATAGCCCATAACAGTGTGCAAGTAATCTATCCATTAAATTAACCACATAGCTAATACTTTATATACCCATAGCTCAAACTACACTAGAAATATATCGGATACCAGTCTCTTAAAGAAAAATATGTCAAAGGTCTATGACCCTGTCTCCTAGCTAATAACTTGTGTCCCCATAGATCTATACCACTCTTTTTAATGGTAAAAGGTTAGTCGCCTTTCTCTGCTTACCTCTGCTCCTTTAGACTTAACCTTTGACCTTCTTATCTCCATGGTGACAATGGATACCTCACACAGCTCATTTGGCCACATGGCTTCTGACACTTTCTATTCCTATTTTCACACGTAGACTGTGGTTTCAAGCAGTTTGGTTCACTGCAAAGCAGAACATCATTGCAGGGGTGGGTTTGCGGTGGAACAATTCTGCTCACATAGTGGCTGCTAGCAAGCAAGGAGACAGAGAGGAAAGGACTAATGTCCCAGTATTTTTGTGCTCAGTGACCTACCTTCCTTCTACTAGATGCCATCTGCTAACAGTTTTAGCACCTGCTAATAGCCTCAAACACCGGTGACAAAACCTTCAGCGTATTGGCTGTTGGGGGAACATTTAAGACCGAAAGATTAAGTTGCCCAGTTGAGATCTCTACATTCTATAGATAGCACCACCATTACACAAACATTGTGTGCCACCCTGACCTAGCTTCTCACCCCAGGGCTTTCTCTTCTTCATTTCTGTCACTTCTATACACAATATTTCTGGGGTAAAATTCCTGAATTGTCCCTTAGTATCTATCATGCATCACTCAGCTCTCCAGTCCCCTTTCACTAACTCTCCATGAAACTGAATTTTCTTCTTCCTAGACACGCCCGGATTCCAGGACCCCATGCCATCTCCAAAGCAATATAGCTGCAGGATTCCAGTTTCTGGATCCAGGTGGTCCTTTGTGCTTGTTCTCCAGCCTCCTGCAGTCCTCCTCTCCTCAGGAGCCAAGCCCCTTTGGAAACCACAAAGCATATGACCCTTAGCTCTAAATCACATGTACTTTTGCCTTGTAGATAAAGTAATCCCCCAATCCCTAGCCATGGTATGAGGGCTCCCATAAAATCAACCCCTGTCAATATCTCCCACTCTCCACTGTATGTGTTTTTATCCTCTATTTTACATGGTATTTTTCACCACCAGTTTGGGAGTCTTTCTTTTATTCTTTTGTTGTTGTTGTTGTTGTTGTTGTTGTTGATGCTGCTGCTGCTGCTGCTGCTGCTGCTGCTGCTACTCCTTCTATGCTTGGCTATGTTTTTTTTCCAGTATATCTAAGTGTCATTGCCAATACCACCTGTAAATAAGGCTTTCCCTGGCTACATAGCACAGCCCAAATACAAGTCCCCTTCATCATGTACTTTTATATTATACTTTTCAGAATACTGTAGAAAAATATGTTCCACATAGCTACAATGAGTGGTAAATTCAAAAACCATAGTGTGGCCAAGTTCAGAATGATTTTTCTGGTTATCAGATGCTTCTAAATCCTAACATGGTAGAAGGAATAAGCTCTCCATGGTCTATTTTCTAATGGGACAAAAATTAAGACAAATAATGAAGTTTTATGACTTTATGACCTTCCAAGGTCCCTCTTTGTAATACTGTCATATTAATGACTAGGTTTCAAAATTGGAATTTGGGAGGCACAAACTTTCAGATCACAGCAGTGGGACAGACATAAGTGGACAGACCTTTTAGGAGATGATACAAAGGCAATGGATGATTACGGACAACTCAGATGTTTTGTGGTTGAGCCTCATTTTGGTCATATTTGTGACTGAATTGTTCTTTCTAGAGACATTTTTTTTCATGCTCATCTCAATTCGATAAGTCTGAAATCATTGCTGGAATGGAACACTTCCTCATTGTCTGGAGAACATCTGGACATCTGCCATGAGTACTTTGAGCAACATGTCTCCTGTTTCTTCCTGCTTCTCAATCTGGAAATCTAAATAAAACAAAAGAGTTTTTAAGTTTTTGATTCTAAGTCCATGATGATTTCCAGCAAGTCCTTCCACCTTCCTGGAACATTAAATCAGTAAACCAGAAGGCTTGGTTTAGGTGACCATCATGTTTCTCACAGCATTATTATATAACTTAATTGTTGAGTTATTAAGATATTGTCTCCTATCACATGTATATACAAGAATGGCCAGAGAGCCACTTATCCTGTCAGATCAAGAGTGACCAAAGTAGCCAGTGCCTGGAAGGTACAGAGAGATTTGGCCTCTCCCATGATTCTTAGACATACTTCTGAGGATCACACTATCTACTTTTGTTAAAATACCAAATAATTCCTAAATATTGGCCAAAACATTTAGTCCTTCACACTCCTAAATTTATCACCAAACACATTGATTAAGAGTCTTATTTATGAAATAAAGCTACTGCATTTATACTTTGAAACTATACACAGAGAGAGGCACACAGACACACAGACACATACACTTTATATACATATATATGTATACATTATATGTATACATTTATAATGTATACATATATTATGTATATATATATGTACATAAAATGTGTGTATGTATAATATATAAGTATACATATACATATAATTAATTACTGTATGTATATACACAAGAGATAAAGACAAAGAGGAGGGAGACTTTGATACAGTTTATTTTTTCTTGTTGCCAAGCATTTTAAGAAAAAAATAACATAAATTTCTGACAAAAAGGATAGCTACTGGGTTACTGTGCCAGACATACATAACCTTAAAGGGAAAACATTATGAAAATCAATTTGGCTGCCTCTGATTAAGAAATAGATTTTTCATACAGCTCCAACTAATGTCTCTGAAAAGCTCTAAGCAGTTGTAACAAAATGCCAAGTACCTATGAGTATTCTACTTCTTTGATTAAGGAAATGCAATGTGGTAAATAAAGTATATTATTCATAATATAGTGACTAAGCATAGTTCATAGGTGAAATTCGTTTTGCATAGGATGATATTAATCTCAAAAGTTTTCTTAGAAGAAAAACTGTGTTGGTTGTAG
This sequence comes from Apodemus agrarius, assembly GCA_964023405.1. Taxonomy (NCBI): domain Eukaryota; kingdom Metazoa; phylum Chordata; class Mammalia; order Rodentia; family Muridae; genus Apodemus; species Apodemus agrarius. The sequence continues at coordinate 84,376,186 of OZ030012.1, read as the reverse complement.
GCAGCAGAATAAAAGGGGAGATGAGAGTATCACAGACAGGTCATGATTCTCATGGAAGGAAAGTCAATATGGCTGTCTATGTGATGAGAAGGACTGTCTTTTGGAATGTGTGATCCAATATTATACTCTCCACAAAATACAGGACAATCTCAGGTATTCTCAGAGAAAAACAAATAGAACTATAAAAGGTGATAAGGGAACTGGCATTGTTGCAGTAGGAATACCTGGTGGGAAGGAAGATTAAGGATATGCCTCAACAAGAGCGGCACACGAAAGTTTGAATTTATACTCTAGTTGCTGCAGGAAATTGAAGGGACAAAAAACACGCTGAATCTATTTGAGAAGGGGAAAGCTTCTAGCACAAAAAGAAGCCTTCACAAAGAGTCTTAATGTGTAGGGAAGAAACTGATAACTTAGGTGTATGTATGATGAGAAACAGGGCATGACACTGATATTGTTCCTGTGCCGAACAAATAACAAAAGCAGGAGGCAGCAAAGAGGAAGACACCTCCCCTGCTGTGTGCTTTATGTGACTCAAAGGACATTGCATCTGACCTCCTTCTGTCCAGATGCTTCAACAACAACCTGACTGATGATAGGGCAAGTAGTGATGGGTGGACCTGCCCAGATATGTGCAGAGGAAAAGGATTTCTAAGGAGAACAGGGAGAGGTGGTAGATTTTCAAGGAGAATGGGAACTGAAGGTCAAAAAATCACGTACATTCTGTGACAATCATATTACACTGATTCGGCCTGAAAGAGAAAAATAATATTCAAAGGATTTCAAAGGATCCAAACCTTCAAGAGAAGAATCTCACAGGCATGAAAAGTGTAAACTTTATTAGTTATACTTTCTTTTATCAGAGCCTGGATCTCTCCTCTATTCTCTTTGGTTTTCAAATGCTATGGCAGACATTTTCCTTAAGACAAATCAGATACCAGACAAAAGCTTCTGAATATTTAAAACTGTTTGGGAGATTTTCTGTCTTCAGTCAGTAAACAGCTATTTAACTGCTCTATCTTTGGGAATAGAGGGGACAGTGACCTCACTGGACAGATCATTGCTGCAGAAGGCAAAGGCTGGTGATGGACACTGTCTTCTGAGATGCCACTCCCTTACCCTGGAAGAAAAGACCCCAGGATAGTAATTTCTTCCATGTTAACCTTTTACAATTGCTGCTGTTTGATTTTGAAGTTTGTAGGAAACGCCTATAAGTACTAGTTTGGCAGAGGCAGGTTTGTATATAATAAACATAATAAGGATAACTGGAAATAGGGCAAAGTTCCTTCTTGCTAAAAGGAAGATAGATGTTGATCAGGCAATTGCATCAACAGTCTAGCTTCAAGACAAAAGTAAGTACATATATCTTTGAATATTTAATGTCCTCAAGCAGACTTTAACCTTTTTGAATTATTGCTATATCCCTATAACAGCTTTTACTTCAGGAGGGACAGTTTACTTCTATTACAACTTAATAAAAATCAAAGTAAAAAAAATCAAAGTAAAAAAAATCACTATACTTATTAGACTACAATTATTCACATATACCCACTCAAAATTTTGTGATTAGTCTGTGAATTCCATCATACATGAAGTCTATGAGGTCTGACATTAAAACCAGAGAGAGAATAATTACAAAAAGAAGAAGAAGAAGAAGAAGAAGAAGAAGAAGAAGAAGAAGAAGAAGAAGAAGAAATAATCCGAATGACACTGAATGACCTGTCACAACATGGTCAGTGGTCATACTGTAAATTTATAAGTAGGTACAAAACTCTTCTTAGAAAAGTCACTATTACATTGTTTATAATTCTCATGAATAGTTTTCTTATTATGAATATATCTTGTATAAAACCTTCAATAAAACAAATAAATAAATTGTATAATAGTAACAATATTATCATTTTGAGGATTAATAATAAGCCCATAAAATATTTAAAATGAGAAAAGTGATTCCACAAAATTACTGGACTAAAAGGTATGATGTGACTAGCTCATCAAGGAATGGTATCATTCACGGTAGATGAATGTTCTTGGTCAGTTAACCTAATCAAGATAATCCTTCATATTTATTCCCACACTCCCACCTCACAGGTCATTCCAGACCTCATCAAATTAACAATTAAGATTAACAACATAAACTGGGCAGTGGTGGCACATGCCTTTAACTCCAGAACTTGGGAGGCAGAGGCAGGCAGATTTCTGAGTTCAAGACCAGCCTGGTCTACATAGTGAGTTTCAAGACAGACAGGGCTACACAGAGAAACCCTTTCTCAAAATAACCAAATAAAATAAGAAAGCATAACTACACAAATTCTAATCTTTATTTGAATGACTGAAAAGTTATACAAAACCAGAATTTTAGTTGCCTTTGATGAATATAATTGTTCTCATTGGAACAATATCAAAGGGACACCATAAACATTTAAGAAAATCCTATAACAAGGACAGTTGGGATATAGAAAAATAAGTGCTATTGTTGAAAGCATTGACATGGCAGGCTTAATGTAAAATATTTTCGATAATATTTTAGTGTCAGTATGGCTCATTTTTTAAACCAAAAAAAGGGAATGAGGAAGGGTAAATAAAAATGGAAAAGCAGGGAAGGAAAGAGAAAGTAAAGGAGAAAGGTGAGGGAGGGGGAACACACAGGAAGGAAGGGAAAGCAGAAAGAGTGGGGGATATGGTGGAAATATATCAGAAGAATGTGGAAAGAAGTCAGTAGTATCCTCCCACTAATTCTAGTTCTTCACTGACAGCAATAGGTACTTATTCTGGTATGGAGATGAAATTGGGGAGGGCTCAGGTGTATTTTCCCCTAAAGTCAAGGGCATTAGTTATACATCACATCTACAGCTAATATGAGAAGAACAAAGTTATCTCCAGAAACTTCTAGAGCTCTTCAAGTTCTTTATGCTTAGCATTGGCCAGCATATGCCTGGCTTAGACTGGATCATAGCAGAAGACCCCTTGGATATCCCACACTTACAAAAATATCCAACAAAATATACAAAGCCATGGATACTTGAGCACTGAAAATTCTTTTGTACCATATGTCAATGAGCCAAAGCCCAGAAAACAGTGAAGAACAGATGGCAAGTCTCACCATTCACAAGGAAAATGAGTAGTGCTCTCTATGTCAAACACGTGAAGAACCATTCAATAAGATTTGAAATAAAGAATGTAAAAAGTCCAAACGTCATGTTTCACAGAGATCCATGGTTTAACTCTGTGCTATTGACAAATTACCCAGGACATGAAAAATATTACATTATAGCCATAATCCAATTCTATGCAAATAAGTTTGAATGGAACCACAGCCTATAAGTTTATCCCTGTATAAAATGATCTCCGAGTTAATAAAATAAGTACGACTAATATGTAGGAAATTTGTATGTTGTCCTGTGAAAGTCTTTTGTTTGTTTGTTTGTTTTGTTTTGTTTTAGTCTTGTTATTACTCATGAATTTCAACTAACTCCATGAGAAAAGCTGATGTTTTTAAGGGGAAAGGGGGCCAGCAGTTCACTGTGTACTTTTGTTGATGATTTTTACCTACTCCAACTTGAATCCCAGAGCATCCATTAGAAGGGGCTAGGCTATGACTTAGTGAATGAGAGTACAAGCTGCTCTTGCCAGGATATGAAGATGGCTCTATCCTCCATACTGGGCAGCTCAAATATCACCTATAACTCCAGTACCAGAGCATCAAACACCAACATCTGGATACCACCAGTGCTTGCATTCATCTGAACACACAGCCACACACAGACACTGATACTGATATACATAATTAAAAAATGAAATGAATCTCAAATGACTGACAGAGAAATCAATGCTCTTAAACTCTCCAGCATCGATGGTACCACATTGTAGGCATAAATGGATAGGGAAGAAAGGCACTAGGATCTTTGATTATTTTGTTACTTCAAGCAGATGGAAAAAGAAATATTTTTTAAAAGGCTAAGCATGACTGTTTGAATACAGTCTTGGTTGGTATTTCATAAGTAATATGGGAACTTGGCAAAACTGAATATCTGGAACACTTTAAGAATCACAATGTCTGTGGAAGGCAGCAACAGTGTGGGAGAGCAAGCTATAGCAAGAATAGCAACCTTCAAGCCTTAGGAAGCAGCTAGAAGAAATCTGAGGCTCATAAAAATATGGGATTAAGCAAATGTTCTATTTATAAATGGAAGGATAATACAGGAACCAGTGCTGGAAGGAACTTAAACCCATCCCAAAATGAGTGGAATGTAGGCATTGATCCTCGAGGAAGATGTCGGTGATCACTGACAGACAGGAGGTGGGCTGGAAGGACACTTTAGGGATGCTTCAATTTGGTTTTGGATTGGTATAATTTAACAAATTAGTGCTGTTAGAAATGTATACATGGCTGTCAGTTAATTAAATAGCAATACTGTTTTGTTTAGTTTGTTTATGAAATAACACACAATTTCTATTTCATCACGGTTATCACTGTCACTTGGCGTAATAGTCTTCAAAATAAAAACCATCTAAGACCCTAGGAATTGATGCACTTTGTAACCAAGAACAGAAACTGTGGAAGAACAAAAGAGAACTGGAAGAATCAAAGGAAACTGTCAAGAATCAAAAATCTTAAAGATGTTCCCAACTAGACAAAATTATGAGTAATTACATGTTTTCATGTAAAAAAAATGTTCTGAGATTAATCTCAGCATGTACATCCTACTAATGATTCCCACATTGGAAATTAATTCCAATCTTCCTCCTAAAATAAGAAGCCAGCATAGTGATATCATCCAACTCCCATCAGTCTAAGTAGAATGTAGTTTATCAACTGAACATCTGTAATGTTGGTTAAATCTATCCTCAGAGAGTTTTACATCTCATCTCAGAAGTAATTACATATGAAAATGTGACACCTACTATACAGTATATACTGAAAGCAGAAAAAGGCTTGTAAAGAGAAGACACCATCTGAAATGGATCAAAAAGATGGAAAAAAAAGGTCAACAGTTTGAGAAGACATTGAAAGATGCTCTAAGCAGGGAGAAAAAAAATGACAAAAACAGCAGAGAAAGCATAAACTACTCAGACAAGGCTGCTTCCTAAGGAAGAAGACAGAGGCAGATCCAGACCGTTAAGCAGGTGCTCCAGGAGGCAGAAACATGGAAGCTAAATTATCTTCAAATTATTTTAGGCACAGGAGTAACTTCCCATCTCTAATTGTACATGGTCCCAGGATGATAAAATAACGGGCCAACCTTTGAAACAAAACCACAGGTTTCGTGAAAATAAGACCCGCTGTTAAACAGATAAACTAGATTGCTAAAATATCAATTAGCACCTATGCACAACTACACTCTACTGCATGATAGTTTAAGTGGTTACCAAAATCTTCGTTGTGCATTTGTTTCTTTTTAAATCATTTGACAGAAGTCCCGAGCTCTGACATTTCCCAGGGGCTCATTCTATCCTGCCTTCTCTTTGTCCACCACAGCCTGTAAGCATGCTGCCAGCTGCCCTTGCCATCATGCATCGGTATCTGAGCAGATTGGAAGGAGAATAAAGGTAAATGGAAGAAGCCTGAATATTTTGTCTTCCTATTCAGGACGTTGTCCCCAGATACTTGGGCTCACATCTCCTCCCTGGAAATATATCCCATGTTTACTCACAGCCTTTAAGAAAATAGAAATTGAATTTACTGTTCTCTCTAATACAAAAGACAAAAGCAGGAAAAAGAATGAGAGAAGCTCTCAGTATGCATCAACCTGCGGACATGGTACCTGGACGAGCGCAGGCTCATCTCCCTCATTCTCTGTTGGCTTCTTCCACACCAAACTGTTCTCCCCAAGATTTTATATTCAGAAACACTGAAAGCCGCAAATGGCTGTTGTCATGTTAAAGGCCACTTTAACAGCCAGAGAGATACTTGTTCTATGTGACCAGAAAATAGAATGGGAGGAAAAGTCACAACAAAAGGATCATGACAATAAAGAAGCCACAGGGCAGCAAGCATCACAGGAGACCTCCTGTGTCACAGCTCTCTCTGTCTACTCAGCGGGAAGCCACTCCATCTTCCTTACATTTCCTTTGCTCTGAAGTCTAGAGCCTCTTGCTCCCAAGAGCTAGGTAGCCTCAGTTAAATCATCTTTCATTTTAATCCATCACAAAATCCCAACCCCCTCACCAGGGCAGAATACAAGTACTTATTTAATTCTTACTTTTAGCCAATGAGACCTAAGAGGGGATAAAAATCAGTTAAGAGTGTATAGAATAATACATTTTGCTTATTGATGAAAAGAAAGAATTGTTTTCTTCCCTGAAAGTTTCTGTGGCCATCTGTGAACACAGGGAAGTTGTCTCCCACACAAATGGCAATGTAGAAAACATTTGGATCTTTAATGCCTTCAAGGGGCTATTGAGCAACCCCTAGAATCAACTTCCCATGAATTTATTGTCTGACATTGTTGAATAAGCCACCTTTAAATGGAGAATTTGTACCTCTAGCCTCAAGCATTTTTCTAGTATCTATAACTTGAATGTAGCACCCCTTCTCCCCCCTCCCCCCACACACACAAAATAGTTCAAGGTTCCAGGAGCTGAGCAGATTGCTTTTTGGCTAAGGATGTGCACAGAGAATACATCTCACTTGTAACTCCAGCTGCATCAGAAGCATCTGGCCTCTTCAGTACCCACATCCATATATGTGGGTGTGAACACACACACACACACACACACACACACACACACACACATGCGCACTTATAAAACTAAAATAGAATGAAAAAAATCTTTCAATGAAATTACAAAAATATTCCTGGGGCCTGAAGAGATGGTTCAGCAGTTGAGAGCATTGACTACTCTTCCAGAAGTTCTGGTTAGTGGCTACTCCAGTCACAGTCATCTCCTGGGCTGCCTTGTAAGGAATGTAATCTAGCACACAATAGGATGTTTGCCATGAAACTTGGCAGAAAAGCAACAAGTTTGTAAGTGACTGCAATGAGAGAATTCTGAGATTTAAAACCTTACTGTAATATTAACATTTTTCCCAGGGTTTCTGTTTGCTATTATACAATATCAATGTTTTAAAGCTGAGTTAAACTTATATTGCAACTAAAACAATAGATCACATATCAGGAATTATTTTATTATTTAATGTCCTTTCCAGCGACATAATAAAGAAAACACAACATAGCTGTGATAAATATTTTGTGGTAGTTTACTATTTATTTACAGCTAAAGTTATTTCAGGGCTGGGATGTGTCCAACTCTTCTTCTTCCCATAGTAGATATTTTTACCCAGTGAATGTGTGTTTCTTAAAAAAATTTTCAAAGGAGATTTGAAGAATCAAAATGTAGGAAGGAAGTAGAGCAGCCAGCCTATGGAGAACTGAAGGGTAGTCCCCACAACTGTCTTCTGATGATTTTGGATGAGAGGCGTGTGCATGCTGGGCTCATGGGCTGGGATCACATCTGTGTTTCCTACCTCTATTATGGTTTATGAAGGACATACATAATCTCACTCAAAATTGGAAGCAATCATGAGAAGTAGACACTACAATGCTTCTGATGTCCTGTAGAAACTTCTCCCATATTTTCATCCTCCTCTTGTATTCTCTGTGACTCCCAGGGACTGAGACTATCAGCTGACATCTATCGTTTCTGTCATCCAATTAGATTTAGCTAGTAGAGGAATGATGAGATCGAAGACAAGGAGAGGAAGAGTGTTCTGGACTCCCTTGCTGTCAGTCCGTCCCTCAGATCTTGCACACTTCTATGTGAACCCTCTTCCATTTCCATTTACACGGGTTCCAGGAATGCTTTTCCTTTGTGTTCTTTTTTTTTTTTTTTTCTTTTTTGGTTTTTTGAGACAGGGTTTCTCTGTGTAGTCCTGGCTGTCCTGGAACTCATTCTGTAGACCAGGCTGGCCTCAAACTCAGAAATCCGCCTGCCTCTGCCTCTGCCACCCAAGTGCTGGGATTACCGGCCCCCTCCATTGTGTTCTTAAAACTATTCTGATACAGTCTTTATTACAATCAGGCACTGCCCCTGTAGGTATGATGTTGACTCGTCATATTATGAACGTGGGAATGACAGAGCTGCTTCAGTCACACTATCTTTACAGGTACTTCTGCGCTGTGAATGCTGACTTTCTATATCTGCCTGTCACCACAGAAATTTGTCATCAATATTCAAGGCCTGGAGGAGTACCCAATGAGTCATGACTTTTAGAAGGCTTTGATCAGTGTTTGCATTAGAAAAATATCTCAAATGTAAGCTTATGGGAGTATTTTTCCATGGACCATAAAAATGTTTCGAAGTTACTCAAAGACCCTCACAAAGTTGAATAGATTAGGAAGAATTTTTTTTCTTTTTTCTTTTATTGTATATATTCTACATTTACAATTCATTTCCCTTTTTCTGGTTCCCCACCCCCAAAGGTCCCACATGTCCTTTTCCCTCCCCCTGCTCCCGCATCCACCCCCTCCCATTTTACTGTTCTTGTACTCTCCCACAATGATGTTTTGGTCCATTCTAGCACCAGTGTCCACTCCTTTCTTCTTGTGAGACATCACTTGATATGTGATTTGTGTCTTTGGTGTTCCAAGCTTCTAGGCTAATATCCACTTATCAGTGATTGTATACCATGGGTATTCTTTTGAGACTGGGTCACCTCACTTAGTATGACATTCTCCAGCTCCATCCATTTCTCTAAGAATTTCATGAATTCATTGTTTCTAATGGCTGTATAGTACTCCATTGTGTATATATACCACATTTTTTGTGTCCATTCCTCTGTTGAGGGACATCTGGGTTCTTTCCAGCTTCTGGCTATTATATATAAAGCTGCTATGAACATAGTGGAGCATGTATAAGTAAGCAGCTAAACACAGTACGACTTTTCCTCTGAAGATATATTTGAGAAAAATATGATTGGAAAAAGAAAGAAGAAAATGGCAACTCAATTCTTTATTTTTATCAGTAAATGCAAATGGAGTGCATTCAGTTGATTCCGATCATGGAAATAACTAAGAGAAAATCCTATCAAATGATGGAGATATTCATTATCTGTGTCTTCCTGCTTTATGGTCTGTTTAGAATGTCTAAACCCATTTATAAACCACTGTTGTTTGTTTGTTTGTTTGTTTGTTTGTTTGTTTCATTGTTTCAAGCAGTAGCTAAAATATTAAGGGTGAACAGGAATCAAATTATTGTCACAAGAAGGGTGTGGTGAGGTTTTCTCGCATGTGGTGACTAAGGAGAATCTGTTCTGTAATGGGCATGCATCCCTCAATATACATGTGTGTGCCCATGTCCTTAGCACAGACTTACTCTGATATGCTTGGACACATGTATGTACTCAGCATGTTCCCAGTGGCTGCGTGCTGCTTTCATGAAATAGCTGTGCACGTTCTTTCATGTAACACCTGTCAAAGACAGCTTGTCACCCATGGCTGGCTATATTTAGACTTTAAGTAAGTACTATCCACTTGGACCCCAGATCACTTGCATGTAAGATCAAAGCTGTTTTCAGACATCTCACCAGTCTCTTCTGTTCTTTCTGTTTCCCTTGTCTTCCTCCCCTTGTCTCCTCTCCTTCCCTCTCGTACTCTTCCTCTCCCTCTGCCACTCCCCTTTCTGTCCTGTTTTCTATTTGACTGCCACTTATATATTTAAATTTTGTGATTGGACTTCTGATTGACCATTAAAAACAAATTCTAAAACACTCAACACTTCCCACTTCCTCTCCCCCACACTTCATGACTGCTGCAAGCCATTCAGCTTGTTTTCTTCTGTTCTGTCTCCTCTATGTTTCCCAATTTGCCTTTTTGCCTCAAGCCTTGAGGAGATGTTATTGTCTATAATCTATCATTTAAAAAATCATAAACAGAAATTAAAATTCAGGGAGATGAAGTGACTTACCCAACTGTACCTCTGTTAGTCACATATTTTATGACAGCTTTTTAAAAATTATCCATAAAGACATGTTCGGTTGTGTTTCTAGAAATACTTAATGTATGATGTCGCCAGAGCAGCTTTTTTACTCACCCCCTAAGTTCTTTATAGGTGCTCCTGGTATCCATGACACTTTATTGCAGATCTCAGAAGCATCCTCTGCTGTGGGAGCTGCAGTCCTGGGTAGGGCCTGGTGGATGGTGAGGGAGGCTCCATAATGTTCTTAGAGTTCCAGTGCCCATGCCCCCTGGCATACCACTTGACATAAGATAAGAAGATCCTAGCAAATTAATGATCGTCACATTGGACCCAGAACAGAGTAGTAGCTCCTTTACCGTCTTTATGGAAGACACTTCAGGTACTGGCAACCAGGTAGCTACCCATAATGACAGTGGGATAATTTGCTACTCCAGAGCTCCTGTTTATTCCCCATTGGTCCAAAGACTATATAAAAGATGCTTGTTGCTACTCAATATAATAGATCTGCATCCGTGATGGTCTCCTGAGTCTTTTGCTCAGGCAGTGACTCTGCCTATTTCACCCCTTCCTGGATACCAGTTACCACACTCTGCTAATCTCAGAGCCGAGGGAAAGGGAGATTTCCTGGGACTTGTATGAACCAGAAGACCTCTATACTAACATTACATTTATCACAGCAAGTTGTAAGAGCAAGCCCAACACCAGGGGTATAGGACAGGTAATTATCAGTGAGAAAAGGAGCCACAGTATACACTACATTGCAGTGTGAAGTTTATACACCTTGCCCTTCTGATTTACACTTATCAGATTTGATTGAGAATTTTGTTCTATATTCTATTTTAACCCTCTGCAATCTTAGAAGTAATTTTTATTGCTTATCATAAGTATTAAAAGTATATTTAATTATTCCAAATAAATTATACTTGTACATATTGTGGCAGCAATATTGATTTACATAATATTTCTCAAGTGGTTTACTTCATATTTCATTTTACAATCATTTTTACTTACTCTTAGGTTCACAGAGAACATCTTCTGAGATTTAGTAATGAATTTTTGTTATGTCTATTTGTATTTTTGTTACACTTGTTTTCCATTGGGGGAACATGGCCTGTGTACATAAGTTAGGAAACCATTTGCAAGAATCAGTTATCCCCTTCTATTAGGTGAATATTGGGGACTTAAGTAAATTTGGTTGACTTATATCAACAGGATTGGAGACAAGTGCCTTTGCCCCCTGAGCCATTTATCTAGCCTGAAATACATTAATTTTTAGCAAATAGTCTGCTGAACTTCCCTTGATCATGAGTTGGTTGCCTAGCCTTCTGCAGTGTGGCTTTAAATACCTTTGATGAGAGGCTAATTATAGTAAGCTGGCAATGTACTGTTTGTTCACCTGATGTAATTATTGTCTCAGAGGCTTGCTGCTGAATAAGCGCACCCCTTTCTAGCTCTTTCTGAACTCTAGCTGGCTGGTTTTGCTCAGCTTTCCTTTGCTGTGCTGTTCTCATGAGAGTTGGGCATATCCCATATCTGATTCATTCTGTCAGCTCTTTAGCTGATTCATTGCTTTGTCTGCCTCTCATTTAGACAACACTTTTGAACATGGCTGTTTCCCTCCACAAACTTTACCTTCATAGTTTGGGATTAAGAGTGAATACTAAGCCAGGTGTGGTGGCGCACGCCTGTAATCCCAGCACTTGGGAGGCAGAGGCAGGTGGATTTCTGAGTTCAAGGCCAGCCTGGTCTACAGAGTGAGTTCCAGGACAGCCAGGGCTACACAGAGAAACCCTGTCTCGAAAAACCAAAAAAAAAAAAAAAAAAAAAAAAAAAGAGTGAATACTAAGGATGTATCTGTATTCCAGCCAGAGTAGCCATGTAAATGGATTAAAATTCCTCTACCGTAAACTGTTACAGTTTGGGGTTTCCAAAAATTTCTTTACTTTCTCTTTATAATTACATTGCTCTAGTTTAACAGTTATTCTCATGCCACACATTGAAAATCTATTAAACCTGAGAAGCAGTTCCTATACCTAAATGTTGTCCGTTTCCTATATTTAACTTGACTTTATTCTCTGAATATTTCAAATTTGGTTTTGTCTTTGATAATCTCAGAGTTTAATATGAGAACTTAGATTACAATTTTCCCACAGGGATTAATTCCTAGTTATATTTTCTGAAAGAATGTTATACTTTTCCTTAGGTACCCACAACTGTAACAAAGAGAATTCTTTATGAACCTTTTCACAGAAGGTATCACTAGTCCAGATGAGGCTTTATGGAGAGGAGGTAAATTTAGGGATGATCATGGACTAAGCTGTGTCTTTTGACTCTAGAAGTCCTAGGAAACTATGCAAACAAAGCTAAGGAGACTAGATATGGATAAGAAGATTTCCTTTGGGTGAGCATAAAATTCTGTCGTCAACCTCTCTGGATATACTGCTTTGACTATATTTTTGCCTTTTGAGAATTATTCCTTTCTTTTCTGGATAAGAAATACATTTACAGAGGCTTTTCAGGGAGATGTGGCAAATAACAGGCAAGGTAGATAACAGAAAACAGAAGTTCCTGGTGGCTTGGTAAATAAAAGCATTACAAGCGAGACCTCAGTGTTTAGCTGAATTGAAATCACGGGTTGAAATAACTGCCTTGTAGCTTACTACGCACTTATACACAGCAAGAAAACACATGCAGCACATTTTTATGCTTTTAAATTTCAGCCTTTATTTTGTAAAAAACATGACAACTCTAAGCTCTATATTTGCAAATAATGGCATGGCAAATGTGCTATAGGCTTTTGGGGCACTTCTATGGCATCTGAATATTTAAACTGTTAGTATTTAAAGCAACCAAATATGTTCAAATGAACTTCATATAAACTTTTCTTTACCCAAATTATTGTCATTCTAATGCCAGGAAGGCAAATAGTTTCAGCAATTATGTCTGCCCTCAAGTCCTAGAGCTAATGAATTAAGAAACTAGATTGATTTAAATAACAAAAGATATTTGTAACAAGCAACATATCTCTGAAAAAGCCTTGTCTGCCATGTATGATATTGAGGACAGATTTTTTACAGACATTGAGAACATAAAGAAAATGTCCCATTTCCTAATACAGACAAAAAGAGAAAAGCATAAACATGATTGCCAAGGACCATTCTTGGTTCATTTAAAAATAGTCCCATTGCTCCTTTTTTTGGTGTCTCCTAGGTGATCGGCTCTCTCAAGATGAAGCTGAATCTCTCCATCCCAGACACTGACTGTCAGAAATGTATTAAACTGAACAGTACATGCTAACTCTGTGCTTTTTATGAGATGCACATGGCTACAGAAGTTGCTGCTGGTGATTGGGGTGTAGAGCAAAAGGTTTCTGTGGTCTGAATCAGTGGTAGGATCAACAAAGATTTTCTCACAAAGCAAGTGGTGGTCTTGACCTATGGCAGAGTATTCTTGCTGTTGAGTAAGGGACATTCTTGTATAGAACAATGAGAACTAGAGAGAGAAAGTACAAGGAGATAAATAGTGGATGAACAATCATGGGCAGAAAGGTACTACTGTGCATAAGCACTTAGGAACAAAAGAAGCTAGCAGATTCCTTAAACTTTTCATTCTCACTAAAGAAGATAATGTCTGTCAATACATCTTTAGAAATCCCTTAAACAAAAAAAAGGTAAGAAGTCTGGGACCCAAGCCCCAATGATTCAAAACCTCTTCATGTTCCACGATCCTACAACACAAATGCCCCCATATTTCTCTAAATAAAAAATGCACCAAGAAAAATAAACAGGAGCCTGCAGAATTTGGACAAAAGAATAGACAAAGCAAAAGAAAAATTTAAGGAACGGATTGCCCAGAGACATAGACTGATCTCACTGAGTGCTGCTATTTGAGTCCACATAAAAGTAAGTCTTTTAGAGTAACATGTAAATTATCAGAGTTTGGCAATAAATAATCCAGTGACTTCTAGTTATACCATCCTACTGTCAGAGGTCTCTTAAATATATCCATGGTCTTGGCAGGCACTGTATGTTAGACAGATTTGCCTTCCTACATGTCTATTACCCATAGCTTAGAAATATCACTGACCGAAGACAGTGAGTAGAATTACAAAAAGCCATCTGTGTAGCCATGGTTCTTGCTGTCTTTTCTTTTCTTCTCTAAATCTATCAATATCTCTTTGTTAAGTGCAGATACATTTCATGTCCAGTTGTGAAAGATCCGAATATGTTTATGTTTTTTACAAACATCTCTTTACTTCATGTTAACTAAAGCTTTACTGTTTCTGTATTTGATTTTTAATCTTTGTGAATTGCAGCTTTATTCTTTATTTAAAGAATATTTACCTAAATGCAGCCCACAAAGCAACAGTTGTTTTAGGATGACTATAGAAACGTACAAAAAGATAAAAGTTTGATATTTCTTGTATCACTTTCAAGTCTAAATATTGGCATTTGCCTCCTTAGAAAATGTTAGGTCTTGAACAGAGTCTTCCATGTGTAGTTTAAATCTGCTGAGAGAGGAAATGTGTCTGACCACCTGACACACTGCAGACCTCAAATAAGAAATAAAAAATTAACATCAATGTCTGCACAGATTTTAATCTAAACCTTTTCTTGCTCTCATCCACTTGAATCTCACATACTTATATAACATACACTATGAGTAAACGTGGAGCTCTAACTCCCACCTCAGAGGACCCTGGGCCTGAAAAGATTGGATCCAGTTTTGTAGACCCAGAACAGAGAAATCGTGGGGTGGGGGGGATGATTGGGGAATAGTTCTGGGGGAGAGGACTTATGGGACATATGGTGAGGGAGAACTGGGAAAGGGGAAAGCCTTTAGAATGTAAACAAAAATATAGAAAATAAAAATAAAAAATAGCCAGGTTATGGTATTTTGGAATTAATATTTTGGAATTCTCGTTATGTATGAAAATTGGCTATCCCCCCCGAGGGATGTTTCTGGATTTTATCTAACCTTTCACCTTTCTTCCTTTTAGTGACAATAGATTTTTTTCATATGATGCATCCTGATTACAGTTTCCCTTCCTGTCTACTACTCCATGTTCCTCCCCATCACCCATACCCTTCATATCTGCTCCTGTTCTGTCTCTCATTAGGAAAGAACAGCCTTCTAAGAGATAACAACCAAATATGTCAAAATCAAATATAAGATAAAGCAAGACTATCATATCAAGGTTGTACAAGGCAACCCAACAGGAAGAAAAGGGCTTCAAGGGCAGGCACAAGAATCGAGGGCTCACTTGTTCTCACAGTCAGCAATCTTATAAAAGTCTTAAGCTAAAAGTTGCAATATGTACACAGAGATACTGGTGCAGACTCATGGAGGCACTGTGCTTGTCGCATTCATCTCTATGAGCTGATACGTGCCTTGCATAGTTTACTCAGAGGGCCCTGTTCTGTTGTCCTCCATCTCTGGCTCTTACAATCTCAGAATTCCCAGAGATCTGAGGGAGGGGGTACAAGCTTTTAACATTTGATTTTTTACATTTTGATAAGTCCACAGACTCTGAGTCTCAAGGTGATCCCTTAATTGCAAAATATTTCCTGCTTTCTCTGTACTGGAATAGAAATATATATCCTACGCCACTGTGAGAGGGAAATATATGAACAGGAATATTTATTTCAAGGTTCTGCAATGTTTAATTGTCCTAAACCTGTTTGGTACAACTCTCATTATGCTTGGATTTGCATAACACCTTGTAGAGTTGAGATCCAATACTATAAAGTCCAGCTTTGCTTATTTCATATAAGAAAGTTTAAAGTTCTTGGGACTTTTGTGTGTCCATACATATTTTAGAATTTATTGAGGAATTTTGTCTTCTGGTTTGTCCTTCAAACAGGTTACATTGGCTTTCTTTCCCAGTGTTCCATGTTCTTATGCATTAAAGAATAACAAGTGATTTTTGTGTCTATTGACCTCAATGGATTCCACACTTAAACTGATCTAAAATTTGTGTACAGAAAACAATCATATATCTACATTCTCATATCACACTCCATGCATGTATTATAAAGACCCATCCACATATAAACTATCCTCCTTCACATGGCATTACAGCTGTATCTTTATCTCTAAGTACCACACAAAATCACCAACTTCTCTAATAGCAATGTAAGTCTTAACTGCAATCTATGGAATTATCTGGAAGATTCTTCTTCTTCTTCTTCTTCTTCTTCTTCTTCTTCTTCTTCTTCTTCTTCTTCTTCTTCTACTTCCTCCTCCTTCTCCTCCTTTCTCCTCCTCCTCTTCCTCCTCTTCCTCCTTCTTCTTCCTTCTTCTTTTCTTCTCCTTCTCCTTCTTTCTCTTTCTCCTTCCCCTGCCCTTTCATTTTCCTCTTCCCTTCTCCTCCTCCTCTTCCTCCTCTTCCTTATTTTCTTCCTCCCCCTCCTTCTCCTCCTCTTTTATCCTCAAATATGTCCATGAAGAGGAAATAAAAGGAGAATAATTATTGTACATTTCTGATAAAATAGGTTAGTCATACTCATGTACAAAACTTTCTTTAAATTTCTAAGGTCTAGTGACACAGAATGAACAAAAGGATATCTTCTTTTAAATTTATTCTTCATTATTACTTATTGTTTAATTTAATTGGCAAAGAATTGCTGAGTCCTGCATGGTCATAGAAGGAATGGTGAAACAAGGTTCCCACCATGAGTGTTGACATGAGTTGCTAAGTGTGAGGCTTGTTTGTATTAAAATGCATATATTACTTCATGCTCCCCCTTCAAGAAATAATCTTTCTGCAAATATTATCAGGTAATGTCCTTTCTGCAAAGATTAATGGCCCTATTATAATAAGAGACAGAACACAAGTTGTGAAGGCAAGGGTATATCTATGTCCTTAGCAAAAATGATAAATGCTGTGACCTTCAGGACAGCTCTTAAGGCTATGGGAAAGAACTCTGAAAACATGAATTATATGAGGGGCTTCAGGGCCCTAAAGGAACACAAGCAGCTACACTATGAACCATCTTGTCAGAAAGACACAAAGGCGTGCAGATACAAAGGCATGCAGATTTCTGAGTTCAAGGTCACCCCAGGACAGAGAGACTTTAGACTCAGACATGGTAGGAATGATAATCTCAGAGTCTGATCCCACCCAAGTAGCTTATTGTCTGTGCTTACAAAGGCAGGAACATCCATGAATTAATTTGCAATCTTAAGTAATGTACTTGCTGTCCTTTTCTAAGAATCAAGCAACTAAGATCATAAAATGATGATTCATGGGATAATCAAAAAGGGAACCTGGGTAAATGATTGGATTGATTTAAAAATAAAATACTGGGCTTTGGTCTCTAATAACTAAGCTACCTAGATTTGCTTTCTGGAGAGCCAGCAAGAACAAAACACAAGGCTGTCAACTTATATAACTTTGAGTTATTCATTTTGCTGCATCCAAACACATCTTCCTCAGAACCCCTTTCCAAGTTGAGGCTGGTCCTTGGCAAATAATAACTGCATCTATGGGGACAGTGTGAAATGTTAATATGTATGTGTATTATAAAATGACTAAATCAAGCTAATTAACATAAACTTTTAAATAAATAAAACAAAGAATATTTTAAACTCCTTGATATTTATTTAAATAATATTTATTTTCTAAAATTGGTCAATCCTAAAGAGAGGTAATTTTTCTTTGTACTGAGATTATATTATCTGGATACTGAGAAGATCCTCCCTTTGAGGTATATATCCTAAATTCCAAAATGAGAATTCAATTTTGATGTAATCATAACATGGTACCCTCACCATTCTAGTAACACTTCTGGGTAATTATTTTGAGTTAATATTAAGCTATGAACTTTAGGGTAGGAAATATGCATCTTGGGTAGATTCATGGTGTTGTGTAGGACTAGATAAGATAATGTGATCAAATTTTGAAATAATTGATATTTCTGTTTTGGTGCCATAAAGAACAATCATTGTTACATACAGTACCAATATAAATATTTAAAATATTTTAGCTTACTTACATAGTTAGCTAACTTATTTTCATCATTCTTCTGCAAAGAAAAATCTTGAGTCCAATTTTGCTCAATAAAATAAGTTCAAAAGAAACATTATTGGCAACAACAATACCTCCTACTTAATGCTATTTTCCTGTGTCCTAGAGAAGTCTTAAGATCCAAATCCAAGTGTTCCTGAGGAAAGTCACATGAGGAAAGTCAGACATAATGAAAGCATACTAAAGAACAGTTAGTAATTAATGTTTAATTACCAGAAGTCAAAATTGAGTCACATTAAACCAATGCACTTATTCTTTGTCATGAAAAAAGAAAATGGAATGTGGAAGACAAGAAGTACTGGACATACTGTGATTTTTATTTTCTCCCTCAGGAAGTGAAGCAGAGTGCTCAACAGTGAAGCAGTGAAACAGATTGTTAATTTCATAATGATGGCCCCTAAGATTAAACAGCAATCATTATCCTTGGTTGTATAATTGCTAATTCAAAACCACCCAAAAAGAAAAACCTTCCTAACATCAAAATAATGGGCCTGGGATGGCTGAATGGAACATCTTGCTTAGATTCATCAATTCTAATGTATGCTACAGTGAGGAAATAAAGCCATGGGTTGAGAATTAACTGCATGAAACCATTTAGTTCATATTTTAAGAAACATGTCATTATTTCAACGTTATAGCTAATATAAGTTTAAAGGAACAACCTACTTCTTTCTATGTCTAACCTAATATAGAATTCATCACACTAAGTACAGTAATGAGTGCTTGAAATTTCGCTAATAAATATCAAGGCCAGGCTTTTGCTATTCTTTGCCTCTGGAAAGCAATGAGAATCTGCTGTTAATGTTTCAGTATATTTGGGTTGTTTTCCTTTTATAGATCTAAGCATAAAAATTGGTAACAGTTAACTGGCTGATACACAAAATGAGGCAGAGTAATTTTAACAAGCAGCTTGTAGGTACGAAGTATACAGTCAGTAAACAGCAACATGGGAGTAAGAAGTTCCTGGGGAGAATACATGACAAAACCCTGCCTTTTCCATCTCACAGGTCAAAGTCATTGTGGCCTCCAAATGAAACCAAAGGTAGCAACTAAGAGTGAATCTTATCCAAGGAAAGTACCAATGACCAAGGTCCTTCTTGTCTTATAAAAAGGGTTAGAAAATTAACTATTAATTCAATCACCTCTGTGAATCTAGAAAATTATATCCAAAGTTATATATTTGAAATTGCATTATGTCTAATGTGTATATATGAGACTAATAAATGCTTATGTGTGCGTCATTAGAAAATATGCCATAATAAAAATAAATAATAATTAAATCAAGCAAAAATAAGTACTCAAATGTAAATTTTCAACATTAGTGTTAATTTGATATATATGATATATTTATAAATATATGTATACATGTACATATTTAAAGTACATGTTACTTATCTCTGTTTATTGAAAGAATAAAAAAAATCAATGCAGAAATGATGAGAACCCCGGATTCTTATTAGATTGTACTCTAAATAAAATCATAATTCAAAGAAATAAAGATATGAAAACTTCTGTGACAGAATAAAGATCCAACTTATAGGTTAGAGAAAATGTTGTTATCTGTCATCTGACACAGGACTAAGCTTCAGAATAAAACAACAACAATAGCAACAACAACAACAACAAAAATAACAACAACAAAAACCCTCAAAAACCAAAATTCAAATAATATAGTTTAAATGGAAATGGAAATTGTAAACATTAGTGTTAATTTGATATATACATGATATATAATATAAATATATGTATATATGTACATATTTAAAGTGCATGTTACTTATCTCTGTTTATTGAAAGAATAAAAAACCAATCAATGCAGAAATAAGGAGAACCCCAGATTCTTATTAGATTGTACTCTAAATAAAATCATAATTCAAAGGAATAAAGATATTAAAATTCTGTGACAGAATAAAGATCCAATTTATAGGTTAGAGAAAATGTTGTTATCTGTCATCTGACACAGGACTAAGCTTGAGAATAAAACAACAACAGCAACAACAACAAAAACCCTCAAAAACCAAAATTCAAATAATATAGTTTAAATGGAATAATCTAACAATTTTTCAAAACTGTAAATAAAAAGTAAATATTTTAAAAATTCTCTATATCATAAAAAATGACAAAGATGCAAATAAAAACTTTATTGATGTAGCATTTTGCCCAGTTTACAATAGCTACTACTAGGAAAACAATAAATATCAAATGCTACCAAGGATGGTGAGAAAAGAAATCCATATACATTTGTTGGGAATGTAAATTAGCAAAGCTATTATGGAAAACTGTTTAGAATTTCCTCCAAAACCCAAAATATCGAACTCTAGCTGTCTCACCTCTGAGTTCATTCAAAAGAAATGAAGATAGTAGGTCAAGGAGAAACTATCAGAATACACATAATTATGTTACTATTTATGACAGTGAAGACAATGACAATAAAGAAAATTATTATGTGTCTGTGCATGTGTGTATGAGAGAGAGAGAAATTGAAATTATTTTATGAGTATATTTTACACCTGTATTTCATGATCTCCTTAGTAGGAAGCTACTAACGTGATTGGAAGCTGAGGACAATAGAAAACAATGTAAATCCCTTTTAGTATAAACAAACCTGCAAAATCTAAATCAAATAATCAATGAAGAAAACTTTTCTAAATTCTGATTATCCCCATTTTTACAACCTCTAAAGAAATTCTTAAAATCAACCATTTATATTTTCTGAATTTGAATGCCAAAATGTTTTTGTGGCCTCATGCATAAAAAGTCAAGACCATGTGCATATATATATATATATATATACACACATATATACACACACATACATATACATATATATAGTGCTTAGTCTTATTGTAATTTGTTATGCTGTTTTTGTTTCATAATTCTGGCAGGCCTGCTTTTTTTATTTATGGGAAACAGAAGAGTAGATCTGGGGAAAAGTGGAGGGAGAAACATTGGGAAGAGTGGAAAGAGGAGAAACAGCAGCCAGGATATACTGTTTGAGAACAACAGCAATGACCACAAGCAATTACAGATACACTCATATAACTCAGCAGAAAGAAAGCATCTTAGAACCCCTGAAATAAAGAGTATGTTTATTAGAAGCCATAGATATAAATTAAACATCGGTTACAGACACACATAGAGCTGAGCATGCATAGAGTAAACTTTGGTTTGCTTGTTATTGTTGATGTGAATCTAAGAAAACAGTGAGTGGAACACTCATTTTCGCATCAGGCATATCAAAAGGGGGGAAAATATCCTCTTAAGTGTGCCTTTTAAGCTTAATGAAGTCCAGTAATTTAAAAAAAAAATCGGTAAGGGAGGAAAAAAAGAAGATAAAAAAGAAAGAGGAGTCCCTTGAGGAAGTTATTTATTTTAATGGATGTTAAATATTTGATGTCTACTGACAGTAGCAGTGAATTTAGTGCTAAGCTTTTAAGACTATAGCAGGTAAAACTCATGAGTAATAAAATGCTAATTGTTCAAAATGAAACAAACATACTAACCTGAATTTTTAGGCCAATTACATGAAGACTACAGTCTATCAATCTTTGTTTTGTGCTATTATGACTCTAGTGTTGAGATGCATGAAATCCTTTAAATGGCAATCTAAAGATGGGGACCCTTTCATTGGGAAAAATGGCCCTGAGAAAGGTGAAGGAAGAGATTCTCACATTGACTTTACACATTTGCATATATTAGAGATTTTTGTGTCTTCATTTTTAAGTCTAGATGAAGACGAAATTGAAAAGAACTTATAGTTTACTCTTGTAACCTGGTTTTTCTTTCCTTCACAATATTCCATCAATGTATATTTAGTGTACAATGTGGTAGCTTTCATAAAGATATTCTTGTCTGAGTACATCATGTGCTTTTACCTCATCCACCCTAGCTAACCATTCCTGTTTCTCCTTTTCATTCCCATAGCTTTTCTGAATTTTTTATTTCTTCTTTCCTCATGACAGTTGTCTCCCAATGAAAAGCAGATTAAAAATTCCAAGCTTACTTTTACATCAAAATTAAAAAATCCTTTAAAAATAGCAACATTATATTTTATATATAAATAAATCTCATAATCCTTCTAAACTTAATCAGTAAAATTAATATAATAATCTGTTTTAATAAAAATTATGTAGTTGACGGGTGGTCTAAGCAGGCATTTAGTAAATTACAAAACCCACACCTACTGAGAGATGAATCAAAACATTTACTTATAAAATTCATAATCTTACACAAGTTGAGCAGAGTATCATTTAGAGAGAGGTGACATTCATGCCATCACATATTGAGCAAGAATGATGCTCTCTTGCTTTAAACAATGACATTTCTTTAGATAGAAACACAAAAATGTCCCCAGGAGAAGTATTGAAATCAGACAGTAATTTCAAACTATAATACCTTTCGCTTAAAAAAAATTGAGCCACATCTGTTCATTCATTTTCAGAGTATAACAGTAATTTATCATTTCCATTCGATAACTCTGCTCCTCACAAAGAAGCCTCTACACAAATATACTGGCATGTCAAAGCTGCTACTGAGGTAGCTTACACAGGGTAAAATTTAAGACTTGTGCTTCTTGGTGCCTGATTGGTGAGTGGTGATGATAAAGTTAGTAGGTCA
This sequence comes from Apodemus agrarius, assembly GCA_964023405.1. NCBI lineage: Eukaryota > Metazoa > Chordata > Mammalia > Rodentia > Muridae > Apodemus > Apodemus agrarius. Next base: position 84,353,622 of record OZ030012.1, on the reverse strand, counting down.
GAAGGCAGAAATAACTCCAGACATAGTTCTACATAAGAATTCTAGGGCTGGAGAGATGGCTCAGCCGTTAAAGGATAGGCTCACAACCATAAAATATGAGAATTCTAGTAAAGGCAACCCTGTTTGAATACATGGCTAAGAGTTTATAGTGTTACTGTCTGTGCCTTATCTTACTGTCAGAATTAATATCTAGAATTATTTAGGCTCAAAGTTGGCCAAATCGTGTGAACTATTTCTTCTCTTTGACAGACAACACTCACTGTTTTCTTAGATTCACGAAATTCTTATTTTCTCAACCTGACCTTCAACATCCAGTCCTGCTGCATATAGCCTCTCCCTGCTTCCAGGTCTTAGAAGTGTGCATTTTGGTTTGTATGCTTGCTTCTCCCTGGCTTCTCATAATGTGCTTCAGTAATTCCTAGAAATTCCTAAGAAAAGCAGATAGGAGGGATGAACTTCATGCCTCTATCTCTTTAATTGTCCCATGAGAGTTGTGGTTGCAAGGGAACACTGTCACCTAAGATACACTCTTTGTTTTACTACTAATCTCCTTAGGTATTGGGCCTTCACAACAGCCTCCTACCACTTGACTTGAGCTGAAGGATTCTAATTTCTTTTTTTTTCTGTACTGTTTTGTGGGCTTTATATTTTAATATTTGGTTGCCAAAATATTTCACATATTTATGGTATACAACATACCTATTTGATATATGCAATATGTAATGACATGATAATCTCATTAACACATCAATTACCACCCATGCAAGCACTGACTCCCTAGAATGTGTTCCATAGAAAAACATAGAAAACTTCCATTGGTCTCTTTCTGGACTGTAGCTTATGAAGCTTAAGATAGCAATGTTAAGACTGCCATTGCTTATCTTTATAAAGCATAAAAAGGAAACTTTCTGTTAAAGCTATATTTCAAAATTAACAGTTGTATCTCATGCTTCAAGGCCCGTGAATAGAATTTGACATACCATAATACCTCAGAAAGAAATATACAAGTTCTACAGAAACAACATAAGAAGAAAAAATTAACAAGGCCCTGACAACTTGAAACAATGGATGTAAAGCAATATATTCCTTAAGTATTAAAGTAAGAAAAATAAATTAATGATTAAATTAGACCAACACTCCCTTATAATTCAGAATTAATTATGTTATACCAGTACCTCAGTATTTCAATAAACTGTTCTATTGTGTTAAATGAATGAAACCTGAATTCAGTGCAGCTCACAGTTATCTGAGATTCCACAATTTTCCTCACATGTCAGGAGTGGAAATAGAATGGATATATTATGTGAATTTGACGAACCACCCCTAAACCATAATCCTATTAGAGGGCACATAGACACTATCCCTGTTAAGATATTAAGAAACATATTACAATGAGGCCCTCGGAGTCTTAGAAGAGATATATAAATCATGGTAGTGATGGTTGGCTGTACCTTGAAAAAAAAAGTTAGTGATTTCAATGAAGATAATAAGATCCTATAATGATAGAGGTCAACTCATAGTCATTAACACCATGTGCTAAAAGATTGGTCAGGGGCTACAAGGAGAGTGGTCATCAGAACAGAATAGTCGCAGCTGTGGCAATAGCTCATAGTCAGAATGACAAGAAAAGAATGGAAACCTAATTTATGGAAGTTTTTCTTAACAAAAAAATTAGTGTAGAAAACAAGTTCAGAGGACAGAAGTTTAGCTGAAATAGTTGAGACTTGTGAGGTTTTCTACAGTTCACAAACCAAAAGCCACTTTAATGAAAAAGAAGTCATGTCTATTTGATGAATGACCCTGCAATATAAATCCTTCAAACCTCCTTACAAGTTTTCTCTGAAAGGAACTGTAGATACTTGTCAAGGTGACTGAACATTGCGAGGTGGTAAAAATAAAACTTTTAAAGAGATATTTGATACTGACTGTGAACAGAGTCCAATATCCAGAGAAAACAAAAACCGGCCAAAGGCCAGAGGTCAGAGTCAGGGCTTATGGGAATTAGGTGGAGTCTCTGTTCAGTGAGAGTGGAGGATTCCTGGTGTTATTATCCAAGTCATTCATAATGAGAACAGATACATTTAGTAAAAGAAAGTCCAGAACCAACTGAGTGATGCTTGTTTTTAAGGGAAGAGTCATAAGGATACCTGAAGAATTCATCTTCACATACATCACTGACACATTAGGCCAAAGCAAGACTGCATTTCCATGGGAACTTAAGAATGGTGTCATCAAAAGCTCACAGAATGTAAAGTGGTGATGAATTGACTATGAAACACTCATATTCAAATAAGGTAGTGATGGTAATTGGAGCCACATAACAAAACATAAGGTCGGAGAAATAGCTTGGGGGCAAAGTAGTTGGTGTGGAGGCCTGAGGATCTGATTTTCAGTCTTGCTAGATTGAAAGTCCAGTGCTAGAAAAAAAAGACAGGAGGATGCTTAGATGCTCCCTGGTCAGACATTCTAGATAGCCATTGAGATCCAGAGTCAGTCAGAAGCCCTCTCTTGAAAAGTAATGTGAAAAATTACAAGGAAAGATACTTAATGCCAACTTCTGGCCTTAAATACACACACACACACACACACACACACACACACACACACACACACACACTAACACACACACAAACATGCACACATAGAATTTTCTTTCTTATCTCATTTTATAACCTTGTCTTCTAATGTAGATAATAGCAACATACTCTCAATGTTCTATTTCATCTAAATATAAACTCTACTGATCTCTAATTATAAAATCTGTAAGAAAACACACAGTCTTTTATTTTTGAGAATATCAAACTGTGACTAGAAGTTAGAGAAGCCTACAACTAGGAACAGCTACCTCTGAGGCAAAAGTCCTTTATAAGAATCTATCAAACTACAGACAAATTAAAATGTTCATATATTGATCCTTTACTGAGTTATATATAAAGCAACCACTAAAAAATAATAAACGAGATATAGCATCTAACAGAGAACCATATTTATGGAAACTAAGTTCTCATAAGTGTCTAATAGTGTAAAACTCTGTAGTTTTAGAATGAGGTCTTTCACATAGCTATTCTTCATTTTAAAAGCAGCTTCTTTTTTGTTTGTTTGTTTGTTTTTGTTTTATTTTTTATTGTATATATACTATATTTACATTTCATTTCCCTTTTTCTGGTCTCCTGCCCTCCAAAGGTCCCACATGCCCTTTTCCCTCCCCGTGTTCCCCCATCCACCCTTTCCCACTTCCCTGTTCTGGTATTCCCCTACACTGATGCTTTGAGCTTTTCCAGAACTAGGGTCTACTCCTTCCTTCTTGTCGAACATCATTTGGTATGTGGATTGTGTCTTTGGTGTCCCAAGATTCTAGGCTAATATCCACTTCTCAGTGAGTGCATACCATGGGTATTCTTTTGAGACTGGGTTACCGCACTTAGTATGATGTTCTCCAGCTCCATCTATTTCTCCAAGAATTTCATTAATTCATTATTTCTAATGACTGAATAGTACTCCATTGTGTATATATACCACATTTTTTTAATCCATTCTTCTGTTGAGGGACATCTGGGTTCTTTCCAGCTTCTGGCTATTATAAATAAGGCTGTTATGAACATAGTGGAGCATGTATCCTTATTGCATGCTGGGGAATCTTCTGGGTATATGCCCAGGAATGGTATGGCTGGGTCCTCCTGAAATATCATGTCCAGTTTTCTAAGGAAATGCCATACTGATTTCCAGAGTGTTTGTACCAGATTGCAGTCCCACCAGCAGTGGAGGAATGTTTCTCTTTCTCCACATCCTTGCCAACACCTGCTGTTTCCTGAGTTTTTAAACTTAGCCATTCTGACTGGTGTGAGGTGAAATCTCAGGGTTGTTTTGATTTGCATTTCTCTAATGACTAATGATGTTGAACATTTTTTAAGGTGTTTCTCAACCATCCGAATTTCTTCGGGTGAAAAGTGTTTTTTTTAGCTCTGTACCCCATTTTTGATAGGGTTATTTGGTTTTCTGGGGTCTAACTTCTTGAGTTCTTTGTATACATTGGATATTAGCCCTCTGTCAGATGCAGGGTTGGTGAAGATCTTTTCCCAATTTGTTGGTTGCCAATTTGTCCTTTTGACAGTGTCTTTTGCCTTACAGAAACTTTGTAATTTTATGAGGTTCCATTTGTCTATTCTTGCTCTTAGGCTGCCCCCTCTCATAATATCTTTTCAATATAGTACTTGAGGTTCTAGATAGAGCAATTCGACAACATAAGGACATCAAAGCGATACAAATTGGAAAGTAAGAAGTAAAAATATCACTATTCGCAGATGATATGATAGTATACTTAAGTGACCCAAAAAAACTCCACCAAAGAACTACTACAACTGATAAACAACTTCAGCAAAGTGGCTAGTTATAAAATCAACTCAAGCAAATCAGTAGCCTTCCTATACTCAAAGGATAAGCAGGCTGAGAAAGAAATTAGGGAAATGACACCCTTCACAATAGCCACAAACAATATAAAGTATCTTGGTGTGACTCTAACCAAACAAGTGAAAGATTTATATGACAAAAATTTCAGGTCTCTGAAGAAGGAAATGGAAGAAGACCTCAGAAAATGGAAAAATCTTTTATGCTCCTGGCTTGGCAGGATTAATATAGTTAAAATGGCAATCTTGCCAAAAGCAATATACAGATTCATTGCAATCCCCATCAAAATCCCAACTCAGTTCTCCATAGAGTTAGAAAGAGCAATTCTCAAATTCATCTGGAATATCAAAAAACCCAGGATAGCTAAAACTATCATCAACAATAAAAGAACTTCTGGGGGAATCAGTATCCCGGACCTCAAGCAATACTACAGAGCAGTAGTGTTAAAAAAACTGCATGGTATTGGTGCAGTGACAGGGAGGTGGATCAATGGAATAGGACTGAAGACCCAGATTTGAACCCACACATCTATGGCCAACTGATCTTCGACAAAGGAGCTGAAAACATCCAGTGGAAAAAAGATAGCCTTTTCAACAGATGGTGCTGGCTCAACTGGAGGTCAACATGCAGAAGAATGAGAATTGATCCACTCTCATTTCCTTGTACTAAGCTCAACTCCAAGTGGATCAAGGACCTCCACATAAAACCAGAACCCTAAAATTAATAGAAAAGAAACTGGGGAAGACCCTTGAGGACATTGGCTCAGGGGGAAAGTTCCTGAACAGAAAAGCAGCTTCTAATAGGACCTTATTCCCCAACCATGACCCATCTCATAAATATGCTCACTCCATCTAGGCTGGCTATTAAAGAGATACCCTGGAATGAAAGGCTCTGCCCAAATCTATATCCCTGGTCTTGACAAAGAAGCCAAAACTCACATAACAAAAAAAAAGAAAGAAAGAAAGAAAGAAAGAAAGAAAGAAAGAAAGAAAGAAAGAAAGAAAGAAAGCATCTTAAACAAATGGTGCTGGTCTAATTGGATGTCTGCACATTGAAGAATACAAATAAATTCATATTTAATCACCCTGCACAAAACTCAATTTCAAACAGATCAATGATCTCAACCTAAAACCAGATACACTAAATTTAATAGAAGAGAAATGAGGGATGGCCTTGAACAAATTTGTACAGGAGACAACTTCATGAACAGAACACTAACAGCTCAAGTACTTAGATCACCAATTAATAAATGGGACCTCATGAAATTGTAAGACAATGACACCATCAATAAGACAAAAATGACAGCTAACAGAATGGGAAAAGATCTTGAACAACCCTACATCGAAGAGAGGGCTAATACCCAAAATATATAAAGAACTCAAGAAATTAAACTCCAACAAACTAAATAATCTGATTAAAACTGGGATACAGAGATAAATGGAGAATGCTTTTTTTTTAATTATATATATTCTTTATTTACATTTCAAATGTCCCCTTTCCTGGTTCTCCTCTCGAAAATCCCCTAACCCATAACCCATCCCCCTGCTCACCAATCCACACACTCTTGCTTCCCTGTCCTGGCATTCTCCCTGGCATCTATCCTTTTCAGGACCCAAAAGCCTCTCCGCCCTTTAATGTCCAACAAGTCATCCTCTTCTGCACATGCATCTGGAGTCATGGGTTGCTCCATGTATACTCTTTGATGCCTGGTTTAGTCCTTGGGAGCTCTGGGCATACTGGGTGGTTCAAATTGTTATTCCTCTTAAGACATTGCAAAACTCTTCACTTCCTTGGGTCCTTTCTCTAGCTCCCCCATTGGGGACCTTGTGCTCAGTTCACTGGTTGGCTGAGAAGGTCTCCCTCTGTATTTGTCATGTACTGTTTAGATCCTCCCAGGTGACAGCTAAAAGAGGCTCCTGTCAGCAAGTACAATGCACAATAGTTTATGGATATTTTAACTGTATATGTCATGGTTCCCTAGGAGGAACAGTCTCTGGATGGTCGTTCCCTCAGTCTCTGCTCCACATTCTGTGTCTGTATCTTCTCTTATGGGTATTTTGTTCCCCCTTCTAAGAAGGACCAGAGTATCCATACTTTGTTCTTTTTTTTTGTGGAGGAAACAGTTTATTTCAGTGTATAGGTGTAATCCATCATGAAAGGAAGTCAGGGCAGGACCTCGAGGCAGGAACCTGGAGACAGGAACTGAAGCAGGTCCATGGTGGAGAGCTGCTTACAGGCTTGCTTACCCTAGACTGTTCAGTCTGATTTCTTTTTTTTTTTTTTTTTGATTTTTTTATTGTATATATTCTATATTTACAATTCATTTCCCTTTTTCTGGTTCCCCACCCCCAAAGGTCCCACATGTCCTTTTCCCTCCCCCTGCTCCCGCATCCACCCCCTCCCACTTTACTGTTCTTGTATTCTCCCACAATGATGTTTTGGTCCATTCTAGCACCAGTGTCCACTCCTTTCTTCTTGTGAGACATCACTTGATATGTGATTTGTGTCTTTGGTGTTCCAAGTTTCTAGGCTAATATCCACTTATCAGTGACTGTATACCATGGGTATTCTTTTGAGACTGGGTCACCTCACTTAGTATGACATTCTCCAGCTCCATCCATTTCTCTAAGAATTTCATGAATTCATTGTTTCTAATGGCTGAATAGTACTCCATTGTGTATATATACCACATTTTTTGTATCCATTCCTCTGTTGAGGGACATCTGGGTTCTTTCCAGCTTCTGGCTATTATATATAAGGCTGCTATGAACATAGTGGAGCATGTATCCTTATTGCATGCTGGTCAATCTTCTGGGTATATTCCCAGGAGTGGTATGGCTGGGTCCTCCGGAAGTATCACGCCCAGTTTTCTGAGGAACCGCCATACTGATTTCCAGAGTGGTTGTACCAGCTTGCATTCCCACCAGCAGTGGAGGAGTGTTCCTCTTTCTCCACATCCTCGCCAACACCTGATGTCTTCTGAGTTTTTAATCTTAGCCATTCTGACTGGTGTGAGGTGAAATCTCAGGGTTGTTTTAATTTGCATTTCCCTAATGACTAGTGATGTTGAACATTTTTTAAGATGTTTCTCAGCCATCCGAATTTCTTCAGGTGAAAAGTCTCTGTTTAGCTCTGTACCCCATTTTTGGATAGGGTTATTTGGTTTTCTGGGGTCTAACCTCTTGAGTTCTTTGTATACATTGGAGATTAGCCCTCTGTCGGATGTGGGGTTGGTGAAGATTTTTTCCCAATTTGTTGGTTGCCGATTTATCCTTTTGACAGTGTCTTTTGACTTACAGAAACTTTGTAGTTTTATGAGGTCCCATTTGTCTATTATTGCTCTTAGAGCATAAGCAATTGGTGTTCTGCTCAGGAATTTTTCCCCTGAGCCAATGTCCTCAAGGGTCTTCCCCAGTTTCTTTTCTATTAGTTTTAGTGTGTCTGGTTTTATGTGGAGGTCTTTGATCCACTTGGAGTTGAGCTTAGTGCAAGGAGATAAGAGTGGATCAATTCTCATTCTTCTGCATGTTGACCTCCAGTTGAGCCAGCACCATCTGTTGAAAAGGCTATCTTTTTTCCACTGGATGTTTTCAGCTCCTTTGTCGAAGATCAATTGGCCATAGATGTGTGGGTTTAATTCTGGGTCTTCGATCCTATTCCATTGATCCGCTTCCCTGTCACTGAACCAATACCATGCAGTTTTTAATACCACTGCTCTGTAATATTGCTTGAGGTCTGGGATATTGATTCCCCCAGAAGTTCTTTTGCTGTTGATGATAGTTTTAGCTATCCTGGGTTTTTTGTTATTCCAGATGAATTTGAGAATTGCTCTTTCTAGCTCTATGAAGAACTGAGTTGGGATTTTGATGGGAATTGCATTGAATCTGTATATTGCTTTGGGCAAGATTGCCATTTTGACTATATTAGTCCTGCCAACCCACGAGCATGGAAGATTTTCCCATTTTCTGATGTCTTCTTCAATTTCCCTCTTCAGAGACCTGAAGTTTTTGTCGTATAAATCTTTCACATGTTTGGTTAGCGTCACTCCAAGATACTTTATATCATTTGTGGCTATTGTGAAGGGTGTCATTTCCCTAATTTCTTTCTTGGCCTGCTTATCCTTCGCTTATAGGAAGGCTACTGATTTACTTGAGTTGATTTTATAGCCAGCCATTTGCTGAAGTTGTTTATCAGTTGCAAGAGTTCTCTGGTGGAGGTTTTTGGGTCACTTAAGTAAACTATGATATCATCTGCAAATAGTGATAGTTTGACTTCTTCCTTTCCGATTTGTATCCCTTTGACTTCCCTCTGTTGTCGAATTGCTCTAGCTAGTACCTCAAGTACTATATTGAAGAGATATGGCGAGAGGGGACAGCCTTGTCTAGTCCCTGATTTTAGAGGGATTGCTTCGAGTTTTTCTCCATTTACCTTGATGTTGGCTACTGGTCTGCTGTATATTGCTTTTACTATGTTTAGATATGGGCCTTGAATTCCTGTTCTTTCTAGGACCTTTAGCATGAAAGGATGCTGAATTTTGTCAAATGCTTTTGCAGCATCCAATGAGATGACCATGTGGTTTTTTTCTTTGAGTTTGTTTATGTAGTGGATTACGTTGATGGATTTCCGTATATTGAACCATCCCTGCATCGCTGGGATGAAGCCAACTTGATCATGGTGAATGATCGTTTTGATGTGTTCTTGGATTCGGTTGGCAAGTATTTTGTTTAGTATTTTTGCATCGATATTCATAAGAGAAATTGGCCTGTAGTTCTCTTTCTTAGTTGGATCTTTGTGTGGTTTTGGTATCAGGGTAATTGTGGCTTCATAGAATGAGTTGGGTAGTGTTCCTTCTGTTTCTATTTTGTGGAATAATTTGAAGAGTATCGGTATTAGGACTTCTTTGAAGGTCTGATAGAATTCTGCACTAAAACCGTCTGGTCCTGTGCTCTTTTTGGTTGGAAGACTGTCTATGACCCCTTCTATTTCTTTGGGGGTTATGGGTCTGTTTAGACGATCTATTTGATCCTGGTTTAATTTTGGTATTTGGTAACTGTCGAGGAAATTGTCCATTTCCTCCAGATTCTCCAGTTGTGTTGAGTATAGGTTTTTGTAGTAGGATCTGATGATTTTTTGAATTTCCTCAGTTTCTGTTGTTATATCTCCCTTTTCATTTCTAATTTTGTTAATTTGAATACTGTCTTTGTGCCCTTTAGTAAGTCTGGCTAGGGGTTTATCTATCTTGTTGATCTTCTCAAAGAACCAGCTCCTGGTTTTGTTGATTCTTTGTATGGTTCTCTTTGTTTCAACTTGATTGATTTCAGCCCTGAGTTTGATGATTTCCTGTCTTCTACTCCTCCTGGGTAAAATTGCTTCTTTTTGTTCCAGAGCTTTCAAGTGCGCCATTAAGTTGCTAGTATATGCTCTCTCCTGTTTCTTTTTGGAGACACTCAGGGCTATGAGTTTTCCTCTAAGCACTGCTTTCATTGTGTCCCATAGATTTGGGTATGTTGTGCCTTCATTTTCATTAAGTTCTAAGAATTCTTTGATTTCTTTCTTTATTTCTTCCTGGACTAAGGTATCGTTGAGTAGAATATTGTTCAGCCTCCAAGCGTATGGGGATTTTCTGTTGTTTTTGTTGCTATTGAAGAACACTCTTACTCCATGGTGATCTGATAAGAGGCATGGGATTAGTTCGATCTTTTTATATTTGTTGAGATCTGTCTTGTGTCCAATTATATGGTCGATTTTGGAGAAGGTACCATGAGGGGCTGAGAAAAAGGCATAGTCTTTTGCTTTAGGGTGAAATGTTCTATATATATCTGTTAAATCCAATTGCTCCAAAGTTTCGATGAGTTTCTCCGTGTCTCTGTTTAGTTTCTGTTTTCCTGGTCGGTCCACTGTAGATAGTGGAGTATTGAGGTCCCCCACAATCATTGTGTTAGGTGCAATGTGTGCTTTGAGCTTTAGTAAGGTTTCTTTTACAAATGAGGGTGCCCTTACATTTGGAGCGTAGATGTTTAGAATTGTGAGTTCCTCTTGGTGGATTCTTCCTTTGAATAGCAGGAAGTGACCTTCTGTGTCTCTTTTGATGACTTTGGGTTGAAAGTCAATTTTATCTGATATTAAAATGGCTACTCCAGCTTGCTTCCTGTGACCATTTGCTTGCAAAATTGTCTTCCATCCTTTTACTCTAAGGTAGTGTTTGTCTTTGACTCTGAGGTGTGTTTCCTGTAAGCAGCAAAATGTAGGGTCCTGTTTCCGTATCCAGTCTATTAGTCTATGTCTTTTTATTGGGGAGTTGAGTCCATTGATGTTAAGAGATATTAAGGAATAGAGATTATTACTTCCTGATATTTTTGATGTTATTTTTGTTTTTGAGTAGTTATCTTCCTTTGAGTTTGATGGAAGAAGTTTACTGTCTTGCTTTTTCTTGGGTGCCATTTCCTTCCTTGTGTTGGAGTTTTCCTCCTATTATCCTTTGTAGAGCTGGGTTAGTGGAAAGATATTGTGTAAATTTGGTCCTGTCATGGAATATTTTGATTTCTCCATCTATGTTGATTGAGAGTTTTGCTGGGTATAGTAGTCTTGGCTGACATTTGTTTTCTCTTAGGGTCTGCATGAGGTCTGCCCAGGATCTTCTATCTTTCATGGTTTCTGGAGAGAAGTCTGGTGTGATTCTGATAGGTCTTCCTTTATATGTTACTTGGCCCTTTTCTCTTACTGCCTTTAATATTCTTTCTTTGTTTAGTACATTTGGGGTTTTGATTATTATATGACGGGAGGTGTTTCTGTTCTGGTCCAGTCTGTTTGGAGTTCTGTAGGCTTCTTGTATATTCATGGGTATCTCTCTCTTTAAGTTAGGAAAGTTTTCTTCCATAATTTTGTTAAGGATATTTGCTGGCCCTTTAAGTTGTAGATCTTCACTCTCATCTATCCCTATAATCCTTAGGTTTGGTCTTCTCATTGTGTCCTGGATTTCCTGGATGTTTTGGGTTATAAGCCTTTTGGATTTTGCGTTTTCTTTGACTGTGGAGTCAATGGTTACTATGTTATCTTCAGCATCAGAGATTCTTATTTCTATCTCTTGTATTCTGTTGTTTATGTTTGCATCTACGACCCCTGTTTTCTTCCCAAGGTTTTCTATCTCCAAGGTTGCCTCCTTTTGTGATTTCTTAGTTGTTTCTACCTCTGTGTTCAGATCTTGGATGGTTTTGCTCAGTTCCATCATTTGTTTGTTTGTGTTTTCATGTAATTCTTTAATATATTTTTGTGCTCCCTCTTTCATGACTTCTGCCTGTTGTTTCAAGTTCTCCTGCATTTCTTTAACTGATTTTCTCACTTCCTCTTTATTGGTTTCTGTCTGATGGCCCATATTCTCCTGGAGTTCTTTAAGTGTTTTTTTTTGTTTGGATTGTAAGAGCTTCTACTCTATTGATGTTCCCCTGCATTTCTTTTAGAGATTTGTTTATGTCTTTTTTGTGTTCCTCTAGGAGCATCATGACCTGTGCTTTTATATCTAACTCTTGTTTTTCTGGTGTGCTGGGGTATCCTGGACTTGCTGTGGTTGGCGAATTGGGTTCAGATGGTGCCATATTGCCTTGATTTCTGTTAATAACGTTCCTACATTTGCCTTTTGCCATCTCTTTATATCTGGCGTTAGTTGGTCTTATTGTAGATGGCGCCCTGCTGAAAGCACAGCACGCCTGTCCCCAGGAGACAGATCCCTTCTGGCAGCTTGTCTGTTTTGGACTATGCTCGCTCTGAGTCCAGGTCCCTGACTCCAGCTGCTAGAGTTCCGAGCTGTGCCCCGAGGCGGCCCGGTGGCCCCTCGCTGCTAGTCTGCTCAGAGAGCTGGTCCCGGCAGGTAGTCTGCACCTGCAGCTGAGCTTTCTGTGCCCAGATCTCCTGCAGAGCTAAGCTAAGCTATAACTCTGGACACACACCTGATTCCAGCCACTCACTGCGTCCAGTGTGCCCGCTGTTTGCGTGCGGGGGGTCTGGGGCAAGATGGCTGCCCCTGCTGAAAGCACCGCGTGGCCTTGGCTGAGCTGCTGGTACCCGGCTCTGCTGCTCCCTTCTGGCTGCGTTGTCTGTGCTGGACTATGCTCGCTCCGAGTCCAGGCCCCTGACTCCAGCTGTCAGAGTGCCGAGCTGTGCCCCGAGAAGGCCCGGCGGCCCCTCGCTGCTAGTCTGCTCAGAGAGCTGGTCCCGGCCCATACTTTGTTCTTGTTTCTTCTTGAGCTTCATTTGATTTGTGAATCGTGTCTTGGGTACTCCAAGCTTCTGGAGTACCCACTTATCAGTGAGTGCATACCATGTGTGTTTTGTGATTGGGTTACCTCACCAGAATATTTTCTAGTTCCATTCATTTGCTTAAAAATGTCATGAATTCATTGTTTTTAATAGCTGAGTAGTATTCCATTGTGTAAAAATACACACATTTTCTATATCCATTTCTCTGTTGAGGGACATCTGGGTTCTTTCCAGCTTCTGGCTATTATAAGCAAGGCTGCTATTAACATAACGGAGCATGTGTCCTTTTTACATGCTGGAGAATCCTCTGGGTATATTCCCAGGAGTGGTATAGCAGGGTCCTCTAGTAGTATTAGGCCCAAGTTTCTGAGGAACCTCCAAACTGATTTCCAGAGAGGTTGCTCTAGCTTGCAATCCCACCAGCAGTGGAGGAGTGTTCCTCTTTCTCCACATGCTCAACAGCACCTGCTATATCCTGCACTTTTGATCTTGGCCATTCTGACAAGTGTGAGGTGAAATCTCAGGGTTGTTTTGTTTTACATTTCCCTTATAAATAAGGATGCTGAACATTTCTTTAGGTGCTTCTCAGCCTTTAGGTATTCCTCAGTTAAAAATGCTTTGTACCCCATTTTTTAATAGAATTATTTGGTTCTCTGGAGTCTAACTTCTTGAGTTCTTTGTATATACTAGACAGTAGCACTCTGTTGGATGAAGGGTTGGTGAAGATCTTTTCCAAATTTGTTGGTTGCCATTTTCTCCTATTGACAGTATCCTTTGCCTTACAGAAACTTTGTAATTTTATGAAGTCCCATTGGTCAATTCTTGATCTTAGAGCATAAGCTATTGGTGTTCTATTCAGGAAAGTTTCCCCTGTACCCATGTGCTCTTCCAGACTTTCTTTCCTATTAGTTTTAGTGTATCTGGTTTTAGGTGAAGGTCCTTGATCCACTTGGACTTGAACTTTGTACAAGGAGATAAGAATGGATCAATTTGTATTCTTCTACATGCTAACAGCAGTTGAACCAGCATCATTTGTTGAAAAGGCTGTCTTTTTTTCCTACTGGATCATTTTAGCTCCTTTGTCAAAGATCAAATAACCAGAAGTGTGTGGGTTAATTTTGGGGTCTTCAATTCTATTCCATTGATCAATGTACCTATCACTGTACAAATACCATGCAGTCTTTATCACTATTGCTCTGTAGTACTGCTTGAGGTCCAGAATGCTGATTCTTCCAGAAGTTCTATTATTGTCGAGAATGATTTTAGCTATTCCAGGTTTTTGTCATTCCAGAGAACTTGAGAATTTGCTCTTTCTAACTCTATGAAGAATTGAGTTGGAATTTCGATGGGAATTGCACTAAATCTGTAGATTGCTTTTGGCAAGATGCCCATTTTTACTTTATTAATTATGCCAATCAACAAACACGGGAGATCTTTCCATCTTCTGAGGTCTTCTTCAATTTCTTTTTTCAGAGACTTGAAGTTGTTGTCATACAAATCTTTCACTTGTTTGGTTAGAGTCACAACTAGATACTTTATATTGTTTGTGACTGTTGTGAAGGGTGTCATTTCCATAATCTCTTTATCAGCCTGTTTATTATTTGAGTATAGGAAGGCTACTGATTTGTTTGAGTTAATTTTATATCTGGCCACTTTGCTAAGGTTGTTAATCAGTTGTAGAAGATTACTGGTGGAGTTTTGGGGATCGCTTAAGTATACTATCATATCATCAGCAAGTCGTGAGAGTTTGACTTCTTCCTTCCAATTTGTATACATTTGACCCCCTTTTGTTGTGTAATTATTCCAGATAGAATTTCAAGTACTACATTGAATAGATATGGAGAGAGAGGCCACGTATAGTCTCTGATTTTAGTGGGATTACTTCAAGTTTCTCTCCATTTGGTTTGATGTTGGCTACTGGTTTGCTGCTTATTGCTTTTACTATGTTTAAGAATACTCCTTGAATTCCTGATTTTTCCAAGACTTTTAACATAACAGCCTGCTGTATATTGTCAAATGATTTTTCAGCATCTAATGAAATGATCATGTGGTTTTTTTATTTAAGTTTGTTTATGTCACTGTCATTACATTGATGGATTACCATATATTGAATCATCCCTGCATCCCTGGGATGAAGCCTACTTGATCATGGTGAATGATCATTTTAATATGTTCTTGGATTTGGTTGGCAAGAATTTTAATGAGTATTTTTGCATCAATATTCAAAGTTCTCTTTCTTTGTTGGATCTTTGTGTGGTTTAGGTATCAGTGAAATTGTGGCTTCATAGAATGAGTTGAGTAGTGTTCCTTATGTTTCTATTTTGTGGAATAGTTTGAAGAGTATTGGTGTTAGGTCTTCTTTGAAGTTCTGATAATTCTGCACTAAAACCATCTGGTGGGCCTGTGCTTTTTTGGTTGGGAGACTTTCAATGACTGTTTCTATTTCTTTGGGGTTATGGGACTGTTTGGATGGTCCATCTGATCCTGATTTAACATTGTTATTTGGTATCTGTCTAGAAAATTGTCAATTTCATCCAGTCCAGTTGTGTTGTGTATAGGCTTTAGTAGTAGGGATCTGATTACTTTTTAATTTTCCTCAGTTTCTGTTGTTATATCTCCCTTTTTATTTCTAATTTTGTTAATTCGGATACTGTTTCAGTGCTCTCTGGTTAGTCTGGCTAAGAGTTATCTATCATGTTGATTTTCTCAAAGAACCAGCTCCTGGTTTTGTCAATTCCTTGTATAGTTCTTTTAGTTTCTACTTGGTTAATTTCAGCCCTGAGTTTGATGATTCCCTGCTATCTACTCCTCTTGGGTATATTAGCTTCTTTCTGCTCTAGAGCTTTCAGGTGTGCTGTTAAGCTGGTAATGTATGCTTTCTCCAGTTTCTTTTTGGATGCACTCAGACCTCTGAGTTTTCTCTTAGCACTGCTTTCATTGTATCCCATAAATTTGGATATGTTGTGCCTTCATTTTCATTAAATTCTAAAAACTCCTTGATTTATTTCCTTATTTCTTCTTTGACCAAGTCATCATTGAGTAGAGATAGTTCAGCTTCCATGTATATATGGTCTTTCTGTTGGTTTTGTTCTTATTGAAGACCAACCTTAATCTGCAGTGATCTGATAGGAGTCATGGGATTATTTCAATCTTCTTATGTCTGTTGAGGTCTGTTTTATCACCAATTATATGGTCAGTTTTGGAGAATGTGCCATGAGCTGCTGAGAAGAAGGTATATTCTTTTGATTTAGGATGAATTGTTCTATAGATATCAGTTAAATCCATTTGGTCTATAACTTTTGTTAGTTTCACTTTGTCTCTGTTTAGTTTGTGTTTCCCTGATCTGTCCATTGATGAGAGCAGGATTTTGAAGTTGCCCACAATTATTGTGTGAGATTCAATGTGTGCTTTGAGTTTTAGTAAAGTGTCTTTTACAAATGTGGGTAACATTCATCCTTGCATTTGGAGTATAGAAGTTTGGAATTGAGCATTCTGGGTAGATTTTTCCTTTGATAAGTATGAAGTGTCCCTCCATGTCTTCTTTGACAACTTTTGGTTCAAAGTCAATTTTGTCCGATATTAGAATGGCTACTCTTCCAGAGGACCCAGCTTTAATTCCAAGCTCCCACATGGTGGCTCACAATCATCTGTAACTTCATCTCCAGGTGATCCACAGTGCTTTTATAAGAATAACACAGCCGAGCGGTGGTGGCACACACCTGTAATCCCAGCACTTGGGAGGCAGAGGCAGGTGGATTTCTGAGTTCGAGGTCAGCCTGGTCTACAGAGTGAGTTCCAGGACAGCCAGAGCTATACAGAGAAACCCTGTCTCAAAAAAAACCAAATCCAAAAACCAAAGAAGAAGAAGAAGAAGAAGAAGAAGAAGAAGAAGAAGAAGAAGAAGACTACAAATAGGCTCAATCTATTGGAATACTAATACAGATTTCAAATGTTCATGCCATTCCTAGGATCGCATTGCCTCTACTTTATGCCTCTGGATTAGATGTAAGCTCTTACCTCTTAGTTACTGCTCCAGTGCCAGGCTCTCCTTCTTGTTGCTACACTCTCCAACATGATGATTATGACTCCCTTGTAAAACTGTAAGCAAGACCACAAGTAAATGCTTTCTTTTATAAATTTTCATGAGATTGCTGCCTCTTCACAACAACGTAAGGTAACTAAGACAAGATCCAATTCTTCTGGCTTCTATGTATAGTGCCCATACATACAGGCAAAACATTCACACATATATTTTAAAAAAAAAAAAGTCTGGTCAATACCAGAACTACTGAATGCAAAGGACACTGTAGTGTTTCTGCTATGGAAGCATTCCAGGCACAAATTAACACAAGACTTTGAAAGAATGCTAATGAAATGAGTTGCTTTTGCAGGAGAATGCTTTGATTTATCATCGGGGCATTATGGCAACATCACCATTTCCATATTTATGTAATTCTTTGGCACACTGTGGCAAGGTTACCACTAAATAAGAAAGTAGTTTTATAGTGAAGAAAAGTGTGGTGCTAGGCTCATGACTGCCATGTTTACTGGTCACATGAGAACCAACCCCCCAAAAAAAACTAGGTCACAAAAGCGAAAGATCTGTATGACAGGAACTTCAAGTCCTTGAAGAAAGAAATCAAAGAAGACCTCAGAAGATGGGAAAATATTTCTTGCTCCTGGATTGACAGGATCTATATAGTAAAAATGGCCATCTTGCCAAAAGCAATCTACAGATTCAATGCAATCCCCATCAAAATCCCAAATCAATTCTTCAAAGATCTAGAAAGAGCAATTCTCAAATTCATCTGGAGCAACAAAAAACCCAGGATAGCTAAAACTATTCTCAACAATTAAAGGACTTCTGGGGGAATCAATATCCCTGACCTCAAGCAGTACTACAGAGCAATTGTGTTAAAAACTGCATGGTATTGGTACAGCAACAGGCAGGTAGATCAATGGAATAGGATTGAAGACCCAGAAATTAACCCACAGACTTATGGTCACTTGATCTTTGATAAAGGAGCCACAACCATCCAGTGGAAAAAAGATAGCCTTTTCAACAAATGGTGCTGGTTCAACTGGAGGTCAACATGCAGAAGAATGCGAATTGACCCACTCTTATCTCCTTGTACTAAGATCAACTCCAAGTGGAACATGAGAACAATGGAATCACAAGAGAATTAATTGGCTGTCAGCTAGCAAACAAAAGCAGTTAGTGCAAGCATTGTATAGTAGAATTTAGAGAACCACCTAAGCTCGCTACTGATAACAGACTCTTGACAGATAGTATTTGAGGTGTACTAGACTCTCATAGCTACATGGATCTTGGGACTGAAAAATGGAGCAAATTTGTATTTGTTCCTTGCAACCCAGTGTCATCGCATTTGGAGTATACATGCTTTAGGAGAGAAATGTTTCAACCAAAGCACACAGCTCATTTACTGGATATGAGAATAAACTAACTGTTTTTCCTATTAAATTAGGCTACCATGTCTTTAAAACAATGAGTATATGTCAACTTTTTACAGTTCTGTAAGTCAGTACTCCAACAAAATATATCTAAGAATTGTATTCCTTCACTTATATTCAAATGTAACATTCCTTTTTGATGCTCATAATCTCCAGACAATATAATCAATTCTTCTCTGATGACTCTCTTCTTCCACATTCAAATTGAACAATGCTGCATCTCTCTAGCTACTCTCCATCTTCCTCACTTCTCCCTACCTCCGCCTCTACAGTCAAAACACTTTGTTATTATCATTAAATAACCAAGGCTAATGTCTCCATTCCATGATCACAAATTCACATGAAAGCTTAATTCCTTAAACAACATTAACCTTTGACATAGAGTCTAACAAAGCAAAACTCCAAACAATGTTGGATAAGGAAAAAAAGGTCATTAACATAAAATGTTAGGATTTCTTAGGGTTTTTTATTTGTCCCCCTTTTACTTTTTATAAGGAGGACATGTGGTTCTACTATGTAAAAGTAAAATACGAGACAGACTAAATTAATGTCATTCCATGATACAAAGATAGCTGGTTTCTTGCCTCGCATCTTAGCCACTACCACTGCATTTAAAATCCTCTGCATGCTGAGGTAGTAATTGACTATCCATAGAGGCTTGCTTGATGGATGAGTCCACACAATGAGAGATAAGTCGGGATTATTATTCTCCAAGTCTTTTCTGACAAGTATGTAAAAGTGGCTGTATCTCTATCAGTGTCTGTAGGTATCAATTAACCAAAGAAGCTCACTATTAGGGCCTCTGTTATGGAGATTATGATGAATTCCCCTTCATCTCTTCAGTCAGGTTCAGAGCTGGGAAGGGTTCTCATCTATTGCTCTTCATCATCAGTCTTTGGAATGTCTCTCGTGTTTCCACCTGTTTGAGAACAGGATCTTCATTATCCTCCATGCAGGCACTCTCTCCTCTTACATTCTGCTTCCTGACTGACTCCTAACCAAGGCAGAAGGGGTACATATTTTTAATGATGTAAGCCAATGCATATCAACATCATTTGTTCTATTTTCTTTCTCTATTCCCTACCTTCTTTCTGTACATTTCTCATTTCTCTCTCTCTCTCTCTCTCTCTCTCTCTCTCTCTCTCTCTCTCTCTCTCTCTCTCCTCTGAAATTTTCTCACTATGTAGCCTAGGGTGGCCTTGAACTCATGATCCTCATGCCTCACCTTTCTCAGTTCTTGGATGACAAACATGTGCTACAAGCTTCTTTTCCTTATACTGGCCTTGCTCCTGTTTATTTTCAGTTATTTCCCAGTATCACAGCTGAACTAATAAGCGCCAATTTAAATTTTTCAACAATCTATGAAAGACATTGATCACATGTAAACTATAGGAGAACCTGATTAAGGTAAGGGCTTTGGGGCTGTCTACATTAGTGTCTCAATCTTGTTTTATTCCTAGAAAGCAAGTTTAGTCTAAATCTAATGATAGTCTACTGGGAAAATGCCAGCTCTAGCCTATATCTCTTGCTGACTGCAACTGAAAAGGCTGGGCTATGCACAAAAGACACAGGCAGCAAAAGTATGGGGAAAAACCTTGTCTACAAGACTGGTGAACAAAGGCTGATAAGCTGAGGTCAATAGGATAAAGTGCTATTATTTTCCTTTTTCTATTGTTCCAAAGGTGATGTAAAAAAATGTTGCTAGACAAATTCCAAAGTCCATATTTCTGACCAGAGAAATAATTTTACAGTAAGGCCATTGTAGTGTGAAAAGCATGAAGGAGTAAAATAATCTCTTCCCCATCTTCTGTCCATCCACCTTCCCTCTCTCTCACTGCTCTTTCCAAGCAAGACTTCATGCAGACAAAACTGTGATGCAACTTGAAAGGCTGAGCCAGCTAATACTATTTCTTACACAGATGATTTATAATAGAAGCCCTTACAACCAAATTGTGGGGGAAACTAGAGAGTAGTGTACAGACAGAAATGTCTCCTTGTCTCCTATGATGTGACAAAAGAAATAGGTTCATCTCTAACAAGTATAAGAAAAATGCAAAACTGGCCTTGAGACCTGAGTTGAATTTGAAAATCTCATCTGCAGAAAAAAATTACTCTTGGAGTTGAAATACAGTATGAATAGTCACCTGTTAGACATGATAAATTATTCTCCAAAAACTTAACATGATATAGAATAGAACTTTTGGCCCTAATACTTGTATATTCTGGATATAATATAAGGTTACTCAACATATTTTCATTTAGAAAAACAATGATAATTAATTTTAATAAAATTACTTTATTCTAATTAAGTCATGGATAAAGGCATCACACAGTTTAAGGAAGCTACTAAAACACTTGCAAAGAAGGCTAGTTATAAAGAATAACTCCAGCCCTCAGCCCCAAGGCAATCATTGTACAAATTCCAGACATGAACTGTATAGCAGACATTATATCCACCCTCAATAAGATGAAATACTTTAAAAAAAATGAAAAGACAAAAGTCCTCAAAGAAGAGAGACAAATGCAATAATTAAAATCAATAATCTGGGTATCCCAAGAACACATTAGGAAAAATAAAATAAATCTTTACTGGTTATGGTACAACACAGAACAAAAGTTTTAAAAAATTTAAAAGAAAACTTGAGGAACTTAAAAGTAGATTAATAGAAATCGTTCAGTCTAACAGTTTTTTTTTTAATTTTTTTTATTTTCTATATTCTATGTTTACATTCCAAAGGCTTTCCCCTTTCCCAGTTCCCCCCCATGTCCCATAGTTCCTCTCCCCCCCAACTATTCCCCAATCATTCCCCCTCCCCCCACAGTCTAACAGTTTAAAGAACTAAGAGAAAAATAATTTTTCTTTTCCAAAATCTAGCTACATATATGTATGTAAATGTCACAGTTAAGGCAATCACTTTGAGCTTAGAAGAGAGAATAGTCCAAATTTAATACTAAAACTTGTAGCTGTATATCACAAGAGTATTATACATAACAATTAAAGAGAGAAATAATCTAAGTATTAACTTCTGAAGGGATAAATAAAATGCTGTAAATTCAGAATATCAATGTGTTCCCCATCCCCTTCCAAAGTACTGACATTTGTTTCAAATCCCATTTTGCTATGTGAAAGAAAACATTTGAAAACATTCTGATAAGTGAAAGAAACTGGTCTCAAAACTGTCAATTTGTTGTCTTCCATTTCTGTGAGAATCCCAGAATAAACCAACTGATAAAGACAGTGTAAGTTAGTACTCACCTATTGCTAAGGAATTTGTGGAGAAACAAATTCAGTTCCTAGGGTGCTGAATATATCTTCTATTTATGTGGTGACACTCTTTAGGAAGAGCCCTTGATTTCACCCTATACCAGAAAATCACGTGGTTTATGAATTTCATCTGTTAAAAATCTGTCTTTGGACATTTTCCTACATGTGCATCACACTTCTATTAGCTTGATTTCTGTTGCTCTGATAAATATTAAACAAAAGCAACTTGGA
Source organism: Apodemus agrarius (assembly GCA_964023405.1). Taxonomy (NCBI): domain Eukaryota; kingdom Metazoa; phylum Chordata; class Mammalia; order Rodentia; family Muridae; genus Apodemus; species Apodemus agrarius. The sequence continues at coordinate 84,331,997 of OZ030012.1, read as the reverse complement.
GGACTAAAGGGCTTTGTTATTGTTCATTTTTTAATTTTGTTTGTTTGCGCTTTTCTTCTTATGTGTTTGTTTGTTTGGTTTAGCTTATATTTCCACATCACATTCTATAACAGAAGTCAAGACAGGAACTCAAGCAGGGGCCTGGAGTCAGGAACTGAAGCAGGAACTATAGAGGAGTGCTGGTTACTGATATGCATTCTGTGGCTTGCTCAGCAACCTTTCCATTCCTTTTAGACATACCTGCTCCATGCTGGCATGGCACAGAGCAGCCTGGGTCATGGCATCAATCAGTAATCAAGAAAATACCCCACAGGCATGGTTACCAACCAATCTGATAGGAACAATTCTTCAAGTGAGATTCCTTCCATGGCAGCTCTAGTTTGTGTTAAGTTGACAAAACTAGCTAGAACAATTCATATTTGTCTTAATTTAAAAAAAAAATTAAGTGGGATGACCACATCAACTGAACACTTCAGGGTGTTGATATAACATACTGCCTATATTAGAAATGCAGAGAAAAAGAAATAAAGTGTTAGAAAAAATATCTTTTGACTTTTCCCAGCATGACACTAAATAAAATGCACTTATAACTATTTGAAGTAAAGGGATTGTTATCAATCAGGCCATCTCAAAGCAGCTAAGAACTTTACTAAGATATTTATAGACATATATCATTGTAATTTCCTTCATTCTATAGTCACCCCTGACTACAATAGGCAAGATCAATTTTAGTGAAAAAATTCTGTAACAATCTAAGTCAAATTAGCTTCAAATCACTTCTTTTCACTGTCAAAAAAGAGAAAGGATTTAAAATCGTTTTAAGCAATCAGTCGAACATTATAGCACTTGATTTTTTTGCATAAGTGTCAGTCCCATTCACTGTCATTACTGTCACAAACCATGCAAATGCTGTGCTTTGTGTGATACACTTCATTTAATTATGCATCAACATACTTGATCTTCCCTGTGGTTAAAGTACGAAGGACAACATGGTCATCACTTATGTCCACAACTCAATCATGTGAAAAAAATGCACGTGAAATAGGAATGATCTTTCAAGCATGAGATGTCCACCTTAATACCTAAAATAATCTATCTAAAATAATAATTGCAATGATAACAACAGTGGCTATTTAGCAGATTTTTAAAAAGGAGATGCGATAAAATATGTAGCAAATAGAAAAAATAGAACACAAGCCTCATTTTCACCTCCTGACTTGGAAGCAATTCTCTTCAGAGTTCTGCAAACACACAGAGGGATGGATTTTGTCCCTGAGCTACTTTAACTGGATACATGTAGTGATCATCAAACATCCGTTTCTCTTTGCAGAAAACAGAGGTCATCGTAGAAACCATACCTGTCCATAATGCAGAGATCAACTGATACTGAAAAGCCCAGAAGCAGCACTTAGGTCTACAACACAATTCCAGCAAGTAAATCTCAGGGAATACTGAAAAAAGGGATGGGAGTCAGGGGACAAAAGATTGGATCAATGTCTTCTGTTGCTTTCCTAATTTCATTCATTCATCAGTTCATGTTCTTCATTAGAGCATTTACTCATATCCTTATTAAGATCTTTGAATATATTCATACTTGTTATTTTGAAACCCCTGACTTCTGCTAAATTGCTTTTAAAAGTCCTAATAAAATAGATGGAAGCATATTATCTTCATTGTTCATGATATTGTATTTGCACTGAGAAGTAGGCATTGGGAATTATACTTAACTGTTTCTTAATATAAATATATATACACATATATGCATATATACATATACATATGCATATACACTTACATATATATCATATACATATAAATATACACACACATACACATATACATCATATAGATATACACATTCACATACACATTCACATACACATACACATATACATATCTTGTCTTCATTGTGTAGGTGTTCTGTTCTTGGGTTGTTTTTGCCTACTCTTGGATCCAACGACATATGGTGTATGTGTGCTCCCTGTGCACAAGCCAAGTTTGGTTTCTGTGTGGTTCCATGTAGAGAGTTGTTATGTAACTTGTTGGGAGTCACAAAGGAATGGAGATCTGTGACACAGAAAGACTGTAAGGGAAACAGCTATAAACTGGGAGAGCTTGAATCTGATCCAAAAGGCCAAGTCCTAAGGAAATAGAGGTAAGCTGGCCCTAGTATTTTTAATTAGATATTTTTTATTTATATTTCAAATGTTATCTTTCCTCTTTTCACCTCTGAAAATTCCCTATCCCATCCCCCCTCCCACTCCTCACCAACACACCCACTCCCACTTCCCTGTCCTGGCAATCCCCTACACTGGGAATCAAGCCTTCACAGGACCAAGGGGCTCTTCTCTCATTGACACCATCCTCTGCTACATATGCAGCTGGAGCCATGGGTCCCTCCATGTATACACTTTGGTTGGTGATTTAGTCCCTGAGAGCTCTGGGGGTACTAGTTAGTTCATATTGTTGTTCCTTCTATGGGGCTGCAAACCCATTCAGCTCCTTGGGACCTTTCTCTAGCTCCTCCATTGAGGACCCTGTGCTCAGTCAAATGGTTGGCTGAGAGGAGAGCATCCATCTCTGTATTTGTAAGGTTCTGGTAGAGCCTCTCAGGAGACAGCTGTATCAGGCTCCTTTCAGCAAGCACATCTTGGCATGCACAAAAGTTTCTGGATTTGTTGACTGTATATGAGATGGATCCTCAGGTGGGGCAGTCTCTGGATGACCTTTCCTTCAATTGCTGCTCCACACTTTGTCTCTGTATCTCCTCCCATAGGAATTTTCTATGCTGAGAAAGAGAGAATTAGTCTTTCATAGTGATGAGCCATTTCATTGATAATTTGGCACAAAGCGTTCAGCCCTGCCATCAATCACATTTAGGAAATATCCAAATGGGTTCAATAGATTGTTACATATGTGGCTGGAGCCATGGGTCCCTCCATATGTACTTTTTGGTTGGTTGTTTATTCCCTGGGAACTCTGGGGGGATGGGTTTGGTTTTTTGATACTGTTGTTCTTCCTATGGGGTTGCAAACCCCTTCAGGCTTTTCAGTCCTTTCTCTAACTCTTCCATTGGGGACCCTGTACTCAGTCCAATGGTTGGCTATGAACATCTACCTCTGTATGTGTCAGACTCTCGCAGAGCCTCTCAGGAGACAGCTGTATCAGGTTCTTATCAGCAAGCACTTCTTGGCATCTGCAATAGCATCTGGGTTTGGTGACTATATATGGGATGGATCCCCAAGAGAGGCAGTCTCTGGATGGCCTTTCCTTCAGTCTCTGCTCCATACTTTGTCTCCGTATTTCCTCCCTTAAGTATTTTGTTCTGCCTTCTAAAAAGGACTAGAAGCATCCAGACTTTGGTCTTCCTTCTTCTTGAGACTCGTGTGGTCTGTGAATTGTATCTTGGATATTCCGAGTTTTGAGACTAATGTCTACTTAAGTATCATTGGGTTCAATGGATTACCTTTAGATGTTCAATAGAGGCCGTTTGTCACAGTGAATCTTCAGCCAGAAAATACCATGGGTGTTCTTTTGTGATTGGGTTACTTCACTCAGGATGATATTTTCTAGTCCATCCATTTTGCTTACAATGGATGTAAGTCATTATTTTTAATAGCGGAGTAGTATTCCATTGTGTAAAGGTACCACATTTTCTGTATCCATTCCTCTGTTGAAGGACATCTGGGTATGAATGGATCATTGTTGTTCCATTCAATAATAACAAGGGCATTTATTATTATGATTCCTTCATGTTAAGCAGCCACTTCTATTTGATTTATTCAAACAATTGGCTAGTTGGTGTTGCCTGTTCACTACTATCCACTGAAGTCTCTACTCCTGAGACCCAGGTTTTCTTTGTTTGGAATCTTGAGCCTTCTATTTGAAGGCTATTCAAACTATTCAAACTATATTTGAGTGAGTCCAAGGGCAGCATATCACAAGAATGAGAAAGAAATGGCAGCCTTTTAATACATGGTCTCTAAACTCTAGAGCATACCTTTTGCAATGTAACAGATCCTTCCTTATAATAAGAGAAAGCAATCTATTACATTTTAAAGATACTGTAAATAAGAATTAGGACTACTCAACCTACTGAAGAGACTGGCTAACTGTAATAGGAAACTAGGAAGGTGAAATGTTTTTGAATATTCATTTTCATCAAGAAGCCCAAAACATGCATCATTATATTTTAAATGCAATGAGAAGGAATGATAAGGACACAATTTTTAAATTGTATACTTTTACAGTTTTTAATTCTTAAAATATAAAAAAAACTTGTTGGTTTTTTTATTTTAATGTATAGGGATACATGAAGTGTATGTTTTTATATTCATTGGTAATTAGAGAGGTCCAATAATTTGCCTATGCTGTCCCATGTAGTAAGTCACAAAGATTAAAAATTAAATCCTCAAGATATAAGTATCTGTGAACCACATTACCATCCTGCCTTCTGTGCATTGAACACACCCCCTCTGTTAAAAAAGCTGGGGTGCTCCATGACCTCCTGTTTCATAGAGAAAAATCTTTAGAGTCTCAGCTTTTCCTGATTGCCAAGCCCACCTGTAACTTGTACTCTTCTGGGTAAATATAATAGATTGCTTTGATAATGTGGTATTTTACTGATACAAAAGCAAAAGAAATGATACTTAAACACTACAATATTTCTAGGGTTCTGATAGCTAAATAAGAGATTCTGCCAAAATTGTATGTAGAAAAAATGAGCTGTGTCTACTAAGCATATCTCACAGGGATTGTTGGATAAAAAAATATCATAATCAAACACAAAGTTTATTGTCAACAGTTCTTATTTTTCAGGCAAAGCAAAAGATAAGTCACAGTATGTTTAGAAACATCAAAACCTGAGAAGCAGTCTCAGAATGTAAACAGACTGCTTAGAACGGACGCATACTGTGTTAGGTATTTTCCCCTAATTTCTGTACCTGCCAAATCCTATTTAAGGGTAGGAAGATTATAGTAGATAGAAACCATCAAAGAAAAGTCAAAGCATCAGTATGTTCTTGTACCATTGGGAAGTGACTACATTGAGGAATAAGAGAAAAGGTATAGTTAGTCCAGGCCTTCCTTCTAGCCTGCTTTCTGTCCTCCTGGAGCCCTTTGAATACAACTGAGTTCTCAAAAATATTGCAACCCTGTGCAAGGGAAAACTCCAGTGCAATTATTTCTACTTTAGAGACTGTCTCAAGTCACATACTCTGTGTGTATATATTATGTGTGTGCATGTGCGTTTGTATGTGCGTGCATTTGAGGAAAATGATAAATTGAATTCAGATTTCAAGGCCTTCAGAGGTCTATTCTTTGTGGCTCACACCACAAAGACATACATACCCATCCTGCTTAATTTGTCATGTGATATGAGATGTAAAAGAACTTTGAAAGAGAATAATAATAAGCATGTTTTTAATAATGACTTAAAGGAAATAATCCAGGTAGGTAGCTGACTTCCTGGTGTCATGTGGCTTAAATCAGGACTTAACCACAGTGTGAATGATACGAATCATCTTTTTTTCTCTACAAAGGGAGAAAGAAAATTCCATTTTCACACTGATTAAATATGAGATTATGCTTTAATGATACTATAAGCTGGAGCCAAACAAAGGGACTATGGGCAATGACTGGAACCTGCATAGTCACTGCACATTCATAGCACTGTTTTCTTGCCATTTCCTTCAGTAGCTCTGTAGTTGGTGCAGTGAAACCAAGCGAAACAAACATAACATGTCTACAGCTTTTCTTACTATTTTGCTTTCTTGTGCACATAGGACCAGAATTTGTCTCCCAGGTTCATAGATGGTCTGTGGACAGTGGAAGTGTCCGGCTCTGCAATTTCAACCTCGAGAGTAGGAGAGGCTCTTCTCTCCATACCCTATTCTATCTCACGCACCCTAGTGGTTTCCTTTTTCACCCCAAACCATTCTGGATCCATGTCATATGTACACTACATGTATACACAGAGACAGATATGAAGACACAGAGAAAGAGGTACACACATAGAGACACACATACATATAAAGATATATCTATATTTATGTAGAAGAGAAAATGGCACATATTTTCTGTCTGATTTATTCACATATGATAATAAGCTTATAGTTGTATTCATGTTCATTCAGATGAAATAATTTTATTATCCTTTACTGCTGACTGAATTTCTACTGTTAATTTATACAACACTTCATTTAATCACTTGTTGGTGTTAGGACTGATTTTATATCTTAGCTATTGCTAATACTGCCAAGAATGGGCATGTCTTGATGTCCGGTAGGCAAGAGAGGACAACAGAAATGCTTATACTGTATTAGAAGTCTCTGGCTACACTGACCTACTGCACATAAAGAGACTTCTCATGTCTGATGCTAGATTTATGTTGGATGGTCTATTGCTCTTGGGAGGCAAATTGTAAGCCTAAGTGGCTTAACTTCACAAATATTTGTGTGTTTTTATGTGATTTTAAGTAAATATAAAATAAGATGTTTCTGTAATAGGACTCAGAAGACTCAAACTAGATCTGGCTTGAAAGCCTTCTTCCTGAGGACTAGCTTTCACAATACACCAAGTTTTCTGTAAGCCACCACATCAGACAAGCAGTGAATAATCCTATCCAGCTGTGATGTCTATAAACCACAGCCATGACCACTGTAAAAAGACATCTGTAAAGTTGAAATAGTGGCATTCATATCATGGTAGTGACTAACAGTGTCTAAATTGAATTTAAGTCCTGATCAGTAGGAGTAAAATTGTGTCTAGTACTGGATATCAACCACCTACCTATGCTCAACTATGTCCTAGATCTTAGAGAAGAACCTCCTACATTCACTTCATTAGACCAGAATGATTCCTAAATTCAATTTAAATGTCTATTTTTATCAACAGATAAATGTAGTTCGCAACCCTCATCAAAGAAACTTGCAGGCAGAGTCCATGACAGAAGACAACAACCAGTCAAAATACAGAGAAAACTAATTCGCGATATGCCTAGCCCAAATAGATAAATGACTCTGTGCATGAGGCTCAGGGAACATCAAAGAAGAATAGGAAAAAGATATTAGTCAGAATATCAAGAAATCTTTAGTGAGGTTGTGTCTCTTAGAAATGACAGGGAAGCCGGGCGTGGTGGCACACGCCTGTAATCCCAGCACTTGGGAGGCAGAGGCAGGCAGATTTCTGAGTTCGAGGCCAGCCTGATCTACAGAGTGAGTTCCAGGGCAGTCAGGACTACACATAGAAACCCTGTCTCAAAAAACAAACAAAAAAAAAACAACAAAAAACAAAAAGAAATGACAGGAAAGCTACTATGTTCATGATACCTTATCAACATAGCTGCTTAAATGAGTCACACATCACACTACATTAACAGACGTACCTATATAAAAGGAGTAAGTCTCAAGCAGCTCCACCCTTGGACAAAGAACTACAGGTGACTAAATACAGTGAAGAGAGGAAGAATCTCTGCATGGATGAGAACCTTTATTACATAACAGCAAATGGTTATCCCTGAAATCAGATACATACAAGTTATACTAAACAAATCCCAGTAAATTGCAGTTATATATCTATGTGAATTATGAGTTTGCATGTATGGATGTGTGTGGATGTGTACATACATAACACATACACAGAACAATATTTTTTTCAAGGCCATGAATTTGAGAGTTAGTAATGGGAGTTGAGAGAGGTTGGAAGAAAGAAATTGGTGGAAATAACGTAATGATATTGTAATTAAAATTTTAAAAATTATAATTGTCTATAATTTTTATTATGTTGATATATCTTCCTATTACTCTTAGCCTCTTTAGTGTGCTTTTATGTTGTTTTGTTTTTGTTATTTATTTATTTACTTATGAAGGCATAAAAGATGTCAATTACGGTTTTTCCCCAGAGAGGATCATGTTTTTTTTCTGTCCTTCAATCTATTTCTATATTATACTAAGTTTATTGATTTCCATATGTTACATACAACCTTCCATCTCTATGACTAAATCAAATCAGTCAATGTATGATTCTAATCTTCTCTTAAGTTCAAGTTGCAAATATGTTGTTCACAAATTTTATATCGGTTACTTAGAGATATTGGATCACAGTTTTCATACTTTCTTGTATCTTTACCTAGTTTTGATATAGAGTGACCATTGCTTTAGTTTGGTAGAAAATTTCTGTTACGATTTTTGTGAACATGTTTCAGAAGTATAGATATTAAGCTTTCTTTAAAACTTTAGCAAGATTCATCATTTGGCATTGAATTTGGCATTGCATTCATCATGAGTTTTCCATTCGGAGAACGTTTTAGTCCCATTAATATGATTATGATTAAGCCATTTGCAACTTTCTGATTTAATTATTTTCAGTCATATACGTCAAATATTGAGGAGGTAAGGTTTAAAATTAATGGTACTTTGAATTTCATTGAAGTTTGTTGTAACAACTCTTTTTGTCTCTAGTTTACTAAATGCTGCCTTATTCTATATTTCTTTTAGTTGGTTTGTTAAAGATTTCCCTATACTATACATTATGTTTCAAACCAACTCATTTTCTTGTTGTTTTTAACTTTTAATTCTTTTTTTCTCATGGCATTTTCAATATGATTGGCCCTGTTAGTAGGCATGGCCTTATTTGAGGTGGCATGGTCTTGTTAGAGGAACTGTGTCACCGTAGGAATGGGCTTAAAGAGGTTTCTCATAGCTGCCTGAGAATGACAGGCTTCTCCTGTTTGCATTCATAACATATGTAGAACTCTCAGCTCCTCTAGCACCATGTCTGCCTGGATGCTGCCACGCTTCCTCCTTGATGATAATGGACTGCACCTCTGAACCTGTAAGCCAGCCCCAATTAAATGTTTTCCTTATAAGAGTGACCTTGGTCATGGTGCCTGTTCACAGTAGTAAAACCCTAACTAAAATATTCTATTTCCTTAGTTTCTATCCTAAACTTTACTATTATTTTCTAACACTTTGAAGTGTGTCTTCTTTATATTTTTCTAAGACTATTACTTGTATTATTGAGGTTATTTATTTGAGGTTTTCTGATTTTTCAGTATAATCCCTCATAGCTACAAAGTTGCCTGTTACAGCTGCATTTGATATACCACAAAAGTTGTACTTACATTTTATTTAAATATAAGAAGTTTTACATTTCTTCATTGATTTCTTTAAAGACCTCTGGTCATTTGTGAGTGTATTGTTTAATCTCCACATAATTACAAACTTTCTTCAGTACTGTGGGCGTTGCAATCACCATTTGCTTTAGTTTTTTATTTAGTCTACTTTCTCTTGAGATATGTTTAGTTCTGTGTTGATTTTAATAGATAGCTTTGTAATACTTATAAATCAGGATTAACAGTTACTTAGAATATTTTTTCCAACTGGTATTAAGCCCAAAATGGTCATAAATCTGTTACTCCTACAATGACAGTGGGGTCTTCCCTTCTCTTTGTGGGCCTTTAAGGTTCTCAGTTGTTCCAGATATTATCCAATTGTCTACCTTTTTTTAAATTTTTTTTTATTTTCTATATTCTATGTTTACATTCCAAAGGCTTTCCCCTTTCCCTGTTCCCACCCACCATAGTTCCCATAGTTCCTCTCGCCCCCCAACTGTTCCCCAATTATTCCCCCTCCCCCCTCAGTTTCTTTACTAAACTGGATGCAATCTTTACAGGCCCAGGGTCCTCTCCTTTCTTCTTCTTGGGAATCATTTGACTTGCTATTTGTGTCTTGAGTATTTAGGGCTTCTGGGCTCATTAATATCCACTTATCAGTGATTGCATTTCATGTGCATTCTTTTGTAATTGGGTTAATTCACTCAGGATGATATTTTCCAGGTCTAACCATTTACCTACAAATTGCATGAATTCATTATTTTTAATTGCTGAGTAGTATTCCATTGAATAAATATACCACATTTTCTGTATCCATTCCTCCTTTGAGGGATATTTGGGCTCCTTCCAATTTCTGGCTATTATAAACAAGGCTGCTATAAACATAGTGGAGCATGTGTCCTTATTGCATGCAGGGGAATCCTCTGGGTAAATGCCCAGGAGTGGTATGCCAGGGTCCTCTGGAAGTGACATGCCCAATTTTCTGAGGAACCGCCAAACTGATTTCCAGAGCGGTTTTACCATTTTGCACTCCCACCAACAGTGGAGGAGTGTTCCTCTTTCTCCACATCCTCACCAGCACTTGTTGTCTCTTGAGTTTTTAATCTTAGCCATTCTGACTGGTGTGAGGTGGAATCTCAGGGTTGTTTTGATTTGCATTTCCCTGATGACTAATGATGTTGAACATCTTTTAAGGTGTTTCTCAGCCATCCGAATTTCTTCTGGTGAAAATTCTTTGTTTAGCTCTGTGCCCCATTTTTTGATAGGGTTATTTGTTTCTTTGCAGTCTAACTTCTTGAGTTCTTTGTATATATTGGATATTAGCCCTCTGTCGGATGTGGAGTTGGTGAAGATCTGTTCCCACTTTGTTGGTTGCCGTTTTGTCCTTCTGACAGTGTCTTTTGCCTTACAGAAACTTTGTAATTTTATGAGGTCCCATTTGTCGATTCTTGATCTTAGAGCATAAACTATTGGTGTTCTGTTCAGGAACTTTTCCCCTGTGCCCTAGTCCTCCAGGGTCTTCCCAAGTTTCTTTTCTAATAGTTTCAGTGTGTCTGGTTTTATGTGGAGGTCCTTGATCCACTTGGAGTTGATCTTAGTGCAAAGAGATAAGAGTGGGTCAATTCGCATTTTTCTGCATGTTGACTTCCAGTTGAACCAGCACCATTTGTTGAAAAGGCTATCTTTATTCCACCGGATGGATGTGGATCCTTTATCAAAGATCAAGTGACCATAAGTCTGTGGGTTAACCTCTGGGTCTTCAATCCTGTTCCATTGATCTACTTGCCTGTTGCTATACCAATACCATGCAGTTTTTAACACAATTGCTCTGTAGTACTGCTTGAGGTCAGGGATATTGATTCCCCCAGAAGTCCTTTTATTGTTGAGAATAGTTTTAGCTATCCTGGGTTTTTTGTTGCTCCAGATGAATTTGAAAATTGCTCTTTCTAGATCTATGAAGAATTGAGTTGGGATTTTGATGGGGATTGCATTGAATCTGTATATTGCTTTTGGCAAGATGGCCATTTTTACTATATTGATCCTGCCAATCCAGGAGCAAGAAATATTTTTCCATCTTCTGAGGACTTCTTCGATTTCTTTCTTCAAGGACTTGAAGTTCCTGTTGTACAGATCTTTCGCTTGTTTGGTTAGAGTTACGCCAAGATATTTTATGTTGTTTGTGGCTATTGTGAAGGGTGTTATTTCTCTAATTTCTTTCTCTGCCTGCTTGTCCTTTGAGTACAAGAAGGCCACTGACTTGCTTGAGTTAATTTTATACCCTGCCACTTTGCTGAAGTTGTTTATCAGCTGTAGAAGTTCTCTGGTGGAGTTTTTTGGGTCGCTTAGGTAAACTATAATATCGTCTGCAAATAATGATAGTTTCACTTCTTCCTTTCCAATTTGTATCACTTTGACTTCCTTATGTTGTCTAATTGCTCTTGCTAGAACTTCAAGTACTATATTGAAAAGACATGGAGAGAGAGGGCAGCCTTGTCTAGTCCCTGATTTTAGTGGGAATGCTTCAAGTTTCTCTCCATTTATTTTGATGTTGGCTACTGGTTTGCTGTAGATTGCTTTTACTATGTTTAGGTATGGGCCTTGAATTCCTGCTCTTTCCAAGACTTTTAGCATGAAAGGATGCTGAATTTTGTCGAATGCTTTTTCAGCATCTAATGAGATGACCATGTGGTTTTTTTCTTTCAGTTTGTTTATGTAGTGGATTACATTGATGGATTTCCGTATATTGAACCATCCCTGCATCCCTGGGATGAAGCCTACTTGATCATGGTGGATGATCATTTTGATGTGCTCTTGGATTCGGTTAGCAAGAATTTTATTTAGTATTTTTGCATCTATATTCATAAGAGAAATTGGCCTGTAGTTCTCTTTCTTTGTTGGATCTTTTTGTGGTTTAGGTATTAGCGTAATTGTGGCTTTGAAGAATGAGTTGGGCAGTGTCCCTTCTGTCTCTATTTTGTGGAATAGTTTGAAAAGTATTGGTGTTAAGTCTTCTTTGAAGGTCTGGTAGAATTCTGCACTAAAACCATCTGGTCCCGCACTTTTTTTGGTTGGGAGGCTTTCTATAACCCCTTCTATTTCTTTAGGGGTTATGGGACTATTTAGCTGATCTACTTGATGCTGATTTAATTTTGGTATTTGATATCTGTCAAGGAAATTGTCCATTTCCTCCAGATTCTCCAGTTGTTTTGAGTATAGACCTTTGTAGTAGGATCTGATGATCTTTTGAATTTCCTCAGTTTCTGTTGTTATGTCTCCCTTTTCATTTCTAATTTTGTTAATTTGTATACTGTCTCTGTGTCCTTTGGTTAGTCTGGCTAAGGGTTTATCTATCTTGTTGATTTTCTCAAAGAACCAGCTCCTGGTCTTGTTGATTCTTTGTATGGTTCTCTTTGTTTCTATTTGATTGATTTCAGCCCTGAGTTTGATGATTTCTTGTCTTCTACTCCTCCTGGGTGAATTAACTTGTTTTTCTTCCAGGGCTTTAAGGTGTGCCATTAAGCTGCTAGTATATGCTCTCTCCAGTTTCTTTTTGGATGCACTTAGAGCTATGAGTTTTCCTTTTAGCACTGCTTTCATTGTGTCCCATAGATTTGGGTAGGTTGTACCTTCATTTTCATTGAATTCTAAAAAGTCTTTGATTTCTTTTTTTATTTCTTCTTTGACCAAGGTGTCATTGAGTAGAGTATTGTTCAGTTTCCATGTGTATGTGGGCTTTCTGTTGTTTTTGTTGTTATTGAAGACCACTCTTACTCCATGGTGATCTGATAGGAGGCATGGGATTAGCTCGATCTTCTTGTATTTGTTGACATCTGTCTTGTGACCAATTATATGGTCTATTTTGGAGAAGGTACCATGTGGAGCTGAGAAAAAGGTATATTCCTTAGCTTTAGGATGAAATGTTCTATATATATCTGTTAAATCCAATTGGTCCAGGGTTTCAATTAGTTTCACTGTGTCTCTGTTTAGTTTCTGCTTTCCTGATCGGTCCATTGAGGAGAGTGGAGTGTTGAAGTCACCCACAATTATTGTGTTAGGTGTAATGTGTGCTTTAAGCTTTAGTAAGGGTTCTTTTACGAATGAGGGTGCCCTTGCATTTGGAGCATAGATGTTCAGTATTGAGAGCTCTTCTTGGTGGATTTTCCCTTTGGCCAGCAAGAAGTGACCTTCTGAGTCTCTTTTGATGATTTTAGGTTGGAAGTCAATTTTATCTGATATTAGAATGGCTACTCCAGCTTGTTTCCTGAGACCATTTGCTTGTAAAATTGTCTTCCAGCCTTTTACTCTAAGGCAGTGTTTGTCTTTGACGCTGAGATGTGTTTCCTGTATGCAGCAAAATGTAGGGTCCTGTTTCCGTATCCAGTCTGTTAATCTATGTCTTTTTATTGGGGAATTGAGTCCATTGATGTTAAGAGATATTAAGGAATAGTAATTATTACCTCCAGACATTTTTGTAATTATATTTATTTATTTTATTTATTTTTTATATTCGAGAGGTTACCTTCTTTTGGGTTTGATGAGAGGAGGTTTCTATCTTGCTTCTTCCCGGGTGTAGTTTCCGTCCTTGTCTTGGTGTTTTCCCCCTATTATCCTTTGTAGGGCTGGATTTGTGGAAAGATATCGTGCAAATTTGGTTTTGTCATGGAATACCTTGATGTCTCCATCTATGGTGATTGAGAGCTTTGCTGGGTAAAGTAGTTTTGGCTGAAGTTTGTGTTCTCTTAGAGTTTGCATTATATCTGCCCAGGATCTTCTAGCTTTCATGGTCTCAGGTGAGAAGTCTGGTGTTATTCTGATGGGTCTTCCTTTATAAGTTACTTGGCCTTTTTCTCTTGCTGCCTTTAATATTTTTTCTTTATTTAGTACATTTGGAGTTTTGATTATTATGTGACAGGATGTGTTTCTGTTCTGATCCAGTCTGTTTGGGGTTCTATATGCTTCTTGTATATTCATGGGCATCTCTCTCTTTAGGTTGGGGAAGTTTTCTTCCATAATTTTGTCTACCTTTTAATTATTTGTTTCAAAGGGGTTTCTCCAAAGTATACTGACATTTAAGTTAGAAAATAAGATCTGTGAGTTAAAGGCCTGTCTCAACTCTTCCTTATCCTATTTGGTATTAAACTCTTTGAAGGAAGGAGGATACTGTGAAAAGACTCCAGTATATCTTAGTTCAACATTTCCACTTATATGAGGGGGAAACTTAATGACTTTATATAGAGTTTAGTCTACATTCTGACCTTTGATTTTGTGTTGTATAGCAATTTTCTCAGAGATTAAAAGCTTCTACTTTGGAAGGGAGCTCATTAAGACATAGGATGCAGAAAGAAACAATAGGATGTTCTAAAGGGAGGTAAAACATTCTACCCTGAAGGGCCACTCCTTAAGCTCAGGAAGTGAACAACTGGAAAGTGTCAGGAAGTTCCTGAAACTAACCAGATACAGGCCCTTCACTGCTCAAGCAAATATAAGGTTCAGGGATTCCAGAAACACACACACACACACACACACACACACACACACACACGATCAAAGCTGGAGTAGTTTAGCAGATTGGCAGAGTTACCTGGAAGAGAGAGCTGCCAAGCTGTCTGAAAGCTGTAGATGAAAGAGGTTCAGACTGCTGAGCTGCCTAGAGTTGTGCAGTGCATTCAGGATTTCTGGTTTTCATGAACAGATACCCATCCTGGGGTTGACTTTTGAGGATAAAGCTGTATTTGAGAATTACCTGGTTTTGTAAGTAAGCCTTTACCACATTCCTGCAAGTTACCCTGATAAAATGCATTGGTCAGAGTTAGATGTTCGTAGCATCTTTACCCTTGGTCAATCATTTTTTCCCTATCTGAGGTGAGTAGAGGTTTATTTTTCATCTCTCCAGAAATAGTAATATACAATGCTATAAGGTTAATGTTATCAGTCTCCAAAGTTATCTAACTCCTTGCTAAAGGTGGCCAGGGGTTGGGGATATTATCACCAAACCTTTTATCACCTAAGCTTCTTGTCACCTGATTTTTGTTGTATGTTTCGATTCTTGCCTTTTTGTTAATCCTTAACTGCCTTGTTCAGTCAGCTTCTACTCAAGGACATAACAGTTTAACTCTAGGTTTCCTAACTGTAAGTGACCCCAGTGTAGTTAAGTCTTAAATGGCAGATTCCTTCTCAGAATAGTACCCACTCATAGCCCAACAAAATATGCTTCTTCACTATTCATTCTAGAGACATCCATATCACAATAGCATTCCTAGCTGAATTAAGGGTTTTCAAAGCAGTTCCTTTATCCTGTGGCTATGCCTGCCATCCTCTCATTGGGACCTCCTGGTTTATCTTTTACATGGATTCCCAAGTCCTATCCCACCACAGGAAAGTCACGTTGCTACTTGCCCTTTATCAACAGGTCTGCTTTTTGTTTTCTTTGCACTTTCAATCTTGTTGTCCTTAAAAAAAAGAGACTTTCTTATTTTATGTTGTGAGACTATGTATTTGCATCATGTGCAGGTGTCTGAGAAGGCCAGAAGATGCTATTAGATCCCCTGATGCTAGAGTTGTTATAGATGATTTGTCATCTGTTCTTAAACTCTGGGCTATCTCTCCATCTCTTTGTATTAGTCAGGGTTCTCTAGAGTCACAGGCGGTATGGGCAGTCTCTATGTAGTTAGAGAATTTGTTGATGATTGACAGTCGGTAGTCCAACTCCCCAACAATGGTCAGCAGCAGTGTAGATGGCAGTCCAAGGATTTAGCAGTTGCTCAGTCCCACGAGGCAAGCAGGCAAGGAAGGAAGAGTGAGTGAGTCTTCCTTCTTCCAATGTCCTTATGCAGGTCTCCAGCACGACCTTGAACTCAGAGATTGCCTTGTCTTAATCTTCTGGAATTTATAGTCACTATGCCTCAAGATCTCCATGCCAAGATCCAGGTCAGAAACTTGTATCGTTGAGCCTTCAGATTAAGATCATAGGTGAGCTTTCTGATTCATGATTGTAGTTCATCCCAGATATAGTCACGTTGACAACCAGGAATAGCCACTATACCTTGTTAATCTACTTTTTGTAGGGAGGAAGCTGCTGATCCTCATTCTTATCAGCAACTGAATACTAATACTTTATAGAGTAATTCAACTACCATTTTGTTTCATGAGGAAATAAGAGTATTTTATATTAGATGCTTACTTATATTTTTAATTAAAGATTAAGGTGTAGAAAACAAAATGTTGTTTAATTTAAACATTTTAACAATATATGAAAATTTTAATTAATTTCTAAAATGTCTATATAAATGACAAATTTATTGGATATTTTTCAAAAGTTCTGAACATCATGGATACTGAACATTTCTAAATCATAGATCAGGTCTTTAAGGGGCAAATATATTAAAGTAGATACACAAATGGAAAACTGTTTAAAAGAAATTAAAATAAAGTGAGGATTAAGAAATGCAATTTTATGCTGAGATACTCATATTATCAGAAAATTGTCATGGGTTTCCCATTATGAAAGGATCAGAGTTTCTTTTTCTGCTTATCATAAAATGCTTTTATCTTTGCTGATATAAACCATTATTCTCAGAACAGTGCATTTTACCAATTCTATGCAACTTGTTTACAAATTAAGAACAACTTTTCTTTTTCTATTTCTGTTTGCAGTAACATCTCAAAAAGATATAGTAGTGTGACTTCATGAATCACTTCTTGTTGAAAACAAATATAATTAATTGTTTCACTACTTTGGATTATTTCCATTGAAGAGGATCACAGAATGGGATTGGAGACAATCAAACAGCCAGAGACTTAGAAAAAAACACTAAGAAGGACATATGGATACGAAAAAGCCTTGAAAGTCACAACATGTTGACAATACCTTTGAAATAGTTTGTATTCTTTTTGCAATAACTTTTACATTACAGAAGCATATTTGGCAAGAAAAATAGATCCTAGTGAAACACTGACAGCCTTTCTGAGGTGACTTCCCTGTGTTGCCTGGTAAATTTAATATGTGGAGCCAGGCCCAGAGACAGTGTGGGGTTCTAGAAAATAACTTTCAAAAAGTGTTTGTAGAAAATAAATGCATGAGGAGCTGGAGACATGATTTAGTGGGTAAGAGTTCTCATGCAAGCATATAGACTTTAGTTCAAAGCCCCAGAACACATACTTTTATGGGAATGGCTGTGGATTTCTATAACTCTACTGTGGGGAAACAGAGACAGTTGGATACTCAAAACTTGCTGGGTAGCTAGACTAGCCGTAACAGCAAGTATCAAGTTTAGTGAGAATCCCTTCTTGTAGTAATAAAGGGGAAATGGATGAGGATATTTCTGGCCTCCTTATGTAGACACATGTGCATGGGCAACTCAACACTCATAGGCATACATCATGTGCACATATGACAAGCACAAAATATAACTCATACAAAATAAAATAAAATGCACCTTAAAAATTAAATGGAAAAGAGAAGGAAATTGTATTGAACAAATTGGTTTTGCATATTTATCTATGCTAACTCAACACTAAGTTTTACATGGATGCTTTTTGGAATTAACATAAATATATCCTGTTTTATAATTATAGGTTCTATTTTGAGAAAAAGGGAATTGCTTATTAAATTGTATAGAAATCACCATATGTACAGTCTGTGCCTGGAGAACACTAGACCTTGTCTATCTTCCTCTAATTTGGTTTATATGCCAAGTGCTATAATTCACACTTTGAAAACCATTGTTCACTCTTGAATAGGTTGGTTTGTTCTTAAGATATTTAAAAACACTTTACAAACATACCCCCTTTGAGAAAAAATAATGTATTTATAATTGAGAGATGAATTGTAATTATATTTGGCTAGTCCACAGTAGCCATCTGCCCCCTGGAGCAGGGGTATTTTTCCACCTACACAATCATTTGCATAAGGCACTTTATGCTGTATTTTTCTATGTTCTGAACATTTTCAAGCTGTGATATTTAAAAGAAAAAGACAAAAAAAAATGAGTTTTGTTTGTAAAGTCCTTGTTTCAATGTATTGTGCTGAACACCACTATACAGTACACAAAACCTTAAAAGAAACTTTCAGGAAGTGTGCTGACATGCTCTTTCCCTTAGCTAAAGCACTTAAAGAGTCCTTCCTGAACAGATGGAACACCACAAGCAGGAAACTAGCAAACAATTGAAGCAGCAGGTTTTTATTGTACATATGTATGTCCGGAGGGTTTAATAGGCTGAATTCACACAGGATGGCTTCCTCTTATCTCTTGTCCACCATTAAAGAAGTATTAATCTGCCATGAGGAGCTCAAAACTGGAATCTCTCTACCTTCAGTTAAACATAAATATTCATTTCTCAGAGTGTCATTGTGCCTTATGTTGATGCTCTTCTGATGGTCTTCCTCCTTAGGAAGTAGAGGGACCCTTTCAGTCATAGCATGTGGGAGATTTAAGCTGAGCTTGATTAAAAAACAAACATACTGTTAAAGAAATGAATTCATTTCTTCAAGTGAAAATTATTTACTTAGATTTGCCATCTGCCAAGTATTGAAGGAGAAAATTACAAGTATCCCCTCCAGATATTATAACTTCACCACATCTTTTAAAATAACTATTTGGAGTTCTAGTATACATATCAATATTTGTGCTAATAAAAGCATCAGGGGAAAACACAACTTTCACCCAATCTGATTTGTTTTCAAATGCAATTGGCTTCTTAACTCTGAATTTTACAGCTAACTAGTTAAATGTTTAATTTAATAGGTTGTCTGAGGTTTTCTCCTAGTTTAGAGAAATCAGTTTGTTTTTTATTACTATAATACCCATAATTAAATAGAATTATAAATACAAACATTGAATAGTGTCATGGGAAAATCAAATTGAGAAAAATATCAATAAATAAGTTTTAGACTCATAGGATTTACTAACAGATTTCAACTCCAATAGCAGACATTTTGCAAGTGATATCATCAAATTCCTGGATGTAGACTATCTTTTCTTGTCACTCCAAATACCACTATTTTTTTGTCAAGGTCATCAATTACTTCCATGTTATCCAAAGACAGTTTTAATGACTCAATATTTCCATGGGCCACCTCTCACTCTTCAGTAGAGTTAACCAAAACTTCCCCATGGACTCATCCTGCTTCATATTTACTTGCTATCTCATTAGATATATATCACCAAATATTTGAGGTCACCTTCCTTATTCCATCCAACACTAAATATATCCATTCTATTTTTTTTAATTTTCATAATAATCCAGTTTAAATTTTATCTCTGGCTATAAAGACTCCTGCTTTGAAACAGTATTCTTCACTTTGATTTTATTTACTTTTTAAATTGGTTTAATCTTTGAGATTATAACATGATTCCACTATTTCCCCTTCCCTTCCCTCCTGTGGAGCAGTTGGAGGGGCAGATCCTAGGGAATGCCAAAGGACAAGCATGGGCTATTATATTTTCAGGATGGGGCAGCAAAGGAAGGTTTCAGTTAGTTGGCAGCATTGAACTTGGCTCGTTGTGTCTCTCTAGGGACTGCGTTGAGAACTGACAGGAGGAAGACAGGGATGCATGCATGGAGAGAAGATAAAGTATTTCTCCCTGAGAGGCATCTCTGTATGTTTGAAAAGGGCAGCACGTGGTTCCGGACCTTGACAAGAGCTCTTTCCAACCTATATTAATATTTAATTAAAGCAATAACATGCATGTCTAATGGTGAAGCAACCCCCAAGCCAGAACCCAGCAGGAGAGGAAGAGTGACAGAGAAGGGGGAGATAGAAAGAGATTCTATATATTAATACTACAGGCCCAGAGGAAGATATATTGGGGCAAGGAATATATAACTTCTAAAGCAATTGATTATGTTTATAAAGAATTTAGACATTCTTATAAAACTTCTCACACCTAAAATACACATTAACAGTAGCAAAAACAGATTGCCACATTATATAAACAGGGTTTAATTGTTCTCTTTATCACACAGGGGGAAGTAAGGTTGTGCAGAGACCAGATAATGCCACTCCATTATGAGTGACAAATTAAATGCTGTTGAAGGTAGAAGGTAGCTGCTTCTCACTAGTGACTCAAAGTATTCAAGGTAAAGTCAGGTAAAATGAATACAAAAGAAGGAAGACAAATGGTTCCTTTAAAAATTCTCACAATAGTGTCATAAAATTTACATCCTACGATCACATATTTGGGGAAGAAATGAATGTTGCTGTTCTGTTTTTCATTGAATAGAGTCCTGCTTTACAGAGTAGTTTTTATGTTAAGTGATTCTTTAACCAGCAAAACTCATTCTGACTTCCCTCTTTAAAATTGGACTGGGAACGCTGTAAGAGCATTTTTGGATTCTAAGATGCTGAAAGTCCTGTCTCATCTCACCAGTGCTGTGGAAGCACTATGAAATCTTTTAACCACGTGAAAGCCTACCTTTGTCAGTAATCACAGTATATCCAGTTACAATGAAGCATGTTCAGAAAATAAGCTTTGTGTTATTCATGATGCTGAAGAAATACACCCTAAGACAATGTTGTTCATCATAATGTGACTCTTCACAAAAGTAGGAGAAATAAAGCAGGAGAAACTAGACAAAAAGAAAACACTGTGCCAGCATAGCTTTCAAAATAAAATGTATCAGTCACTGTTTTCCCTAAGTGAAAACCTTATTATTCATAATAACCGATTTGCTGTATGTATCTCAAAGTGATTCTTTTAATAGCTGAGAAAACAAACTCTTCATTTACTATATAGCAACAACATTCTCTCTCCCTTCCATTTATAAAATGGGACCTGGTCTTTAGACTACCTTTCTTAGTCTCTAAAATAGACAATTAAAATTAAGCATTTTACAAAAGCACTATTTTCCTGTTTGGTATTTAGCATAATAGTTACTAAAAAATTAAAACATGAAAAGGAATGGTAAGTTTAGAAAGAAAAAAAAAAGAAAACTTGACCAAGGTCGTGACTAGGTGTGTGGTGGTCAAAACCAGCTAAAAGAATCCTGTCCTTATATTTAAAATGGCAGACACAGTCTTCCCCCCCCCAAATGTTTCCTTGCCTGATCCCATTTTGATACCTCAATTATGAGGTATCAGTCCTTTCATCATCCTTCCTAACTCTGCAGTATCACTGGGATGCTACTGAGGATATCAATCTCCTCTGCATCTAGCCTCTACTTGGGTTTTCCCATCTCTTTTATTATGTGCTCACTGCAAGCTCAATATGAAAAGAAACTAAACTCGCTAGACACTCACAGTCCATTAGAAAGTGATAAGAGGCCATCAGGCTCATAGGGGCAGAAAAAAACTAAATTGTGTTTGAAAACAGCGATGGAGAAGTGTATGGAAATGGAAGCCTTTGGTCCAGCTTTTACTGGCAGATTTAATCATCTCCTGTCCTTACTTAACCTCTGCTGTTCTCTCAAGTAAATTACCTATATTATCTCCTTTCAAGAGCCAGAGGGAGAGTGCAGGGAGATGTGAGGAAAAGCAGCAGGGCAACAGAGTGAAGCCGCTAAGGATGTCACTTGGCTTCACAATGCAGTATGGCAGCAAAGGTTATCAAGGAGTACATGCACACAGTCTGAGAAAGGACAATCATTAGGTTGAAAAGTTACTTTTCCATACTGCTGATATCTTGTCCATTCTGTACATGCAGAGAAAAATTTGGGGGGATTGTTGGAACCCAGTTAGCTATTTTTGCCTTTTTTTTTGATAAGTTTTAAACTGCAGATTGTAAGGATATCTGTAGTATCTTTAAAGGTCAGGTTTCAAATTAAGGCAGAGCAGTCTGTATATGTCTGTTCCACAAAAATGTATCTGCAGATGCATTGGGTTTTCTCTTTGTTTGTTTGTTTGCTTGCTTGTTTGCTTGTTTAGAAAAATTAAGCTAAAGCCTCCTCAGGCAGTGCACACAAACATGCTTCTCAGCAGCTCTCCCCACCCCTCTTTTCTGCAGTTTTGCATTCTGCCTGATTCTTTTATCCTTCATATAAGTTGTATACAGTTTATACATATTTCAGGGGGAAACCTCACAGTCTCAGTCTGATTTGATCGTGCTAAGAAGGGAGATTGAAGCCATGACATTTTTTTTCTTCTTCAATTCCAGTGGCACTTGCATAGGCACTGAAGGATTTTGGTTTAATGAACCATCTCTTCCATCTCAGCTTGAAAAACAACTCTCTGAACATTTGTTGGATGTCTCCTGTTTTCTCTCCAGGAAGAAGGCAAACTCCCTTTTTGTCTTCACTATATTTAAGGATGATATTAGAGATTAAGCTATATGCCTAATTATGAGGATAGTTAAGTAGCTTCTCTGGCTTCTTCTTCTATCTTCTGTGACCAAACAGGTGATATTTGAGGAACCAAAATATAAATGCACATTCCTATGTGGAGCTGGAAGTAAAATATAGGCTCGTCATGGTACTGGACCCCTAAGCTCCTCAGGGATGAGTCTTCATGCTGATGACGCCCAGTAAGAACTTTCTGCTTTCTAAAACAGGCGATCATTATATAACTCCTGCTAGTCTGGAACATGCTATGTAGACAAGGCTATCCTTGATCTCAGAGAGATCCATTTGCTTCTACCTCCACACGACCTTCTAAACCTCATGGCTCACCTGCTAATGCTAATTCTGACTAGGAATGGTTTTATTCTCCAGGTCAAAAATTGGGATCTTCTTTTTTTTTTTTTTTTTTTTTTTACTCAACACAAAGGTTCTTCAGCGAAAACACAGAATAAAAACAAATCAGTTGTATAGTGGCAGGGCACATTCTAAATGTGACAAACCTTGAGAAAATGAGACAAAACAAAAATCATGAGACTCCAGTATGAGGAAGCAGAAAGCAGACTTTGGACTTTAGGTCAGGGTGGATGTTATCTAAAATTTAGATGCATGGTGAAAAATGATTAGTCATTGCCATGGTAGAAATCTCAAAAACAACATGCCATATGAGCCAATGTTTTTTGAGGCAGAAAAAAAGTAGTTGGAGAACAAAATGTTCCCACAAAGAAAAATTGATAATATTAAAATAGATTGGACAGCATTATCACTAAGAAAAAATATTAAGCATTTACAAAGCAAGACATATCAAATGATGCAGGTTGGTTTATGTAATTTAAACCCTTCTGTAGCAACATGAAAATGTGACTTAAACGTCCAATGTCTGCAGTTTGCTTTCTGTGTTTTTGTATGTACTGTTTTATCTCAGCCCCTTGGATTGCCATTGGTGAGATTCAGATTTTATGGTGTCCAAGAAAAATTATTTGCACTATTTATCCTATTTCATTATCTACTGAGTAAGTTCAGAACCCTCCCCAGTCCAAAATAAAAAGTTCCCACGTACAAAATAAGCATTTTAGATTTTTCAAGCCTATCATAGTAATTGCTCTTAATTAAACATATCATATGATAGTGTGCATATCACATATTTAATACATGCGTGGAAGGTATGTAAAACCACTGACTTCAATCAATTCTCTATTCATCCATTGTTATTTCTTTAGTCAAGTCTACTATTATCAAATTACTTAATTTTTTTCTCAAATAAAATAACAAGGATTTCTTTTGTTGGCTGTGTCTGTCTTCTTTATAAATTCTGCTGTAATATTCAAATTTTGCTCCAGTTTTCCCAAATGGAAAAGTTCCCATAATCATGCTTGACTGATCTATTAATATTAGCAGTTGAATCACAAAACATTCATTCTTGCATTCTTGCAGTCTTGTGCTTTGTCATTCACATATTTACATATTCTTTCATTTATATAATGCCAGTAATTAGATATTTTCAAAGAACAGCTTATAATTTTCAATACTCAACACTATTATTTAACATGCATTTTAATTCTTTCTTGCTTATTTAAAAGAAATGAGAAGTCTGACACCTTGGGATATATATTTTTCTGTATCAAAAGGATTGCAAAGACAGATAAAACAATCTTTTAAAATAAAGTAGACAGATTCTATATTTCTCCTTCTTCATTTCAATATTCATAAAATATACACTTCCTAACCTTTCTACCTTCTATGTTATTTTTGTATCTGAGGCTAGGCATGGTGGAACAGGCCTTTAATCCCAATACTCAGGAAGCAGAGGCAAATGCATCTCTAGGAGTTCAAGACCTTCCTAGTCTACATAGCAAGTTCCAAACTAACTAGAGTTAAATTATGATAGCCTGTAATTATAAAAAATAATTGTACCTGAGATTTATTATTTCAAAACAATTAGTTAGTCAAATTAGATAATTACATAGTTGGGCTTGCAAACCTTATTTTCAGCTTAATTGATTCCTTGAGGTTTTCTATATTCAGTGCTCTAGATAAATGTAGTTAGGGGCTGATATTTCTAAGATATATATTACTTGGATGAAAATATTTTCCTTTTGCATATATATATATGTTGTGCATATTGTTCATATATAAAATCTTCAATTTATGACAAAGTCAATATAATCTAAAATTTAAATGCATGGTTGAGACAATTATGTGTTTTAAAATAATTTCTTAAGCTTTAAGAAAGTGTCAATATTATAATCAAATATCTCTTTTAGGCTGAAAAATAATTGCAGAGCAAAATAAACAAAAAATGTTATTATTGTCAAGAGAGATTGGAACAACAATTGTTAATATGAAAGGTCAATCCAGGGGAATGCATACTAGCTTTTAGTTACACCTCAAGCTGTGTTTTCTTTACAACTGGGCAGTATATTGTACAGTTTTGGGGGGAAATCCTCAAAGTTTGTATGATTTTAAATTTAATATAGAAGGGGGACCATTGGAATGGTACATGGAATAAAGACACATTCTACCAAGTCTGGAGTTCTGTGTTCAAACCTTGGAACCCACATGGTGGAAGGAGTCCTCTGACCTTCACAAGTCTGCATACACTTGTGCATGCACAAGGTGATACTAATTGGAATGGAAGAAGTCAAAGTATCACTATTCGCAGATGATATGGTACTATACATTAGTGACCCAAAATACTTTACCAGAGAATTCCTATCACTGGTAAGCACCTTCAGCAAAGTGGCTGAATACAGAATTAACTCAAAAAAAATTAGTAGCCCTCCTTTATATAAATGACAAACAAGCTGAACAAATTTAGGGAAACAATACCATAATGTATGTACAGCACAAAGACATACATAAACATAAATAAATAAAATAATACATAATTTGATTTCATCATAGCATTAGTCATAATAAAAGTGTCAGTTAAAACAAAACTGGTTTTAAAAGCAAACCTGCCAGGGATGGTGGCATACACCTGTACTCAGGAGCCCGAGGCAAGAGAGTGACATATTTGATGTCAGTATAGCTACATAGCAAGTGCAGTGGCAGCCTGAATATATAGTGAAATTCCCTCATAGGAAAAAGAAACCAGAAAAATAACAAAAATGATGATACCCAATATGCAGTGAGTGGATCATTACATGTTACTTCTTAATTTACATTAGTAAATTTCATCAAAGATTAGTGGTAAATAACATATATATTATACATGTGATATTATACATACTATATAATTATATACTATAGAATATATATACTATAAATATAAATAAATATAAAGCGAGGTGTGTGTGTGTTCATGGACACCATTTATGATGTCAATAATCATCAATTGGAAACTTACTTCAAAAGGTTTGGTCTGAGGGGATAAATATTGAACCAGGGTATGTTCAGCACATGCTCTCCTGCTAGCCACACCTCTACCCCATCAATCACTGTGACTGTTGTTTGTAGTATCATTTCTAATGATTTTGAATAACTTTCTCTTTCCATTTTTAGTATTTTTACAATTTATAAATCATTTTATAGGTCCCTTGTTTTGATAGTATTCCAGGTATATTCATACTTTAACCAGCTTAATGAATATTGATCATAAGCTCAACAGAAATGTTTTGGAAACCTGATATAGACTACTTCTCCACCCTAATTCTTATACCTAGAATAAGGTATAATCTTCGTGATCAAAGTAGTGACACAAATTTAGGAAGAACCTTCAAATTTTAAATAAATTGTATTAAGAAATCCGTACAGAAAGTCAGTATCAATTAATTTGTTTTCCATTACTTTGGATTTTCCCTCCTACTTTCTTTTTCATAAAAGTTTGAAGCCTTGGAATGCAAGAACATCAGCAACTGTAATGCTTTGTTTTGTTTTGTTTTGTTTTGTTTTGTTTTGTTTTTTTCCTGTCCTATCTAAACAAAAATCTCCATAACCTTTCTGACTAGCTCACCTCTTCTCTCTGCCTTTGCAGATTGCTGGGACTGTGAGATTGCTGGGACTGTGAGATGTGTCACTGTGAAGGCAGCTGTGCAGATTTCCTCTGTATAGTTGCAAGTTCTCTCTTGAATATGAATCTGTTGATTACTTAATGTGGTCAGGGACCATCTAAATTTTTGAGATGAAGTAGCATCTGTGTCTTATTTAATACTTTGCTTCTTATACTTTTCGTTTCTCATGGTGAGGCACAATATGAAAATACTCAATGGAAATTTCCAGAAATAACGATTCTTTGTAGCTGTTTAATCATCGGAGCTTCATGACAGCATTGCTATCCTTCTGTCAAGTAATGACCACTTTCTTACTGGTGTTAAATATCTAAGCTACATGACAGGATATTTAGACATGCCCAGGAGAACTTCAGAGCAGAAGAATTGAAAGCATTAGAAAGGGTGAAATTTTTGAGTTTATTATAAAAGAAAGAAAAATCAGCTGGGCAGTGGTGGCGCACACCTTTAATCCCAGCACTTGGGAGGCAGAGGCGGGTAGATTTCTGAGTTCAAGGCCAGCCTGTTTTACAGCATGAGTTCCAGGACAGCCAGAGCTACACAGAGAAACCCTGTTTTGAGGGGAAAAAACAAACTAGAATGCAACATTTGTTAAGCTCCATAGTAAGGATGCAACCTCTATCTTCAAAATTGTCAAGATGGAATAAAAAGTGAATTTTTGTTATTAAAGCTATCTTAGTCACTGTTCTATTTCTGTGAAGAGTCACCATAACCAAGACCAGTCATACAAAAGAATTTATTTAATTTGGCATGTGCTTTGAGTTTCGGGGTTTAGCTTAATATCATGTCTCTTTCCCAATCATCTTTTTTTTTTTAATTTTTTATTGGATATATTCTATATTTATATTTCATTTCCCTTTTTCTGGTTCCCCGCCCCCAAAGGTCCCACATGCCCTTTCCCCTCCCCCTGTCCCCCCATCCACCCCTTCCCACTTCCCTGTTCTGGTATTCCTCTACACTGATGTTTTGATCCTTTCCAGCACCAGTGTCCACTCCTTTCTTCTTGTCAGACATCATTTGGTATGTGGATTTTGTCTTTGGTGTCCCAAGATTCTAGGCTAATATCCACTTATCAGTGAGTGCATACCATGATTCCCAATCATCTTTACCCTAGTATAATATGGAGTTAATATGTAGGGTGAGTATTGATTGCAAATAAATTTCTTCACTCTTTCAAATTTAGAATAAGAATTAAGTATTTAAAGAATATAATCAATTTATTAGGTAAACTATTTAGCTCTAAATAGTTTATTTGTGGTTTTGTTTTGTTTTGAACATTTGTTGTCATTTTTATATATTCCATATTTTATTCCTCACCCACCAATCCCTGTCCACCCTCCGACTGTTCCACATCCCATACCTCCTCCCTTCCCCCTATCTCTAGGGGGATGTTCCTAGCCTCCACCCCACCTGACCTCAAAACACCCTGGGGCCTCTAGTCTCTTGAGGGTTAGGTGCATCATCTCTAAATGAACACAGACCTGGCAGTCCTCAAGTACATGTGTGCTAGGGGCCTCATATCAGCTTGTATATGCTGCGTGTTTGGTGGGCCAGTGTTCGAGAGAGTCCAGGGGTCCGGATTAGTTGAGACTGTTGGTCTTCCTACAGGGTCGCCCTCAGCTTCATTCAGCCTTCCCTAATTCAACAGCAGGGGTCAGCAGCTGCTTCTGTCCATTGGTTGGATGCAAATATCTGCATCTGACTCTTTCAGCTGCGTGTTGGGTCTTCCAGAATGCTGTCATATTAGGTCCCTTTTTGTGAACTCTCCATAGCCTCAGTAATACTGTCAGGCTTTGGGATCTCCCCTTGCACTGAATCCCACTTTGAGCCCATCCCTGGACCTTCTTTTCCTCGGTCTCTCTCCATTTCCATCCCTGTAATTCTTTCAGTCAGGAACAATTATGGGTCAGAGTTATGACTATGGAATTGGACCCCCCTTTCCCTCATGGCCCTGTCTTCCTGCTGGAGGTGGGCTCTATAAATTCCCTCTCCATACTGTCAAGAATTTCATCTAAAGTCCCTCTTTTAGTTCTGTGAGTCTTTCACCTCCCAGGTCTCTGGTGCATTCTGGAGGGTCCTCCCAACCTCTTATCTCCCAGGGTTGCCTGTTTCCATTCTTTCTGCTGTCCCTCACTGCTTCAGTCCTTTTTCCAACCCCTACATCAGATCAGGTTCCACTCTCCCCCATCTCCCCCATCTCCCCTGCCCTGTCTACTTTCCCTCACAGGTCCTTCCCTCCCTCTCAACTTGTGGTTCCTTTCGTCTCCCTCCGAAGTGGGACTGAGGCATTCTCATTTGGGCACTTCAGCTCGCTGACCTTTGAGGTCTGTAGACTGTATCTTGGGTATTCTGTATGTTTTCTTTTGGCTAAGATCCACTTATTAGTGAGTACATACCATGCATGTCCTTCTGGAGGGACCCCCAATCTCCTAGCACGTGTTCCACTATGTTCATAGCAGTCTTATTTGTGATACCCAGTAGGTGAAAACAACTAAGATATCCCACCACAGAAGAATGGATACAGAAAATGTTCATTTACACAATGGAATACTACTCAGCTATTAAGAACGAGGACATCCTGAGTTTTTCCCACAAATGGATGGAACTAGAAAATATCCCGTGACCCAAAAGGACATACATGGTATGTTCTCACTAATAAGTGGGTATTAGACAAAATAGTTTATTTTTACTGAAAATTTTGGGTTTTTTTTACTGTGAATGAATTTTTGAAAATATTTTTCATCATCAGTGGATTGATGACATGATTTGACTTTTTATTTTTAATATATTTAATTATGTTCTTATATTTCCTAAATTGGAACCATTCCTTCAGATATGAAGCATACCTAATCCAACCAAAGTTGACTTTTTTAATACATATTAGATATTATCTCTTAATGTTCTTCTTTGGTTTCTAATATATAACCAAAAAATGCTTTTTTCCCTAATAATGACTTTTTATTTTAGTACATGAGTTAAAGCCTTTAGGTAAAAAAAAATTTCTACTTTTCCTGACATGTAGATAATTTGGTGCAAGAGTGAAATGATTTCTTGACTGAACCAGATGGCTTAAA
This sequence comes from Apodemus agrarius, assembly GCA_964023405.1. Lineage (NCBI taxonomy): Eukaryota > Metazoa > Chordata > Mammalia > Rodentia > Muridae > Apodemus > Apodemus agrarius. Next base: position 84,302,532 of record OZ030012.1, on the reverse strand, counting down.
GTGGTTAGAAGTGAAGAATTAGGTAGGAAGGTTAATGTAGCTAGCAAGGCTAAAATGAAAAAAAAAAAATAGGGAGTAAGGTTCCCATGGCCACCAAGTCTCTGTAACAGAGAAAAAATATGAAGAAGCCCAGTCTACTGTCCCTGGAGGAAATAAAAGGAACTCTGCAGTTCCCTACTGTACAGGCTTTAGTGAGCTGCCTATGCTCTGTTTTTTTCACATCTTACCTGTGGTGCTAGTGAAAGTCTTAATAAATTCATGAAGATAGCCAAAAGCAACTAATAGCCTAGGCATTCCCACTCTAGCTTAATAAGATTAACTGAGGCATAGAACTTAAGAGAGTAGCATTTCTCCAAGGTCCAGATACATAGCTCTCCTAATGATAGAGAAGAAATAATCATAGGAAAAAAATTAGTGGAGTGGAAAATTTCGAGGAAAGCATTTTGGTGTGATTGGTATATGTAATGAATGTTTGCTCCATGTATAATGATGTAGCTGATAATAGAACATCCCACCAAACTGAAAAGTCTAAGTACTTATGTTAAGGAGGCTTAATGAATTACAGAGGAATACAAGGATTCAATAAACATTCAGAAAACTAATAACCCAAATTATAATATTAACAAACATATCTATACTTTAAAAAAATCAAGTAGAAGATCTGGAACACAGATTTCAACACAATAATACAAAAATTGGAAGATTAGTTGCATGAAATTATCAAATTTAAGAAGAAAAATTATATAAAAAAGGATATTAAAACCTCAAAATATGGCCACCTGCCCTGTTCCTTCCAATGTGGTAGACCAGTGCCACTTCAGTCATGGGCAAGGCTCCATTTTCTGATACTTTCTAGAGAACCAGCAGCGGGGGGCATTCTACCCTTGTCAAATCTGCCAAAGGGAAGACCCCATTTCAGGATACTTTCTGGAGAACCAGCTGTAGGCAGAGCATTTGAGAGAAAGGAAATCCCAGGAGTACAGATACACAGAGAAGGACAGAGAAGTCGCAGTCAGAAACAGCAAAACCAGCTAACACCAGAGATAACTACATGGCCAAAGACAAACGCAAGGTTATTACCAACAGAAACAAAGGCAACATGGCACCATCAGAGCCCAGTTCTCCCACAACAGCAAATCCAGGATACTCCATCAAATCGCAAAAACAAGAGCTGGACTTAAAATCACATCTCCTGATGTTGATGGAGGACTTCAAGAAGGACATAAATAACTCCCTTAAAGAAATACAGAACATAGGTCAACAGGTAGAAGCCCTTAAAGAGGAAGCACAAAAATCCCATAGGGAATTATGGGAGAACATGGGTCAACATGCAGAAGCCCTTAAAGAGGAATCACAAAAATCCCTAAAAGAAACACAGGATAACATGGGTCAATAGGTAGAAGCCATTAAAGAGGAAACACAAAAATCCCTTAAAGAATTTTGGGAAAAAACAAACAAGTGAAGGAACTGAACAAAACTATCAAGGATCTAAAAATGAAGGTAGAAACAAAGAAATCACAAAGTGAGATGTCTCTGGAGATAGAAAACCTTGGATAGAATTCAGGAGTCATAGATGCAAGCATCAACAACAGAATACAAGAGATAGAAGAAAGAATCTCAGATGCTGAAGATTCCATAGAAAACATTGACTCAACAGTCAAAGAAAATGCAAAATGCAAAAAGCATGTAACCCAAAACATTCAGAAAATCCAGAACACAATGAGAAAACTAAACCTAAGGATTATAGATATAGAAGAGAGCAAGGAATTATATCTTAATGGGCCAGTAAATATCTTCAACAAAATTATAGAAGAAAACTTCCCTAACGTAAAGAGATTTCCATGAACATACAAGAAGCCTACAGAACTCCAAACAGATGACCAGAGCAGAAATTCCTCCTGTCACATAATAAATAAAACACCAAATGCACTAAGCAAAGAAAAAATATTGAAAGCAGTAAGGGGAAAAGGTCATGTAACATATAAAGGTAAAGCTATCAGAATTATGCCAGACTTCTCACCAGAAACTATGAAGCAACTCATTCTAGGAAGACACAACTATGATGATACCAAAACCACACAAAGATCTAACAAAGAAAGGGAATTTCAGACCAGTTTCTCTTATGAATATTGATGCAAAATTACTCAATAAAATTCTTGCCAACGGAATCAAAGAACACATCAAAACATTCACCACAATCAAGTAGGCTTCATCCCAGTGATGCAGGGATGGTTCAATATACAGAAATCCATCAATGTACTCCACTATATAAACAAACGCAAAGAAAAAACCACATGGTCATTTCATTAGATGATGAAAGAGCATTTGACAAAATTCAGCATCCCTTCATATTAAAAGTCTTGGAAATAAACAGGAATTCAAGGCCCTTACCTAAACATAGTAAAAGCAATATACAGCAAACCAGTAGACAACATCAAACTAAATGGAGAAACTTGAAGCAATCCTACTAAAATCAAGGACTAGACAAGTCTGCCCTCTCTCACCATATCTATTCAATATAGTACTTAGAGTTCTAGCTAGAGCAATTAGATAACAAAAGGAAGTCAATGGATACAAATTGGAAAAGAAGAAGTGTATTGGGAAATGATTAAAACATAGTTCTGCCCTGCCATGCCTCTGCTCCAAGTCCTGGTGGGTCCCACTCTCATGCCCAGCACCCACTACTTCCAAAATTCTGGTAAAGCATGACTCTTAAACTTGAATACTTGAATAGTTAAATACGTGTGCGTGCTTGTGCGTGTGCGTGTGCGTGTGCGTGTGTGTGTGTGTGTGTGTGTGTATATGAAACCCTCAATTACCTAATGACAATTTACAATGATAAAGTTTTATCTGAATATATCTAAACTCTCAGCAAACCAGAAACACATCTTATGCCATCTGAATCTCTGCATTTCCTCTGCCCCTCTTGCAGCTCCCAGGCTCCCTCTCTCTTGCTGCCCCTCCTTCTCTTAGCTCTTCCTCCTCTCTCTCCTCCAGTCACTGGCCTCTTACTGCCTCAGTGTGAAGGAAATATCTTGCACCAAAGAAGTCAAACTATCACCATTTGCAGATGATATTATTGCATAATTGACCCCAAAAACTCTACCAGAGAATCTCTACAGCTGATAAACAACTTCAGCAAAGTGACCAGATATAAAATTAACTCAAAAAATCAGTAGCCTTTCTATATACAAAGGATAAACAGGCTGATAAAGAAATCAGGAAATGACTTCCTTCACAAGAGTCACAAATGATATAAAGTATCTTGGTATGACTCTAACCAAACAAGTGAGAGATCTGTATGACAAGAACTTCAAGTCTCTGAAGAAAGAAATTGAAGAAGACCTCAGAAGATGGAAAGATCTCCTATGCTTGTGCATTGGCAGGATTAATATAGTAAAAATGGCCATCTTGCCAAAAGCAATCTACTGATTCAATGCAATCCCCATCAAAATCCCAACTCAATTCTTCAGAGTTAGAAAGAGCAATTCTCAAATTCACCTGGAAAAACAACAAACAAAAACAACAACAACAACAAAAGCAGGATATCAAAAACTATTCTCAACAATAAAAGAACTTCTGGGGGAATCAGCATCCAGACCTCAAGCTGTATTATAGAGTGATAAAAAAAAACCCAGCATGTTATTGGTACAGTGAAAGGCAGATAGATCAATGGAATAAAATTGAAGACCCAGACACAATCACACACATCTATGGTTAGTTGATCTTTGACCAAGGAGCTAAAACCATCCATTGGAAAAAGGTAGACTTATCAACAATTAGTACTAGTTAAGCTGGTAGCTAGCATGCAGAGGAATGCAAATCTATCCATTCTTATCTCCTTGTACAAAGCTCAATTCCAAGTGGATCAAGGACCTCCACATAAAACCAGACACACTGAAACTAATAGAAAAGAAACTGGGGAACAGCCTTGAGTACATGGGTACAGGGGGAAATTTCCTGAACAGAATACCAATAACTTAATGCCCTAAGAATAAAAACTAACAAATGGAACCTCATAAAACTACAATGTTTCTGTAAGGCAAAGGACACTGTCAATGGGACAAAATGGCAATTAACAAATTGGGAAAAGATCTTTACCAATCCTATATCTCACAGGGGGCTAATATCCAATATATACAAATAACTCAAGAAGTTAGACTCCAGAGAACAAAATAACCCTGTTAATAATGGGGTACAAAGCTAAACAAAGACCTAAGCGACCCAAAAAACTCCACCAGAGAACTTCTACAGCTGATAAACAACTTCAGCAAAGTGGCAGGTTATAAAATTAACTCAAGCATGTCAGTGGCCTTCTTGTACTCAAAGGACAAGCAGGCTGAGAAAGAAATTAGGGAAATAACACCCTTCACAATAGCCACAAACAACATAAAGTATCTTGGCGTAACTCTAACCAAACAAGCGAAAGATCTGTACAACAGGAACTTCAAGTCCTTGAAGAAAGGAATCGAAGAAGACCTCAGAAGATGGAAAAATATTTCTTGCTCCTGGATTGGCAGGATCAATATAGTAAAAATGGCCATCTTGCCAAAAGCAATCTACAGATTCAATGCAATCCCCATCAAAACCCCAACTCAATTCTTCATAGATCTAGAAAGGGCAATTCTCAAATTCATCTGGAGCAACAAAAGACCCAGGATAGCTAAAACTATTCTCAACAATAAAAGGACTTCTGGGGGAATCAATATCCCTGACCTCAAGCAGTACTACAGAGCAATTGTGTTAAAAAGTGCATGGTATTGGTATAGCAACAGGCAAGCAGATCAATGGAACAGGATTGAAGACCCAGAAATGAACCCACAGACTTATGGTCACTTGATCTTTGATAAAGGAGCCACAACCATCCAGTGGAATAAAGATAGCCTTTTCAACAAATGGTGCTGGTTCAACTGGAGGTCAACATGCAGAAGAATGCGAATTGACCCACTCTTATCTCTTTGCACTAAGATCAACTCCAGGTGGATCAACGACCTCCACATAAAACCAGACACACTGAAACTATTAGAAAAGAAACTTGGGAAGACCCTGGAGGACTTGGGCACAGGGGAAACGTTCCTGAAAAGAATTCTCAACTAAGGAATATTGAATGGCTGACATATATCTAAAGAAATGTTCAACATCCTAGTCATCAGGGAAATGCAAATCAAAACAACCCTGAGATTCCACCTGACTGAGATTCATACCAGTCAGAATGGCTAAGATAAAATATTCAGGTGATAGCTGGTACTGTTGAGAATACGGAGAAAGAGGAACACTCCTCCACTGCTAGTGAGATTGCAAGCTGGTCAACCACTCTGGAAATCAGTTTGGTAGTTCCTCAGAAAATTGGACATTGTACTACTAGAGGACCCAGTTATATCACTCCATGGCATATACCCAGAAGATTCTTCAACACATAATAAAGATACATGTTCCACTATGTTCATAGCATCCTCATTTATAATAGCCAGAAGCTGGTAAGAACCCAGATGTCCCTCAAGAGAGAAACAGGAAGGACAGATGGAATTGAGGAAGGAAATGAAGGAAAGGCAACTAGAATTGAAAACTATGTGGGAAGCATTTGAGGGGCTATATGGAATCCTAGAGTAGTGGAAACTTTCTATAAGACAGAAGGCAATATTAATGAAGTTTCTAAATAATGAGGAGATGGAGGATACCAGAACAAGGCCTTCCAAAACAACTGAGCAAACCTCTTAACAGAGGCTGAGGCTGCATGTACATGGCCTACACAGGTCTGCACCAGCTCCAGGTCCTCAGCATACATGCTATAAAGTTCAGTTTTCTACTTTTATGGGATTTCTAAATGAGGAAAACTGGGATTCTTGTGCTTTCTTTGGGGTTCTTTTATTTTTTTCTTGGTTTGGATGGTCCAACTTTGACATGATGGTTTTCAATCTTATCATTTTTATTATGTTCTGTTGTTATCTCTTAGAAGTTTGTTCTTTTGTAATGAGAGATGGAAACCAAGAAGGTATAGATGGGAGAAGATGTAACGGTCAGTTGGGAGGAGTAGAAGGATGAGAAAATGTATTTGGATAAAAAAAAAATTTAAAAAGGAAAACATATCCAAAGTATGTACAATTAAACATTTGCTTTTCAATATCTAGCCATCTATTTACAGTAGTGACTGGCAAACTATTTTATAAGATATCAATATCAAAATCAAAAAGGTATCTAAATGTACTTGAAAATTAATACACATATTTGTGGGATGCTGGTCATCAAAAATATCACACCAACTGTGTTCCTATCTCTTCTGATCTCTAATAACGAGTTTTATTAAATTTTTCTAAGTCTAGTATGTATTGTTTCTACTGTGTTTTATACCCTTTACCTACAAGTTTATCTTGCCAAGTATTGCTGTTTGCTTCTATTAGATTCCTGAGAACATTATCAACAAGGTTCTAATTAATTTGACTTATTGTTTGTTAGACATATTTCCTTATTATTTATTTTCATTGGCAGATCCACTCCTAGCAGTAGAAAAAGAATGCCAAAAGTAGTATTAATGCTGTATAGAATCATCCTTACCAGTGGCTTAATTTAGTAGTTCATGGTTTGAATGTTCTATGTCACAAAGTATTCATTTGTGAATTGTTAGGGAGATTTTAAAGTCTATTTTATACATATTTTGAGTGGTCTTTGGACATCATCTTAAAGTGTCTCCCATTAAAAATTATGAGGTCCAGACTTTCATTATCCAGGAAGTTACTATCAAACATTCTTGGCAAATGAAAATAATTTGGCTAATATAAGCAGCTTGTACTTTCATTATTAAAGTTTTCCAAATGAAAAAACACATGTCCTTGTAAGTTTATTGATTAAGCAAATATTTATTGTGGGGTGCCCATATGCTGACACTAGTAATAAAGTAATGGATAAAAAAGATATCTACTCTTCTATGTCTGTCATTGTAGAAAAATTCCAGACGATAAAAAGGGCAAGGAGCAAAGTGAATAAACGTGTTGTGTTCAAAGAGGTTCAGTGTTATGAAGGAAGATAATTCAGAGAAAGAGGTGAGAGATGTTATGACCTGGATAGGTTCCTAAATTTTAGAGAATGATAAAGACATACATTTTAATTTAATAACCCCAAACATCAAAAGTTAAAATTTTTGGCGGGGGAGGGAGGTGAAAATAATATAAAGGAGGATTGGATGATTTTTGTGATTTGATAGTTCCATACACCATTATAATGAATATAGTCTGGTTAACCCCCTAACATCTAATCCTGTCTTTCTTCTGCTGAAATCTTTCATCCAAACAAATCTGTGTCCTACTTCATATCACTAGAGTATGTGCAGACCATTGAGTTTACTATCAATGAACTATATTTTGTACATCTATAAAAAGAGCAATGAATCATTTCTTACCTGCTTGCTATAATGATAACAGGTAGCATTTCCACAGCATTTTAAGATGCAGTACAGATGTTAAATAAATAAAGCATTTATTTTTTTCTGAAGTTTCCAGAACTGTTAATTTCAAGAGCACCTTATAACAAAAGGCTCTGATTCTCATTTGTTCATTGATTCAATAGTATTTGACGGCAACCACTCATAAGCCCCTGTGCCAGACTTTATAGCTTTTATGTAATGATATTATTAGAGCCTTTTAACTTCTGCCCATGCTTTACTAATAAAATGTTATCATCATTTCTATCGATACATTTTGCAATTTTTGTTTCCTATGATCAAGTAAATGAATTTCAAATTAGCCATATTGTTTTAAAATATTTAACCATTTTATGGTGATTTTTTTGTAAATCAATACTTTTTATTTTATTTGTTTTTAATTTTTTATGGAAAGGATTGTTCCTAATCACTCATAAAGTATCTCTTACAAAAATTGGCTCCTTAACTGTCAATTAGTGATTCCTTTAGACTGTCATACTCATGTACCACATTTTACTTATTTTTAACCTTCCCTACTTAGAGACGCTTGGAAGCTCATCTAAATCTGTAGTTCAATTGAACCCTTATATATCCATCATCCTATTGTTAATGACTAAACATGGATAATAAATATAAAACACAACAGCTCGGGGAAGCCTAAAAACCTGAGTGCTTTCTCTGGTCTGACCTTGTGCATCTCTCAGTGGGTACTGTTTTATGGTTGGGGGAAGATGCAGAGTCCATTATTGCTGCTAACTGCAAAAGCATTCAAAGAAAAAAGTTGGCTTTCTGTTCACTAATTGTCAGCAAAATGGAAGGATATAAACATGCAGTGCTTGGTAATATTCCTCACAGCAAAACCCCCGAAGCAATCCTTATGTTTCGATGTCCTCCAAGAGTCAGCATCCTCCAGGATTGCTGCTCACAAGCATCCGTTTGTGATACAGAAGTGGTTCTCCTTTTTCTTTGTCTTTTGTGCTTGAACTTTAGTTGACGGTAACCATTGAAATAACAGAACAATTTAAATTCCCAAGGACTATAGGTGAGGATGTATTTTTATGATTTATTATGGGTACTGATTTTTCCTCATTTTTTTCTAACATTTTAGCACAGCCTTTCACACAAAGCACTATAATCTTGTCAATAAACTGGTAACACAGAAAAGCAGAAAACTATAATAACAAGAAACTTTTCTACAAATTTCACTCAGGGACCATAGTCATCTGATGTGACTCATGGTCATATCTCTGTACATAAATTGATGAAAGCCTCACCAGAACTTCTGAAGAGTCATAATTTTTTCTTCAGGACATTTCAAATTTGGATTTTATGGAAAAATTGTCAAAAGTATAAATATAAGTATAGAGATATTCATCAGCAGGATACAGAGATATCCTTCGGCATCAGCCCCAGTCATCTTCACACAAAATGAGCAGAGATGACTCAAAATAATACTATCTCAAAATAATAAGCATCTTCACAATTGTATTCATAACTTTGACAATAAAGTAATGTGATCAAAAGAAAAAGAAAAAAGTAAATTAAGGAATATTGGAAAATTGTATAACTTTTTAACAAACTATCAATATTTCTGAGAGTCAGTTTACATCTAGAAAAAATAGAATAATACTGTCATCAGACTTGTAATAAATATCTCAATGGAAGGATATAAACATGCAGTGCTTGATAATATTCCTCATAGCAAAACCCTTTGAAGAGATGCCACTTTACAATGCAATCATTAATCAATTATACCATACCTGCTAGCAAATATAGTACACCCATGGTTGTGACCACTGTCATTTCTGATGATGAAGTTTGTTCTGTTCTGCCATTGACTCTTTAGTAAGTTCAATTTGTATTTTACCAGTTCCTTTACTTTAAATGAGAAAATTACCTTGCTTTCTACAGACATTGGATTTCATTTATGCTTATCTATAACACTAGTAATGGACCATAAATGTTTTTATTAAATATTTTCTTTATTTACAAATGGTATCCCCTTTGCTCATTAACCCTCCAAAAAACCCCTATCCCATCCCCTCCTCCCTGCTCACCAACCCCCTACACACACACTTTCCTGACTGGCATCCCAATACTCTGGGGCATCGAGCCTTCATATGACCAATGGTCTTTCATCTTATTGATGGCTAAAAATGGCCATCTTCTGCTACATGTGGAGCTGGAGCCATGGGTCCCTCCATGTGTACTCTTTAGTTGGTGGCTTAGTCCCTGGAATTTCTGGGGGTATTGGTTGGTACATATTATTGTTCCTCCTGCAAGGCTGCAAACTTTTTCAACTCCTTGGGTCCATTCTCTAGCGTAGGGTTCAACAGGGACCCTGTGCTCAGTCTATTAGTTGGCTGTGAGCCATGGGTATTTTGATCCACCTTTCAATAAGGATCAAAGTATCCACACATTGGTCTTCCAACTCCTTGAGCTTCATGTGGTCTGTGAGTTGTATCTTGGGCATTCTAATCTTTTGGGCTAATATCTACATATCAGTGAGTGGATACCCTGTGTGCGCTTTTGTGATTCTAGCTCCATCCGTTTGCCTAATAATTTCATGAATTCATTGTTTTCAATACCTGAGTAGTACTACATTGTGTAAATATACACAATTTCTTTATCCATTCTTCTGTTGACAGATATCTGGGTTCTTTCCAGCTCTTGGCTATTATGAATAAGATTACTATGAACATAGTAGAGCATGTGTCCTAATTACATGTTGGAGCATCTTCTGGGTATAAATCTAGGAGTGGTATATCTGGGTCCTAAGGTAGTGCTAGGTCCAATTTTCTGAGGAACCACCAAACTGATTTCCAGATTGGTTTTACCAATTTGTAATCCCACAGCAATGGAGAAGTGTTCCTCTTTCTCCACATCCTCTCCAGCATCTGCTGTACCCTGAGCTTTTGATCTTGGCCATTCTGACTGGTGTAAGGTGGAATCTTGGGGTTTTGATTTTCATTTCCCTGATGATTAAAGATGTTGAACATTTTTATAGGTGTTTCTCAAACATTCAGTATTCCTCAATTGAGAATTCTTTGTTTAGCTCTGTACCCCATTTTTAATAGGGTTATTTAGTTATCTGGAGTCTAACTTCTTGAGTTCTTTGTATATATTGGATATTAACCCTCTATCAGTTATATGATTGGTACAGTTTCCCAATCTGTTGGTTGCCATTTTGTCCTATTGATAGTGTCCCTTGCCTTACAGAAGCTTTGCAATTTTATGAGGTCCAATTTGTCAATTCTTGATCTTAGAGCATACGTTATTGGTATTCTATTCAGGAAATTTTTCCCTGTGCCCATGTGCTCCAGGTTCTTCCCCACTTTCTCTTCTATCAGATTCAGGGTATCTGGTTTTATGTGAAGTCCTTGACCCACTTGTATTTGAGCTTTGTACAAGGATATAAGAATGGATCAATTTGCATCCTTCTACATGTTGACTGCCAGTTGAACCAGTACCATTTTTTGAAAATGCAGTCATTTTTCCACTTGATGAATTTAGCTCCTTTGTCAAAGATCAAGTGACCATTGGTGTTGCTTTGTTTCTGGCTCTTCATTTCTATTCCATTGATCTACCTGTCTGTCCCTGTACCAATACCATGCAGTTTTTATCACTATCGCTCTGTGGTATAGCTTGAGGTCAGGGATGGTGATTCCGCCAGCAGTACTTTTATTGTTGAGAATAGTTTTCCCTATCCTGGGTTTTTAATATTCCAGATAAATTTAGAATTTGCTCTTTCTAACTCTATGAAGAATTGAGTTGGAATTTTGATGGGGATTGAATCTGTAGATTGCTTTAGGCAAGATGACAATTTTTACTATATTAACCCTGCCAATCCATAAGCATGGGAGATCGTTCCATCTTCTGAGATCTTCCATATCTTTCTTCAGAGACTTGAAGTTCTTGTCATATAGATCTTTCACTTGCTTGGTTAGAATCACACCAAGGTATTTTATATTATTTGTGACTATTGTGACGGGTGTCATTTCCCTAATTTTTTCTCAGCCTGTTTATTCTTTGAGTATTGGAAGGCTACTGGTTGTTTGAGTCAATTTTATATCCAGCCACTTTGCGAAAGTTGTTTATCATGTTTAGAAGTTCTCTGGTGGAATTTTGGGGTCACTTAAGTATACAATCATATCATCTGCAAATAGTGATATTTTGACTTCTTCCTTTCCAATTTGTATCCCTTTGATCTGCTTCTGTTGTCTAATTGCTCTGGATAGGACATTGAGTACTATATTGAACAAGTAGGGAGAGAGTGGACAACCTTGTCTAGTCCCTAATTTCAGTGGGATTGCTTCAAGTTTCTCTCCATTTAGTTTGATGTTGACTACTGGTTTGTTGATCAGTGCACAGATGGCTGTGGAACAGCTCAGCTCCTGGGTGCAGGTAGAGCCTAGATAGACCTTGTCCCAGCTACTCTGCCACTGTACCATAAAGTCTTAGGGACCAAGATACTAAAATTATTCCACAGAGACAGATTTCAGAGCATTGTTGTATACATCTAGTTCCTGACTTTATAAGAAACACCCAGACATTCTCCCAGATAGTCATACTAGTTTATCACATTATGGAGATACAACGTGAAACTTTCTCATTTTTTTAATTTGCATTTCAAAGTTGTCTCCCTTCCTGTGTTCCTCTCCACAACTCCTTGCCTCCCAGATCCTATCTCATCTGCCTTCTCTTTTGCTGCTATGAGGGTGCTCTCCCACCCACTCTCCCATTCCTGTCTCACCACTTTAGCATCACTTTACACTGGGGTATCCAGCCTCCACAGGACCAATGGCCTCCTCTCCCATTGATGCCAGATAAAGCAATCCTCTTCTTCATATGTGGCTGTAGCCATAGGTCCCTTCATGGTTCCTCTTTGGTTGGTGGGAATTCTGGGTGGTCAGGTTGGTTGATACTATTGTTCTTCCTATTTGGTTGTTAACCCCATCAGCTCTTTCAGTCCTTCCCCCTAATGCCTCCACTTCATTCCTCTGACACAGTCCTATGGTTGCCTATGAGTATCTCTGCATTTGTATTGGCCAGATGCTGGCAGAGCCTCTCAGGGGATACGTATATCAAGTAATTCAAGTACTACTTGGCATCAGCAATAGTATCTGAGTTTGGTATGTGCAGGTCAGATGGATCCCTAGATAGGGCAGTCTCTGGATGGTCTTTCCTACAGTCTCTGCTCCATTTTTTGCCTCTGAATCTCCTTTAGATAGGATCAATTCTAGGTTAAACTTTTTGAGATGCGTGCATGGCTCCATCCATCAACTAGGGGCTGTGCTTATTTCCTGCAGATGGTCTCTACAGGTTCTAGTTCCTCTTTGTTGGGTATTTTGGCTAATATCAGCCTCATTGGGTACTGTGAACCTCTTGCTTTCTTGGCATTGGGAATTTCTAGTGGCTATCCCCCAGTTCCCCATCTTCCACTGCTACATATTTCTGTTCGATTTCCTGACCCAATGTACTTCTTTCCTGTCTCTTCCCATGCCCTTTTTTAACTTCCCCTCCTCTATCCCTCCCAGGTTCTTCCCTCCTTCTATCACCTGTGATTGTTTTGTTACCCCTTCTAAGTAGAACTGAAGTATCCACACTTTGGTCTTCATTTTGTTAAACTTCATATGATCTGTGAGTTGTATCATGGGTATTCTGAGCTTTGGGGCTAATATCCACTTATCAGTTAATATATACCATGTGCATTCTTTGATGTCTAGGTTATCTCACTGAAACTATTTTTTAGTTTCATCCATATACCTGCAAATTTCATGAAGTTATTGTTTTTAATAGCTTAATAGTATTCCATTGAGTAAATATATCACGTTTTCTGTATCCGTTCTTCTGTTGAGGGACATCTGGGTTCTTTTCAGCTTCTGGCTATTATAAATAAGGCTGCTATGAACATAGTAGAACATGTGTCCTTGTAATATGTTGGATCATTTTGGGGGTATATGCCCAGGAGTGGTATAGCTGCATCTTTGGGTAGAATAATGCCCAATTTTCTGAGGAACTGCCAGATTGATTTCTAGAGTAGTTGTACCAGCTTGCAGTCTCACTGGCAATGGAGGAATGTTTCTCTTTCTCCACACCCTTGCCAGTATCTGCTGTCACCTGAGTTTTTGATGTTAGCCATTCTGATTGGTGGAATCTCAAGGTTGTTTTGACTTGAATTTCTCTGATGACTAAGGATGCTGAACATTTCTTTTGGTGCTTCTCAGCCATTCAAGATTCCTCAGCTGAGAATTCTTTAGCTCTGTACCCCATTTTTAATAGGGTTATTTGTTTCTTTGGAGTTGAACTTCTTGAGTCATATATATTGAATATTGGCCTTCTATCATATGTAAGGTTGGTAAAAATCTTTTCCCAATCTGTAGGTTGTACTATTGTCCTATTGACACTGTCCTTTGCCTTACAGAAGATTTTTAATTTTATGAGGTCCCATTTGTCAATAGCTGATCTAAGAGCCTGAGCAATTGATATTCCCTACAGGAGATTTTTCCCCTTTTCCCTGTGTGTTCATGGCACTTTCTACTTTCACTCATATTAGACACAGTGTATCTGGTTTTATGTGGAGGCTTTCGATCCTCTTGGACTTGAGCTTTGTACAAAGACTACAGCATGGAGAGATGAACTCTTCTAACCATTGAGATTATAATTGAATGATTTTCACATAAAAATGTTTGAAATAATTACCAGGGAATCTTACCTTGGATCTTTATTTTTCTCAGATTTGAACAGTTTAATTAATATACTCTTCATTTTGTGCCCAATAATTTCCTTTTGACACATGAAGTCAACCCAAAACATACTTTTCTTGCCTCTATTATCTACAAATGACTGTTTTCAAGTTGAAGGATAATTGTGACACAACCACAGAATCTAAAATCTCACAAAACCTAAAACATAAACTTCAAGGACAACTTATCTACCTCCAGATTGTTGAAATGAATGAAAATATGATATTTGGGGTCCCATAGTATTGCCCTTCATACTATCCTCTATTAAAAATAACTGAAATCATAAAAATATAATACCAATAACAATATCTATACCTGAAAAAAGTTAAATAGGGAATCATAAAATATATATTTTATCTTTCCAGAAAAATCAGGTGAATTTTATAGTGTGTTCATTTTTATCAAATTGTATGTTCTTCAAAAAGAATTCCACAATTATAGAAGGAAGATGCATTTACAGTCAAATAAAATTTCACATGGCGATACTTTGTTATAGTTTATTTTATCAAAACATAATTGCAGTGAGCGATTTTTGCAATAGTAGCAATATCAAATTCATAATATAAATGTAGTGTTGATTGAATAGTTTAGATAAATGATAAAATTATAAACTTCAATGTTTTGTTTCCTTTGGTTTTATCTAACAAAGAGTTGCCTGTTAAAATACAATCACTGATTTGGAGTTAGTCTACAAAAACATCATTGTAGAACTTTCTCAAACAATCACATAAATTTGCAGGCTCATTAATTTCATTACAGAATCAATCAAGCCAAAAGTTAACAAGTGGATTGAGTCTTCCAGATTTCATAAGCTTTCCATTTAATACAAGTGAGGAGAAACATTTTATAATACAGTTATAAATTCTTGGTAAAGCACATCTTAACATTTTAACTCAAAAACTGCTAGATGTGATTTGGAACATATTGTAATGATAATTGCTTATTATATCTATTTCCTAATAACCTTATGAATTGTTTTGTAGAGGGAATGTTCTATGCAAAAATAAATAGTTATACCTTCCAATGTCAGAAAGAAGTCAAAACCCAAGCTCCTCATAATGTACTTTGAAATCATATTATGCTTTTTCATTTTTTTATTCTCTTAGCTTTTAAAAAGGCAGACATGTATCCCCATACCAAACCTTCATTTTTAATTCCAGTTCCCAGAATCCCCCACATCGCCTCTAGCATGGTTGCAGCAAACACAGACTCTTTTTTTTTTTTAATTCTAAAACCTTGGGTTGTTGTTTTCAATAATCTTGCATGAATACACTTGACTTTTCTTAGCCTGCATTTCCCTTCTTGAAAAAAATAACTCTGCAACCTACATTAATATATTTTGACCTCTACTTTATTAGCACATATGTAACACATAGGCTAGAGTTTTAATTTCCATAGTTTTTCCATAAACATGAATTTACCTAACCTATATTGAGAAACATATTGCAAATATTAGTTTAAAGTTCTTTTTAGCAAATAACATCAGAGTCCTAAAGTTTAATCCTATGGGATACAATGGTAACAACTTACATAGCTGTTATAGGGGATGAGTCTCGAGTTGGTCCACATTTTTAAGCTCTTGTACCTCTAGAACTGAAGTTACAGGCAGTGTGAGCCACTGTTGTGAGTGGCAGGAAACAAATTCTTGGAGGAATTGACCTGGCAATATCATGGAAACCTTGGCAGACTGTCTCATAGAAAGTTCTATGCAAGATGCTGAGGAAGAAAAGCAAACAAGAATATCATCTGGCTTTAAAGCCTACAGACCATACAATGATCAGCACAGTGAGTCCTCACAATGATATCAGAGCAGCACTTGTGTCTTGGGAGTAACTAAAAGCTATTGGACTTCAGATCCGTTCAAAGAACTGGGGCCATGGGGTGCCCAGCTCAAACATATATCTACAATGCAATCCCTAAAATGAAGCTCAGAAAAAATCACAGAAGAGATGACAGAAAAAGAGTAAGAACCAGAGAAATAGAACATCTGCTGTGAAATGTCATCTTTTATTTATGACAGGGAGCTGTGCCCATAAAATCTAAACAAGACCTACAAAATGGAAGCACCAATTGATATCCCAAGGTAGATGAAGGACAAGATTACGTTCTATAGTCAGTTAATAGAGACTGAGAAGGAGAATCCTTATGATTCGCCTCTAATCCCAAGCTTTCAACCATACAAGAAATACTAAATAGATTCAGTGGTTTTTATTTATAAATGTGTGTGTGTGTGCGTGTGTGTGTGTGTGTGTGTGTGTGTGTAATAATGAAAAAGGCGAAGGCTATAAATTAGAGTGAAGGGTCACTGGAGGAGTTGAGAGTTTGGGGACAGAGGTGATGTAAATATAATATTTGTATTTGAAATTCTTAAAATAAAAGGTTTTTAATTTAAAATTTAAAGCCCCTCTAGTCTTCTGAAAAAGTAGTATGCATTCTTAGCCCCTGAACAACATCTAGTGCCAGAAATTTAAGTCTGTAGACAACTTTTTCTATTGAATAGACGATATAAGAAATAACATTTCCACATTGAAATAAATCAAACTTTTAAATCTATTATCAAAAAATTTGATCAATCAAAACTCAATATCTAGAGCTCCTTTGAAAACTGAGTCAAAACAGTCTTGCCGACACTGAGATGAATTAGGTGCTGATGGCTGGGAAGGTAGCCTGTGACAGTGGAATACACAACAAACAGGATTTGAACTGAGTCCTGCCAAGCACAACTCACCTTAAAGAAATGGTGGTAGATGTGATACTGGTATATGCTGACATTGGTAATAATTTTTTTGCATAAAAGTAAGAAAACAGCAGCAGCTATTCACTTGATTTCAAGAGATTTAATATAAACATGTTTTAGTTTGATAAAATACATGCTAGCTTAGCCAAATAACCATACCTTTCTTTCAAAACATTTATTGACAACTTGTCATTGTTAGTTATATTCTTATAGATTTCTTGTATTTTTCTATTTTTGAACTTTTGAAACAGAAGCTTTTGAATGAATTATAATATCTTTGTTTTCTATTTTTATATTAACTGTGATTTTATCCTGTCTAGATCTGAACAGCAGTGCATTCTATTAGACTAATGGCATCAAAGAAAGCAAGCCACAAACCCTGTCCTAGCAGGTGCCCAACTCCCCACATTCACCCGGCACCACGGCAGCTTCCACACTACTGCACCTTTAAGCACTACAGTTCATTCCTATAATTTAATTTTGTTTTGTGTGTCTTTCCCCCTGGAGCATGACATTTCAATTCTGTCTGACTTCTAAAGGCTTTACTTCGGCAGATGTTCCATACAGAGCTGAAAGGAGTTGCCTGGTAGTCAACTTCTGTAAATTTAATCAAATGTTCAGTCTTGTGAAGCTGGAGGGAGTTTCTGTTTGAATTACTCTGAGTTTCACACAAAGTTACCGTGTGGTGCAAAGAATCCAGAATATTGTTTTCTGAAAGGTTAGAAAGGTAGGTGTAATGCTGTTGAATACAAATAAAACTATTAATGCAAGCAGAGGTGGTTTATTCCCAGCTGCCTTTGTCTAAGCATCAAAGCTAACTGCTCCTTACCACTGGCTAAAACTGGTCCTCCTGAGTAGGATCTGAGAGGTCCTAGGAGGAACTATTGTTCTTCCCAAACCTCCCTCCTGACTGGGAACTGCATGTTTTCAGAGAAGAAACTGGAACTTTCTAACAAGCAAAGAAACTCCAGATAGGCTTCCCTTTTGGGAATGGAAAATGACAGGTTTCTCTTTGTGACAGGGTACAAATCACTGGTGGGGGGCTTTGGAAGGAACCATGACTGCTTACACATGTGACACTCACAAAAGAAAGGAGAGAAAGTGGCAGAAAACAGGGACAAGACAAAATGGGTAGACATAAAGAACAAAGACAAACCTTACTACTATAATTTACTATTTTACATATGAGGAGTTATTCTTTAATTGGAGGTAAGATGCAGCAGAGTAACAGAGGTGACTGAAAATGAAAACTTGAGAAGAGACTGAGAAGATGGACATGATTAAAGCCCAACCCACCCACCATTTTGTGCAGCTGCTGCACCTTCCTGTTGTTCTGCTTGACAGCCAAACTCAGACATCAAGTCAATGAGAAAAAAAAACCCCTTCCAAATGTGGAAAATTTTCAGAATTACATAAGTGCCCACTCCATCTCTTATGCTAATATGATACTTCTAAGACAAAAGTGGGATAAAGTATTCCCTACCTTTTGGAATTTCAAACATATGTTTATCTGAACACTTTGTATTTTAAATAACTTTAATTGCTCACTTTGCTAATGCTATAAATTCATTTCTGGGAAGATACTTATTCAGATGACTGACCATAGCAAAGTTTGTGGTAAATTTTATTTCATTTCTTTTTATTGATTCTTCTTTCATACAATATATCCCAACCACTGTTTCCCCTCCCTCCACTACTCCCTCCCTTTCTCTCTCTCTCTCTCTTTCTCTTCTCTTTCCCGGATCCAGTGCTATCAACCCAACATGACATGACAACAGTAAGACTAGGCCCAAGTCCTCCAATCAAGGCTGGACAAGGCAACCCACCAGGAATTAAACTGTCCCAAGAGCAGGCAAAGGAGTCAGAGATATCCCCACTCCCATTGCTAGGACTCCCGCAAAAAGTCCCAAGCTAAACAACCCATAACTTTTATTCAGACGACTAGTACACATGCAGGCTGCATGACTGCCACTTCAGTATCTGTGAGCCCTATGAGAGCCTTTCATAGTTGGTTCTGTGGACTGCATTCCTGGTATCCTCTACCCTTTTTCGGGGTTTCTCAAGCTACACCTAATGTTTAGCTGAGGGTCTCTGCAGTTGCCCTATCCCCTCCAGAGGCTGGAGGAAGCCTCTCTGACAGAAATTTTTAAACACACACACACACACACACACACACACACACACACACAAAAGAGCCGGCAGTGGTGGCGCATGCCTGTAATCCCAGCACTCTGGGAAGCAGAGGCAGGCAGATTTCTGAGTTCGAGGCCAGCCTGGTCTACAGAGTGAGTTCCAGGACAGCCAAGGCTATACAGAGAAACCCTGTCTCGAAAAAAAACCAAATCCCAAAAAACAAGAAAAAAGAAATTGTGTGTTTTTACTCTGAAAATAATCAGATAGCTTTAAACTTTTTAAGATATTATTTATTGTACTATTTAATAGAAGTGTTTTGGCTCTAAAGATAAAATTGTCAAGCCAGTGTAAAATCACCAAATCCTGAGAGTATAAAGTCAGTCATGATGGGTCATTAAGTTAGAAAAATAAGCATCTATCTTTTGGCAACCTGCTGACTTCCGTCCAGTGCAGGCTTGCAAGAGAGCTCTATTCTTTTGTGTTTATTCAAAGATCCTCTCGTGCTTTCTAATGGATTCCACAAACAGAAAATGAAGAAAGGGAGATGTGATCGTGTTCACTCAGCATTTCATAATCAGAGGTAGGTAAGGAAGAGGAGGCTGATTATGATTTTTTAAAAAATGTTATGGAGTACAATCCTACCCTGTCCTTGTAAGGAAAAATTGGAGCACTCACCTACAGACCTGTTCCTCTCAATTACTGAACAAGAAAATTCAGGAGACAAAGAATAAGAAGCTAGTGCACACATTCAGTATGGTGGCAGAGTTTACACATTGCACATTAAGCACGGTTGCTTATTTACTTGCTGTGGAGACTGCCAGTGATGGTGGGTATGAAAATGTACAGAAAGTTGTGCTCGATTACAGAAGTGATCTGTAGAATTTCACTAAGGGGAAATAGTATGAATTAATATAGAGCCCTGGTGCGGTAGACAAATAGAAGAGCTGGATAACAAAGATGGCTTCTTCCTCACCCTCCTGACATCTGCTAAAATAACTAGGGTCTGATCACACTGCTTTGTAACTGCTACATGTATTTCATTCTCTCTGGAGTGACTTGAGTAACTTTCGAGCTCTAATCAGGTGGCATGTGACTTCATCCATCCCTGACATGCTATCTACTTAGTTGCTCATGGGCAAAGACTGTCATCTCCCAGGACTAGAAATCAAGACATAGCCATTAATTTAACTGTGTTTTCCCCATAAAAGTCTGAATCTCTGTTTATCACTGGTGAACTACACAGATGCTTGAGTTAGATGGTGAGATTTTCTTCCATCAAAATAGGTATTGACTAAACGTCTGGACAAATACTAGTGCCAGTGAGCTCTCTGCTATAGAGCCAAGCCCTGGCATAATATTGTGATTGTGGTCATTACAAATGAATCATCAAGTGCCTACACTTGTTGGCTGTCTTTAACTTTAATTTCACTCATCATTAAGGTTGATTTGTTAATAATATGTCCTCTCTCTTTTGAAATTCTAACAATTTTCATTTTAGAAAACAAAATAACATGTTAACATTTAAAGGAAAAACTATGGAGTGAAACAGACTGTTGGATTGCATTTTTATTCATGACAACATTTAACTTATTTATTCTATTATGTTCCATGTTTCAATATTTTCTATGACACTCTGGGAAAACTTTTTTAAATTGGAAGAGTATTGGCCTTTCTTGAGATGGTATAAACACATTTATTTTACTCTGAATGAAAATTAAGATTAAAAAATATACTTGATTGTGCATCTATTACAACTGCATTTGCTTTAAGGACATGTAAAACCAAGCAATACTTAGGGATATTCTTTTAAAATGAATTATGCAAAATATACAGCCAAACTGAGAGGAATAAACACTGTTGATGAGGGTTAAGTTCCATGTCAGACACAATCATACTGAACTTCCAACAGAAGGACTGTTCATCAAATTCAGTGTCTTACTTTAATTTTAAACGTGAATTCAAATTTATCATTTTGCACTGACAGTCAAAGATTATTAATCATCTTATTGTATGGTTTCTGATTTAGTAAAACAAAAAAATAAGAGGACAAAGTAATTCAGTCAAGTCAAGGATTGGAAAGTTCCTTTATCTGTGCATGTCTATCTTTTGGCCATCCAGCCCTGAAGGCTACAGGATCAGTATAAACATTGTGAGCTAATGCCATTTATGGTACTGTTGTAAAGTTTAAAGCATATCATGTAGAAAGCAATGTCAGTATTCTGACATGCCCTGCCTGCAGAAGGCAAGAAGCAATACTCACACAGCAATTGCCTGACCCCAGCTGTACTAAAGCTGCATCAAGACTCTCATAGCTTAAGAATTTCATTGTTTTTAATAGCTGAGTAATATTCCATTGTGTAAATATACCACATTTCCTGTATCCATTCCTCTGTTGAGGGACATCTGGGTTCTTTCCAGCTAATGGCTATTATAAATAGGACTGCTATGAACATAGTGCAGCATGTGTCCTTATTACATGCTAGGAAATCCTCTGCCCAGGAGTGGTATAACAGGGTCCTCTGGTAGTATTATGCCCAGTTTTCTGAGGAACCCCCAGACTGATGTCCAGAGTAGTTGTACCAGCTTGCAACCCTACCAGCAGTAGAGGGGTGTTCCTTTTTCTCCACATCCTCAACAGCACGTGCTGTCTCTTGAGTTTTTGATCTTAGCCATTCTGACTGGTGTGAGGTGAAATTTCAGGGTTGTTTTGATTTGAATTTCCCTGATGGCTAAGAATGTTGAACATTTCTTTAGGTGCTTCTCAGCTATTCGATATTCCTCAGTTGAAAATTCTTTGTTTAGTTCTATACACCATTTTTAATAGGGTTACTTGATTCTCGGGAGTTCCAACACTTTTGAGCATATAGCCAAAGATTCTCCAACATATAACAAGAACACATGCTCCACTGCATTCAGAGCAGCCTTATTTATAATAGCCAGAAGCTGGAAAGAACCCTGATATCCTTCAACAGAGAAATGGATACAGAAAATGTGGTACATTTACACAATGGAGTACTACTCAGCCAGTACTCTGGTTCTTCTTAGAAGGCAGAACAAAATACCCGCAGGAGTTACAGAGACAAAGTGTGGAGCAGAGTCTGAGGGAAAGACCATCCGAGACTATTCCACCTAGTGATCCATCCCGTATACAGTTACAATACCCAGACAATATTATCGATGCCTACAAGTACTTGCTGACTGGAGCTGGATATGGCTGTCACCTGGGAGGCTCTGCTAGTGCATGAGAAAAACAGAGGGGGACACTCTCAGCCAGCCATTAAATTGAGCACAGGATCCCCAATGGAGGAGCTAGAGAAAGCACCCAAGGAGCTGAAGGGGTTTGCAGCACCATAGGGGTAACAATGATATGAGCCCCCCCAGAACTCCCAGGGACAAAACCATCAACCAGATAGTACACATGGTGTTACCCATGGTTCCAGACCCATAGACAGCAGAGGATGCCTTGTTGGACATCAAAGGGAGGAGAGGCCTTTGGTCCAGGAAAGGCTCGATGTAGCAGTGCAGGTGAATACCAGCATAGAGAAGCAGAGAGGGTTGATTGGGGAACAGGGCATGTGGAGATGGCTTATGGGATTTTGGGGGGGAGTGGCAGGAAAGAGGAAATTATTTGAAATGTAAATAAAGAATATATCTAATAAAAATAATAAAAATTAATCTCATAGCATTGTGTTATTCTATTCTTATGAATTCTTATTTTTTTCTCTGTCATTTTTAGTGCATATGCATACCTATTTTGCCTTTACACCAGTGTGCCCATATGTGTACTTGATACCTGCAAAACCCATAAGATCATCTGGCATTGAATTTGCAGACAGTAGTGAGCATCCACAAGGTCCTGAGAACTGAACCTATGTCCTCTGGAGGAGCAGCCAATGACCTTAATCACCGAGCCATCTCTCTACGCCCTTGAAAGTAAATTTAAAAATGTGTTTTCTAATTTTTATATTACAAAATTGAATACTATTTCAATCACTAACAGTAAAAGATTTAAGCAGAATTTTAAAACATTACATTCTTCTTTTAAAGTTCCTACTACTGTGGTACAACATTACACTTAAAAGTTGGCTCTTTTTAATTAGTGCTAACAGTGAATACATAAATGACTATCTTCCATTAAAAGCAATTTTAAAATGCTAATTTCAACATTCGAAGTTATTTTTCTAATTTTTCTTATAAATTTTTCCTATACTTTAAAATTAATATTCTAGACAAATCATCCACATTTAGAAAAAAATGATAGGACTATATCATCTCACAAATATAATAGTATGTAGATCCTCATTCCATTCTTAAGCTTAGAAAGATGAATACACATTTACCCAGTGAGCAAATGTCTACTATTTTCTTTCTTTTCCATTTTCAATAGTTACATAGTTTAGCAAAAGTTACATAGTTTAGCAGACCACTGATATAAAAAACTTAAAGCACCCAACAGAAAGCGAGGAGTAAGGCTAGCTGTAGTAGTGCAAACCATTAATATCAGCACCTGAAAGAAAACGGCAAGAAGATCTCTGCTCGTTGGGGGCCAGTCTGGTGAGCCACAGGCCAGCCAATGGCTATTTAGTGAGACCTCTCAAGAATCAAATGATAGAAATTTTTAAAAAGGAAGAAAGAAAACCATGCTCAGTGATGGAGGAAATAGAAGATGAAAGTGATGCAGTGAATGTTACTTCTGAAGAAACCTTTTAAGCTAAATCTGCAATAACTTAGTTGTCTTTGGTTATTCAAAGCCTATTTTGTAACAGCTGTATCACCTGCTCATGCCTACTCTTGTTTACAATGACTCCACTCCATTAAGCACTCACACACACACAAATAGCTTTCAGAGACACAGGAGCCATGAGCACCTTTACACACTGCCATGCTCAAGGTGGTCTGGCTATGAAGAGCTTTATTCAGCACTGTATTTATGACAAAGCAAAACCCCAACACTATTGTTCTAAGCAGCTACTAACTCTGGTACTTAAGATACTTTCAGCTAGCATTCGTCTTTTCAGTGTTAAGGTGTTCCAAAATCTCCTATCACATTGCTTCGAATTTCTAGTGTGGAAAAACATTTAAACATTTAGTTAAAATTCATATGTGTTCCGGTATTGTAAAAAGCCAACAGAATCTACTTGTGGCTTTACACCCCTTTGAATTTCTAACTCACACACTTTCAAACACTTGCTGAGTTTCTGGCAATCTCTTAATCTATCATTGATATTACTGGTTAATGAGAGAGAGGAGAGAGAGAGAGAGAGAGAGAGAGAGAGAGAGAGAGAGAGAGAGAGAGAGAGAGAGAGAGAATGAGAATATTTGCTAAGCATAGGATGGTCATTTGGACAGTTCAACCCCAGAATCCTAGGCTGGTATAAAAGTTGTCTTGAAATCATGGCAAACCTATTGGCTTTGTCCTACCTCCACAGCAAGACAGCAAATTCTGGTATTATAGGAATGAGCTACTGCATTTACCTAATATATTTTTAAAGTATGACTGATAATTTCTTAGAATTGAAGAACAGTGTAAGATTTAAAAAATAATAAGGTAAGACAAAGAAAGTAAAGAGCCTACAGATAGGATACTAAGAAAGAAGCTATGTGATCTTTATAATGAAGAAAAAGTCAGATTGACACTAGATGTTAAAGAGTGCTAGAGACTTGAGGCCCCAGGGAAGGGGAATGCTGGGGGGAAGAAAAGGGAAGTCCCCTCTCATAGGCAAAGGGGAGGGAGATGGGATAAAGAACTGTGGGAGGGGGGACAGGGAAGGGGGAAAACATGTGAGATGTAAATAAGTAAAATAATTAACTAAAAGACGCTTTTGAGAAGTACTTTAAAATTCACAACTTATATGCAAGTAAACTACCCTTTCAAGCAGCAAATGCCTCTGAGATTCTAATCACACAAACATGCTCTTTAGAGCATTCTGGGAAGCAGAACTTCAAGTGAAAAATAAATAAATACAGGAAATCATTAAAATTTATAATGGAAAGAAACTGGAATAAATAAACTTGGAACACTATACCATCAACTAAATTGGACTATGAAAGTCTGCCAGAAAAACAGGGAGATCAAGAGATTGGAGAGGATGGCCAAGAAAGAGGTCGGGAAGCAGGAAAAACACTATGCTAATGCCTCCGCCTCATTTGTACAGAAACCCTGACTACTTACAGATTTTTAGAAGAGAGAACAGAACAAAGCAAGCCCATCTCAGTAAGAGAAGGCTTCCAGAAAACAAGTAGATGTTTTTTCAAACAAATTCACTTGGAATGAATTCACTAGAGAATGAAGCAATGAAACATAGCAAAGCTGAAGTGTGAGATTAGAGAATGTAAATGAGATAAAATGGAAGAATCATGGCTACGATCGTACTGTTTGCATAACATGTACATAGTTAATATGAGTATCTGCATTAAGTGCACTAGTAATATAAATACATGTGTATTAAGTGCCTTAATTAAAATTCAATGCCCTCATATTAGATATAAATGGGAAGATACAGAAATTATTTACGAAAGGTAAATACAGCAAATGTGTGTAGAAAATTTGAAATTTATAAAAAAAGAAATATCATTTAGAAAAAGGGATAAACGGCCCAAGTCCTGATCGAGGCCCAAGGAGAAAAAAAAGAAAAAAAGAAAAAAGAAAAAGGGAAATATGAACACAGGGAGAATTTTTAACAGTCTAAGTAGAAAAGTGCTAGGTATGTTACATCTATTATAGGATTGAAACTTTAAGATCATTAACAATATATGTTATTGTATGTATCTGTGGTAGGGGGTTATGTGCACTAGAGTTCAGTTGCCCACCAATGCTAGAGACATTAGGGTCTCTTGATGCTGGAATGACAGGTAGGAACCACATTTTATGTATTCTGGCAACCAAAATCAGAACCTCAGCAAGAGCAGTAAAAGTTATATATTCTTAACTGCTTATCTACCTCTCCGGTCCCAACAAATTTTTATTTTTGTTTTGTTTGTTTTCTTGCTTGTTTTAAGTTTCAACACAGTAAACATCACCATACAAAAATATCACCGATACTTTGGAGATCAATAATTTGGGTGTTTGGAGATTAACAGTCAATTTCAAGATGAACAGAGAATACTGAGACCAGACAGACTTAACCTGCTGGGAATGGAGATAGCCTATAAAAAGAAGGAGAGAAGAGGGTGCCAGAAAAACTAGTGGAACCCTGACTCCTTACCCTAATTATGTCTGTATTTTATATTGAATAATAAATGTTAGAATTGTCTCTGTGAAACTTAAACATTTTTTACTGCTAACACCTAGATAATTCATGAATCTTGGTTGTTTGATGTTTACTTCTAATACATTCTCTAGCTACTACTGTTTGTGTATCAATGTTTATGAAAGAGTTGCTAATTTCCCAACATTTCTACTAAAACCAGAGATTAATTAGGGGAAAAGGCTGTCCACCTTTCATCCCTATTCCACACAGTACTTGAAGTCTTAGCTAGAGCAATAAGACAACTGAAGGAGAACAAGAGACTACATATAGGAAGGGAAGAAGTCAACGAATCTTTTCAGATGATATGATTTATACGTAAATGACTCCACTAGGAAACTACAGCTGATAAACACCTTCAGCAAAGAGGCAGGATACGAAATCAACATGAAACACATCTTAAATACAAATAACAAACATATTGCCAAGAAAATCAGGGAGACAGTGAGAAAAGGGAAGGAGGTCATAGAGGCAAGATTGCAAACAAATATGAAAAAAGACCAAGGCATCCCCCCGCACCAAAAAAAGGGTGATTTTCTTCTTCACTAGTTTAGTGGAACATTCCCCTCTCAGGAAGCACCATGAAGCTTTCTGACCTTCGGCTTTTCTTAAAGTGGCTGATGATGTTTCTTGTGCTATGTCAACATTGCCTCTGTGTCTTAGGGTCTTTCTTGCTATGGTAAAACACCATGACTGACAACTTGGAGATAAAAGGGGTTATTTTTAGCCTCCAACTCTCAGGTCTTACTCCATCACTAAGGGAAGTCATGGCAGCAACTCAAGTAGGGCTGGCCTCTGGAGGTGGGATCTGAAGCAGAGGATACTGAGGAACACTTTTAGTGACTTGATCCTTACAGCTTGCTCAGCCTAACACTATCAGGAACCACACGCCCAGGGCTACCACCAGCCACAGAGAGCTGGGTCCTTCCACATCAACCATTAATCAATAAAAAGCCTTACAGACTTGCCAACAGGACAGTCTTATGGACACATTTTCTCAATTAAGTTTCCTGTGTCTCTGGACATGTCTAGGTCTGTGTGGAGTTGATAAACACTAAGCAGCGCACTTAGCCATCTGTGTTTTGTTTGATCCACTTGCTCTGAATGCTTAGGCAGAAAATGCAGTGTTGAGCACATACCTAAGCTAAAAGAGACTCCCCACCAATGCTGTAGTATCTAACTTCTTCAAGTTTCTAATCCTTTTTTAAAAGTAACTTAAGGCATACTATGGCATTTCTTGATGAGAATTTAAACTTAGTTAATTTAAATAATTGAGTACCACATAGAAACTGTATTTTGTTAAGGAGAAAAATTATACACCAAAGAAACACATGGCCCGGCAAACTGGAGTGGATCATATCATGGCAAGAAAGGGAGCAGGTAGATGGTGTTTCACTATTTGACATGCACTTGGCGAAGGCCATAAAGATCCCCGCTGAAGCGCCTAAAAGAGGCCTCCTCAGCATCTTCTGTGCCCACAGCTTATGGGAAACAGCCAGTGGTAAATACCCAATAATGGAGCTCCTCAAATTATTCAAAGCAGTAGACAGCGTTTCCTGCCTAGCAAACAATCAAAGGTTGCATGTGGTCCACCCCAGAGCTACTTGACCATTCTCTTCAACACAGCTCATTTGCCCTGCTAACCCCCTTTAGATGTGCCAGAAAGACCTCTGAAAGGACCTCAATGGCTTGACCACCATTAGCCACTGTAATACCATTCCTGAACTCCAAGTTTTCATTAAACCGTCAAATTCTTTCATGGTCTTAGGTTTAAATATGTTCCTCCTCCTTCCTTCCCCTGCCAGAACCTTCTTAGCTTCATAACCATCAGTGTCTTTACAGTTGAAAGCTGGATGGCCCATGTGTACCTTCCACTCCATGCCAAACCTCAGATCCCCAATGTCATTTCCAAATATAGCAGAGTCCTTAGCACTCCAGAAAAATTTACCCAGATTTTACCGCCCAAGAACTTACCAGTTTTAATCTATATCATGAGAAATTTAAGGCCTTTATCAAATTTACCTGCAGTGAAATAGCCAGGCACCCATATAACTCTTGCTAACTGCCTTCTCCTTGCAAATATACTTGTATGCCAGCCACGGGATGCTTCCATCACAATTTCTGTGCAGCCTTATGCAGAGTGACCAAGCACAGTAGCTCCCTTGTGCCTCCTATGCACTGCCTCTTCCCTTCTTGAGTTCAGGATCTAGGTGTTTTTTGTTTGGTTTTCTGTTTTTTGGTTTTTTTTTTTCATGTCCAGATCCACAAAAACTGGCTAATAGAGATTATAATTAGGTAAGAACCTTTTCTTAGCTTTGTGCTCGTTCTTGATGGTTCTTGAGTAATACTCAGGAATTCCATGAAAGAACTTCAAATAAACCACTCTGCAGAAAATCACCTCTATAAATATCTCCCTGTATAAAAATAGAGCAATTATAACAGATGATACCAGTGTTCTGGGCCATGTTGAGTGGTGATTTAATGTCTGAATAACATGTGTGCTCCAGCAGCATTTCAACCATAGCTGCATGAAACTCTTCTCAACAAAGGAAGTACAAGCTTTGCTCTAGGGCCTTAACACAGTTTCTATGGTCCTGTAACATGGTTTTAGTCTAGCTATGCTGCAAAGATTTCGATGTGAAGAGACTCCAGAATACATTGACACAAAAGTCTAAAAGGTGTTCTTAAAAGGGCCCAAACCATAGGAAACTGAATTAGACAATCAGAGCCAGTTTCCAAGTAGAACTTCAAATGAAGAGACTGTTCAAAGTCCAGAGTAATTCCCAAATTCCATGATAGACAGTGAAACCCTGGATCTGAACCAGAAATAATTCAGAGACTGATATAAAGAATTCCTTATGGAAAATGGATATCTGGCCCACACCCTCTCTCCTCCAAGTTCCACAAATCAAAGTGGCTATGTTTATTCTTTGTACATCATCACATCTGCTCTCTGCCTCCAGCTTCCAAAAGCAATGAAAAGATTCTTATCTCTGAACACTGAGCAACTCAGAGAGTTAGCTACCTGTAGGTGATAACATCAGAGGCTCCTCACAGAGAGCTAGGACCCCTTCACAAACCACCATATCTCAGTGACCTCCACACCTACAGGTGCCGTGCAGAACATCTGTCAGATTGCTGGGGTCCTGATCAATTTAGGAGAAGTTCTAATGAGAAAGGGAAATGAATTAGAATGAAATGGAGAGAAGAGTAGAGGGGAGAATGTTTAAAAAAGATACAATACAGGGGATGACACTGCAACTCAGTAAAAGAAACTGTTAGGGAAAATAAAAGTCTATGTAAATTTTGAAATTAACAAGAGGAGTGAGACATGGAGAAACAGAACAGAAGAGGACTTCTCAGGAGGGAAAGCAAAAAATCATTGAAACTGTCATATGGAAACATACCATTGTAGAAGCTTTCTGTAATACATATGCACAAAAAAGAGTTTAAATGGAGTAACCTATATAGAAGTAATGCTTTTCTCAGATGTCAAAATAAAAACCGAGGACCAGGTATGGGTTTTCTCCCACACAGTTATTGGTTGCTGAGGTCCCGTAGGTCCCCATAACTACTTAGATTATTGCCATTGTTCTTGGTTACACACCACAAACTGATGGCAACAGCCTATTGGTGAGACTACTACACAGCAGAATCATAAGACAGAAAGAACTCAAGCTGATATAAACCTGAAGGTTTCCTTATGATAGCTTTCATATTTCTGGAAGGTGCTGGAAGGTGAGGAATCAAATCCTCAGTCTCACTCAGCTGTGAAGCTGTGTGCTTTAAAAATTAATTCAACTTCACAAGATAGCCCCTATGCCAGGTTCCATTAACTGGAACAAAATTCTATGGATGGATGTCATAAGCCCCAGGGGAGAACCTAGTACTGGTATCCAGCTAAATGGACATAGTAAATAACTGCCTCCTAAATTCTTACCTTTATACCTAGAGACTAGTACAGTTCTCAAGCATTATCACATCCTCTCTGCTGGAAATGCAGTGGTCATTGTGGAAGAGGGTAAGAAAAGAATGTAAGACCCAGAGGGAGTAGAGGACTAGAGCAATACAATGTTTTCTGGACATGACTTGGATATTACACACATAAATTCACAAGAGTTATAACTGCATGCACAAGACCCACACAAGATTAAGCAAGTAAAAATTTAACCGTGATTGAGGGAGGGTCCCATGAAGTCCTACTCTTTTCTTTTTTATTCCCTTTACATTCCAATATCAGCTTCCCCTCTCCTCTCAGTAACTCCTCAAGCTCCATCCATGGGCAAGAACTGTTAATGATACTCTGTTATCTCTGAATACAGGAGCCTAGCATTACTGTCCTCTGAGAGGCTCCACCCAGCAGCCAATGGAAAGAGAAGGAGAGACCCACAGCCAAACATTAGATGGAGCTCAGGAAGTCCTACTCTTAACTGAGGAATTGTTGGCAATTGGTGGCTGCTGGGAAGCAGGAGAGTCAGGTTTGTTCGGGAATTTTGGTGCCTGATGAACTGTGTGTATTCCAATGGATGGCCCTATATCCAAGTACATACTGGCAACACTTTACGTACCCAGTGGGTTTTAAGACAGAACAGAAATTTAGAAGGGAAAAGCAGTGGAGCGTTATAGAAAGAATTGGAGTGGAGGTAGATTTGATAAAAACTCATTTACATTTATACATAGAATTCTCAGACAAATTTTAAAAAGAGAAATCTTTTGGAAAATATGATAACTGGTAAACATGCATACTTAATGTGTGTTGTGAAATGTATAGGAGAAAGAAAGAAAAATAGAGAAGAAAGAACAATAATAAAGAATGCAAAACCACTTGGAGATTGCTGAACAACATAAAGGTGAAAGGAAAAGGAACTCTTAAAAAAGAATGAAAATAGTCTCAAACACTAATGCCCTCCAATCGCCAAGAAAAGGCCATTCTACTCAAGGGTCCAAATATCTGTGAGAATAAAAAAAAATCCCACAATATATGACCCTATGCTGAGACATATTATTAGAAAAGTCTCAAAATAAAAGATGAAAGGAAGCCATAAAAGCTTCCCAACAAAGGACAAAGGTCATGAGGGAAAAAAAAGATGCAACTTCATAGTTTCAAAAGCTCCACTGGATTCAAGAGACAGTGAAGGCACGCTTTCAAGATTCTGAGCAACAAGGGAACTCAGTGCAGACCTTCCCTGATGTAGACAAGGGAAAAACAAAGCAGATAAAGACAGCTGAAGCATCCCAGGATACTAGGCCAGGACATTCGAGACCAGATTTCAGTGGCATTACCTCTAAATAAGCTTTCAAACTCATGAAAGCCCACATGCATTTCCTGGGAACCCCTCCAGGCCGGAACGTGCTACATCTTGCAGTTGTTTGTGCAATTTCATTTAAGGACAAAATCCCAGTCCTACATAGAGCCACCAAGGTCATCTTGTTACTAGGGCTCCCTTTCCCATGAAGTTCATTTCTTTCATGCTCTGGCCCCTTTCTGATAACTGGATTCAGTCTCCCCTGAATTACCAATCTCTATGCATGTTTTAGAGAGGAGTGCACAGGTGCCAAAGTCCGCATGGAGGAAAAACGACAATGTTCAGGTTATCAGACTTAGTGACAAGCACGTTTTTTCAACTGAGCATGGTGGATAACTCCTCCTTTCAAAACTTTTTAAAAAATACATATTTTGTTAATTCTTTCAGAAATTCATACTTTATGTTTTCATTATATTCTCTCCCCTTTCTAACTCCACCCAGATCCATCTTTCCCCCATTTAAGATCCACAAAACACTGTGTCTTTCACCCATCCAGTTATTGCTGCATGGGACCATCACTGAAGTAATGGAGTGTGCTCTACCTAGCCAGGGCCACATTTAAGCTCCTACTAATTTTCTTTGAGGGTCCATGTCTTGGTACACAATTCTTTTGCTCTAAAATCTATTTGAAATCTATAATTCTGAATAAATGTTTAATGTACATGAATTTGGGTCACCCAAACTCCAACCCTAATGAGCCCAAATAAATTCTTTTGTTTCTTAATTTAATTGTGCTTCAGTTTCTCTTCAACAATTGACAGTGAATAGAGAAAATAAAGCTATCTTCAGTGCACAACTCCTCATGAATTGGCAAGTCACTGTTCTATTTTCATAAAATTCTAGAAAGCATGTGCAACCATGAAAATATTATTAAGTTACCACAGGAGGTAAATGCAAGAACTCCTAAAGCAGTTGCTACATACAGCTTGTCTTGGTTAGGCTTTTACTGCGTGAACAGACACCATGACCAAGGAAGCTCTTTAATTAGGGCTGGCTTACAGGTTCAGAGGTTCTGTCATTAACATCAAGGTGAGAAGTATGGCAGTATCCAGGCAGGCATGGTGCAGGAGGAGCTGAGAGCTCTATATCTTACCTGAAGGTTGATAGGAGAGGGCTGACTCTTCAAGCAGCTAGAAGGAGGGTCTCAAAGGCCACCCTCACAGTGATAGTCTTCCTCCAATAAGGCCACATCTACTCCAACAAGACCACACCTCCTAATAGTACCACTCTCTGGGCAAAGCATATTCAAACCACCACACTGTTCAAAGATATCTACTTTAAACTGAAAGGTCAGGTTGGGAAGCTCAAGGAAAAAAAAAAACTCCAGGAAAAAATAGCCAGAAATTGGGAGGAGCCCAAATATCCCTCAAAGGAGGAATGGATACAGAAAATGTGGTATATTTATACAATGGAATGCTACTCAGCAATTAAAAATAATGAATTCATGCTATTTGT
Organism: Apodemus agrarius; assembly: GCA_964023405.1. Taxonomy (NCBI): domain Eukaryota; kingdom Metazoa; phylum Chordata; class Mammalia; order Rodentia; family Muridae; genus Apodemus; species Apodemus agrarius. The sequence continues at coordinate 84,269,494 of OZ030012.1, read as the reverse complement.
AGGTAAATGGTTAGACCTGGAAAATATCATCCTGAGTTAGCTAACCCAATCACAAAAGAATACACATGAAATGCAATCACTGATAAGTGGATATTAATGAGCCCAGAAGCCCTAAATACTCAAGGCACAATTAGCAAGTCAAATGATTCCCAAAAAGAAAGGAGAGGACCCTGGGCCTGTAAAGATTGGATCCAGTTTTGTAGAGAAACCATGGGGGGAGAAGGAATGTTTGAGGAATAGTTGGGGGGAGAGGAATTATGGGACGTATGGTGGGGGGGAACTGGGAAAGGGGAAAGCCTTTGGAATGTAAACAGAGAATATAGAAAATAAAAATTAAAAAAAAAAACACAGAAACAATGATAGGAAAAAAAAAAACCGCCCTTCCAGTTTGCCCTCCAGGCACTGCTGTCCCTAACACTCATTCCTAGTGTTTGTGATCTATTTTATCCCCCAAGGGACTGGATGAAAGAGTTAATACTATTTGATGTAGAGACTGAGATATTAGAAAACTTTGTGAAAGTTTTGTAATTACTTCACCTGAACATAAAAATTATAGTCTTTGGCAAATTGGTTTAAAAAATGTTGGAAACTCAGTGGCTGTTCAAAATATATTATACTGGATTAAATTTTGCTTGCCCAAATAAGCCACCCATACCTTATCTGGGATAATGTATGCATAAATAAATATCACTTAAATAATTTATTTGAACAAATAAATTACACTACAGAGTAGCCATTGAAGGTTTAGTCACAGTTCGCTTTCCTCACTGAAGAGTAATAATGGACTTTAGGCAGGTGGGATAGAAGTTACTAAGTCTTTGTTTTGAATAAATAATAATAATTAGGTGTGCCCATTTATAATCAAAAAATCATACTACTTTTTAAAATAAAAAAATATTTAGTGCTGAGTGTGGTAGCCCACATGGTACTATTATTAATCAGAAAACTAAGGCAGGAGATCACAACTTTGAGAAAAAGCTAAACTACATATGGAGACCTGTTACCGAAAGAAAAACAAGCAGAAGATAAATAAAACCTGTCTGATATCGGCTGTTCAAACACAGGCTGTTCAAACATCTTAGAGGACAATATTTTAAAAAATCACCCAAGTAATAATTTTAGCCAAAAAGGGATGTAAACGCTAAGCTAAAGCAAGCAAAAATCAGTAAGATAACTACAGCAGATGAACTCATAAATAAAGTTCACCAAAGTATATATAATTGACAACAACTTTAGTGATGAATGCATTTCTCCTTGAAGTGAGCAAGGCCTGCATGGTGTTTTTCTCCCAGGACTCTCTGCAGTCCATGTCCCTTGGGCCTCCTCAGCCTTCTCTTCCTCTCTTCAGCAGCTCTAAAAAATTGAACTGGAAAGGGTAAGTGGAGAAGCAACTAAATCTCACACCCTTTCTAGGGGCTTCCTCTAAGAGCCTGCTACCAAGTCCAATAAATAACACAAGCAAGGCAAAACCTTGTCAAGAATTGATGGGATGTTCATACTTAACTCCAAGAGCATGATATCAGTTGTAATAGACATTCATTTATGCAAAATGTGTCTAAGTGCATGTGGGATTTGTATTTTACCCTCTTAGAAGAAAGATGGTTCAAGAAATAGGCAAGGATGTCTGTTGGTATATCACAGAACCTAAACTTAAGAAAATGAAAGTGTGAGTTGTTAAGGTTTATACAGCTTTAAGTGAACAACGATGTAAGTATATTATCTGTCCAATGCTCCTGCAGACGGTCCATAATGGCATGAAGTAGTTAGAGAGCCAGCACAGCCCTGCCCCAGTCTATAATGCAGATTTATGTCTAATAACCTCATAAAATACCACTGGTGCTTTGGGAAACTCTTAAGCTGACGCTTGCTCTCACCTTCTCAATTCTGTTTCAATGCCTTGTTTTGGTTCATCTGGAATTAACAGTCTTCCATACTCTCCCTCTTTATAAGAGAGATTTTATTTTAATTTTATCTGTCCAACAGTGGAGAAGGGAACTGAGTCTTAAAAGATCACCTGGTTCTAGCCACAAATGACTTTATCTTATCTAAAATCATGTGATGTAACTCTAATTCCCAAAGAAAATGGATTCAGTGATGGGACATTTCAGAAACAGTTAAGGCAAAGGGGAAGTCTCCCAACATGACTTTATCACCCGCATGAAAGGGAACAAAGTTGCTCAGTGCTTCTCACTCCATCTGAGGACATAAGATAAAACCATGAGTGGATATTGGCTCCCACCAGGTATCAACCTACCCTGATGGTAGACTTCCCACCTACTAGAATTGTAATAAATTTGTGGGTTTATATGATATTCAGTTTATAATATCATGTTAATATCCCTAACAGCATCAATTTCCCTAATAGCATTTCCATTCTATCTTGGAGAATTGAGGATCTCTTAGGTTCTGCATTGAGGTAAGAATGCTACCATTTTTGCGCTCATTACCTGGGCTTGCAGTTAAATCAGTGGGTCACTCTCATAATACATTGGATTTTGAATAAAGGCTTTCACACATTTAAGAGATGTCTTGTGAGCATTTATCTCAGTTTGTCTTCTAAGCTGGATGGTTGATTGTATTGGTATGATATACAGTACCACAGAGCAGCCCTTGTTCTTATCCTGAGGTCTCTACTAGACTATCTGTGTAACCTTGGCAATTTATTCAATTCTCTATACCCCTGTTTCCTTAGCTATAAAACAAGGCAATAATTACATTCTCAAAGGGCTATGATAAGGATTAATTGAGACAATCCGAGTGCTGAGGCAAGCTCATTAGACCTATTAAGTACCCAATAAACATTCTCTATTAAACTTGGTTCTCCAGCCTTTCGATAAATTTCCTCTGTGCTAAGTTTAGCTTTAGCTAGTTTTGTTTCTAAGAACACTGAACCTTATCTGATTTATCCATCATCTGTCATGTTCTTAGACGAGGACTCTTGGCCCCAGCTCAGTGGACCATGGCCTTAAGTATTCCAAGAGGACAGAGAGAGTCATTACTTAACTCTCTGAGAACAGCTGTTTTGTCACATGGACAATAGGCTTCATTTTTACATGTTTACACCCCTCAGCAAACCTTGAGAAAATTAGAAAAGAAAAAGACTTGATTTCCATTGCAATACAAGAAAGAATATTTGCTTGACAAGATGATAAACATTTTAACATTAAGCCTTATGAATTTTCCTGTTTTAAATCAAACCCTCTTATATTGGCAGCTCACAAGGAAAAAAAATCCCATCAAATACCTTGAGCAGCCAGCTGAAACTGTCTAAAGGGCAAACCATTCAGTACCCATTATATGACTGATTGCTCTGTGTGATCCCATCAGTCCACTGAACAACGGTAGCCTAAATGGGTTAGTTTCCATGCTCAGAAAAAGTGTTTAAAGGTGTACACAAATGGACACAATTATCCCAGAGAAGTTCAGTGACTTATACCGATACTGATACCAAAATAGAAAAGACCCTGCACTTTCACACGAAATATTATTTATAACTTTAATATCAAATTTAAATAATTGTATGACCTTAAAAAATATGTAGAGTGTTTCTACCACCACAGACTTCACTTGGAAGGATTGGTCACCAATCGGAACGGTTTAACAGTGTTATCTGTTTCACTGTTTATAGTGCTATGAATTAGTGTTTCAGACTAGACTGTTCTAGTGCAATTCACGAGGTGATATCTGGCTAGTTAACAATATCAATATGTTCTAACTCTGGATTTGATAAGGTATTAAACTTGAGACACTTTTACACAATATCGTGATTAATTCGCATGTCCTCACAAAGTTTTATTGATTTTTAAGGAACTTCTTCCCTAGGAAAACTTAAAAATGATGATTCAAAATATGAAGGTATTGATAGGAAAATGAAATTGATTTAGCTAAGTATGTTTACTCAGAATCAGATACTAATATTGAAAGTTAAACCATATTTATTTCTAGAAAATCCCTGAAAAAAGCAATGTGCTACTGAGAGCTAGATTCAATCCAATGGTTGAACCATCAATAAAAATTAGAAACTTCATAGATATATGAGAATCCTGAACAAGCTCAATATAATTAGAAGCTTTCTGTATGTTTGTGTGTGCTTATGTGCATTTATGCATGTACAGTTAAAAAGAAGTCACTCTATAATAGGGTTAACAGACACCAAGCTGGGTAGGTAGGAAACAGGGCGAATCTGGTAAGGGGTATAGTGACTATGAGCAAAACACGTTTTATGAAACATTCAAAGAAGCTATTTAAAGACTAGACTAGCAATGATTTAAAAGATAAAGAAGAAAGGTCTAAAAGAATTTTCATGCCTCCTTCAAACTTAGTGTTCAAAAACCGGAAGCCCATAATCGACATGGTTAATTATGTCAACAGACAAAATGCACACACTTTAACCGTGGTTAAATGATTGCAATTCAACTGAATCCTCCAAGCATATGTTCTAAATGTATGACTGCTCTGCTGCATGTGCATGTGCTTGCCAGAAGACAGAATCAGATTCCTTTTTATACATGGTTGTGAGCCACCATGTGGGAGCTGGGGATTGAAGTCAAGACCTCTAGAAGAACAGTCAGTGCTCTTTAACTCTGAGACATCTCTCCAGCCCCATAGTTTTTATTTTTATACTGAGAATAGAAAAAGAAACTTTCTCTGCTTTCTATACATGACTGAATCTAACTAAAACTTAAATATATTTCCTCCTTGTTGTAAGACTACTGTTTAGTTTCCAAGCACTATATAGTCAAATGTAATTATCCGGGAATACCTTGTGTTAAACTTGAATTATAAAGGAGCCATTTCCCTTGTTTCTTCAGAGAATGGTTTATTTCACTTGAAAACAATAGCACTACTTTACTCATTCTCCCACTGCTCAACAAATCAGTCGATGTTTTCCCAATTAACCATTCTCTTCAAAGACATAAAATTCGGAACTCTATGCTAACCCACTTTTAATCCTAGTTTGTTTGAGGTCCAATATATTAAATTCAATTATAAATAATAAATATTTATAGTAATTTACCATGAGCATGGATCATCTAAACTGGATAAATGCTTGGTTTCTGCTGTCAGCACTAGTTAATAATAACCTAGGGGATGCTTTAAATGAAATCTTCTTTTTCTATTCCCATACTCAATCAATATCTTAATCAATGTTCTGTGGGCACATCACAGAAAATTTTTCTTGTCTGTGTTTTGGAAACAAATGTGTGTGTGTGTGTGTGTGTGTGTGTGGGTGTGTGTGCACGAATGCGTGTTTGTGCATATATCAGTAAAAGCAACAGAATAACAGGTCCGGCACCAAACACCAGAAGCCTTGAAAACATTCTTCACTATTGGCACTTTGCTCAAACAACATAAGAACAAGACAGGGCTAGGTGTCTATGCAATACACAGTAGAGTATGAAGCCCAGCGAAAATCAGAAAATCTGTCTCAATTTCCAGTTAACTGTCTGGAGTCCTTTGTCTTCGGCAAAATAAAAATCATCAGTAGGAAAGAAGCTCTTAAAACAGAATGGATTCAGAAAATGTATATTTACAGCATGGACTACTACTCAGCTATTAAAAACAATGAATTCATGAAATTCTTAGGCAAAAGGATGGAACTGGAAAATATCATCCTAAGTGAGGTATCCCAATTACAAAAGAACACTCATGGTATGCACTCACTGATAAGCAGATATTAGCCCAGAAGCTCGGAATATCCAAGATACAATTTATATATCAAATGATGCCCAAGAAGAAGGAAGGAGAGGCCACTGGTCCTGGAAAGGCTCAAAGCAACAGTGTAGGGGAATACCAGGACAGGGAAGCAGGAGAGGGTTGATTGGGGAACAGGGGGAGGAAAGAGGGCTTATGGGACTTATGGGGAGGGGAGAGCCAGAAAGGGTAAATCATTTGAAATGTAAATAAAGAATATATCTAATAAAAATGAATTAAAAAAAACACTGTTCTGTGGCAGTTTTCATTTTTCTCAGTGTGGCAGGAAGCTATGGCCCTAGGAAGGTGAGAGCATCAGAATGTGGTGCCTGCTAGTGTTAGAGTCTGCCTGTAGGACTGAGCTGTGAAGACGATTAGACCTGCAAGTGTTTTATTGAGTCTAATTCTGTGAGACCAGGTAAGGGAGTGCAGAAGAATGTCTTTGAGCCGACTTACTCAGTGTCCTGAGTGGAAAAAGCAGTTTTCTATGGATCACTCAATAGACCAATCCCAGCCTCTTCTTTGAGTCACTCAAGTCCTGGAGCACAAATTAGTCTTTATGCTGGTATTTTAGACCTATTAGAGTCTTCTGCTTTGGAGCAATCATAGGCATAACTTTTAATACCAAATGTTAAAGCTTATATATTTGTCCAATCACAGTGCTGTCTTGTACCAATAATAGCCTTGTAAATTAGACCAATCACTGCTTTATGTTCAGGCAGCAATCAAAGCCATCCCTCTTCTAGACCACAAGGCTAATAACAATGGTTTCCTCTGCTCTAGGTGGGATGGTTCTCAGTGAACTCACTGAGGCCTCTGATAACAAAACATCTAGTCTATTTGTCTAGCAGAGAGGGCACTTCCAGGGCCTAGGACAATCAGCTATTATTTTCTCAAGGTGTCTAGGAATGTTCCAGAAAGTATAAGAAATAACTCTGCTGGCTACTTAACTGAATCCTTTTGGGCAATGAGGTTAAGACAGCAAGGGGGAATTCAACTGTTGCCCACTGGGGACTCATATTGCCCCTCCTCCCTCTGTACACAGTTTTTGCTATTTTCAAGAAAATGAACATGAGAATTGGACTTTAAAAAATATGTAGGGAAATTTTCTTTAACACTGTTAGTGGTTTTAGAAGATTTTAGGAGCTCTTTGCCATTACTGACCACCTGTCTAAGGCTCCACAGAGAAGTGAATCCTCTCATTGATCTAATGCCTGCCCAACTACATAGGTGTGAGGGGAGCCCTACCCAAGCAAGCCCGCCCTAGACTGTCAGCCAACAAAGTCATGAGTTAAATAAATGTTTCCTTTTTTTTTAAGGCAACCTTTAAGACAGTATTTTTTAATTGGATTTTTAAATTTACATTTCAAATGTTATCCCCTTTCACGGATTCCCCTCCAGAAGTCCCCTATCCCATCCCCCCTTCCCCTGCTTCTATGAGGGTGCTCCCCCACCCACCCAGCCACTCCTGCCTCCCAGTCTTGGCATTCCCCTACACTGGCATTCAAGACTTCACAGGAACAAGGGCCTTTCCTCCCATTGATGTCTGACAAGGCCATCCTCTGCTACATATGAGGCTGGAGCCATGAGTCCCTCTGTGCTGAGCCACCCCAAGTCAACTATACCTGTACAGAGAATATCCTGTGTGTTGTATGGCTGTGTCACCTGTCAATTAACAAGCCTATGGCCTATGGATTAGGCAGGAAATAAAAGGTGGGCGATCGGGAGGAGAAAGAATTCTGAGCAAAAAGGAAGCAGGGAAATTGGCCAGAAAGCTATGACAAGACAGATGCATGGTACCTAAGCAGAGATAATCAGCCACATGGCAGAATGTAGGCTAAAATAAATGGGATATTTTAAGTTACATCTAGTCAGAGAAGACCCTAGCTAAACAGTCAAGGTAACTGTAAATATATTTTGAGTCTGAGTTTTGTTTCAGGGAGCCTGGGGCTGGGAGGAAGAACCAGGACTTAATTTCAATACATAAAAGTGAATGCAGTGTTTCTTTGTAAGCACCTACTCTCTGATGAATCAAAATGGCTTTTCCTTAACTATACCAGCTTATACTGCTAGGTTTTACTAAATCATAAATACCATGTAAGACTGGACAATGCAATGATTCTAAATGGCTGGAATAATTCCCAGTTTAAAGGAAGACTTGTTCTATTAATTAGGTAATAATTAATATTCTAAGTACTCTTTCATCAATGAATAAATAACGAAATATAATATATATATTAGAATAGTATTCATCTGTAAGAAAAAAATATATAAAACTTGAACTTTGCAGGTAAATAAATGAAACTAGGTAAGAATGTATTGACTGAGGCAATCCTGATCTGGAAAGACAAATACTGCATATTCTCTCTCTTCAGTCTCATAGATCCAAGTTTTCAGATATGAGTACATATCCTGGAGTAAACACAGAAACAAGGAAAATAAATAGATATCATTTCCAGTGGGGGGGTGGGAGGCCAATAAATAAGGGAATAACAAACTAAGAGTGGTCTGATTTGGGAAATAGAAAGGGAGGAGCCCTAATTAGACTGGAGGTGGAGAGATAGATGAATACAGCAAGAGGGGAGTAAATGACAGTAAAAATATCCAAAAAAATCTTAAAGACATATATCGTTACTGTTTACTGAACAAAAAGTCCTATAATACATCTAAGTCTTCATATGAATATCCATATATAGTTTAAATAAACTTTTCTTATCTGGACTAACAATGTTTCCTCCAAGAGCCAAAAGTCACAGAGTAAAACCACCAACATCAGGCCCGAGAAGCACACAACAAAACCACCAACATCAGGCCCGAGAAGCACACAACAAAACCACCAACATCAGACCCAAGTGTTACTGGTCAGGGCTGTCCAAGAGACTGCACAAACATTGTTACTGTTGATTGCCCTTGGTTGCCCCCGAAAAGTGCAGGCCACATACCTATTGCTGAAGATCTCGTGAACTTTGACATGGAGAGCAAAGGACTCTGAGATGAAACCAATCAGAAAGCTTCCTCTTTGAGAATTAGCTTCATTATGCCAGAAAGCACCGTACAATTGTGCATAATCTTCAGACCCAGCTAGATAGGTTAATTGTGGTAATATTTAAGGCTATTAAGTAAATGAAAGTTAATACTTTTAAGAGTAAAGGCAGTTGATTCATAAAGCATTGTAAATGAAACAATTTTAAGAATAATGTTGGGAACAGAATTTTAATGACTCTTGACTATGGGTTTACATCTAATTGTGTAGTAATTAGAATAGTCAGATGTTAATGATGTTATTGTGTGAAATGTGTGTCTAAGACTTAGGTGGAAAACTGATGGCAAAGGAGAATTTCAACTGAAGGAACCCGGGGTTGTCTTGCCAACATTAGGCTTACAATCACCACTAATGATTAGATAGTAGAGAAAGAAACCAAGGGTCCTCATTCAATATTCAGTAATGTAGAGTACTCCTTCACTTCACAGCAGGACTAAATCACCAACTGCCCTCCATTAACTCATCAGTCTTCAAATTAGTATGAGAAGTATTCTAGTTCAGACTACTGTGGGATAGAATCCATTTTTTCAGGGAAAATATGAGTACTTTCCTTTTTATTCCTTTTAAAGATTGTTTTTATAATTTATATGTAGAAGTATTTTATTTACATTTGTGTTTGCCTACTTCATAAGTGCATGTCTTGTGTCCAAGGAGGTCAGAAGAAAATGTTGGAATTTCCGAAAATGGAGTAATGGAAATGGTGGTTATGATTTGGCATGTGGATGCCATGAATTACACCTTGGGCTTCTGCAAGAACAAGTGTTCTTAACTGCTGAGCCATCACTTCTACCCCTTTACCCTTTTTACAGGGACCTAGAGGAAAATTTTAAGATTTCCTGGTCATTTTCAAACAGATATCTAGAAGTGTATTATTTTTTAAAAGTTGCCAACTCAAACAACACAATTTGTCTGTATTTTTCAGACTCCCTTACAGATTACTATGGGCAAATTTAATCAAAATTCAGCTAAAAACTGAGACATAAAGTCCCAGACTCAGCATCACAAAGTGCAGAGCGGTAATTTAGAATAGAAATACAACTATTAACGGTCAGTAGTGTAACTTTTTGACTATAGAACATCTTGATCCACAAAGAACAATTTTACAATTTATAAAGCAATGTCGGATATCTACCTTCAGGAATGAGACTATATTCCATTTTTGGAATGTTTTCCCACAATGAAGACACAAATCTCAACTGTCATTTATTTCGTTATCTCTTGACACAAAGACACACAAATACACACATAGACACTTTTTGTTTGTTTCTAACTTTTTCAAATGTGGAACCCCCAAGACTGACCTCAAAATTACAATTCTCCTGCCCCAACTCCCAAGTGCAAGGGATTACACAGAGGCTGGTGCCACTGGCTGAACATCCTGTTAATCTCTGAACGACAGAATCAGGGGCAAGTCTAGGCACAATTTCCCTCAAGTCCATTCACTAACTCATCGTAACTCCCAATAACCTATGCACCAAGTTATAAAGCTGAACATTAGAAGCAATCTTCACATAAAATTGTAAAAATAAAAGACAATTTTTATTTTATATGTTCGCACATAACAAAGGAAACCTGAATAGCTACAACTGTAGAATTTGCTTATAGACACAGAAACTATACATCTCTTGCTGATATTTGTCATTTCTCTTTTCTAGAGGCCACCTTCCTCCCCTTTGAAGATGACCAGTGCCTTCAGAATTACTGAAGCATCTGAAACCCCAGTGTTTCTGCCCATGCACTTTGAATTGCTACAATGTCCCATTGACATTCATTAACAGCTCTAGTAGCCCACAAGATGTCCCATTTTCCAACAGGGTTCAACATACCCATCAGGTAATAACAACACAAATTCCAATACTAACTTGAAGCAAACACTTCAGGGGATATGGTAACTTTCTAAAGTAGACAGCTGTCATCTTGATTTTCAAATGGGGATCCTAAATGGGATGATTGTGTATCCCCGAGTGATGCTGTAATTTTCTTGAAGAATTAAGGTTGTCTAATCTGCAACGCTCAGGGTGATTGTAGTGGGAATAAAAGGCCCTACATGGGTTATTAAGTAGAGTAATGGAAGGAACCATTTCCATCCCAGGGAAATAAGTGCCCTGGGACAAACACCCATGAGTTACAATAATCAGAATAACAGGGAAAGAAATAGTGAAAACAATTGCAGTCTGATCAATTTTAAAATACTCTGACCTTTTGTTCGCTCATCCTCACAATAAGTGATGTAGTTATATTTACCAGGGAGAATATCTTTTTATCTAGAGAATACTTTTAACACAATGTTTCTGTCTCTGGTTTAGCAATCTTTACATACACCAACCAGTTTGTGAAATTCTGAGTAATAACTTCCAGAAGAATGACATGCAAATCTTAGTGCTATCTGAAATCAAAAATAGAAGCATATGTCCTAAATACTCCCTGTGACCTGTAAACCTAATTGGGAACTTCACCTACTTCTCTAGGCTAGAATATACCAACTATCAGAGGGAAAAACAGTCGGAGCATCAAGGAGGTCCCATGCTCTCCAGCTTTGCCTGTTTCAATTGCTTGTGACCTAGAATATATTTATAAGTTTGTAACTGAGTAAGATCTCTGACTGCTGCAAATCCAACACATCAAATATTTTAGGTCATCTCATATTACTTTACTCTTAGGTCCATATATCATAGCTATTGGAAGAACAACATCATATGCACTTCTCCCTAATTCAAGTGTTATACTTTAACCACCACATAGATACACATAGTGAAATTCATTTTCAGAGTACAAAACTAATTATAGATATCTTATAAATAAAATGCAGTTCAACTTGTAGTATAGTAAAGTGGAAGTCATTATGCAGGGTAGTAAAGCATGTCTGTCTTATTTCATTCAATTTAACAATAATTTTTAAAAGGAGCATGACATGTGCAGACAGAGGAGCAGATAGGAAGCTCTGTGCCCTAGGACCTGACTACTCACACTCTCTGGGATCATTTAATAGTGAGTTTGTTTTTTAAATGAAGATCTATATACCATTGAGGAAAAACCAATTGACAGGTATAGATTCTGATGAAGGACTACCTGCCACCCATTGATTCTTCCAGGGAGCAAGATAAGGCTTAGGGTTAGATGTCTATTGATTTCCCTAAGCATTCCCAAGGGTCAAACCTGCCTTTTATAATTGAATGGATAATTCATCGATGCCATAAATAAATTCACTAAATTATCAACTTATGAACATGAGTAAACACTGCCTAATTGTATCCACTGATATTTGAAAATATAATCAGTTAGTTTCCTACTGGGGAATAGTCATGAAAAGTGTCTCTAGCATCATTTATGATTAATTGAAGAAACATATTAACACTGAACTCTTTCTGAGGCAGTGGCTATCACCTGTACTACACAGATCTAACTGGGAAAAATCTAGATGGAAATAGTGTTGCAGAAAATAATATATCAGAACTCATTCTGACAGGGAGATTTGTCAAATCCAAATCAGTGCAGTTTGTAGACCTTGAATGATTAGCTGTCTCTGTGCTAATACCTAAAGACCCATGTGACAATCATGAATCAAAGCTAAGTTGCCAATGACTGCATTGTCACATCTCTAGTTAGAAAGCACAGGCATAATCAAACACTGTGATAAAGTGTAGATGATTAAATATATGTATATATATATATATATATATATATATATATATATATATATATAGAGAGAGAGAGAGAGAGAGAGAGATAGCATATATAGATATATAGAGAGAGATAGAAAGAGACAGAGAGAGACAGAGAGATAGAGAGTATAGAGTATGTGCATTAGTCTAAAAGTTTAGAAGAGGATATTGTGTGCTGAAAAACAAGAAAATTTAATGGGGAAATTGGGGACCTAGTTATTGGGAGGAACAGATTCAGTAGTGGTCCTCTTAAAACTATACCAAACACATGAGATGCTGGTCTGATGTTTCTACCAAACAGAAATTGAAACTAACAGTCCACACCATCAACAAATACCTCCTATACTAGAAGAAAAATATGACATTTAAAATTAGGGTCCATAGTTAGGAAATAAGAGCAAAAAGCCTCAGTGCTTCCATGACTGTTTACTGACACATGAGTTTATAATAGCCAGAATCTGGAAAGAACCCAGATTCCCTCAACAGAAGAATGGATCCAGAAAATGTGGTACATTTACACAATGGAGTACTACTAGGGCTATTAAAAACAATGAATTCATAAAATTCTTAGGCAAATGGATGGAACTAGAAAACATCATCCTGACTGAGGTAACCCAATCACAAAAGAACACACATGGTTATGTACTCACTGGTAAGTGGATATTAGCCCAAAGGCTCAGAATACCCAAGATACAATTCACAGACTACATGAAGCTCAAGAAGAAGGGAGACTAAAATGTGGGTGTTTCAGCCCTTCTTATAAAGGGGAACAAAAACCTCACCATAGGAAATATGGAGACAAGGGTAGAGCAGACACTGAAGGAAAGGCCATCCAGAGACTCCCCCACCTGGGGATCCATCCCATATATAGTCACCAAACCCAAACACTATTGTGCATGCCAAGAAGTGCATGCTGATAGGAGCCTGATATAGCTGTTCCCTGAGAAGGTCTGCCAGAGCCTGACAAATACAGAGGCAGATGCTCACAGCCAACCACTAGACTGACCACTGGGTCCCCACTGGGCTCCCCAATGGAGGAGTTAGTAAAAGGACTGAAGTAGCTGAAGGGGCTTGCAAGACCATAGGAAGAACAACAATATCAACCAACCAGACCCCCCAGAGCTCCCAGGGGCTATACCACCAACCAAGGAATAAACATGGAGGGACCCATCACTCCAGCAGCATATGTAGCAGACGATGGCCTTGTCAGGCATCAGTGGGAGGAGAGGCCCTTTGTCCTGTGAAGGGTGGATACCCCAGTGTAGGAGAATTCAAGGGTGAGGAGGCAAGAATGGGTGGGTGGGGGAACACCTTCATAGAAGCAGGGGGAGGGGAGAAGGGATAGGGGGTTTCCAAGAATGGAACCTGGAAAAATAAATAAATCTTTGGAGGTTTGGTAGAATCTTGAGCTAAAACCATAAAGAAAAAGCTGGAGTAAGGTCATCAGCAGCAATGTCATGGGAGTCAACATGTGATTCACACCTCATTCTGCCTTCCAAATGCCACATGAAGGAACCCAAGGGAAGGAACTATCTCAAAGCAAAAGAGTTGCTAAAAACTTTTAGAAAGGAAGTCAATAGCTTTCCAACTTCTCCTATAGTAATATATATATGTATATATATATATATATATATACATATATATATGTATATGTATATATATGGGATTTAATAGGACAATAATTATCCTTTGTTATCTTAAACAAAAGCAAACAAACAAAATAACCACAATCTGATCATGTATATGGCAACTGAGTACATGGGCTAGCAGACAGCAGCATTTGTCTACTGGTAACAATAAAATGACAAATAGAGGTGGGAATGGGGGAAGAGGACAGGAAAATGCCAGATTCTTGCATTGCTTGAATACCCTGCTCAGTTGCCCAGTGAGTGCCCTTTGCAGTCCTCCTGTCAGCTTATGAGAGTGAACAGAGAAGAGTAGATGATATAGGCTGAGTAGGTGCTGCACACCAGCACTCCACCAGCCAATGTGGTACTGACATGGCTCCAGCCAACTCTACCTCTGTCATAGTTTAAACACTCACTTGTCCTGGCTGGTTTTTGGTTGGTTGATTTGGTTGTTTTGTTGTTGTTGTTGTTGTTGTTGTTGTTTTTGTCTTTGATTTTGTTTTTGTTTTTTCAACCTGATGCAAACCAGAGTTATCTAAGAAGAGGAACCTTAAATGAGATAATGCTTTTATTAGATGACTTGTAGACAACTCTGTGGACCATTTTCTTAGTAAATGGTTAGCATGGGAAGTGGATGGTGCCACTGTTGGACAAGTGGTCCTGGGTTGTACGTGAGAAAGCTGGGCAAGCCATGAAAGGCAAGTTAGTCAGCAGCACTACTCTAGATCGTTTGTATAAGTTCATGCCTACAGTTCCTGCCTACAGTTCCTGCCCTAGATTCTTTCAGTGATGGAGTGTGACCTAAGAGTTAAGAAGAAATAAGCAAACCATTTCTTCCCCAAGTCGCTTTTGGTTTTGGTGCTTTGTTAAGCCAATAGAAACCTCAACTAAGATTTTGCTGTTATATACCATTTTTTTATTCCTAACATTATTTTTCTCTCCTGTCTTTTAATTGGCTGCCATTAGCAGAAGATAGTATTGTTAGATCCTAAAAGAAATTAGTCTGAGCTTTAGTGACCCTTTCAAGAATACTTTGCCCTAGCTTTATTGATCCTTTCAAAAATAATATCTCTGATTTCTGTTTCTTAGTTTTTCTTATCATGCTTAAATTTTCCTTTGTATTATGTTGGGTTTATTTTGGTCTTCCTTTCCTAAATTCTTAAACTGAGTTTTTAGCGTATGATTTTTTTTTCAGCTTTGACCTTTCCCCATAAGAAAATAATGTACTATAACTCCTATAATTCCTTGATTATTATTATTCATCTATACATGCCTTAATAAGTAAATATTTCATTTTTAATTTTGTTTTCTATCTTATTTTTCTTTGATCCATGAGTTTATGATACATGGCTTTTAAATATCTAAAAGTATAGCCTTATATGGTTATTTTATAACATTTTAATACATGCTCATTTATTTCCATTAATATAGCTAAAATGGTAACACAAAAAAAGATTTCACATTGTTCAATCTACAATTATGTTTTCATCAGAATGTAACTTTCCAATGTTTTATAATTTGTTGAATTTACAGACTATTATCCTGAAAGCTGGACAAAATGAGATGCACCACATCACATAAAAAAGCTGGATCCTTTGAGAATGATAGCAGATTTCTCAACAGAAACTCCAAAAGCTGGGATAGGGCTCATTGAATATAAATTCTGAAACATGATCACTGTTGACACAGATTACTGTGGTCATAAAAGCTATCTGTCCTTCATTAAGTAAAGAGGAAGAGAAATTTTCTTTGATAAACATAAATGGAAGGAATTCATGACAACTAAGCCAGAACTACAAAAGGCACAGGAAGAAAGACACATTCAACAGGCCAGAGGAGAGAGTTGTCTACCCTAGAACACTGGAAGAAAAAAAAAACAGATGAGAATTAGGAAATAACCAAATGTTACAAAACCAAGAAAATTATAGAAAACTTTCTGTAATGCCTCTGAATATTAGAGATTCAGGTTCCCAATCAAAAGACACAAAACAGCAGACTAGATTAAATAACAAGGTCCAAGAAATTTACCTTCAGTTATAAAGTAAAATAGCCTTGGGGTAAAATAATTAGCCAAGATAATCCCTGCTACTGGTAATATAAAGCAAGCATTGACAGAAGCTCTACTTTCCTACAAAACTGACTTCACACAAAAATCACACTATATATTGATTTGAGGAACTATCTATCAAGAGGATACTACAGATCTAAACATTCTCGCCCTGAATAATAGCACATATAGTTTTTGATAGTCATTTTGTAAATCTTTATAAAACTAAAGTATTTTGATTATCCAGTTTTAAAGCACATGGTTGACTAAATAATCATAGATCAAACTTCTTCATGGAAATGTTAATATCTTAAACTTTTCCTAATTTTTTGAGTAACTTTTCTTTGTAAGAATGGTGAATAGTGGTTTGTATACCCAATGAGACAATACTGGAGAAAATTAATTTGTCATTTGTTAGCATCTATCAACTGAAGACAGTAATTGAGTTAGAGATATTTGTTAGCTTGTGTTACTTCTCTCAGTACTGAGATCCCATGCCCGGCCCTGTGCCGGCCCTGTGCATGCTAGCTACCATAGTCTCTGTAAGTTCATATGTGCATCAGTCCTCCTGTATGTAGAAGGCCTTGTTTTCTTGATGTCTTTCATCTCCTCTGGCTCTTACAATCTTTCAACCTCCACTCCCAAAGGGTTCTGTTGTTTCTATTTTATGTTTTTATGTTATTTCTATATGTGCAAATGTGTGTGTCTGCATACACATATACATGTATGTATGCATATAGATATACATATACATAAACAGATACAGATAGATACATATACTGATACAGATACAAATAGGGATACAGATACGAATACGGATACATATGTTTCTTAAGCCTTTTCTTTGGCTCTTTTAATGCTGTGTGTTTTGTCCTATCCTGCCTTGTTTGTTTTCATTTTTCTAATTTTACTTTATTAGTGTTTTTAGATGACTGTTTATAATCTATTTAGAGAAAAGAAAGAAAGAAAGAAAGAAAGAAAGAAAGAAAGAGAGAGAGAGAGAAAGAGAGAAAGAGAGAAAGAGAGAAAGGAGAAAGGAGAAAGGAGAAAGGAGAAAGGAGAAAGGAGAAAGGAGAAAGGAGAAAGGAGAAAGGAGAAAGGAAGGAAGGAAGGAAGGAAGGAAGGAAGGAAGGAAAGAAGGAAGGAAGGGTATGGATTTTTGTGGGAAACTGGGGAGGATCTGGGAAGAGTTGGGAAATGGGAAACCTTAATAAGAATATATTGCATTAAAAAATCTACTCTATTTTAAATGTGTAATGGTAAAGCCCATATCCTTCAAGTGATGCTGAATTGTACCTTGTTTTAAAGAGCAATCATTAGGTACATGTTAGCTGAAACCTACATTTCCTGGTTGAATTGAATGTTTCCTGCAAAAGTTCAGTGATGGTTTTCCTTTTAGGTTTGTGCTTTCAAGTCTACTTTATAAGGATTGGTTTTAAGAGCTGTGTTAGTTGATATATTTCTGACAGGTTTTCCCATCCATTTGTGCCCCGTTGCCTTTTGTGTCTTTATGTTTCAGCTCTGCCTCTTATGCAAAGCAGTTTTAATTGATTTTTGACAAAGAGTGCCCTTTGTTAGTGAGATGGGATACGTATTCATCCTAGCGTCTCATTCTGTACTTTCGCTTTGATTCGTTATCTCCTTTATTCATCGCTGATCTCCCTACCTTATGTGGACTGAATTTGCCTTTCACATCCCATTGTTCTGTTTTCCTTCAGGTTATCCTACTTGTGTTCAAAGATATATTTAAGTCTGCATAAATTTCAAAAGTAATCAGTGGCTTTGTTTTCTTGGAAAAACAATGTAAACTGCTTAGAATGATTTTACAGTCCCACTACTCTCACAACGTGTTTGTTTTTTTTTTTTAAGTATTTCAATTCCAGTTTGATTTTAATCAGATTAATCAATCCAAAAATTAAATATCTTGTCTATAAGTCAATAATATTTGTCCAAAATGGGAAAGTTGCTTTTATGACTGTCCATTGGTAGTAAACTCTCATTTGTTGACTTAAGTCAGTGCTTTTATTTCAATGTCACTACTGAAACTTTTATGAGCTGAATATCTTCTCAGCTCATCAGAGATATTTGCACCATTGTCTTTCTGCCTCTATACATGTTGAAACATTAACAGTTAGATAATAACTTTAAGGTAATCAGTGTTCTTTCTCTAGAGAGTTTTAAAATATTCTGTTTTGTCTCCTGCATTCATTGATTTTACTAAAATTTGTCTAACCGTAGAAGTGTCTTCAATGCTTTTTCTTGAGAAACACATGTCTTTCTGGACCTAAACACTTGTGTGTATAAGTTCTATGATAAAGAAAACATCATGTCTCCAGCTGAAGTCCTTTTAGACATGACTAAGCTGTCTTCTGTGAGCATTTTATGCTATAATCACAATGGAAAATCTTTTGCATGCATTTGTCTCTCATTGCTTGATTCTGAATAATCTTCTCATTTCCATTTTAATAATTATATCTATAACTTTGTTTTTGTTTTTTTAATTTTTATTTTCTATATTCTATGTTTACATTCCAAAGGCTTTCCCCTTTCCCAGTTCTCCCCCACCATATGTCCCATAATTCCTCTCCCCCCTCCAGCTATTCCCCAATCATCCCCCCCCTATGATTTCTCTGTTCTGGGTCTACAATACTGGATCCAATCTTTACAGGCCCAGGGTCCTCTCCTTTCTTCTTCTTGGGAGTCATTTGACTTGCTAATTGTGCCTTGAGTATTTAGGGCTTCTAGGCTCATTAATATCCACTTATCAGTGATTGCATTTCATGTGTATTCTTTTGTGATTGGGTTAGTTCACTTAGGATGATATTTTCCAGATCTAACCATTTACCTACAAATTGCATGAGTTCATTATTTTTAATTGCTGAGTAGTACTCCATTGTATAAATATACCACATTTTCTGTATCCATTCCTCTTTTGAGGGATATCTGGGCTCCTTCCAATTTCTGGCTATTATAAACAAGGCTGCTATAAACATAGTGGAGCATGTGTCTTTATTGTATGCAGGGGAATCCTCTGGGTATTTGCCCAGGAGTGGTATGCCAGGGTCCTCTGGAAGTGACATGCCCAATTTTCTGAGGAACCGCCACACTGATTTCCAGAGCGGTTTTACCATTTTGCAATCCCACCAACAGTGGAGGAGAGTTCCTCTTTCTCCACATCCTCACCAGCACTTGTTGTCTCTTGAGTTTTTGTTTTAATTTCTAGATATTATTGTTTTGATTTATTAAAAGCATATTATATTCCTTTTTTTTAACCTAAATAAGTCTGCCTGATGAACTGTGACAACTCTCATTCCCTGAGCATACTTTTAGTTTCGTCTTTTATTCTTTAAATATTGTACGCTCATTTTATACAGGTCATCTCATGCTTCCCTCTCCTCTAGTGTCTGATTATATATATTATATTATATATATATAATATTATATTATATATCTGATTATATAGTCTTTTATATCTGCAGAATCTGGCTGGCCCTTGGTTATGCTTATATTACTCTACTGAAGTTTGCCTGTCATTATATCTGGTGATGAGCATTGAGTTTGTTTCCACATTGTCCATGATGCTTAGGAAGACATGCTAGGGTGATTTGCAGATGTCCATCATTGATGTGTCTAGCCATAGGAGGACATTTCTCATATGCAAACTCTGACACAATAGTGTGCATCACCTTTGCACTATTTGCCTTTGCAAAGTGTACAAACCTAGCTGTTGTTGGGGTTGCTTTTAGAAAAATCAATACTTGATACTGGTTGAGTTTCACCTTTTTTTACAATGCTGTGGGTTATAAAATCACTACATGATTGGTTTTGTTTGTATTTTTCTAATCACAACAGTAGATCATACCATTTCAAAATTGAATAAGCATAAATAGGTTTTATAGCTTTGGTTCATTTTCAAAAACAAGAAAAAAAGTTTAGTATTAGTAGAGCAGCGTATTGTTTTCTACTGACATTTCTAGTAAAAACTTATGCCTGGCATTATTGGCTGGAAAGAGATATGCTTGTCTTTTAGAAGTAACATAGTCACAAAGTTTTTGCTTTGTGACAACCATTATTAAATATTTAGGGATGCTAAGAAATATTGTTCTCAGTCCTCCCTTCTTCCCCCAATCTATATTCTTTTTAACAGTTTTGTTTTTTGAAACCATGCCAAGGAGTGTCATAGTAGGTGGTAGGAAAAATTACTTGTACACATATGGTCAAGTGCCTTCTGAAAACCAAGATGCCATACATAATCACAACTCATTTTTTTAAAAGTCATGAGGGCTTAAGTGAAAAGAAAGGAAAAAATAACATAGACAATTTTGCTAACTAGATTTTCTGTTTAGAAACTAAGGCCAACATTCTTGATTTTAGGCCTGAAAGAACCATCCATCTTGTAAATGCCACAGGATAAGGTGCTAAAGTGCAAACGCCAAAACTCAAGGCATGCTCCAGCTCTAGCAGTACATCAGGCTTTGCAAACAGGATTATGATTGGCGCGTAGACTTCAGGGGAGGGAGAAAAGATCCCAAAGCAACAATCAGTTCTGCTATAATTAACATAGTTACAAACAAATTAACTACAGTACAAACTGTCAGAACTTCTTTCTGGCTCCTTAGTGAGACACATCTGATTTCATAAGATGCCTGCACACCTTCAGTGATTTCCATAGTAGAATCTAAGAACTACAAATTTTTATTTCCCCTCTCCCAAATCTGAGAGGACTCAACATAATATATGTGAACAGAACTGTTCCATATGGCATTTAGTAAACCCAAGGTCATCCTGTAACTATTTTCTTTAGCAGCAACCAGTAACAAGTTAGTAAGTGAAACAGCCTATTGAGAGGTCTACTGTGAGCAACAATTATTTGCTGGCTCTCATAAAAATTCTGTGATTTCACACATGATATTATGATGGGTTCTGCAAATGGATACTCTGATTGTCTTAGAGACTCTGAAAAAGAACAAGAAACAAGCCAAAAGCATTAGTCACCTTGCCAGAATAAAAGAATGCTTGTCAATTACATAGAAAGCATACAATGTGTGTTTCACAATGATTGTGAAATTCAAGGCCATTTCTTTAGTAATAAACTGAATGTTATTGTAAATAATAAGGGTGTCAGTTAGAAAAATAATGACACTTAGCAAGCAGGTAAAAAATTTCCAATTTCTGCAAAGAATTGTTAGATTCCTTAGCCTACCTATGGTCCTCAGTAATTGTCACCAAATAGTCCTTCATGTGATTAGCTGTAAAAATCACACAGGTTTATTTAGAGAATGAGAAGCATAGGCTGAGTGCATACCTGTGTCCAAAAGCTGTATAGAGCTGTAGAGAGCATACAGGAGACACTGTTGCTAAGCAACAGACTGCCCTCCTAACTGCTGCCAGCCATTTTCAAAAGAAAAAAAAAACCTACTGGGTGACTACAAAAAGAATCCAAGAAGGTATATATATATATATATATATATATATATATATATATATATATATATCCAATATTCAATCACGCCACAAAATTGGAAACTTGAAAAAAGGCCCAGATTCATTTGCAGGCTGCTTTTGGGGTTAAGAAGCATTTTTCAAGTAATCTCAGATTTCATTTTCATAACATCTTATAAGACAGAGAAGGACCTGCTATTTTCATTTCACTAAAAAGAAGACCATGACCCAGTGAGGTTACATTCCTCTTTCATTGTGCGTATACCATTCAAACCAGGTTGTAGGGACTTATGTCCAGTTATTTCTCCCACATGTCTTTTTTTTTTCTAGAACAAATGTGACTTTGCCAAGGAAGCAGGGAATCTACAGTGACATCTATAGATGCAAGGTGAAGAATAAACAAATTACAGATAACTCCTTAAACATTATATCCCAATAGTCTGCTAGATAAAATGTTGTTTGAACATTCAAAAATTACATAGATACTAGCAATGAATAAAAATTAGGAAACATGTATTTGGGTGTCATTATAAAATACTGCCATACATTGTACTAAACTCATCTTTGGAAGGAAATGTTTTATTCAATGTCTACATGTTCATATTATCTTTCTTAAGTTAATAAGATTAACCTACAGATTTTATATTTTTATTTCTCATTATTGTCCATATGTGTACACGTGTATGTACAAAAGTGTAGTTGTATGTGTGCCATGAGGAATGGGGATCTGAAGACAAGATGGACCAGATGTGCCATCCTATGAGGAGGAACTGGAGCAGCATCAAGATTAATATATAAAAGAAATCATTTTGCAAAGAAATATTTGTAGGTCTTCCTCACTCAAACTTGGTCTAACAGCCAAACATATACAGGAAAAGTTTGCAAACTTTAAGTGTGAAAGGTGGTGTTGTACAAAAGTACCACAGAGGCTTGATTTAAAGTTGATTCTACTAGCAACCATTAATTCATTGCAAATAGTTCTTCATGCTAGAATTTTCTTTTTAAGATTAAAAAGCGCTGTTTGTGTGTATGTTGGCAAGTGTATGAACACAGGTTCTCAGCTTGGGGAGGCAAGCGGCACTGTATTCTACTGTAACCACTCTCAGCTGGAGTTATACGTGATTGTGGGCTACTAGTCATGAATCTGGGAATCAAACTAAGGTCCTCTGCGAGGGCAGTATACGATCTTAATCACTTTTCCATCCTTGTCCTAGAAACTTCCGGCTTGTTTGATGTTTTTTGTGCAGGTTACCACACAGATACTACGAGTTCATTATACAACAGCCACATTATAATAAGAGGACATTGCATGGCCCTGCCGCCAATCTCCTGGAACTTACATGTCTTCAGACCCTTCTTTCACAACATCCCCTGAGCCTTTCAGGGAGATGATATAGATATCTCATCTGGGGCTGAGCACTAACAATCACTTTCTCTTGGGAGTATAACTACTACCAGTGCAATAGGAAGCTTTTCAGATCAAGGTTGCAAGGAGCACAAATCTTTGGATATAAACATAAGTATTTTAGAAGGCCGTTTAACAACCTGATGACTAAGAAAAATCAACATTGCCTTAGGGCCTACAACTTCCCTAAACATGGATGGTTGACAGGGATAAACTTATTTCTGAGGAGCAGAAATAAAATTAAATGAATAGACTAGTTGGTTGCCTCCATAAATGTCAGTCCACCATAGTACTAGTGGGTATATATATATATATATATATATATATATATATATACATATATACATATATATACATATACATATATATATATGTATGTATATATATATATATATATGTGTGTGTGTGTGTGTGTGTGTGTGTGTGTGTGTATATACACACACACATACCCTGGTAGTCAGCATTGTATCATCAAAGACCTGTGCTAGATAAGACCACTGATATGCTTTTCCCCCAGCATCTTGCTAGAAACTTCCAGCACTGTGAAAGCCAGTCAGCATGGAATTTCTTGGTCAATTCAAGATGTATTTCTATATGACTTTACCAACTAGTTTTATTGAGCAACAAATTCAGTCCCATTCTTGGGAGTGTTCTTTGTTTCTTTCATTCTTTTATTTCCTTTTCTGTTTTGGTATTTTGAGTTTCTCTGGCTAAGACTGGCTATACTGGGGCTTACTCTGTAGACTAAGCTAGTCTTGACCTCAGAGACCTCTCTGCCTTTGCCCCTCACACCACACCCCAATTGTTGGGATTAATGGTGTGTACCACTGTGCCCAGCCCCATCTTTTCCTTCTTAATAAACTGACGCTCACTTATGTTTCCAACCATGTGTCCAGGTATAATCCTTCTCAAGGGGACATAAGTCCATGGAATCAGGTGCTGTGGTCCAGGGAGTACTAACCATGTCTTTTCTTTATTATATCTGCTGGAAGCCAGAGATATAAGTACACTTTCCCTGATATTCAGGGATTTCTTGCTTTTTATCTGGTCTCCCCACCCCCTCTTCCACCTGGCTGCTTGCTTCCTAACAAAGAGCCTGATTTTCAATCTCTTTTCCATTGCCTTACTCCAGACAACTGCCAGGATTTACAGCTTGGTTGCTGTGCTATTTTTTCTTCCAAACTGTAAAAGGAACACAAAACAGAACTCTCAGTTTTCCCAGGAACAATTCCACAGACTTTATCCTATATGGTTTTTTGTTGTTGTTGTTGGTTTTTTTTTGGTTTTTTTTTGTTTGTTTTGGGTTTTTTTGTTTGTTTGTTTGTTTGTTTGTTTGTTTTTGGTTTTTCGAGACAGGGTTTCTCTGTGTGGTCCTGGCTGTCCTGGAACTCACTCTGTAGACCAGACTAGCCTCGAACTCAGAAATCCTCCTGCCTCTGCCTCCCACCTATATGTTTGTTCCTCTTCTTCTTTTTTTTTTCTTTTTTTAAGGAAAAGCACTGTTCCTAAAATTGTCAATTTGTGGATTATTTTATAAATTGTTAAATTAACATACTTTAATACAATTCAACGGAACTGATGTGAGACTGAAAAGTATAAAGAATTTTATAACTAAAAAGTACTTTTTAACGAGCACCTATTCCCCTACTTTGTAGGCTAAATTTGTAAAGTTGTCCATCCTGTAGTTTTCTTAAGTGAGAAGTCAATTTAACTTCCTGTTGAGATGTTAGTAATAGTATAATGAGGAACACTGAGTAGAGACCAAACAGCATGCTGAGTAGAAGATATATTTGCACATTAATTGAACTCTGTATGTCATTATACTGTTCTTCACGCATTTTATAGGTTTATCAATGATTAATAAATGATCCCAGTCATACTGAGAGTAGATAAGCAATTAATAGTCTAATTCAAGCTATGCTGAGTTGGTGTATCCAAACTTCACCAACCAAGCTTCCTATAGAGAAGGCAGAAGTTTTCAAGGCAAAAACAAGCCTGTTAGACATCTCTGTGCTGTGTGTCAGGTTATTTTCTAATTATATGTTTCATGGATTTTTCAAAAGCTTTTCAAAGCTGTAAATGATGACAGAGGTTACATTACTAAGTAAACCAACACAACCCCATACCTATTTATTTAACAAAAGGCATATTCCCCTTCAAGGGAAGTAATTAGAATTGCATTTCAGCCACATGCTTCACATTTTCTATGACAATACTCCAAATTGCCACAAGTTTAAACACACAGCGGGAAGCTGCCTCACAAAGATAAAGAAATCTATTCACTATAGATTTAATTATAAAAGCATTAACTGCACTAGTCCTGATCACTACATGGTCGTTCACACAACATTAAATGTAGAGCCTGTTAGCAAAGATAGATTGCCTTGGAGTGGCAAGCACTTATGGAGCACTGAACTGTTAAAAACCTGAATGCCTCAAATGGGCAATTCTAAAACGCCAGAGAGCAGGCCTGCTCAAATCCTCACCCATTGTTCAACCTCAGATTCTCTTTGGAAGTAAGTTGAATAAATCACATACTCTCAGATTAACTACTCTTACTGTATTAAGTTAAATATGCTTAAGAGAGTATAATATCCACTTATACAATGATAATGACACTATTAGAAAAGAGGACTTCTTGGATCCCTAGTTAATCCTTTTCACATTCTAGAACACCTGCCAGTTTAATTGAAAGTACCTCAATTATAATTATTTCAAAAAAAAAGTCACTTGAAGTTCGTAATATACTCTTTGCACTGTCTTGATCACATCATAGCAGAATGCAAGTCCTCAGGGGCACACTTACAGAAGACATAGGTATGCAATCAATGTGTCAAGGTGTGCCACTAAAAGTGACTTTACTACATCTGAAGATGTTTTAAAACTTGGTTCACAGGAGCTGAGATCACAACAAGCTCTTAAATAAGAACCAATGTCTTGCCAGGGCTGTTTTAATTTTAGCAATTTCCAAAATCAGATCAGATAAAAAAAAACGCACTCAAATATGAGTATACCAGAAATGTTGTTGATAATATCAGGTAAAGAGCTGACAGTCACTTAAGTTAATGGAAAGTCTGTAGAGTATCATCCCCACACTGTCTTACACAGGTCTCTTAGTTTCATTTCTGTTTCACTAATGAAATATATTGACAAAAAAAACTTAGGGAAGAAAGAGTTTATTCAAGTGTTTGTAACAATCCCAGGCTACAGACCATCACTTTCTGAAAGTCCAGGCAGGAACTCAAACAGCCAATTACAGTCAAATTAGAAAGAAATGAAAGTGCCAGCACCACTTGCCTGAGGATTATTCAACTCTTTACACAAAACAGGACACATCCCATGAAACAGTGCTCCCCACATTCAGGGCGGGTCTTCCCACCTCCATTAACAAGACAATCCCCCTAAGACATGACCACAGGCCAATCTGATCTGGGTAATGCCTTATTTAGACTCTCCTTAATGATTCTAGGCTGTGTTGACAGGTAACCTAAGTAACATAAAGGGTATCTAACCTTTTGACATTTCACTATAAGGTTGTCATCTATGAATAACTTAGGCCACGTTCAACAACTTCCTGGAATACATGCAGCATAAAGTCCAAAGCCTGGATGCTTAATAACATAAATGATACAAATGACGGGCCATGCTTTTGGGCAAACACACAAGAATGGTAGACCTGGATCACATGGTAGTCTGTGTTTTCTGAGAAACTTCTATTCTGTTCTCCATAGTACGTGGACAAATTAACACTTCTAGCAACATATCTAAGGTCCCCTCCTTTACTCCCCTTTGTATCCTTTTCAGTAACTTAATAATATTTTATTATTAATTTGTTTATTTACTTCACATTCTAATATCAGTCTGCCCTCTCCTCCCAGCCCCCCTACAAGCTTCTCCTCCCCATTCCCCTTCACCTTCTCAAAGGAGAGGGTTCCTCCAGGTATCACCCCACCCTAATATTAACTTACTTGCAGTACTAGACATATCCTCTCCCACTGAGGCAAGACAAGTGTTCCACCATCATTGTAATATAAGGTGTAAAATAAGTCCTGGGGCCTCTTCTTTTTCAAAAACTGTTTGACATCCTTGCTAAGAGTCCCATATCTTTAAAATGGATAATTACTTCATTTCGATTACTAAATACGATTGCACTGAACCAGCTGTTTAATATCAGGAAACAAATGAAAGTTTCCATATCTAGATGTGACCAGCTAATATTTAAAGTCAGTCTCAAAGCTAGGCTTGATGGCATATGCCTGTGATGCTAGTATTTGCCAGGTAGGGATAGGGAAATCAGCATTTTGAAGTTAGTCAGGTCTGCCTAGAGAAGCCCTGCCCCACAAAGAAGAGTAAAAGAAGCATTCAATCTCAAAATAGATACTGATAGTACTTTGCTCCTTGTCTGGCAATTTAAATATTACATAATTATCCCATGATGTGAGATTTGAAGATACTTGCAAAGAATAAGATATATAAAAATATGTTTACCAAATTAATAGGTACTTTATATTTATTTGTGGAATCATTGGATTAATTGTGCTCTGGATTCTTGCTTGTGAGGAGTGTGTGTGTGTGTGTGTGTGTGTGTGTGTGTGTGTGTGTGAAAAAGTTTGATGCCATCTTTTTTCTTTTTCTTTAACAGCAACCTTCTTGTTTTCATCTACCATATTCTAATAGCACCACAGGTATTTGCTACATACGAGGTTTTCAAAACACATTAGTTTGTTCCAGTAGGGAGGTAAATGCCACTTCCCTGTGCAGATCTATACAGTAACTTTTACATATTCCCTCACATATATTGTGAAATATGTGAATAATTTAACCTTTTCCTAGTGATTCATGTTCCCCTTTAACACATCAATAAATGAAAAAAAATCCAAGCCTTAGGGATATGCCTGCAGGTTTGTCAGATATGTTTAACTGTTTTTTTTCAAAAACAAATATTAAACAACCAATGAAAACTTTTAAATTACTTCATCAGAGTTTTATGCTTTATTCGTATCCTTTCTGTGTCTGCTTGCTAAATCTTCAACATCATGTTTGACATCACCTGGCAGCTGATTTTTCTTCTACAATGCGACGTTTGTTCTTTTTTTGGTGGCTATATTCTATATTTACATTTCATTTCCCTCTTTCTGGTTCCCTGCCCCCCAAAAGTCCCACATGCCCTTTTCCCTCCCCGTGTTCCCCCATCCACCCTTTCCCACTTCCCTGTTCTGGTATTCCCCTACACTGATGCTTTTAGCCTTTCCAGAACCAGGGTCCACTCCTTCCTTCTTCTTGGACATCATTTGGTATGTGGATTGTATCTTTGGTGTCCCAAGTTTCTAGGCTAATATCCACTTATCAGTGAGTGCATACCATGGGTATTCTTTTGAGACTGGGCTACCTCACTTAGTATGATGTTCTCCAGTTCCATCCATTTCTCTAAAAATTTTATGAATTCATTGTTTCTAATGGCTGAATAGTACTCCATTGTGTATATATACCACATTTTTGGCATTCATTCTTCCGTTGAGGGACATCTGGGTTCTTTCCAGCTTCTGGCTATTATAAATAAGGCTGCTATGAACATAGTGGAGCATGTATCCTTATTGCATGCTGGGGAATCTTCTGGGTATATGCAAAAAAAAAATAGTATTATGGGGAAAGCACATGTCAACAATGATTGAGACTACAGTATATGAATAGGAGGTCGGCTGCTGTCCCTTGTTTCGGAAACTGGTGGCTGCTTCTTCCCAGTATTTGAGGTTCCTGGGTAGTTGCATCATCTGTAGTATTTTATGGCAGATAGTGATTACAGGAAAAGTTCACTCTTCTCTCTGAGGACACATAATTTTTGGTTATTTGCCTATTGTTCCCACCATTCCCATGTTATTTTCTGTCTTGTTCATGGATAGCTGTGGCCAATCATGAGTGGGAAGATTAAATGTCTGTAAGGAAAAGCCTAGGGTGTTTATTCCAGACCAAATCCTTGGATAAGTAGCATCTCATTTAATGCAAGTGGCATCTCCATTAACAGCTGAGTGTCCTTTAGGACCACAAGCTGCTAGAGTCTAACATCAAGCTTTAATTTACATGCTAAGGAAAAATGACTGTCCTCATATTGTTTTTGACCCTCAAGAATGTTTAAAAGAAAAGTGAATAGAGAATTATTGCTTTGTAGCCGACAGATACTATTGACAGCTCCCACATTTTAATTGCAAAATTGTGTTCAAGGATCAAAGGTTAGAGAGGATATAAACCAATCAGACAAATAATAATAATAATAATCTCTGCCCATGTAGATCAATAAAAATAAATTTGGCAAAAGAGAAGCTTGATTATAAAATTGCCATGGTAATATGTCACGATGATTTCAAGGAATTTAATATGTTCTCTAAGAAAAGCATCACAGCAATAGTCTGCAGCTCTATCTAAAAGGCTACAACAAACTGTGTAATGTTCGATGTAGAATATTTTAAAGGTTATAAAAGGTACAAAATAACTAAATTATGAGGCATATATATTTAAAGTGCACACACACACACACACCACACACACACACACACACACACACACACACACACTTGATATTCCTACAATGTTATTTTTAAAAGGCTAATGATTCAACTAGGAAGCTATAGTTCCACTCAGAAAGATAATGGTTAAAAAAAGGCATTAGACATAAAATTGTAGCACCACAAATCTATGTGTGTCTATATACACACAACAAGTTAGTCTGCACATTCGTTGTAAGAAATTAAGAGAACAGTGAGGATTTTTCATAGATCTATATCCTTTCATCGGATTCCTAATCTCTTGTCTCTCCAATATCATGTTGCATGCACTTTGCAGAGCAATGTAATTTTAAGCAACATCTTTATATTTTAATATTTTAGCACATTTCCCACAGTCTCGATCCCAGGTGAATTATGTGATTAATGTTGCACATGCTAATATTTTCAATGGACTCTTCTTGGTATGCCATTTTGTTCTTGCGGTTTTGTTTTGACACGGAGTCTCACTATGTAGCCCTCTCGGGCCTGGATCTCTCTATATAGACAAGGCTGGCTTGAACTCATAGAAATCTGTCTCCTTCTGCCTCTCAAGTGCTGAGATTAAAGGTGTGAGCCACCTGGTAGTATGTCATATTTTAATGATAAAAACACCCGAGAGTAACAATGTATTTAGTAAGTTCTATAAAATTTTACTAAAAAAAAAAAAAAAACATTTAAAATGTATTTTATTTAAAAATATAAATGTATTGATCCAAGATTTTTTTACAAGTTTTTCCTGTGATCTAAGTATCTCTTTTCAGAAAATGTCTTTAGGAAATTTTCTAAAATGTTCATTCAGTGTTGGAAGCAAAACCAAATTTATTTACTAAAACCCCCACAGATTGTCATGATTTCATTTGATAGGACGAGTGTACTGGGGCAGCTTGTCCTCTCCCAGACTCATGGGGCAGCATAATTTCCACCGTAATGGTACTATGAGAGAAGACAGTTAAAGGCGGCTAGATGCTGAGATGTATCTAGTGGATTACTGCAGTTCTGCTGAGGGGGTTCTTATAAAAAGGAAAACAACTCCTTTCCATCTGTCACTTGTCATCTAATAAAGAATGACCTAGCCAAAAAAAAAAAAAAAAGACAACCTTGAGCTGTAGGTGTTGCCAACTTCTACAATGACAAGAAACAAAATTCTAATATTTAAAAATTGCCTCATCTGGCTCTGCCAGATCCTGACAAGAGGTGGATGCTCACAGCTAACCATTGCACTGAGCACAGGGTCCTCAATAGAGAAGTTAGAGAAAAAAAACAAAGGAACTGAAGGAGCTTGCAGACCCATAAGGGGGAACAACAATATCAATGAATCAGACAAATAGGCACATACCCCAGAGCTCCCAGGGACTAAACCATCGACCAAAGGGTACACATGGAGCGACCTATGGCTCCAGCCGCATGTGTAGCAGAGGGTGGCCTTGTCCGGCATCAAAGGGAAAAGAGGCTCTTGGTCCTGTGAAGGTTTGACACCCCACTGTAGGAGAATACCAGTGGGGAAGGGGAGGGGGTGGGTGAAGGAGCACCCTCATAGAAGCAGGGGGAGGGAGGATGGGATAGGGGGATTCCAGGAGAAATTGGGGAAGGGTTTAACATTTGAAATGTAAATAAAGAAAATATGCAATAAAAAATGATTTAAAGAATATCACCTCAACTATTTTTCTATTACTTATTTATTGGTTGAGGTTTCCCTTGACTTTTTAAGTTGAGTTTTCTGCTTCTAAAGTTTCCGTTCAGTAATTACAACTTACTAACAATATTCAAAAGTCAAAAACTTTTTTTCATTCTATGTTGACTATTTTGATTAATGGTTTCCAATAGATTTTAAGCAAGTTGGGATAATTACTAACTTTGCACATTTATCAAAATATCCAATGTCATTATCAATTAGCCTTTTTAATTAACATTTTGTGGTTAAATCTGAGACAACACTTGGCAGATGCAGAAAGTAAGTTCTGTTCTCCTACAGTGATTTCTGCAGTTTCATTTCGGCTTTGTGAACATTGACTTTCTGAGCTTCGCATGTTAGTTTCACTAGTAGACAACAACAGTGCACTTGGACAGAGTTTTAAACAATGTGTGCAGAAAAGCTTAGCTTTCCCCAGTCTCTGTCACTGGGTACTGAAGCCAGGGCTTCATGTGTGCTCAGCTACTGAGTCCCCAGTTCTTTCTTTGATTTTGATTTAAGACAAGGTCTTGCTAAGCAATCCAACCTGATCCTGAGTTTACTCTAATCCACAAAAAAACCAAACCAAAACAAAACAAAACCATTGTTTCAATTTTCCTGACTGTTTCCTGAGTAGCTGACTCTTATTTATATTTGATCTAAGCTAAATGTAGATAAAGAATAGCAATTATAAAATTGTCAAATATTTCATATTTGGCAGTTTCAGATGTATTTGATTGCAAACATTGGGAGGAAACTTTGAACCTTTGCTAACTTTTAAATTTTATTTTCTTTATTAATTAATTAATTAATTTTTTACACACCCCACCTCATCCACCCTCTGATTGCTCCACATCCTGTTCCTTCTCCCCACCGCACTGTCTCCTTGTGGATGTCCCCACCCACCCCCAACCCCCAACCTCTCCTGAGGGTTAGGTGCATTAATTCTGAATAAACACAGACCCAGCAGTCCTCTACTATATGTGTATTCGGGGTCTCATGTCAGCTGGTGTATGCTGCCTGTTTGGTGGTCCAGTGTTTGAGAGATCTTGGGGGTCCCAATTAAATGAGACTGCCTGCCCTTCTCTTTAGCTTCTTTCAGCCTTCCCTAATTCAACAACAGGGGTCATTTGCTTCTGTCCATTGGTTGGGTGCAAATATCTGCATCTGACTCTTTCAGCTGCTTGTTGGCTCTTTCAGAGTGCTGTCATGCTAGGTCCCTTTTTGTGACCCCTCCATAGCCTCAGTAATAGTCTCAGGACTTGGGACCTCCCCTTAAGCTGGATCCCACTTTGGATCTGTCTCTGGACCTTCTCTTCCTCAGGCTCCTATTCATTTCCATCCCTGTAATTCTTTCAGAGAGGAACAATTATGGGTCAGAGTTGTGACTGTGGGATGGCCCCCCTCCCCCTCATTTGATGCCCTGTCTTCCTGCTGGAGGTGGGCTCTATAAGTTCCCTCTCTCTACTGTCAGGCATTTCATCTAAGGTCTCTCCCTTTGAGTCCTGAGAGTCTCTCACCTCCCAAGTCTCTGGTTCATTCAGGAAGG
Source organism: Apodemus agrarius (assembly GCA_964023405.1). NCBI lineage: Eukaryota > Metazoa > Chordata > Mammalia > Rodentia > Muridae > Apodemus > Apodemus agrarius. The sequence goes on along the minus strand of OZ030012.1, from coordinate 84,236,816 downwards.
TTCCCCCAAACTCCTATCTCCCAAGGTTGCCTATTTCCATGCTCTCTGCTGGCCCACAGGGCTTCAGTCCTTTTCCCTCACCCAATACCAGATAATGTTCCCCTCTCACCTACTCCCTGCCCCCTTGTCCACTTTCCCTCCCAGGTCCCAATCTCCCTCCTAATTTGTAATTGTTTTCTTCTCCCTCCCAATTGGGACTGAGGCGTCCTCACTTGGGCACTTAAGTTTGTTGACCATTATGAGTTCTGTGGACTGTATCTCCAGTACTCTGTACTTTTTAACATCCGCTTATTAATGAGAATATACCATGCTTGTCCTTTTGTGGTACAGAGCAATGGTGATAAAAACTGCATGGTATTGGTACAGAGACAGACACGTTGATCAATGGAATAGAATTGAAGATCCAGAAATAAAACGACATACTTATGGACACTTGATCTTTGACAAAGAAGCCAAAAATATACAATGGAAAAAAGAAAGCATCTTCAATAAATGGTGCTAGTCTAACTGGCTGGCTGTTTGTAGAAAAATGAAAATAGACCCATATTTGTCACCTTCCACAAAGCTCAAGTCCAAGTGCATCATGGACCTCAACATAAAACCAGATACACTGAATCTAATAGAAGAGAAAGTGGGAAAGAGCCATGAACTCATTGTCACAGGAGGAAATTTCCTAAACAGAACTCCAATGGCTCATGCCCTCAGACCAAGAATTGATAAATGGGAACTCATGAAACTGGAAAGTTTCTGCAAGGCAAAGGGCATAGTCAATAAGATAAACTGGCAACCTACAGATTGGGAAAAAAAACTTGACTAATGCCACATCCAATAGAGGGTTAATATACAAAATATATAAAGAAACTAATCACCAAAAAACCAAACAACCCACTCAAAAATTGGGGTATAGAACTAAACCAAGATTTTACAACTCAGGAATCTCAAATGGCTGAGAAGCACCTAAAGAAATGTTCAAAGTCTTTGGTGACCAGAGAAATGCAAATCAAAACAACCCTGAGATTCTACCTTACACCTACACAGATCAGAATGGCTAAGATCAAAGCCACAGGTGACAACACATGTGGAGAAAGAGGAGCACTCTTCCATTGCTGGTGGGATTTCCAACTGGTACAGTCACTCTGGAAATCAATCTGGAGGTTCCTCAGTAAATTGGAAGTAGATCTACCTGAAGACCCAGCTATAACATTACTGGGAATATGCCCAAAAGAATCCCCACCATGCCAAAGGGGCACATGTACCAGTATGTTTGTAGTGGCCTTGTTTGTGATAGCCACAAGCTGGTAACAACCCAGATGTCCCACGAAAGAAGAACGGATGTAGAAAATGTGGTTCATTTACACAATGGAATACTACTCAACTATTAAGGATGAGGACATCCTGAGTTTTGCAGGCAAATGGATGGAACTAGAAAATATTATCCTGAGTGAGGTAATTCTTTTCCTTTTTGATTGATATTTATTCATGTGACATTGCTATAAAGCCACTATCATTTACATATTTGTGAATCTACCCATCTCCTAATGAGATAAAACATATTTAAAGCTACACATCTACACATAAAACTGGAAACAAAATCACGTAAATGAACCTAGGACAACTGTATAAAACAAGTTCCACTTCGAGGATTACTGTGTAAATCCACCTTCTGCAACCACATATGGTAAACCTGCATCTGTATGTTTAGTTCTGTTAAGATGGATTCTAACATTTGAGTAGACACTAATGCTTATTTAGTGTAATCTGATTTGGGATTCTGGTTTGAAAAATCAGCTCTGCACTATCAGTGAATGGAGAGATTGATAAATATTATGGAAAAGTTACACAATTCCCTATTGATTCCTTGAAATTCAGAGCACAATATTAACTTTGACGTTAACTTTTATTTTCTTAAATTGAATTTCTTTATTGAAGGTGATGAATATATTGGTAAATTAAATATGTATTCAGGAACAAAAGAAATTAATAGTTGTAGATTCATACCTTATGATATGACATGACAGCATAATATGAAATGAAATGACAGCATAATCATTGTTTTCTATTTGTTCTAAAGAGGAATTGCTTAGTCTTAATTTCAGTCATAATGTCTGTACTAAAACATATTTCAGTGCCTTTAACTTGGAAATTCCACATGCTGCCACTGCTGAGCCTCCGCCATAAGAGTAGCCTCTGTGCTTGTCCATGTATAATGGCTAGCACACCAACGAGCAGCTGTCAGGACAACAGAATGACGCTTTCCTCCAGGCCTCCAGTTGACCCTTGTAGCCAAAGCATCTTCTTGGCTTTTCTCACCTCAGATACTGAAACTCCTTTTCCACTAAAGTGCTAGAACAAGCACCTTGATTAAGGCCAAAGTCAAAATATGAGGTAAAGGAGAGAGCCTAGGTTTCAAACAGATCTTCATTAGCATGACAAGAGCTTAAGTGATAAACAGTTTTGAAGGTCAGATAACTTGTGCCTTCACCCTTCTTGACAACTGTCTCTCCGCTTGAGCTTTCATGTCCCCAGTAACCACCTCAAGCCCTAAACTTCAATCTTAGGATGGAAAATAAATTATCTTTAGACCTGGGATTTAAAAAGTTAGAGAGAAAAAAACAGTTAAAATAAGAAAAAGGAAAAAAGAATAGCGGCTAAGAAAATCAAGAAAATATTCAAAGATAAATGTGTGATTAATCCTTAGTATCTCTGCACAATTTAGAGACCCCCTCCACGAGCCCTGGAGTTCTCAAACTTCTATCAAGAATGCAATGCATTGGACAAAATAATAACATTTTCATGGTGGGAAGCTTTAGTCCTTTTCAAAGAAATGTTTTCTCTTATTTCTGGATATTGTTTGTGCAAAAATAGCAAGATATTAAAATCAACATCAATTAAATACCAACTGAGTCCCATATCACAACTGAAGAGACTGAGACTGGTGTTTTCTATGTGTCAAAATTAAGACAGTTTGCTACTATGAAAACTTACTTAAAAATATTTTCATTTGTATGTAAACCTTACCGACTCCAGCCTCTACATTTTCAAAGGAATGCTCATAAAATTTAAGGCTAAAAATTCTCATTTGCATATCCAATTTGATACTTTTCATTGGGAAAAGTAATTTATACAAAAATATTTTAATTAAAGTTCAGTATAGAGATGTTGAAACTGTGTGTTCTTTCTTGCTCATTAAAGCCAGCCTTTGCCAAGTATGATTTAAAACTTTTGTTTAGATTTTTTTTAAAAAAAATCTTACTTATTCTAGTTATTTCCTAAACTACCATTTCCATAAAATTAAAACTAAAGCTTATAAAATTAAGAAAAATATTATACACACACACACACACACACACACAATCAAGGCATGAAATTTCAAATTACAAAACACATTCCACTATAAGCAGTATGAGCAACCTAGGTGACATGCATTATAACCACACCTGTCTTTCAGTTTATGTATTACCAATTCATGAAGTCAAGTAGTAGAAAGCATGCAAAAATACTTGAATCTCCACAGGGGGGAAAAAAAGAGATGTGGCTCATGACACTGCTTTATAATTTCCCCACAGAGCTCCAGAATTAAAAAGTAAAAACACATCTGAACAACTTTTTCCTATAAAATTATATTCAAAGCCTGTAGAGAAATATCTCACCTTACCATATTCTTTATAAATGCTAGGTGAAAAGATGGATGCTAAATAGAAAACTCTACGTCCAAAATGCACATTGTAATTCCTTCCCACTCGCTGATTGATGGTGTCAAAAACAGTTTCTCCTTTTCAAATTTTTATATTTTTGTTGAAAATAAATTCTCCTCTCATATAATTTATCCTGCCCACAACCTCCCCTCCTTTTCTCCTCTTAGTTCTCCCATACTCCTCCCCACTCGTGCCGATCAACTCCCCTCCATGTGCCTTCAGAAAATAGTACAAGTCCAAGAGACAAAATGAAACAAACAAGATTCGATAAAACAAGTCAAAAGTTCTCACATGAGACTGGACAGGGCAAGGCAGCAGGAGGAAGAGTCCCAAGAAGAGGCAAAGACTTAAAGACATATTTGCTCCGGCACCAAGCTAGCAGCCACAACATACACACAGAGAGCATGGTGTAGAACCCTGCAGGGCCTGTAGTTTTCCCTGTAGGGAAAGGTTTTTCTATTTTATAGGCATCTATGGTAGGGACTGCCTGAAATGTTTCTGCTTTGACAAAGTAATCAGCACCTTGTTTTTATTCTTGGTGGGTACCAAACTCAGGTCTCCAGGCTTCCGTGGTACAGGCCTTTTAGCCACTGAGCTATTTCAGTGCTGGGACATGGTGACTTAAACCTGTAATCCCAAACTCAGAGGGCTGAAGTAAGTAGAATATCACAAATTTGAGGCCAACCTGGGTTGTGGTAGTTCCAAGACAGTCTGGGCTACAGAGTAAGACCTTGTCTCAGCCAAGGAAAATAAAATAACCAAACTTGCTTTCAAAGCTGAAAAGAGCCTTAGGATATACATTTGGCAGCTTGCCTGACACACTGACTGGTCAGTGTGAAGCTGTGATAAGGATTAATAATCAGTCATAAGACAGCACAAGTTTTCCCCATACCAATTATTTAATGTTAGGAAAAAGCCAGATGGGGGCACATGAACAGAGAGGTCCACAGCAGGGAAGAAGCTTTGTGGTTACAATATAAAATATATCTGTTGGGCACAGATCACCAGATGTCAGGAGAGGCAGGGCTCCCAAGGTATAGAACTATACCTTGCATCTATGAATTGACAGTCACCATGCTCTCCAGAACCCATGACTAGCTTATACTCCCTGTGGAGCTACTTCTAATTAGTAACCCTAGATTTGCATTGCTCAAATCTTACAAAGTATAAAGATCTGGGGCTCAGGCAGTATGCACCACTGCCCTGGATCTAGTGTCCTTCTGTAAATCACAGGGATATTACAGACAGTATCAAATGCTCAAGTGCCCCCGGAGCCTGGGGAAACATCACTAATTAACCACTTCATTAAATGGTAAATTTTAAAATGAGCATAAAAAGAAACCCAGGGGCATACTTGCAACTTCGATTTCTGATTCTTCTCCATCATTTGGTTCTTAACTTTCTTTGAGTGTGAATAATTTCTCAACTTATTCAGAATAACTCATAGAAGAGTCTCACAAATTACATGACCTGACTCAAAAGACAGCTCTTCAAGTAAAACATATCAAGACATATTCTGTCTCAAAATTCCAATGACTCATATACTGGAAAATCTTACTTGAAAGCCAGACTAATTTCTTTATAAAATATTACATAAATTGCATTTTATTTTAATGGAAATTACCTTTACTTATCAGTATAAAGTAATTGCAAACACCCTTACTGTACTAATGGCTGAGAAAAGGAAAAGCTTAAAATATCACACTTAAAAGAAAGGATGGCATCATTTTCAGTTATGTGAATAACTCCTTTTAATCTGACGTTGGAATTTTATTAATGGAAAGAAAGCAAACAGGAGAAACTAAGTAAAATCGAAGTCATTACAGAGATTGGCAGGATGGCATAGTGGGGTAAGGGTCTGCTTCCAAGCTTGCTTTGATACTTCTGACCAATATGGTGGAAGAATAGCACCCTCTTCTGAATGTTGGCTTCTGATTACCACAAACATATTAAAGTGCACATGTATACACACACACACACACACACACACACACACACACTACCACATGCCACAAATAAACCAACAAATCAGTAATTGCTATTATTGTTTATGTCATTACTGGATCTATCAATACCTTTCCAAAGGGAGCCCTTCCTGTCTTAGCTCTCAGAACTTGGGTGTCTGTGTTGAACACTCATGTTCCATTTCAAGTGATAATTTAACTACAGTTGTCTTAGAGTAAAGTATCACAACCCTTCTCAAGGTTGTATGAAGCCATTCTCATTTTATATGGATATATCAATAGTACAAAAGCTGAGTGGTTTCTATACTCATTGTAACTTGAAGGCCACATGACCATGTAGTGTGGGTATAGATTTTTCAAAACCTGCTTTTAACAAGAGTAATTAAGTGCTTTAACATCAGTTCCCACCACCCACCAGAAGAAGTGGAAAGAAAAGGTTGACAGCAAAAGAGGATGTAAGTCTGCTTGGAAATAGTTCTTTGAAGCAATTCCATCTGTGTTGTTAGGATACCAGCAATCCAGTTCACATGAATCAGCTGTGGCAGCTCAACCCACTTGCAAATATCATTTGTGAATCAGCAATGACAGGTCGATCCAGAAGAAACCACAAGGCTCTGCCGATTGGCCTGCGTCTGCAGAAGTAGCAAGGAGTCGCCAGTGGCCCAAATCTGCAAAAGCAGTAAGAAGCCGCCAGAACCTCCCCCAGAATTTTTTGGTGCATTTCTCTCTATGAAGTCACAACAAATGATGACTAAAAAAGAATGATAAGGTGCACCAATACCATCCAGAATTATAGCAAAGGCCACCATCAACAAAGACCAACAGTGACCAGCAAAGAATGCCAAGGCATACCAAGACAGTCCAGCAGCATCGTCTGTTCATTGGGCTATATTTATATACTTCCCAAACATCACATGTTCTCTCAAGCATCCACTCTAGCAAAACATCACATGCCCTTTTACCAGACTGTCTCCAGGTAAACGCTGTGTCTCTTCATAGCAAAACGTCCTCCCATGTGTCTGCTACAGCAAAAGTATCCTCTCCTAAGAGAGTTTCCGGAAAAATACCACATGACACAACTGAATCTCCAAGGAAACCAGAAATTTCCACTTCTCATTCTGACACTTCTCTTATACTCCTCATTCAAACCAGTATTCCTTTTTCCAGTTAAAGGAAACTGAATATTACAAACATATATATATATGGTGAAAATGACTGAGAAAAGGGTCTATCTTTCAAACACTCATTGTCTTTTCTCACTAGCCCATCAAACTCAAAACACAGATAACATGGAGGCTTGCTGAGAGAACAAGGCACTTTGGTGGGTTCTCTAAAACAATGACTTTCAAACATGAATGTGCTTTGCCTATATACTGCTTTTCTCATTCCTCCCCTAAAAATTCTACAGCCTTTCCATCATTATCACTCCCCTCCACCCCACCCCCAGCCATGTTCCCCTATTCCTTCCTATCATGTCTATATATGCGTAAACTTATATTGAACTGTTTTTATTTCATAAATAAAATGGACTTCAGGTGGCATTTTCATAAATGCAAATAGTATATTTTTATCCCTTTTACCTCCTGTTGCTCTTATCTGTTTTTTTCCCACTGATTCTCTTTCCCTCCCACCTAACACTTTCTACTTCCACGTCTATCTTTTGTGCTTTTATTTCCATAACCATTAGGTTGCATTAGGATTACTCCGAGGGTATTGGGAGAGGGGTTATGTAAAGGAGCACTTTACCTTTACTACTGAAGAAACTACTTTTCTCTTCCTCAGCTACTGTTCAATACCTGTAAATATTTAGGAAGTAGTAGGGCTTCAGGAGCTCCTCCTCTCCTCTACTTACATTATCTAAAAATGAGTTCCTGGGCAGGAGATCTCTCTTCTGCATGAAAGGATGTTCACATGACTAGTCTTGGCAGGTATCACACCAGTTAACTTATCTGCTATAGGATCAAGAACATTTTTAATCTGTCTACAAAGGATTCCAGTATACACAAACATGAGAAAATGTGATATATTTGACTTGCATTTTTCGTATTTAATGCAATATGATCTCTAATTTCATGAATTTTTGACAACATAATTTGACTCTTAATACCATTAGCCATCAGGGGGACTTAAATTGAAACCACAGTTACCTCACCCATGTCAGGATGGCATCCTTTAAGCAAACAAAGAGCAAGGAAGTAGAGAAAAGGAACACTTCCAATGCTTCTAGTGGGAACATAAAGGTGTACAGACACTATTGAGGCTTTTATAGAAAGTGCAAATAGACTTGCCAGATGAATGTACCAAAAACTGCTAAGTCAACATACCACAGAGAAACCTGCACATCCCTGTGTGTTACAGCAGCACAATGCACAATAGCCATATGATGGACTTAGCCCAGATGTCCCTCAGCAGAGGAATGAACAAAAATGTGCTGTATGCACATAATGGGGTTTTATTTAATCTTTGAGAAGAAATGGGAGTTTCACTTTGGGTAGAAAACTGTATAAAGGTATCTCAGCAAATGACAGAGTGTATCAGATGTCCATTTTCATCTTTAAGACCATTAAACTCCGCCAAACTGGAATTGGAATTCAGACTGAGATTTTGAATAAACAAAGCAAATTAGTGTCTCCTGCAAAGACTTATTTCTTAAGCAAAGGTGGTACAGCAAGGCTTCTTTCCCAATGTTCAAAAATAGTCAAATGTAAAGCCTGACAGGATTTTTTGAAAAAATAAAGGAATCCTTTTTAACTCCCTGTAGAAAACATGTTACATTTTTCTCTTCATGAAGAGTATATCAAAGAACTTCAAAACGCATATAGCATATAAGTTCCTCTCATATTTTAATGGCCCATGAAATTACCAGATAGATTTTCTCACAAGTAGGAAATTTATCAGTGTGGTTAATGGACTATGTAGAATTTTTTTGTTTCCTACTGTCCCTCCTCAGGATGCAAACACTAAATCTGATTTGCTTAAGTAATACATGCTTAAACCACAGACATGACTTTACTTCATTGAAAAAATGGGTACCCTTTAGACTATTGTCTTTTTCTACCATTTCAAATATCTTATATAAAGCTAAAAACAAGCATGGCATTTGTCCAAATTGTGGTACATTTTCTGTACTCAAGAAATCTCCATTATGAAACTCTTCATAAGATAAATGCTTCAAAAGTTTGTCTAGAGAGCTAAAGATAGGGCTGAAGAGATGGCTCAGCAGTTAAGAGCACTAACTGCTCTTCCAGAGGTCCTGAGTTCAAATCCCAGCTACCAGATGGTGGCTCACAACCATCTGTAATGGGATCTGATGTCCTCTTCTGCTATGTCTGAAGACAGCTACAGTGTACTTACATATAATAAATAAATATTTTTAAAAAGAGAGAGCTAAAGATAATTATACATTCTGAACTCAATGTATGTGAATATGATAATAATTATGGTCCTGAAATGGTTTTCCAGTGAGCAATTAATGATGCTGCTGAGAACAACTAATATTAGTATATGCAGTTTTTGTTGTCATTGTCACTGTTGCTGTTATTAATGAGATAAAGCCTTGGAGGCTCCTTCAACATGCATGTAAATGACAAGTTATATAATTGACTTTGGATTGGCCTTACATCACAATAGCATGTGAACACTTTCAAAATACACACAATAGGTTTTTAGTAACAGTCATGTCATTTTATCATTTGGATTACCAAGATAAGGTTTATTACTTTTCTTCAAAATATAAATAGTTAACAAAGTCTGGAGAAAGAAGAGAGAAGAAGTGTGTCTATCACTATCTTATAGTGCCTAGGAAGAAAACTTCTGATGTTGTAAAAGTATGATAACCACACTGATTCTACATTTCAAAACAGCCCAGAGAAAGGGTCATGAATGTTTCCTGTGCAAGAAACATACTAAGTTAATAGCACTGTCAATTAACAGAACGTGACTATTGCATGGTATACAAGTATCAAAGTATAACATGTGCCCTATAAATATGTATAATTTCTATGTTTTATTTAAAAATATAGATAGCTTAAATATTTATCATTTCTTTCTCTATATCATTTATGAGAACCTCTCATTTTTACAGTGAAGAGTTTCTTTACCCACAGTTGGGTATCTGTGTTTCTGAAACTATCTTTTTTTGATCTTGCATAAGTAAATATTAAGAAAGACCTGAACTGGGGTCTCCAGAGTATGATATATAAACATTTTTAGATATTTTAATATTTTCAATCTCTGTATCAAACACCTGTTACTTAAACTCATTTGTGGTTGAATTATTTACTGAAGTGTAAGCATAGCTATTCTTGCATTAGTAAATCTAATTGAGATCAGGCATTTTGTCTAAGGAATCTTCCCTATTAGAGGAAAATGTTACAATCTCTTAGTCTATGAGATCTAAGAGATCTTTTTTATTGAAAATGGAAGTAAAAACACTTTATGATAAAATTAAAGATTTACATGAAAAATATTTCAGATAAAATAGAAGCAACACATAAAAAACATGTTAAAATTCACAATTTTCATGGAAAATTTTACATATAAAATGGTAGATATGAAAACTCTAAATTAATTAAAGGTAGAATTAGAAACATTTGTGATAAAATCAAAGATTTACATTGAAAAAAATCTCTCATAAAATTGAATATATAGAAAGACATTAAAATTGAAGATTATCAAGAAAAATAATGCAGATAAAATGGTAGACATAAAAAACATTACTAAATTAATTAAAAGAGGAATTACATTTTCTGATAAAATTGAAGATTTGCATGAGAAATATTTCTCTTAGTCCATGTCTTTTTATTGGGGAGTTGAGTCCATTGTTGTTAAGAGATATTAAGGAATAATGATTGTTGCTTCCTGTTATTTTTGATATTTTTAAGTTTGTATGGATATCTTCTTTTGGGTTTGTTGGGAGAAGATTATTTTCTTGCTTTTTCTAGGGTATAGTTTCCCTATACCCTAGTGTTCTTGTTTTCCATATATTATCCTTTGTAGGGCTGGATTTGTGGACAGATATTGTATAAATTTGGTTTTATCATGGAATATCTTGGTTTCTCCATCTATGATGATTGAGAGTTTTTGCTGGGTAGAGTAGCCTGGGCTGGCATTTGTGTTTTCTTAGGGTCTGTATGAGGTCTGCCCAGGATCTTCTAGCTTTCATTGTCTCTGATGAGAATTCTGGTGTAATTCTGATAGGTCTGCCTTTATATGTTACTTGCCCTTTTTCCTTACTGCTTTTAATATTCTTTCTTTGTTTAGTAAATTTGGTGTTTTGATTATTATATGCTGGGAGGAGTTTCTGTTCTGGTCCAGTCTGTTTGGAGTTCTGAAGACTTCTTGTATGTTCATGGGCATCTCTTTCTCTAGGTTAGGGAAGTTTTCTTCTATAACTTTTTGAAGATATTTACTGGCCCTACAAGTTGAAAATCTTCACTCTTGTCTATACATATAATCCTAAAATTTGGTCTTCTCATTGTGTCCTTGAGTTCCTGGATGTTTTGGGTTACCAGCTTTACGCATTTTGCATTTTCTTTGACTGTTGAGTCAATGTTTTCTATGATATCTTCAGCACCTGAGGTTCTTTCTTCTAACTCTTTTATTCTGTTGTTGATGCTTGCATCTATGACTCCTGAATTTTTCCAAGGTTTTCTATCTCCAGAGATGTCACACTTTGTGATTTCTTTATTGTTTCTACTTCCAATTTTAGATCCTGGATGGTTTTGTTCAGTTCCTTCACTTGATTGTGTTTTCCTGTAATTCTTTAGGGGTTTTGTGTTTCTTCTTTAAAGGCTTCTGCCTGTTGACCCATGATCTCCTGTATTTCTCTAAGGGATTTTTGTGTTTCATCTTTAAGGGTTTTTACCTGTTGACCGATGTTCTCCTGTATTTCTTTAAGGAAGTTATTTAAGTCTTTCTTGAAGCCCTCTATCAGCATCATGAGATGTTGGAGTATCCTGGACTTGCTCTGGTGGGAGAACTGGGTTCTGATGTTGCCATGTGGCCTTGGTTTCTGTTGGTAGGGTTCTTGTGCTTGCCTTTTGCCATCTGGTTATCTCTGGTGCTTGTTGGTATTCTTATCTCTGAGTGGAGTTTGTTCCTCCTGTGGGCCTGTAAGCCTGTGCCCTTACTCCTCTGAGCTCAGAAGTAAAAGCACTGCTGGGAGATCACTCTCTCCTTGTGGACTATGCACAGAAGGCTGTGGAGTTTCCTGACTCCCTGGTCCAAATGACAGCAGGAAGACTTCTGTCCCAGCTGCTCCACTGATCTTATGCCCTGTGTATTACTAGCTGTTCCCCTCCAGAAAGAAGGTAGAGATCTCACCTCTGTGCTCAGAGGTAGAAGTGCTCTCCTGGTTAGCTGTAAACAGAAGGCTGTGGAGTCTCCTAGCTCCCTAGTGCAAATGGCAGCAGGAAGACTTGTATGATAAGATCAGCTGTTCCACTGATCTTATCAAAAGATCTTATCTCTCAGATCATATGGCATGTTCAAGGCATTTGTGATTGAGACTACAGCATCCCTGTGCAATTCTGAAATCCATTGACATGATACACGATTTTAAAATGCTTTCATAGTTTTCAATCTTCATTTATCTGAGCGATGGACAATTACTGCAGAGATGTCACAATTCCAAGAGTGAGATCCAGCTCAGAATTTGTGTCTAAGGGTAGCTGTACTGCAGACGATAATCTACCCTTGTAAAACCAGAAAGATAATGAACAACTAGGTTTCTTCTGATGGAGTAAAATTATAATACCCAAAGTTGTGTTTTACTTTCAATGAAATGCTTTTGGCTAAAATTATACCTTTTATTAACATACATTCTTGTAGGGAGCATATAAAGTTCTGAGTGAACAATGTCTTGAATGAGACACCACTTCACTGGAGCAAACATCCTATACAGTAGTCTTCCTGGACATGTGCCCGTGTGTCTGTCTTTTCTTCTTCTCCTTCCTCTTCCCTACTCAGAATACCTGGGCCCAAGCTATTCCAATGGTGGTATGTACCCTTAAGGATTAAGAATGGTGGGATACAGTTAACTAGTTGAGCAATAAGGAGCAACGTGATTATAATTTTTCTTGGACTGTGGTTCATCTGGACAGCAGGTGGCTACAGTATGATTCTTAGCTCAGACTTGTCCTCTCCACTCTCTATCGAATGTTCAATGCCCGGAAAGAGAAAAATTAGTGCATAAGAATTGGGAAGTATGGCTCTGAAATCAGAGCAATTATTCATGTTTTCATGAAACAGGCAACGGGAGAGACAGTACATCTAAGTAGTTCTAATATTTAGAACCTGATACTGGCAAAGACGACGGGCAACAGGAAAATTTTATCTTTTACAGGGAATATTTTGAAAGATTCATATACAAATAATTTGTATGTATGCATTTATGATGTCATCATAAATAAAAGCATGAAGAGGAAAAAATGCTAAATGCTTGTTTGTTTTTTATCTTAACTATAGAACAGTTTCTGTTGTGTAGAAAAGGAAATGTGTCAGAAACTTTAGTTTCACTTTCTAAACTTATTCTGCAGCAACAAGCTATGGATGGATGGCAGTGCCTGGAAATGGGAAAAGCATAACTTTGAAAGCCTCAGAAATCTGTACTTTGGAGAAATTGTCTTTCTCCCAAGTAGAGTTATTCCAGAACATTCCACTCACTAAGGGAGATTTCTTGCCACCCTAACAATATTACCATGAGCCTGTAGAAATCATTCCTCCTGTCACACAGAAAAAAACTGAGAAGACCCACTGGCAACAAAGAATGATATGCAATTACCCAGGCTCACCTCTGCTCACTTTAGCAGAGCCTGAGGGGAAGAGAACTCATTTCTCTCTGGAGTATAAATCCCACAGGAGCGATTTTGCTCAGCCAGTAGGACCTCGTGGTTCAGCTCATCAGGGTCTCAGAAGGATCACATTGACACACCTACATGGCATCCATAGAAAAGGGGAAAGCATTCCCCCACAGGAAACAGTAGTCCTAGTGCAAAGAGGGAGATGCTGTGTATAGATAGAAACCTACAACAAGCATCTTCTGCAAGTATCAAGTGAGCTGTGCAGGAAGAAAAAAGACACAAACAGGCCATGACTCACCTCTCTGTTGCCTTTGCATAGTTTAATCATTTAACAATTTTCTAGGAATTGAAAAGGGTGAAGATAACCAGAATCAATGCATGCTATGCCAATCTGAGTAACTTTATAAAGGAAAAAATAAAAGATAAAGTTTCAGTGTGAGGAATCCAGTTCTCTTTTGCCAGTGGTGGGAAGAAAATTTCGGAGATGCTGACTAGACAATGAGATCTGAGAGCAAGCACGGAAGAGATTCGGAAGAAATGGGATTGTTCTAGGAAGACATTGGGTGTGAGGGGTCATATCTGAATACAATGTTGATCAATTAGCACTCTGTGACCTGAGGGAACATGATACTTATACCATAGCTGGTAGTACCAGACCAAAAGGAAACTGCTTTTAACAATGTTCTGTTTTAGAGCCACCACCTGCACCTTACCAGGGTTGTAGAACAAAGATTTTAAAAGAAAGAGCTTTGTAGTAATAGTCTGTATTAAAATTTTCAGAGGAAGAATTACCCCAGACACCAGTATATAAAAGCCTAAAGAAATGTTTGTAGCAGAGGAAAGAAACACTTAGACCTACCCACATCTCTGGAGGATGGCTTCTCAGATATATATTTAACCCATTGGACCATTGGACTGTATGTTCTTTATGGACATGATATCTTATTCACTGTATGTCTCTAGTGCCCAGGATAGATGCCAACACTACTTGGTACCTATTTGGTAAAAGGATGAATGACACATCTTTTCTCATGGAATTCCCCACTCAATTTTCTGAAAGAATTTTCAATAGAACAGATGAATATCTGGTAGGATGTAATAAATAAACTTCTGCTTTAAAAGCAATGAATGAGTTCAACAACACCTTTATTTTAGTTACTATTCTGAGCATTTTGAATTTGTTGTATTTGACAATTCAGAAATAAATAATATTTTATCAGCATTTTCTAAACAAATGGCATATGTATTTGATGTTATTGAAGTGGGCACACAGAACAGTGAAGAGAGTTACAGAAACATTTAAGTAACATCTGTAAGGGAATATGTTTTAAAATGGTTTTACATGTTAATTACTCTGGATAGGATTCAGAAATTATCAATATTTTTAAACCCTCTATAAATTATCAGTCATCATACATGTCTTTTAAGAACTGAAATGTGGCCAAGAAAGCTGCTTTTCTCTAAGCTTTAATTCCTCAATTCCAAAATGTGAAACATGTCTTTGGCGTGGGGAGAGTCTAAATAATGATCTTTATGGGTAGTCTCAGACAAACTACATAATGATAAATTTATTCCAGGTTTTAAACTTAAATCCAACAGCTCATTTTAATTTCCTCTCAGTGATATATTTGAAATATTATTCTGAAACTCATTCATAAAACAAAAAACAAAACTTTCTAAATGGTTAATTTGTTCCCCTGTTTTTTTAGTTACCTTTAGGCTCTGTAGGTTCCTCCTACTAAGATTCAGTGATTTTTACTCTGTACTGCAGACCTGCAGCATGGTAGCCTGCGTTCTCCTAAAGGGATAGATTTAGTGCCTAAATCTTGTTCCAAAACATCAGTGCATTCTTTAATTTAAAAGCATATTTAAAATTACATTCTTTAAAAATTGTATACATTTTAATTAAAATGAAATCACATCACTTTCCTCCTTCATTTCCTCCATCCTGCACCGTCCTCTTCCCTCCACTCTCTTAAGTTAATAGCCTCTTTTTTCTATATTTTTTCACATTAATATTTGTTACATACATATGTGTTTGCATATATACAAATATATAAGATCAACCTGCTGAGTTCACTCTTACTGTTTCTATGGTTTCAGGGCTGAGCATTTTGCATTTGACACCCTAAAAGGGGGCTCATCCCTGAGGAGAGGTTAATTATCCCTCTCTCAGCATCATGAGTTGTTTAGTTCTTTTTCTACTGGTGGGGCGACATAAAATTTTTCCCCTTCCACATTAGCATGTCTACTGATAATGCCATTTTTCTGGTCTTATTCATGCATCCATTTCTAGGAGATACTGTTTCACAGCAGACTTCTGGCTCTTAAAAAAAATCCCTCTATTCCATTCTTCTGCGATAGTCCCTGAGTCATAAATCAGGAGTTGCTGTATAGATACATACAGGGTCCCTGTGATCTCTTGAGTTCTCCTTTATGTTCTCTTCTAGTTTTCTGTAACAATCCCATTTGATGTAAAAAGAAGTTTCTTCGAAGAGAGGTAGCAGCTATACTTGTTAGGAACAGCAGTTGAAAGAACATGAGGCATTTTGTCTTTCTGGGTCACTTCACTCAATAATCTTTTCTAGGTCCATCCACTACCTGCAGACTTCATAATTCCCCTTTCCTTTATAGCCAAATAGTATTCACAGCTAGT
Organism: Apodemus agrarius; assembly: GCA_964023405.1. Taxonomy (NCBI): domain Eukaryota; kingdom Metazoa; phylum Chordata; class Mammalia; order Rodentia; family Muridae; genus Apodemus; species Apodemus agrarius. The sequence continues at coordinate 84,220,699 of OZ030012.1, read as the reverse complement.
CTGGGTTACAGTGAATTTGCCTATATGGACATATTCTATTGTTTTGTCATAGCATTGTTAGCATTCAAAGTCAGTTTGGATAGTTAGTTAACTTTTCCATATCTAAATACAAAATTAGGTTGAGTATCTAGACCTTTCCATAAGCCAGAGTATCAGTTGTAACATCTGTATGTCCTAGCCCTCTGTTTGCTGTTACACAGCCCCCGACCATTTCCTGGAACAGCAAACTTCTACTAGATATAATGGAAGCCCAGATTACCAGCAATGGCCACATGGTTTGGGGAACCTGAGACTGGAGTGAAGGGACAGTGATAAGTGTTGTTCTAATGTGTTTTCTACTGATGTCGATAAAGCATTGGCCAAAATCAACTTAGAACACAGTTTTTTTCATCTTACAAATTGAGTTTACCAGGGAATTTAGGGCAGGAATAAGACAGGAGGAACCTGAAGGCAAGAACAGAAGCAGAGACCATTGAGAAATGCTGCTAACAGGCTTTCTCCCTAAAACTTGTTCCGCGTGATTTCTTATACAAGCCATGGTGGGCTGGCCCCTACCACATCAATCATTAATTAAGGTCAAGCCCTACAGAGTTACTTATCATGCAATTTGAGGGAGGCAACTGATGTTCCTTCTTACCATATGATTCAGGTTTGTGTCTAGTTCATAAAAGCTAGCCAGCATAAGTATAAAGACAATGACTTGGTGAATTCAACAGATTCTATACAATGAAACAGCAGAAGGCTCCAAATATGCCTGGTGTTTTGGAGCATTTCTATGTATGCACTGAAAAGGCAACAAGGCTCTACACAAGGGGAAAACAGATCTAATCAGTTCCAAATATAAGGAAGTTTATTCTATCTGAGAGTAAGACTTAGGCTTACACAATTAAACAGCAATAGTTAGTAATTTCTCAGTCACAGGAGTTAGAATAGGTCAGTCCAAACCAAGATAGCCATCACAAAGACAGAGGAAATGGCCATAATCTCCTGCTTTCTATGGAACCCAAGAGAAAAATACTTTACGACAGGCAAAAGAAGAAGAAGAAAGGAAGAAACCAAGAAGCAGGAATGCTTTCTGGAAATTCTGCTTGGAACACGATTTTCTGAGATGGAGGCACTGCAGGAGCAGGGCTGGGTATAAACTGATGACTCCACATGTTGGATTTAGAGTTCCTGTGCTTCACAATGGAGGAAGTTTTATTCCTAAACCTATCCTACTTTTTTACTCCAACCACAGTATATAAAATGGGGCAAAAAAAATGAATATAGTATTGATAAGAACAAATAACATGGAGAACAGGAGGCAGCAAGAAGACAAAGCATTGAACCAAAAGGGGAAAGAAGAGCAGTCAGCAAAGTGTAATTACAAAACCATAGTGTCTTTTTTATTAGATTTCACAACTAGCAAGGTTTACAAAAAAGCATTACCTGAATCATTTATTTCTCTGGCTTCATTTTGGCATGAAATTACTTACTGCTATGCTTAAGTCAGTGAGGACTCATGTTCATTTGAAAATAACATCACACTGTCTAACTGACACCAAAATAAAACAGTAGCATGGGTTGTCTTGACCTGGTAGGCTTTTGCATTTGTGCTTAGAGTGGACTGACATAATGCACATGCAAAGTAGTGCTTAAGTCCATCTCAAATTGAACCCTGAGCAGCATTTTTTCCTGGAGGTTATGAGCAAAGAAATGTACAAGTTCTGAAATGCCATAGGCATTGCGCACACTTTTTATCTTGCTCTAATCTTTTATTTCTAATTTTTTTTGAAATTTTGTGTGTTATGTCTGCATATATTTTTGTCTATCATGTGCTTGCCTGGTGCCATCAGAGGCCAGAGATTGACTATCACTCAGATGGAACTGGGAAACCAAACCTTGGTCTCTGCAAGAAGAAGTGGTCCTAAACATCGATCCATCTCTTCAGCTCCTACTCTTTAATTCTTAGTAGTCAACACACAGAGAAAATGTGTATATTATTAGTCTTGGGTTTAATGGATTTCTTCTTCCATCTACTATGTAGTTAATAACTGTCCAGTCTTGACAATAAAAAATGAAAGTACAAATAACAGAAGCAAGAAGAGAGACAATCTCAAAAGAAAAGTAAGAAGTAATAGTATCTGTGTTGTACAAATCAGGAAGAAAAAGTCTCACAGAATTCTCAGAACAAAATGGCACAAGAATACTATTTGTTATTCTGAATTCTAGACTTTAAGAGCACAATTATCTACTAGGTTGGAAGGAAAGAATACTGAAAATCACTGATTAGCTAAAAATTAAATCTTTATCCTAGTTAAAACTTAATAGTTAATATCTGAATACTGATAATCAAGAAATCCTACTAATGACATTATTTATAGATATATGGGTAAGTAAGTACCATAAGAAAGTATTAATAATATCAGTAAAGGGGCCAGGTAGCCTGCTCTTTCTGACTAAATCCTTGTTTGTCAACTAAACGTATTACAACTTGAGCAAAATTTTTTTATTTTAAAATATAAAGAATGTATGTTGTATCATCTAAAGAACTAAAAACCCCTCTCAAATCTACTGCAGTGTTTTTAGCCATAGCTATGTCATGAACATGTATGAACATCTGTGTTAATCAGAAGGAAAATCCATGTCAAAAGAATCACTAATTCACATATCATATATATATATATATATATATATATATATATATATACACACACACACACACACACACAACTAAAAATAATACAAATAAATCTTTTTAAAAACACAAATTCTATCTTTCAGGAATATTTTTGGTTAGGTTACACATATAATTATTATAACAACACAATAGTTTATAAGAATCCCGCAAATTCATTAGAATTCATTAGACTTCATGTGTTTGTAAACTATGCTATTTACAGTTACCATTGCTATGATGAAACACCATGACAAACACCAGGTTGTGGAAGAAAAGATTCATTTGGCTTAAGTTTCTACATCTGTAGTCCATTATGGAAGGAAGTCTGTGCAGAAACTTAAATAAGAAAAGAACCTGGAGTCAGAGCTGATAGAGAGACCATGGAGAATTGTTGCTTACGGCCTTGCTCGCATTTGGCTTGCCCAGCCTGATTTCCTGTAGAACTCAACACCACCAGCCCAAGAACAGTACCACCCAAAATTGGCTGGGCCCTCAATGCATCAATTATAAAATTAAGAAAATGGCTTGCATGATTGCCTACAGCCTGATATTATGAGGCATTTTCTTTTACTTTTGAAATTTTATTTGTGTATTTTATGCATATGGGTATTTTGTATGTATGTAATACTGTACACTGTGTGAGAGAATCATATCTAATGGGACTACAAACTGTTAAAGACAGTTGTGCACCACCATGCAGGTGCCAGAATCTGAACGCAGGACCTCAGGAAGAATAGCTGGTGCTCTTACTTAATGAGTAGTCCCTCATGCTTCTCCCCTAACAAAGGCATTTTCTTAATTGAGACTCCCTCCTCTCAGATGCCTTTAGTTTGTGTCAAATTGACATAAAACTAGCCAGCATATATACCAAATCAAAAGAAAGATTAAAAATATAACTTATAGTAAATCTTACATGAACACAGTGGTCTTAACAAACAAGTTTCATTCATTATACTAGGAAAAAACTGGATTGCCTTTCTGTGATCTGTATAGACACTACAAGAGAACAGTTTGTCCTATAATGACATCACTAAAGTGCATGCAAGAATATTGCAGAAATCTGTCATTCAATTAGTTAAGGTAGCAAATTATTTTTGAACTTTTAAAATATAATATGAAGACTGCTAAGTTTTTTAAGTTCATTTTGTTCATCTATGTAAAATTCCCATTTGCATCTAAGTCTTTCCTTTGAATTTAAATTTCTGTTTCATTAAGAGGGCCTTCAACAGGTAAGTTTTCCATAGGCAAGACATAGCTGGTCTTTCCTCCAACATATGACATAAAACTTAATGTTTGAGATCAAAATGTGAAAGCCTGAGGGTATCTCTACACATGATATCATTAGGTTCATATGACAGACATTAAGAAGACTGTTTCCATGCGAAAAAATATAGACATATCTAGATTAAATATATTGACAGTTTAAACATATATAAAATTCTCTCAATTGTACCAATTTTCAATTTTCTCTAACTTCACTTTCTGGGATACTTTTTATATTACTTAACAATAAGCAAAAAGGATTTATTCTCAAGAATTTAGGCACTTTCACATGCTAAAATGTATACTGAGATATGTCGCTCACTTTGAAGGTTATTAGTAGTATAACAGCAACAGAAATCTCATTTGGGTGACAAGTGAATTAGCCTTCCTAAAATAATAAAAAAATGAATGGAGCCATCAAAGCAGAAATAAATAATTAAAGTTATTCTCTAATTTTGCACCTATAAAGATCATGCAAGAACAAAAAAGAAATAGTTCTGAATGTTTATTCTCTATAGGTAGAAGCTCAGATTTTATAATGATCATAATGGGAATATTTCATCACAACTGTGTGTTATAAAGTAACAGTCTGAGTATGTGATATGCAATTAAAATGATGAGGAGTGACATCTAGACTTCAACTGAGAAAGAGAAAATAAAAAAAGAAAGAAAAATGAAGAAAGGAAGAGAAGAATAAAGGTAGAAAAGAAAGAAGGAGGGAGGGAGGGAGGAAAGGAAGGAAAGAAAGAGGGAAGGAAGAAAGGAAGGAAGGAACGAAGGAACGAAGGAACGAAGGAAGGAAAGAAGGAACGAAGGAAGGAAAGAAGGAAGGGAGACAGATGATGAGAGAAAAGGAGATAAGAAATTAAGCTAATCGGTCATACAGAGAAAAGTCAAAAGTGATTCTGAGATTAATAGGCATGAGGAAATAAGAGAGACATTTCAGAGCACCGCATATAATCATCATGAAAAATATTATCTGTAACTGCCCGCAGTTACATCGAACAGGTTACCTGGAAGGGAAGCTGGGGATGTATGGGAAGGCGGCAAAAAAGAGACTGAGACCAAGATAACACCTGCTATTCGAGATTTCAAAGTTTAATGAAGAACTCCCAATATATATAGGCAGGGGAAAAGGCTGGAAGCTTCTCAGCAGAACCAGTTCAGTTGCTCCACAGGTGGCTAGTGTTTCTCAGGAGACTGCAGGTCCTTGATGAACAATAGGCTTCACCTTGGTCTGAGCACTCCACCTTAGGTGGTGGGGATTATGGCTGACACAGGAGTTCCCGCTCAAAGGCTGGGAGAGGAACTTCACAGATGGTCGATATCAAGTTCCTCCCAGGTGGCATGGCACCTCAATAAGGCTCTCTACAATTATCATAGCTATTTTTACAGAATAAGGTCTTTAAGAACAGAGAGCTTTACAACAGCTCAACAAAAAGCACATATCTGCAATACCTGAAGCCAAGATTCACAGTCTGTTTTCTGGTTCCTTAGTTGGTGCTCTCTCCATTCCCCAGTCTGGGTCTGTATTTCCTAGTTGCATAGCCCCAGTGTGTGCAGAGCCTGTGTGTGCAGGGTTGGCATACAGATAGGCCAAGTCTATATTCCCTGGTGCAAAACTTAGGTGTCTGCAGATTTGCCATGCTCAGTAACAACAATATAGCAATAACAATGTAACAATACTGTTGATAAGGAGAAAGACTTAAGGAGTGTTTACCACCTGCAAGACAAAACTCTAAGTACTTTTATGTACATTACTTCAGCAAATCATTCTAACGAACATATGTAAAAATGCTACGAGTGACACTTAACTAAGGAGAGCATGAGCAGCATGGGTTCTATCCTGTGCCCATCTCTCTCCACCATCTCCATGGATAATCTGAACTGGACAGACTTGGGACACTAAAGAAATTCTACATCTCAGTACAGACTAGACTAAGGAAGAAATTCAGGCACATTTCAAAAGGAATAGAAAAACCCAGGGATATTTTCATTTCCCCTTTTCCAGAGCTGTATACTTGTGAAAGAAGCACAATTTTAATGTGCAGAGACTGTGTTTTTCATGAAGCCATTATAATCCCACTTACAGGAGTTAACCTGGGAGCTTGTTTGGAGGTTCTAGCAGGGAAGTGTAGCTACTCTTAGGCCCTTGACTGAAGACAGGTCCTCCTCTATTGGGGGAAGGTCATCCTCTTCGACCTAGAGCAGCTGACCCTTGGCCCTGAGAAGTCTCAGTGTCCCAGGATAGGGGAATATCAGGACAGGGAAGCAGGAGTGAGTGGGTTGGTGAGCACAGGGAGTGGAGCAGGGATGAGATAAAGTATTTTCATAGAGGAAATCAGGAAAGGGGATAACATTTGAAATGTAAATAAAGAAAATGCCTAATGAAAAAGAAAATGCATCAGAAGCAACTAAATAATCTTATAAATAATCGAGACTCTTAGAATCTCAAGCCCTAAAGGCGATATCAGTTTATTACTTTATATATTTGTTATACCTTACCTTCAATGTCCTCAACATTTGAATCCTTTCTGTGTTACTTGAATAAATGCTTTCCTGACTGATTAAAAAAAAATAGGAATTAACCTGCCACAATGGCACACACTGCAAAAAAGCGCATGGCAATCTTTCTTTTCAAATTCTTAACTAGGCTTTAGGACAGATATTTTATAAATAGCAAGTGGCGTCTGGCATACTTTAAATATATAAAATTATTTTGTCTAACTTGTCTTAGTGGGAAATTTTAAATAACACGAACTTAGCTCTGTGTAAGATGTGGTTATTATTAATGGAAGTGCCCTTGCTTCTGCAGAACCACGCCAGAGTTCTGCCTCCATCAGCTCTTTGTCGCTCAGAGTCCTGGCAAGGCAAGAGGTCTCCTTAAAGACCACTGTACATCAGACTCATCAGCCCCAACAAAGTCCCCGATGTCCCCACTGAAGGCAGCAGGTGATCACAGGCAGATGACACACTAGAAAATGTCCAGGCACTTTCTACTGGGAAAGTTCTGCTTCTGCCAATTATGAAACTAGTTATGTTTTCACCCAAACAAGCTTATGCCATTATGCCATTATACACATTATTTTGATTAGAACATGACTTGAATAAATACAGGTGCTAAAATTAGCTGATCTTAATAAAAACTAAATTGAAAAGTTAATAAAGATGAGTTATGAAAATAGAGATGTTATGAAATTAGATATAGTAGAAATATATGAAAATTATGGGAAAAATCCCCAAATTCCAAAAGGATTGTGAACTCTGACCACTTTGCAGATGCCTCCAAAATACTCCGTTTGGTATTATAAAAACATCTGAATGTATAAAGATAGTGTCCCTGGAAGGATAAAGAGTGGCTTCCCTAGTCACATTGCAAGAAAGAGTTGTGGCGCTGTGAAGAGGTTTTCCTGTTCCTATGAGAAGTACAAACAGAGCAAAGCATTGAGATGCAACCTGTAACCTCAGTAGTAAGAAGGCTGAGGCAGGAGGATAACTGAAAGTTCAAGACCAGCCTGACTACAAAGTATGTTCAAGAACCTACTCTCCAGCATGCAATAAGGATACATGCTCCACTATGTTCATAGCAGCCTTATTTATAATAGCCAGAAGCTGCAAAGAACCCAGATGTCCCTCAACGGAGGAATGGATACAAAGAATGTGGTATATATACACAATGGAATACTATTCAGCCATTAGAAACAATAAATTCAAGAAATTCTTAGAGAAATTGATGGAGCTGGAGAACATCATACTAAGTGAGGTAACCCAGTCTCAAAAGAATACCCATGGTATGCAGTCACTCATAAGTGGATATTAGCCTAGAATATAGATATTCCACACCAAAGACACAGTTCACATACCAAATGATGTCTGACAAGAAGAAAGGAATGGACACTAGTGCTGGAAAGGATCAAAGCATCAGTGTAGGGGAATACCAGAACAGGGAAGTGGGAAGGGGTGGATAAAGGAGCAGGGGGAGGGAAAGGGGCATGTGGGACCTTAGGGGGGTGGGGAAACAAAAAAAAGGGGGGGAAATGAAATGTAAATATAGAATATATCCAATAAAATAAAAAAAATCTTAAAAAAAAAAAAAGAACCTACTCTGTCAGTACTGAGAAGCTGCTTCAAAACAACCAACCAAAATGAGAGTAAGGAAGAAAAATAAAAGACAGACAGAGAGACAGAAAGAAAGGCTCAAATGTACGGTACTTACATTTACAAATGATACACTTTGAAAAACACAGGTCTAACGAACTAGCTCAGTCATTGCTTGTCTGCAAGGATGATGACCTGAGTTCAATCCAGGTGGAACATAAAAGAGCTCGATGAGGTAAATAACTATGTGATCCCAGTGCAAGGGAGGCAGGTACAGCCTAGTTGACAAATTCCAGGCCAGTTCCATAACCTTTTGCCTCTACATGTACAAATACTCATGTGCACCAGTGCACAAATGTTCGTACACATACACAAACACAATGTACAAATATACAAACAAATGAAGAACAACTAGAATGTGAAGATAAAATATTAATAAGAAATTTCTGTTATTTGAAATATTTGAAAGTTATTTTTTTAGATTTATAAAAGTGACCACTTCCATTACTTAATAGGAAGGATAAAATTATAATCTGCACAGAGTCCCCAATGGAAGAGCTAGAGAAAGGACCCAAAAAGCTGAAGGGGTTTGCAGCGCCATAGGAGGAACTATGATATGAGCCACCAGTACTCCCAGAGCTCCCAGGGACAAAAACATCAACCAGATAGTACACAGGGTGTTACCCATTGCTCCAGACACATAGGCAGCAGAGGATGGCCTTGTTGGACATCAAAGGGAGGAAAGGCCCCTGGTCCTGGAAAGGCTGGATGCAGTAGTGTAGGGGAATACCAGGACAGGGAAGCTGGAGGGGGTTAATTGGGGGAGGGGAGATGGCTTATGGGACTTTCAGGTGTGTGGGGGGAATCAGGAAAGGGGAAATCATTTGAAATGTAAAAAGAAGAATATATCTAATAAATATATCTGATAAAATCTTTTTTAAAAAGTCTTTTTAAATTAAAAAAGGCCCATACCTAAACATAAAAAATAAAAAAATTATAATGTGCCACTCTTGTTTGATGGTAGAACTAATCATTCACATAGGGTGGTTAATATATGCATAAATTATCATATTTTAGTGGCTCTGGGATTGTTTTCACATCTGAATATTTATGAAATGTTCAAGGATGTTTCTAAGATTAATATTTATGAAGTGTTTCCTTTTCTTTTTATTCACTAATGATTTCTAATAAAGATAACACAAATTAGTTCTAGTAAAATTCACCATTAGAATCATCTTTACTTACAAAATGAAGAAAAAGTGATTCTGTGGGAGTGCAAAATTACAATGAAAAAATCTCTAATAGCTATCTATGAAGTGAAAGTAAATCAACTTGAGGGTTATTTTCCATGAAGTTATAAAACAAATACAAATAAAGTTCCCTCCCTAGTTAAAGTCTGTGAATGATCTTTTTTTTTTTATCTGAAAACAATTATTCTTTATTGGAGCACATAAATATGGTTTTGTTTAACTTAAATGCAATTTCAGAAATGTTTCCAACATTATTTTGGTTAGTGCTAGGTTCACAATTAATGCAGTAAATTATCATGAGGTAGCCACTACAATAATAGTGTGACTCTACATAATTTACTATTTCTGATTACCACACTTTCTGTATTTGTTTGAATCTGGTTCCTAGTTACAAACATGTGCCTTCTGCTGCACCAGATATAATCACATGGATTGTATGTCCCCATATCAATAACATCAAAGTTGTCCACAGTCTAAAAATGCTATGGTGCAGATATTAATCATATATCCATTGTTTACTACAATGCATTTCCATTATGTTTACTACATAATGTTTTCCATGGTTTATTTCTTGCTATACTATTCAAAAATAACTTTTCATTTATAATAATTTCAGCCACCAATTGTATATATGATCAAATTCCATACTCTGTTATTTATATGAAATTATCAACACCAGTGGTATTTTACATGTCATAATATTTTTGTCATATATTGTTTTTGTTTGTCTTATTTCTGAACAAATTCAGCACTACTTTTCAACTAGGATAGCTACTACTGAGTTTTATGCCTAGACTTGCTCCCACTGTCTCAACTTTTACAGGAGGTTATTTGGAAATGTTGCATGTCAAACTAGGAGTGCCAGAGTCCTTCCTATTAAACTAATATTCTTGTTATTTCTAAAGTCCAATTTTGTTACTTTTGCTGATCTTCAGCCTAATCTCTTGACTTCAGTTGTTAATCTCAACCCAATATATTTCTATACTTCATTTATTTCCTTAAACATTTTCTGATCTTTTTCTGCATTTACACCTGTTGAAGTATTACCTACAGCCCAAATGATATTAATACTGAAGCACTGCACTTTTACCCATTTGTTCTAAAATCTAAGACTTCTGAAAATTGTGAGGAAAAGGAACTTTTTATGATGAAGCCACTATACACACTGGATACTAGAGATGGTACACAGTATTGATTAACCCCTTAAATATATCCTAATTATTTAATTTTATTTGTTTTCATACACTTGCTCAGGTGGAGTGCTAAAGTTTCTTTACTCTGAGTATAGCAACTCTACCACACAATTTTACATGTTGACACGATGACCAGATAATACGATATAACAAGGCAGAGATTCTTTATTTGTGCTTACTTTCTCTAAAGGCAAGCATGTCAGAAGTCCTCATAAGGTGAAATTGAGACATGGTCTACTGTTTTGATTGGGAAATCTCCTCTCCGACAGCATTTGACTCTAATCACACTGAAAAAAAAATTTGTCAGTTAGCATTTTCTGAGAGTCATAATAGTTTAGTGACTAGCCATATATAACTGTCTATTATCAAGGAAAGATTTCTTTAAATTCTCACTATCAGTTAATAGATGCAGGTTAGTCTGAAAACAGTGAGGCGTAGCTGCCACCCTCCTAATGAGAGTCACTTGGACCTTTCTATTTTACAGTACCTAGTTTTACCTAGAATGTTCCCTAGTTTTAATAAATAATCTGTTAGAGACTAAAGTTGTCTGTTGAAACAATAGTCTAATTACAAGCATTTATCACTTGCCTTCCCTTAAATCCTGCTAAAGTTACAGTGAAGGACAGCCAAGGAGAATAAGAGTAAATCACGCAATCATGCACGCACACACACACACACACACACACACACACGTGTGCACACACACACACACACACACACACACACCTGCAAAAACAAGCAAGTAAAAACATTATGAGGTTATACTACATCATTAACTGACTATGCAAAGCAGAAGAAATGTTATAAGAGCTAAAGCGTGTGGAACCCAGAATCACAAAATGCACATTTCTGAGCATCCAAAATCATGAGAATGACATGAGAATCAGGCAGTGGTTCAAGAAGCACAAGGCTTAGAGTTCTCCAGAAAGCAAAAATACTGTGTAATTTCAAAACAGAAGGGTAGTCTGCACAGCTTTATGGGGTGCAGTTAAACTATTGGCTCATTTGACATAGCCACGTAATTCTTTTCAACTCTGAGATGGAAACCATTACTCTCCACTGAGGCTACACTGTCTCTGTGCTGAGGATATGAGCTATAAGCTAAGACAGAAAAGAAGCTACAGTACCAGCAACAGGGGAGTTGAAGAAAAAAATGACAGATGAAGTATAAAGCTCCTGGGGCTCCTGGAAATCTCGTGTATATCTCTGGTGTGAGATTAATGATGTCCTCCTAGGAGAAGCAGACTATGAGAAAAGGCAAGCTAGTGTTGACTACTATGGAGTCTGTAATGGGACAGCCACTCCCCAACTCTTGAGAGAAACCTGGATGCAGTATGCCTTGCTCTTGCCAGACAGTACACAATCAGAATTTAGAATTTCCCTCTATAACATGAAATGACAGCGAAGAATCATCTGACAACTGACATGACACCTAGATCTTAAAACAAACCAGTCAGAGTCAACAGAGATTAATGTTAGAAGCAAAATACATCTTTGATCACACTATACCATGCATATTTACCTAATATATAGTTAGACCTAAGTTAAAATTCTATATATGTGTATGTTTCCATATGCACACAGATAACTATATATACATCTATTACATTAACTCTAATATTAAAATCACAACACTTTATATCTATTTTATATAGATGTTATTTTAAAAGAAGCATCCATAAAATAAGAGTTGATAGGTTTTAAAAAATATTATTGCAGAATATAGTTTTAAAAGTTTGTAAAAAACCTTTCAAAAATGCTTTTCAAATCACATCAAAGTAAAGTGACAGAAAGAAAAAAATGGATGGCAGTTAATGGTGCTTAGTTTTCAAGTAAGACTTTTAGCCTGAGAAAAGAGAATTGTCAGGCTAAACACTCTGAAATAAATCACAAAAACAATAGTTTTCAAGACCTGTATATGAGCATACGCGTAAAAAGAAACTCCCAAGCAAAACTTTATGTAGAGAAGCATCAGAAGATGAAATTCCAGGTGGAAAAAGAAAAGCTTTTAACAGCAATGAGGAAACACATAAGTTTCTCAGTAAGACACAGACACCACACTTTGTCAGGTGTGTCCATAGCAATTTTGGAACCCAAGTAGAACAAAGCTTCCAGACTCTTAAGTCAAGTGAACATTAGCCCAGCAATGTGTACTCAATCAGATTATCAATTAGCATTGAGGGAAGGACAAAGGCATTTTCAGATATACAAGCTCTCAAAACTCCAGTCCACTATATTCTGGTGAAATTAACCCCTGAGAATGCAAGTCTTGGTGAAGCTGAGTGCATGCAAAATAAAGAAGGTGGGAGATGCAGGAAACAGGGAGGTTCACAGAAAGGCAAGGAGGAAAAGTCTAGAAAGGGAGCCTTGTCACCTTTCTAGACCTAGTTCCTGTTGGAGGCAAATGATAGAAGCACCAGGAGGGGCACCTCAGGAAATGACGAAATGGTTATATAAGACTTGGAGTGCCCAGGCTGGCCCCAGACTCGTGATCCTCCTGCCTCTGCCTCCTTCAGCAAATCCTACTGGTGTGTGCCACCATACGCTGACATGTTTTTCTACATTTTTCTACACTTTTATCAGAAATATTTTCCATGTAAATCTTCAATTCTATTATAAATTATTTTTATTTCATATTTCAATTAATTTAGCAATGTTTTACATGTCTACCACTTCACTCTTTAATTTTCCATGAAAATTGTCATTTTTAACATGTTTTTCTATGTATCTCTTCTAGTTTATCTGAAATATTTTCCATGTAAATTTCTAATTTTATCATAAAGTGTTTTTACTTCCCTTTTCAATAAAAAAAAGACTTGGAGTGCATTGTGCAGCTTATACTCAAATTTTTGCATTTACTTAAACTACTAGCGTGTTTATTAAGGTCAGTGAATTTTAAAACAATATGAAACTTTATTTCTGACACTTAGTAAGAAAAATATTTTCATATCCTATGCAAGCAACTAAATTGTATGCATAGAGCCATTAAAACATAAATACCATATGTTTACCCACAAACTTAGAAAACAGGTCTTAATTGTGTGCAGAGGACAAGGGTGATTGGGAGAAAGAAGATATAGAAAGTAATGAAATGTATGGAAGAGTAAAGAATACGAGGGCGGGGAGGCGGGAGTGGGTGTGTGAGTGGGGGCACACTCTCAGAAGCAGAAGGAGGGATGAGATAGGTGGTTTCTGGGGAGGGTGGAATCTGGAAAGGGGATAACATTTGAAATGTAAATAAATAAAATATTCATTTTTCAAAAAGAAAATATCATCCTGAATGTGGTGATAGAGTCACAAAAGAACACACATAGTATGTGCTCCTTGATAAGTGGATATTAGCCGAAAAGCTCGGAATACCCAACACACAACTCATAGACCATGTGAAGCTCAAGAAGAAGGGAGAGCGAAGTGTGGATGCTTCAGTTCTTCTTCGAAGGGGGAACAAAATACTCATGGGAGTAAATGGCGGCAGAGGCATGCTGCCACTGAGGTAAGGAAGCAAATAGAGGAAAGAATTCTTGCCTCTTGAAAATAGGAACTAGAGGGCAAATGGGAGTAGTGTGTATTGGTGGAAAACATTTCTATTTCAAATAGTGCAGTTTTTTATATATGTTTTATTTGATAAAAATTATACTTTAAAACTGAAGATAGCTGGGAGGATGGTATAGTGAGAAAAGTATTTGGTGCACAAGTACGAAGACATGGGTTGAGACCTCCAGTGCCCACATAAAAGCCGACCATAACCTTCTGCACTTGTATTCCTAGTCATGAGGGCACTGGTAGAGACAGGTGAATCCCACAGCCTGCTAGCTAGCAAGTCTAGTAGAAACAATGAGCTCCAGGTTCAGAGACACCATGTTAGGAAAATAAATTATAGAGGCAAATGAGAAAGGCACCCTCATTTCAATCTCTGGTGCTCACACTAGGCCAGTAAAACCCATATCTAAGTATGCATATACATGTGGGAATAGGATTCTCCGATAAGCAATGAGTACCCAAGACCACCAGAAGTCCTCCCCACTGCACCTTGCTAATCATTTCCCTACTCCTCTCTCAAATTCTGCCTCCTGTGACTCTAATATTGTAGCTGTCGTTGCCCCCAAGTTTTCTTTGTTGATTTAAGTGAGTACCTAACCATAATTTCTCTATCATTGAAAACTCTTACTCTCATCAGAATTTCTCATGTATAATGAAACAGTTAAGTTACATAGCAATAAGAGTGAATGTTAAAACTTGAAACAGAAAGAAAGTCATCATAATGGGCTTCAAGGCCTAACTAAACATAAATCAAAGTAGCACTATCAAGGGATATACAATAACTCTTTGATTGTGTTGCAAGATAATTAAATTTATATTCTGTAATTATGGACTACTTGTTATATTTGTCATATTTTCTCATGATCAAATTGCTGAAAATCAGAAATTCTATAGAGAGCAGTACAATGAGACAGTCTCTAGGAGAGAGCAATATGACTATACAGATAAAAGAAATAAACAACAGTCCAATTAGAGTGCACTTAATGAATACTCCTAAAATAACATTGATTTTCACTTACCACCTACACACACATGTATGCACACACACACATACACATACACATATGCACACGCACACGTACACAACACACTTGATATCACAGGTAAAGACTATAGCAGATTCAGTAAGAGGATATTTGAAACAACCCCAAATCAATTCTTTAACCACATCAGCTCAACAAATTTTTACAAACCTTAAAAGCTGGTCTTGTGTTACCATATATAATATTCAAATAGTCACCAAAAGGGTCTATATAAAAAAATAAAAATAATTGATTAACAAATTAAACCATACAATTCTTCATGTATCATAGCTTCAATGTAATTACAATGAATTTATCCATCTGTCAGCAGTAATGAACCATGAAAAAAGTACAGCATTCTAAATCTGTATTATGTGGAAAAGGTAAAGAGTAAGTGGGTAGTAAAGAAAGAACAATAAGAAAGTAGAAACATCACCAAGAAGAAAGCCAGTTTTAAAAGCAGAAACAGATGACTAACTGCTGTAAGGGAAATGAGGGGTTGTCAAGAGGAAATTAAGTTAAATGACAATTAAAAGGAAGAAGAAGGAGGAGGAGGAAGAGGAGGAGGAAGTGGAGGGGGAGGGGAAGGAGGGGAAGGGGGAGGAGGAGCAGGGAAGGCTGTGGCAAGCAACTCAGCTTCCTAGACATGGCCACCATTTTGCATGGCTGTGATGGATGGATCCTAAAGAGGCCTGGCCCCAGGAGCATCATCCCAGGGTTGCTTCCTGCTGCTGATGTGCCTTTTTATGATCTTCATTGATGTACTCCTCATTTTTCTGACAAGGTGTAATTGGGCAAAGAAAGACGCTTTCTGCCTATAGTCTGTTACGATTGATTCCTGGGTATTGACCCACCGTATTGCAGATCAACATGAAGATGAACTTTATGAAATAATGCAATATGAAGATGTACTCTCATTGAGTAATGCTGTTTAGATGAATTAATGATTTTTATAGAATTTCTGATTGGTTCAAATAATTTTAGAAAGTTAAAATAATTTATAAAAATTCTAAGAGGATGGTTTTTTAGCTATTTTGCCAGAAATAAATAATGAAGGTAGACCTCCTCATAGAATAGTAAATAAAGGATGAATGAAAAGGATCACACTGAGATTTCATGCACTACAAGCATGTAAATTTCACTATCCAACAAATCCTTGTATAGCTAGCTCTGCAAGTGTTCTGTCCTTTGAGCCCTATTTATACTCTCTCCAAACATCACATGTCCTCCCATGGGTCTTGCCTCAACGAAACACCATATGAGTTTGTATTGAAAGAGAAATAGGTGCCAAGACAAATTTACAATCAAGGCAAAACATTCATTCTGGATCAGGTTCAGGGAAGAAGCCATGAGTGTGTACTATGCCATAACAAGGCCATGAATATATACAACTATTGCTTTGAACTTATAATGAACTTATAGAATGAGACACAGATAAACCAACTACTCTGAACTTACTATCAACAACATGTTGTATATCATTTACAACATGATGTGAGGTCATTTTTTCTTACATAGAGAACTTTTGTCTGAAAAGCTATAAAAGGCTGAAAGGAAAAACAAAAGTGGTGGAGCCCTTTTTCTGCTTCATCCAGTGTGTGTGTGTGTGTGTGTGTGTGTGTGTGTGTGTGTGTGTATGTGTTTGTATGTCTGTGTGTGTGATTTGGAAGTTTCTAGTTGTGTCATGTGATACAAACTCACATGGTGTCTTGTTGAGGCAAGACCCATGGGAGGACATGTGATGTTTGGAGAGAGTATAAATAGGGCTCAAAGGACAGGACACTTGCAGAGCTAGCTGTACAAGGATTTGTTGGTCTTGCATCTTCACTGATCTTCACTTCATTGAGAGAGGCACAGCAGAGAACATCTCCTGGGGTCACATGCCTGTTTCTGCTGGATTGTGCCACTACTTCTGGGATCCTGACAGAGATTGGAATCACCCCTGCCTGCTCCAAAAGAAAAACTATTTCTAAACAGGTCCAGATCCCCCTTGTCCTATTTACTAACTTTTCTCTCCTACCTCTGGACAGTGAACTAGAAGGAGGTGGGGATGGGAGTCAAAGTGTTTGAGAACTTATTAAAAGTAGGCCTTGAAAATTCTAAGCCTGTGGGGGGAGGTGTATGATTTTTTTTTCTTTTTTCTCTTTTCTCTCTCTCTCTGGCCCCTAAAGAATTAAGAGAGTTCTAATCCCCTGGTGTTGCTATCATAGAGTCAATCGCCAGAAGCCATCAGCTCTGGCCCCAGAATAGTTAGAGTGTTACTTGCCAGACACTATTAACTCAGGACCCAGAAGAGCAAAAGAGAATCAGACTGCCATGAGCTATCAGCTTTTGGTACATAGGTCCACAGGTCGAAAAGCATGGAAGAATACAAGAAAAATACAAATATGCACACATATACACACACCCGTACTATGTGCATGCACACACACACACACACACACACACACACACACACACCTGTACATGCAAACAAAGGCATGTGCACACACACAAAATGGACACATACAGAGACACACAAAAGTACATACACAAAATAAAATCAAATGAGGGATGGAGGAGGAGCAGATGGAATAGGGAGAGGAAGAGGAACAGTGTTGTGTATAGAACCATCTCTCAAAAGAATCAGTAAGACATGAACATCTTAGCCACCAGCAAACCTCAAGATCAAGGTTCCTATAGATGTGATGACCTCAAAGTAGGTTGGCATGGCTATACTGTCATATTAGTGTAGTTGCCTGGAGAGATCCCTCCCAAGTTCTCCCTCAGGGTGGTTCTGAAGAAAGTTAGATAAGCATTTTGTGTCAGTAGGCAGAAGGGGACATTAGCCTTTTGAAGCGTGGCGTTCACTCTGCTACAATAGTCGGCAGACTCCATTACTTGTAGGATTGACTGACCTGCCCTTCCCTACTCAGTTATAGCTGCCTTTCTTTGTGTCCCCAAATTATCTCAAAGATGGGACATGTCATAAACTACTATGATGAGACATAACTCAAAGGCATATCAAACATACAATTAATTTGATTCAGAGTTTTACAATATTAAACTTTTTATTGAGATTATAATATAATTACATTACCTGCCTCTCATTCCTCTTCCAAACCCTCTCATATAACTCTCCCTTGCTCTCTTTCGAATTCTCGTCCTCTTTTTCAGTGTGTGTGTGTGTGTGTGTGTGTGTGTGTGTGTGTGTGTAGTAAAGCAGGTGGAAAGCTTGTAAGAACCAGAAAAACAGAGACTGTGTCTCCTAGGAATGTTGAAATCTACAATCATAAAGTCTCACTAACACAGCTACCTAAGCATGATGTAAGCAAGGGCAACAATATATATGCTAATATGGACTGAATAAATGTCACCATGTGGCTTCAACCTGACATCCAGAACTACAGGTAACAAAGGAGTGCCAAGAGCAGGAGAAATAATCTCTGCCAGGGAAGACCACAGAAACTGGTTATTCAATAGCAAATGATCAACCCTGGATACATATAGAGCCAACACTGTTTTAAGTAAACAATAAAAACAGAGCAACACAGCTTGCCATCTACTAAAAGGACAGATTAGTGTCACCTCACATTGGTGCTCAGCCAATAATTTCAATCACATGACTGGTTTGACCTTCTCTGCCCACCACGGACCATGGGAGATTCAAACCCAACAGAACAATAATAGCACTATGAATAAGATCATAAAACCCATGCATGCAGCACGCAGAGAAAGCTTGTCACGGGGATGAGTTATCAAGAGCAAGCATTTGTGGAGGGAGCACTTTGGACGGAAGCACATATTCCTTGGTAAAGCTACATAAAAATACAAATTCAAATAAAAGCCAAGCTGAAGCAACTCCTAAAAGACTGACCTAGACTGCAGTTCCAGGAAAAGAGCCTGGACCAGGAGAGGAGATAAATAACATGCAGTGAACATGGCCAGCAAGACCTGGGCTGAAACATGAGGCCAGTCCCATGTCCACATTTCCCCATCTTCACCACTTCTACTTCGAAAAAAAATAAAATAAAATAATAATAATAATAATAATAATAATAATAATAATAAGAAGAAGAAGAAGAAGAAGAAGAAGAAGAAGAAGAAGAAGAAGAAGAAGAATACAGGAGAGAGCCTGCTGCTAAGAATGGCTAGTTGTAAAGTATATGTTATACTGGGCCACATCCAGGTTCACTGTGTATAGTTCATGTCACATAGAAAGAATAAAAGACACTCTTTTTTTATTTTGTTATAAAATATTAACTTTACTTCATCGGAGATCTGACTCTTAGAAGAGACAAAGGAGATAAGAAAATAAATGTGGCTTTTTAGCAAGACTTTCTGTAGGCAGAGAAGGAATCATTTCAAGCCATGAAATGCCACGAAAGTAGGAGTATGGACCTAAGTCAGTGGTAGGCTGCTTCTCTGGCATGTGTGAGGGTCTGGATTCAATCGACCCCTCTCATACCTCAGTAAGTTCCATTAAAATAGTTTTGAGTAGATAAATATGCCCAATATCAGATTATTGACTTTCTTCTCAATATACATCCTCATAAAAAGAAAGAAAGACACATTGCACACGGCATGACATAAATCTTGAAGGGAAATGGGACAGCTGAGTACAGAAAATATTGCAGAAAGACTCACCTGCCCAACAGTCCAGGGCTGTGACTTGGCAACCTGGTGAAGCTCTGCTTGAAATATACGCTCTGTTTCACCTCGTAACTTACGCTCAAGCATTTACCTGAAGTAAATTATCAGAACGTGGTCAAATCCTTTGATGACCGTTTTTCAGCTTTTTAAATAAAAATTCCTTTTTTTTCTAATTATTGTACAAATCAAAACATTATACAGACCGTTTCAGGGAGTCGCTCAAATATTTCCCAGTCTGGTGACAGGCGTTTATGATAGATTTACTTTGCTCTTTAAAACCTATATAAGTGCCAGTAAAAGCCCAAATCATGCAGTGAGTCTAGTAATGTATAGTAAACATTTAAATGAGACGCAAGTAATAATATACAAACCACTCCTGTGGATCATCTTACCTGACTTATATCAAGCAGGAACAGCTGACTGCAGGACCTCCAAGCAGGCCTGCTCCCATGCGGTCAGCACCCCGAGTTACTCTGGTTCAGCGACATTTCTGTACTGGACATATATACAATAAATTCAGTCATGGCCACTATGACATTGCTGACTGCTCATTGTAAGTTTGTTTGCTCCTTGAGTTCTAGGTCGCCACGCTGCCCTATGGGACACAGGGCCAAGTGGAGTAGAACCGCCATGCTGCTCTTCCCGCTCTTCCTTGCACAGTGAACCATGAACTGCCCTAACTCAGGAAGTGAATGATCTGCTTTCACTTCTGGCAATGGGTTCAGGCTTTCATATGAGCAGTTTCTTGCTTTTCACCACCCAGGATTATGTTGCTTCATTTCTATTTTTAAACAAAGAGTTATGTTAATGCATGCCCATTAAGGGTATTGTTTTTTTTAGAACCAAGACTATAGAAAAGCACTTGCAACTATTCCTGGAATTTAAAAAAAAAAAGGTTCAGTTCTTTTTAGTGAACATTATTATTTTGTCAGCATCCACATTTTCATTAGAACCGGTGGAATTCAACCCTGTTTAGTAGTCAAATTGCCTTATCCGTGCTACGTAAGGGAATCAGTTATAAAACGCTACACACAGGTGAGGGAAGTGTAAACAATTGCTGAATCTGACAAGAAATATACTAAAG
Organism: Apodemus agrarius; assembly: GCA_964023405.1. Lineage (NCBI taxonomy): Eukaryota > Metazoa > Chordata > Mammalia > Rodentia > Muridae > Apodemus > Apodemus agrarius. Next base: position 84,199,958 of record OZ030012.1, on the reverse strand, counting down.
TTCATTACATCAACTTTATAAATCAAGCTTTAATTTTTATCAACATAAAAAGTTATCTAAAAACAAGAGTTTAATGAATACTTATCTGATCTGAAAATAAAATAAGATCTGTACTATCCCAAGATGGGGCTACAAATATGGGATACCACATACACCCATAGAAATATTCAGAAGAAAAGCTAGGCTATCTCATTGTGATAATTAGTTTTTATTTTCAATCTAATTGGATTAAGAAATACCTACAACATATTAAAACACATACTTATGCGTGTCTTTAAGAGTGTCACCAGACAGAATTAACTTAGAGGGGAGAAACTGCATTGAGCGGAATGTCAGCACCCAATGGGTTGGATCCTCAACTGAGAAGAGCAAAATTAGAAAACAGTTAAATGTCAACATTCTTCTATGTTCTATAACAACCATATATAATAATGCAAATTGGGGTAGCCATTTTGGTTGTATCTTATAGTGTCCAGTATTTTAAATAGATATCAATTAGATTTAAAGCAAAATATAGAGAATTCCAGGACATAATTAAAAACTCTGTGAAATTGTACTCTTGGAAGTCCAGCACTATGCAGCTGAAGCAGGGAGACAGTAAATTTGAGGCTAGATTTTACTATATAGTATAACCCAGGCCACCTGAACCACAAATCAACACCATATACAAATAAGAAAGTAACATCAAGTATACAAAAATCCATTTTGTATGAACTGTTTTGCATAAATAATGGTTTCAGATCCTAATTTCATTATTATATGCTCATATTTAAGTGGAAAATTCAAATAAAGTTTTCAAAATAATGTTCATTATAAAGGGAACTTGAAATTTAAGTACTCAGAAATTTATGAACTCTAAGATTAGATAAAAATATCACTGTATACAAAGTTGGATTTCAACTAAACTTAGCTACTGATCAGAAACTTGAGATTTTTACCTTGACTAACCAAGGAACCTGTGATATGAAATCAACTCTGGGACTTCATTTGGTTAAATGAAGTTATGTTCAAATTGCATGATGCAGCTCTAACTTTAAAAACAAAAATGTCAATGAAATGATTTCTAATCAGAGAGGCTTTGCTCAGCAATGGATAGGATCAGATGCAGGGACCCAGGGCCAAACATTACACAGATCTCCTGGAATGATAAAGAAGAAATGGCAGAAGGATTGCAGTAACCAAAGAGATCTATGAAACCATGAGAAAACCCATAGAATCGACTAACTTGGGCTTATGGAGTCTCTCACAGACACTGAAGCAACAATCAGGGAGCCTGTTCAAGTCTGATCTAGGTTCTCTGCATATATGTTATGGTTGTGTGACTTGGTGCTCCTGTGGGACTTCTAACAGTTAGAACAAGCCTGTCCTTGACTATTTTGCCTGCTCATGGGACCCTTTTGCTCCTACTGGGTTGCCTGTCCAGCCTTGATCTGAGGCTGTACACCTAGTCTTATTGTAACTTGCTATACCATGTTCAGTTGATATCCCTGCAAGGCCTGCTTTTTTTCTGAAGGGAAATGGAAGAGGAGTGGATCTAGAGGAGAGGAGAGGTGGGAGAGGGACTAGGAGAACAGGAAGGAGTAGAGGAGGGAGGAAAATTTGTGGTTAGGGTGTAATGTATCATATAAGAAAGAATGGAGGGAAGGAAGGCAGGCAGGCAGGCAGGCAGGAAGGAAGGAAGGAAGGAAGGAAGGAAGGAAGGAAGGAAGGAAGGGAAAAGGGAGGAAGGAAGGAAGGAAGGAAGGAAGGAAGGAAGGAAGGAAGGAAGGAAGGAAGGAAGGAAGGAAGGAAGGAAGGGAAAAGGGAGGAAGGAAGGAAGGAAGGAAGGAAGGAAGGAAAGGAAAAGGGAGGAAAAAAGGAAGGAAGGAAGGAAGGAAGGAAGGAAGGAAGGAAAGAAAGAAGGAAGGAAGGGAGGGAGGAAGGAAGGAAGGAAGTAGAGAGAAACTTATCAGAGAAGCCATCATAAGGAGTCAGTCAACCTGAATAATTTAAAAGGCAGTGATGCCTTCTACAAACAAAGAGTGAATAAAAGAATCCATAGAAAGAAAGAACAAAACCTGTGTCGGTAGGATTTCAAAAAGTTTAGCTCCTATGAGTTTCTGTTTCTTAGCTGGGCTTTCTGATTCACAGCAGATATTGTGAAGTGCTTCCTGGAGTGAGAGAATAAGTTTTGTTTGTTTGTTTGTTTGTTTTTCATGAAGAATTTTCCAAAAGTTTGTATTCTTCAAGTGAGAATGATTATTACAAAATTACTTATTATAACTTGCTATGCCATTCTCAAAAGTAGTATACTACAGAGTTCAATATTCATGTTGCTGTAGAAGAATTATATTTCTCAATAAAAAAATAAAAGCCCATTTTAGCACATGTATTGGGCATACTTAACTTTCAGAACATCTTCCATACTCACCCATCTCTTCCTCTGTTTCTCAAATACTAACTGGATAAATATTAGCAGAACTTCAGAAAGCAAATTTATTCCTACAGAGAAAAAGTATTATTACAAAAGAAATTCTGATTAATAAGAAAAGGCTTCCTGCACCTAGCAACAGACAGAAGTTTAAGCATTTTCTTTCTAGAGATCGTTAAAGGAGAAGTCAGTATTGGGTCAGAGAAGAAGAGATCAGTTTTTGACTCCAAGTCAATGCTATCACAAGTCAGAATGTCAAGAGAAGAACCACAAGGGACACATAAATGACATCTCTCCTTACAGATATTCAGGTAGATGATTCCCAGCTGGCCACCTCTGCAGTTCAGGACAGGGAAATGTTCACATTGATTTCTCTGCAGACACAGACATAGATTAATGCTCATTTGTCCAAACAACTCCTCTCCAGGATAATGTCCATACTGTGTGAGACTTTCTGTGGAGACATGACATAAACATTTATTCATTGTAAATAGATAAACAACAACAGGCCGAAGTGATGATTCTATCAAAGTCAAGCCTTGCAAAACAATGAGTTAATTTGGGTTATGTGGAAAAGTACGGATGACTCAAAGGCAATTACATCGCAGAGAAGTTCTCCTCTGGCTAGGAGGTTTCTTGCTCACTGCTGGTGAAAGCTGCAATCCTAGAAACCTCTTTACCGATCCTGCTGGAAAATCAACACTTTATAGAGTCTCCTCTTTTGGCAACTCTATGCTATGTCTATGAGTTTGGGCAAGAGCTATGCATCCCAGTAAATTTCAGCTCTCTGAGACTTGTAAGATTGTTTTCTTCCTAAGTCTCACGAGCTTCTTCCTGGAGGGGATGTTTCAATTTGGAGCACAACACCACACAGCAGACTGAAGGCCACCTTGTTGTATTGGCTCTCTTTTCCAGAAGTCCCCCAGGGAATATCTATCTCCTCACCCCCACTGACTGAGGTTTTATCTTTATGTTCCTAAAGCAGTCATGGCAAAAGCAGAGCAATCACTTAGCTGGCCTGGTCTAAAAGGACTTCAATCTGGAGTTGAGGATAATGAGTAATATGGAGATACTGGTTACAAATGAAAGAGGAATCATGGTGACTATGCAGTCAACAGTGTGTACTCCTTTCCAGAGAGTACAAGCTAAAATCCAAGACCTTTCCATGTGAACCTTTTGTTCCTCCTCTTAGTCTTTCTCTGTTCTGTTTCCAAATACATCATTTAAAAACTAAAGATTGGCTCTCTCGTGGTATACTACATTTCTAATCTTTTCTCCAAATCCTGATTATTTTTATATTCCAAAACCATTTCCAAACAGCTTTACCACTCTTCCTCTCTCTAGTCTGCCATGGTTTGGAATTTCCCTGTTTGCTACTTAAAATTTCACGCCAGTCAATCTCGCAATGCTGAAGCAGAAATGGTGTCATATTCATCTTTTTCGTGAGTCCTACACATTGAGGTATAAGGTATTAATAAATACCTGAGAAATCAATCAAAAATCCACTTAAAGAAATGTGAAAATATACACCAATGCTTGTCATGTTCAAACAAATGGTAAGACTCTATTGTTAATGACATCTCACACTTTGACTGCAAGGCATAGAGAATTAAATCTTAAACTGATAAGGAAACTTTCATCCCTCTAGATCACTTCCATGGTACCAGAAGGTACTGTGCATGTTACTGAAGGAGAAAACACATCGGTGGTCTTACCCAGTGCTGGGCCCTGCATATTGGAATATCTATTTGCCAGGCAAATTGTGCTCACTGGAGTAATGGTGTCATGACTACCGTAGAGTAACAGCTTTCTAGGGGGATTTGAGACCTATTCCACAGGAAGGAATTACCCTTGTTCAAAGGCCACAAATAGGTGTTCATAGATCATATTATAGATCTATAGAGCTATGTTACTGTGGCTAGACTTTGTCTTGTCTTCTGTTTCAGTAGAGTTTTCTTATATGTACATGATAGCTCTTCATTGTTATTCTAGATCTTTTGAATGGGAGTCAGATATCTTTTCCTATAGATATCAAAAAAGAAAAGAAAAGAAAGGAAAGGAAAAGAAAAGAAAAGAAAAGAAAAGAAAAGAAAAGAAAAGAAAAGAAAAGAAAAGAAAAGAAAAGAAAAATCCTCAAGACCTTATACCTTTCTAGTTAGGGTTCAGGCATGAGCAATGGCCACAGTCAAATGCACTGAGGTACAGCAATGATGGAGGACAGGGCTGAACACAGTCAAGACGAAGTCTTATAGGTACTGTGCCCACTGTCCAGGAGTGGCAGTAGGCATCCTGATGACATACATGACTCCTTTCTAACAGTTTCTCCAGTTTTGTTTTGCTTTGTTTGTTTTCCAGGAATTCTGCAAACCTCACCATTCATAAAATTCCTGCACAAAGTCTCTGTAACATGTGGATCAGAATTACAGTCACTGTCTTAGGGAAATAAGACAAACAGAAATAATCACTTATGTTTGTTTCTCATACCTTAAAACCACTATTGCATTTTGGTTGAAAATATCAAAGGTTCTTTTTTTCCTTGCTGATTTTTGTGGTGTGAATACTAAAGACACAATGAGATTATATGATCATGATTGACCTTCAGACATCCCATGTGGACCACCCAGGGCAAAGATGCCTCAGTGCTTGAAAGGCCAGCTGATTTCTCTCTGTCAGCTTTTAAGCAGTCATGGTATTGCACTTCCTGAATAGTAATGAATTTCAGCAATGGACAAAGCTACACTTTGCTCAGAGTAGCCGGTACACACCCCTATGTGTGGTGGTTTGTTTTTGGATCAAGTGCCCAGTGAGAAGGTGTTATTCTTGACCTATTCCTCAATCATCTCAATAAGCAACAGACGTTTGAGAAAATTAGTCTAGCGTGAATTCAGTCCAGTTTCTGCTCTCAGAAAGAAAGCTGGCTAAATGTATTATCATTGGGAATTTCAGTTCATCACAAATTTATAAAACTACACTTTATGCTTTGTCTTTTTTCCTATCAGAATTACAGAAGTAAACAAAATAATAAAATCAAGTCTTATTACAAAAAAATTACAAACATTAGCAGAGTCCACATGGAGACAAAGAGGTTGTGCTCCTCTGATCCATCTCTAGAGCTCTGTGTTCATTTTCCTCCTCCGCTAACTATATGCTATCACTTGCTTTGGACCATCCCTCAGTTCCATTGCCTCTTCTGGGGGCCCAAGGGAGATGCTGTTTTGCAGCCTCTGCTAGGTGCTTTGTTTGCACTGTCAGCTTCCATCAGGCAGGCGAAGTTCACTGGTAGGAGATAAAGAGTGGAAGGAGAAGGCTGGTGGAGATATTTGCTGTACTGTTTGGCCTCACTTCTTCCAGCCTATAAAACAAACCACTTATTTGGTAGTCCTGTGAGCAAACCCCTCTTCCAGGTTCAGCTTTCACTGGACTCCGATATTTATATTTGGTCCTAAGGATAAGGATTCTCCTTCCTTGGGTTCTGCTGTAGTGAGAACTTCAGCATTAACCCTGCCCCTCAACTGGCCAGCTACTCCTTAATTGTCTTTGTTTGAAGCACCCAGCATGTTTTCTGTTTTCTACCAGAACTTTAGCTGCTTCCAGGTTAGAACTCTCTTATGCATTTTACATGAACCACGAACTTGTGTCCATGCTTGCATCTTGGGAGTCTCTCTGGTTGGTACGGACTCTCTCTATTCTGTAGAGCAGGACTCGTAGAAGCGAGGCCCAGGGTGGCATGACAAAATCGGAATGATAACTAAGGCACATCTGCGACTACTGTCGGGAGGATTGGAAGCCTGAGTCTCATTGTCTGTCCACCTGGTGGCTGCAGCAGTCACCCAATCAGAACTTAGAGTCAAAATCATCGAGTGTTTATTGAGACTCAAACTGAAGGATTCAATTTTATTAGTCAAAAATTTTTATACTCTTAGATTTCCATAACTTGGGCCCCTTCCAGTCTCTTTATGCCATCACCTGAGGTGTGGAAGAAGGGCAGTCTATTCTCTGAGAAGCGCCTTAATCTGCAATATGAAAATCTTTCTCACACACTCTCCTTTATCTGAGTTGCCAAGGTAACAAATCTGTTCTCCATCACGCCCAGTCTCCTGTCATATGCAGCTCTGACAGGAGCACATCTTCTTGGGAAATCTCTTCATCTATGTAATTAAGGCTTATAGATTAATGGTTCTTCTGTCCCTGTAGAGTGATCTTCTATTCACCAGGATTTTCTGGAGCACATGTTGAATGCCTCTGATAGATTTGGCCAATGACAGAAAGAATAAACCCACTCTCTTATCTACGATACAGTTGTTTCTTTCACAATCATAAACACTTCCCTCATTCTTCAGAGCCTCCTGGATTACTGACAATACAATTCCTTCCTTAGAAAAAATTGTAAAGAAACTGCACTGATGCCAGGGCAGTGCAAAAGGAAATTAGACAATGTTTATACAGCTATTTTTACCATTTAAAATATCCAGAATATTACTAGTAAAAAAAATGTTTCTGCCAATTTGATCAAATTAAGACTTATTCTGTTTCTTTTCTTAATAATGGTCTTTTGCTTAACTATAAAGTATTTATGTTCTAGTTTTGCCAGAAATCAGAGTTGCTGTAGATCAAAGTACATGACCTAAAAAGCACATGGTTTTTCTCTTTGCTTTATCCTGCATGTCATATCATTCTCTCTCTCTCTCTCTCTCTCTCTCTCTCTCTCTCTCTCTCTCTCTCTCTCTCTCTCTCTCTCACCCCATCTAGGATGTCTGCTGCCCATTCCAGTTGCCTGCTGACTAAATCACCTGATTCAGCATTTGATCAGCATTCCTTAGTCCTCTCTAAGAGACTCTCCTCTCAGCAGTAAAACCAAGAAGAGAGAATCTGACCAGGTCAGCCTTGGTTTGAAATGCTGTTGTTTCCCTTCTTAGCTGTCTGCCCATCAGCAAATCACTTTTCCTGTGAGCCATTTGCCTCATTTATAAGACAAAGGTGTTCTCAGAGCTTCCCTCACAGCATTATTTGGAACAGTGAGTGCCAGTGTGTGAAGTTTTTTAATGAGCACTTTCCATCAATAAGCTAGCTATTAACTGCTTTGAGAAAAGCATTCTGTGTCTCCTGTGGTGCCTGGATGCAGGTAGCAGCTAGGATGTTTTCTGCTTATAGGCCTCAGGGAGCGACCTGTGTCAAGGAAGAACAGAGGCCTTTGACATTTTTGGCTGAGATGTTTGTTTGTGGAATCCAAAGGAGACTTTTAGTTTCAAAGGTTCCAGGGTGCAACATTTGTAGTGAAAGCAGATTATTTGGTTAAAACAGGTGGGAAAAAAAGTCACATTCCCTGTCCCTTAGCTCAGGTCAGGAGCATATGAGAGGCAATGAAGGGAGAGTCTGGGCCTTGTCCTGCCTGCTGGGCTAAGGCCTAACAGGAAAAAGCACAAGCCAAGGCATACTTAAAAATCTGAAAACAGAGAGGGTCCTGTGTCTTAGTGTGACCTGAAACAGTTGTAAAAGCTCAGTTTTCTAAGCCCAATGTAGGAAATAGAAGGGAAACCAAATAAGACCTGAAACAACATGGAAACCAGGTAGTCTAAGCCCTGCATGCTAGAGCTTAGTGTAGCAGGAGAGACCAGGGTAAGATCAGAGATTGAAATGCCATAGCAGGCCATGGCCCAGAGAAACAACCTACAGGAAGAGTGTTTCATTGACACTGTAACCATATTAACAAACCATGTTAATGGTTCTGGAGTTTCACTTGGAGATCATTATAAAGATATATAAGAGAGAGCAACTGAGGCTGTGTGGTCCAAGAGTTCAGGTATGCATCACATCAGTAGTGCAAACTCGTTGACATGATCCAAAGCTCTCTGACAGAAAACAAAACAAACAAACGAAAATTCTCAAGCATCCAGGATACTCCTAGGCAATTATGAGTTGATATTCTAGAGCCTGGCTAGTGCCAAACTGGTGCAGAATGTAGATTACCTGATGGCTGGCCTTGAGCACAATAGATCTGCAGTCATGAAAACGTATCAGATCTTTAAAATTATCAATCATGGCTTCAGGGTGAAACTTACTACAGAGATGATTATAAAAGAATGGTAAAAATCTCTCTCTCTCTCTCTCTCTCTCTCTATCTATCTATCTATCTATCTCTCTTTTTCTCTGTGTGTGTGTGTGTCTGTGTGTGTCTGTCTGTCTGTCTGTCTGTGTGTCTGTGTGTATTATTAGGGCAAGGCAGAAAGCAGAGTGGATTGATTGTTACACAAACTGAGAGCATGGTATGAAAAGAAGAAAGGCTGTGCTCTGAGGAACAGCACATCTTCAAACAGCTCTAAGTCCCTCTAGGGAGCAGCATTTCTTCCGTACACAAACCTAGGGAACTTGATAGAGGAGTCTCCTATTTTGTAGTTTCCCTGAGAAGTAAAATTCCCTCCAGGACTCTAGAAGGCAAGTGATTAATACCTAGTCACACCTGTTATTCCAATGCAATCCAGCGAGATGAACAAAGCCAGAGAAGAGAATGTAAATGTGACAAGTGGGGCTACTCATTCCTTCAAAGAAAGTTAGGCAGACGCAAGGAACAATTTGGTTTGAATCCTAGAGTCAGGGCTATTTTTATTTGGAACCCAGCAGGCAGAGATACCCTGTCTTTATTTATGGCACAGAAAAGAGTTGCTAAAGATGTAATGCCCTACTTGGCTGAAAGTCCTAGCAAGAAGATCCAAGGGATTGTCCACATAGGCCAAGCAAAAGAAGTTCTTATTGTTGAGAAACAGAAGCCCCATTGTGTATCTTTGTTGACCAACCCAATGCACTGGGTTGCATCAAGATAATGTGTTCTTTGTTTCTATGGTTTAGAGATACTATGTAATCAGCCTTAATCCACAAAGCATTTAATACAAATTTCTAATGCTATCATTAACATACAAATGAAACATCTGCACAAGGAAATCATGTAACACAGAAATTCCGGCATATTAGACAGGTTTCAGGAATCTTGAAAATTATTGACCACTTCAGATGAATTCTTCCAGACACTCAGCTAGAGTCAGAAAGGAAAGTGAAAAGATTTCCATCTGCTTGTCCTTTATGTGTGCCCACTTCTCAGAGACAAGGCTATGCAATTTCCACACTGGAGAAACCTGACTGGGTTAGCAAATACCTTGGAGGATAAAAGTATTTGCCACTAAGTCTGATGACTTGAGTCTGATACCAGGGTTGCACATGCCCGAAAGACACCGTGCACAGCCACATGTATGCCTTAGCATGCACATGCACAAATATATGTACATATACACACAAACATGATTTTTTTAATTAATCATTCCATTCGTTTGCATCTCAAATGATGTCCCAACCCGACCCACAGGACAGTCAACAGGGTCCCCAGACCACCTAGAAGAAGGCAAGAGACAAGAGACACGAGAGATGGACAGCAAGACAGTATTCTGATCAAGCTGTCAAACTTTATTGTTTTACCCACCGAAATATAAAGGAAAGCAAGCAGGGTATAGGGAGGGGGTATGAGGGGGCAAACATTGTCTCCGAGGAACAGTCTCTCAGGGAGCAAGCACTGTATTTTAAACATTGTCTCTAGGAAGTAGTCTCTCAGAATCTTCTCTCAAAATCTCATGACAGAGCTAGCTTGGGCTTCAAGGAAGCTGGCAAACTAAAATGATCATGAGGAGGTGAAGTGGAAAGAGATCGCTATAGTAACCTAACTGCAGGTGAGCTCTGTTTGTTCTAACCAACATGAGCTCTATATGTGCTGACCAACTTGCTATTTGGCAAACCTGAAAGCTAATATTTTTTCTTCTAAAGGCAGGCTTGAGCATGTAAGATGGCTGAAAGGAGGAGGAGGCTCTGAGATCCAAGTGAGAATGGCTCCCGGCAAAATGATATATCCCTTCCCAGTTACCCCTCCACAACCACTCCTGACATTTTGCTGACAGGAAGCTGATATGACTATTCCCTGGGAGGTTCTGCCAGCACAAACATTATTTTTTAAAATTAAGAAACTAAGCTGTTTGCATGCAGACTGGAAATCAGCAGCGTCATTTACAACTGAGTCCTGAGACCCTGTACTGTCCCTCCTTCCTTCGTTGGTTTAACACTCACTGTTCCATATAACAAGATGCATTGAAAAGTATAAAAAACAAAACAACAGTATATTGACATGGGAGGTAAAGTTATTTGTAAGAAAAAAAAAACCAAATTGAATTTAATTGTTATGTGAATGGTACAAGGAAAGAACTACAAGTGCCTTTACATCAGTCCTGAATAAATGTCATTTTCCCTGGCAAGATGATCAGCTACTGATTAGTCCTGAGTCTGGAAGAGTCACATTCAACCCATGCTCATTGACACTGTCACTCGAAGGATAAATCCATCAACCAGCATGATGTCTAATAGGAAGTGTCAGGTACCCATGGCGACAAGAGGGCTGAGAACAGATTTCATCTTGTTAACTGGTAATTACAATAAATTGACCATCATTGCAATGAATGAACCTTCTATTCTTCCCTCTAGGCCATTTCCTTTAGCTGAACTTTCCTCAGTAATATCACAGGACTTAACTCCTCTTGATGAATAGCTTAATAGTATAATTAGACCTTCAGTGAAAAACAAAACAAAACTTTATTTTTAAATTAGTTAAGAATAATATGAAAGACAGAATTCATTTGGAGAATGTCAAACCATTTTTTTACCCTAGGGGAAAGCAAAGACTATGGTTCCACTAAGGAAGCATAGCAATTAAAGGATCCCTAAAAACAGTCTTCCACTTCCATAGATTAGTATTTTTCTCAGCCATCATCAGAGAAGCCTCCTTCTGCAGTAGATGGGAACAAATACAGAAACCCACAACTAAACAATGCAGACAGTGAGAAACCTTGAGTATTCAATTGTAAATGGGAGGTTCCTATCAATCCCCTTCTCTCAGGGCGTAGGAACTGTACACAGGAGGAGCCGGAAAGATTGTTAAGAGTCAGTGCGAATGGAGAACACCAAGGAAGCAGGGCCTTCCATACAAAACAAGACCCTCATGCACATGAGCTCACAGGGGCCATGCAATATGGACAAGTCCAAGCCAGATGGGACCCCAGCACTGAGAGGGCAAATGGGCAGATGCCCAATCCCGAACCAAGAAGCTATCTCCAATTGACAACCCATCATAAAGGAAAAATTCAGTTTCTCCAACCAAGTCTCCGGGCATACAAACAAGACTCACAGAGGGGAACCATGCCCCACAGTACACGACCCACACAAACAAACTCAATGGTACTTTTGAAGTGTTTGTTTTGGTTTGTTTTAGGTTGTGTTTGTTAGTTGTTTGTTTGTTTGTTTGCTTGCTTGGTTGGTTGGTTGGTTGGCTTTTCTTTTTCTTTTTCTTTTTCTTTTTTCTTTTTCTTTTTCTTTTTCTTTTTCTTTTTCTTTTGGGTCCTTTTAAAAATTTTGTTGAGCCGGGCATGGTGGAACATGCCTGTAATTCCAGCACTTGGGAGGCAGAGGCAGGCAGATTTCTGAGTTTGAGGCCATCCTGGTCTACAGAGTGAGTTCCAGGACAGCCAGGACTACACAGAGAAACCTTGTCTCGAAAAACCAAAAAAAAAAAATTGTCATTTCATCTCTTGTGGTTACGAATTTTATGTTTTTAAGGTGTTTGTTTGTTCATTTGTTTGTTGAATATTTTTATGTCTGTATGTGTATATGTTGTGGGGAAGCCTTGTGTGTGTGTGTATGTGTGGGTGTGTTTCTGCATATATGTTTCTCCTGATTTTTCTGTGGTTTTGCTTTTGTTTTCTTTCCTTTTCTCTGTTTAGTTTATTCTATTCTTGTTTGTTAGCCTGTCTGTTTTCTAAAGAGAGAGAAAAAGTAGACATGGAATTGGATGGGAAGGGAGATGTGAGGATCTGGGAGGAAATGATGGAGGAAAAGCAGTGATAAGAGCATGCGATATGAAAAATAGGAAAAAGGTGTTTTCAAAGAAACAGTTTAAGGGAAAACTGAGTTGAATACAATCACTCATCATTTTCTTCTTCCTGATGATGAATGTGAGATGACCCAGCTCATTCAAACCCCTGCCGTCTTGATTTCCTCACATAATGGATGGTACCTTCAAAATGCAAGTCAAAATTAACAACAACAACAACAACAAAATAAACCCTCTGTTTCACCTAGACATTGAAGTTTTCATTAGAGAAATTTAAATTGCTTATATGTAATGTAAGAAAAAAATGAATAGGGTATCCCTAACATAAACAAAATGGAAAGACAGGAAATTGTAAAAAGGAATAATAGAAGTATGGGCAAAAGAGATTAAGTCCACAGAAAATTGGTGTTGTAAATGAGCAGGCTAGTATAAATATAGTTTGAAAATCAAAAACATAATTAACACATGTTTACATATCAAGCATGGGGCACTTCTAACCATCCACAGATATGAAGCACTCTCCAGAGACCTGCCTTCTTAATATTACAAAGAACACCCAGTGGCAAGTTGGGAAGTCATGGTGATCAGGAGTCCATTGAAAACAGCATCTTGGAAATGAAAATTCATCTTCAAAAGTCCTAAGCCCATGTAAGAGAAAAAAAGTGTTCTGGAAACTTGAGCCAACAGCTAAATCTATGCCTGTGTTGTCTCATAGCTCTAATTTCATCTTTAACTAACTTAACTAATAATTGACTAAATTGTTAACACAGCAATATGCAAAACAAAGGTAGATGAGGAATATCTGTCTCCTCAGTTCTTGTCAAAATGCTAAGTAAATTCACTTTTTCATTTATCCATACAGTACTTGAAAGTAGCCATAGCTCCAGTAACAAAAGGATGGACGTTTTAAAGATGGCTCAAATAAAAGGATTGCCTTTTGAAAAAGTCCTAGACGATCAAAAGAAAACTATTTGCATAGAGAACTCATTAAAGCAGTCATCGTAAGCAGCACACATAGATATTTCAAACTTGTTCTTTTTTACCTACAAAATTAACATTCCACAAACTTGACAACACCTTAATGTTTATGGGTAACAGAGCAGAAATATGGGGCCTCCATGTAGTAAATTGCATGAAGTTTAAAGGAATGATAGATTGCAAACTGAAATGAAACTACCCTGTTCTCTTTAATGAACTGTCTGAAGATAATGCAGATGAGCTCTTAAGTACACAGAGAGAATGAAAAGCTTTTCCAAACATGGCACCACAGGCAGAAGCCATAAATGAAAGCACTGCAGTCTTAAAGAATATTAAATTTTTAATATCTATATATCCCAAAATCCCACGGGCAAAATTAAGAGCTCACCATCTATCTAGGTATAAATATATACAGCCTATATACCATCCTTCATATATGAAAAGTACATAAAATTCAATATCAAAATGTATATCCTGATAGAATGATGACAAACACCAATAAGATATCTTTTATAGGGTAAGAAAATGGCTGTTATGAAAATTAGCCAAGCACGCTAGTTTTCTGATGAGCAGGTTGAATTAATCTTCTCTTCATGACCCATCCCCTCAGTGCTTTCAACATGTATTGTGTTCTAAAGACTCTACTGTATTCCCAAGAAAGAGACTTTAAGGGCAACAATACTATGACTTCCAGGATTGCTATTTTAAAGCATTTCCATGACTAGCACATAATGGATATTATGACCTTTCCACTCTTGTTTGATTCAGAGTTAGAGTCAGGTTACTCGTCCATAGAACAAAGAGAACCAGTTCCCACACCTATTGTCTTGTGAGTGATGTTGGCATTGTATTTCTCCCACTTTGGACACACTTGTTCCTAGAAACATGTATATTTTGAGTTCTGCTTCGATCATAGGATACAATTATGCATGAGATTCTGTGTACATGACAGTCTATTTGTATTGAATAAGTCAACATTGTGACATTTTGTTGAAAACAACACACAGATGTTATTATAGAGAAGATGTTCTTGTTGGTTTAGAACTCCTAGTTGGTTTAAAGTGTTTGCCTCAAAACAGCAGTGTTTCTGTCTGATGCACCTTCTTTCCCTTCAAGAAATTAGTTCTATTCTATGCATGTATCTTCTTCTACATCTCATAATGTTTCTTATTTCATATCATATTTTTTTAAATGTGTATTAATTTATATCTAGTGTCCATCCTACTTGAAGTTGCTTTGTTTAAATTCCCACCAATACATCCAGGCAATTCTTGAACAGTATAATAATAGCTGCTGTTTATTAAACTTTTGTCATGTTCTACAATGTTTTCTTTGAATAATGAATTCATTTATTTCTTAAAGTAATTCATTAAAATTGAAAATAATTTTGTCTTTGTTTTTATGCAAATGGGTGAACCGAAGCTCAGAGCTGAATAATTCTAGGTTGAAAGAGCAGGAAAGAAGATGTGAGCCAAGACATTTCTGATTGCAAAAAGCATTGTTTTTGTCTACAATAAGAATTCTTCCCTTTTCTTCCCATTAAGCTTTTATCCAGGCATGGCTTTCTTTCTTTATACTCTCCCCATATGCTTGGAGTAATGTGTCTGAAATATCACACATTAATGGTGTTGGGCAAAAAATAAAGCAATTTGTAGAATGGTCATTACTGTAAAAGGGCCCACCATTATACAACATCACTAATCTATATTCTGTCCTACATTACAGCATTATGTACAAAGAAGCCTAGAGTCTTACCCTTTTAAAAAGATGCTTGTTTACCACCTATTTTACTGTGAGCCAGACATTGCTAGATATGGGTGTATAATTTAGACAAAATCAGATAGTCATTCTGTTCCTGGTACACACAATAATGTAGGCATCTACTTTAGCCTTCCCATTTGTATGTGTATTTAACAGCACTTCTAACATATCTCTAGAATAGTAACTAAGACTATGAGTATTCATTTTAATTATCTCATGAATTTCTGGAGGACAGAAATATCAAATATTTCATCTGTCTTTGCTTACACTCAAAGCATTGTTGTTTACAACAATGCTTGGTGCAAGGATACATTCACTATGAAGATACTGATATTTTTACATTCTATAGCCAAAATGTCTAATGATTAAAGACCATAACATAGATATGAATGGATTTAGTATAAAGAAGATATCTCACATTCTCTGCATAGAGTAGAAAATAATATCGTGTGATTTTTAAAAAATAGAATTAATAAGACTTAACTTTCCATCCTGCTAAACTAGAAATGTCCTTCTTGAATTCCTAAAATGTGCCCACCCCACCCCCGGAAAAAAAAAAAACGAATCTCTCTGTCATTTCATCATTAAGGTTTTGAATACAGACTGCTGCAGTGTTCCCTATGGCTGTAAGATTCAATTTGTGCACAGTAGGCTTCTGAGAGACTGCAAACCCAGCTGTTGTTGCCAGAAAAACATTGCAAACCACAATGGCCAGAACCTTGGTGTTAATGGCTCCAAGACATCCCACAGGCCAAGAAGTCATCAGCATATATCACAGCAGAACAAGCAGGCACCCCTCTACAGCAGCAGCTCCACTGAACGCAGCCAGTAGCTCCTCTGTGTGAAATTCCACAGCAACAGCCTCACATTACCAGGTTGCTAGCCTTTGTTTATAAAGCTGACCACAAGTATTTACACAAAATGGACTGTGCTTAACAAATCAGGACCCTGTATTCTGGTAAGTTTTTGTTACAAGAAAAAGAATATATTAATCTCTCTAAAACTATTACAGTGCTTTTATAGTATAATATATTTCAAATACTTTTAATACTTCAAATTAGTTATAGAAAATGTCAACTATGGTATTCAATACAAAATTCATGGAGCTAGAAAGAGAAAGTTGATATTACTAATCATCTCTCTACTCTTAGAAGTTGGTGTATGCATTGCTTACCCATGTCTGAGGTTAACAGCCACCAATACTTTGGCATTTCCAGGATAGGCTTGGCAATTACTGGAGTTGTAGGACGTATACTCAGGATTTTGTTCCCAACATATTTGACATTATTCCTGGGAATGGATGAGGAGAGAAAGGGATCCAGTTGTGCTTGCTACCAGACTCAGGGGTATCAGAATGACAGAGAGTTTGTCTTGTAATTCAATTCCAGGAGAGTCTCTGGGAACAGGATACCACAATTGAACAGCTCGCAACTACCTTCTTCCAGGCCTCAGGAAGGCTTTAGGAGGTAAAAGTCCTGTTCAGATTCCTCTCCAACAGCAAGCAGCACAGAAGGATGCGAACTATTTCAAATTTCAGCAAATACAAAAGTCAGCATATATCTTAAAGAGTGAGGGGTCCAGCGCCACTAAGCAGCAGTGATTCTTTATAGGGGGAGGGAGGTGTGACTTGGGAACAGAACTTGCCTTATTGGACAGAATCAGGTAAATAAAGAGCACTGTTGCCATGGCTGGTACAGATAATCAAACTGTAAGATCCGAAAGAAAAAACGGGGGTACTCCTGCACCCCATGCCTCGGAAACCGGCACCCCGAAACACTCACGAGAGACAGACCTGATGCAATTTACAAGAGGATTTTAATATCCAGAGCTCTGGGGGGTTACAGTCTCCCCACACTGGGTAAAAGAAGTGAGCCCAGCGTGGACGGCTTGCCTTGGCCTTTTATAGACTTATAACAGAACCCGCCTACCACAAGCTTCTAAGCCAATCAGTTCAAACCATCTGAACCCACACTCTCTGACAACCTACCAGCCTCTCACAGAGGCAGGAAGAACTAGTTAAGACATTTCCGCTTAAGTGGCTACCACGCAGTGTCGCGCCCACCCTCTCCCACTGGCGCTGGGGACCCAAGTGCCCCCCACGTGCCCAGGCACGGGGGATTCCTAGCTTATAACCTTATCCTTTCAAAACCACATATTGTCTGTTGGTAAGCTAGTACGAATAAAACACATTTGTATTCTCCATGTAGGATGGGCCAGTTTGATAGAAAGTAGGAAACCTGGGCAGAGAGAAAGATAACTGTATTTTTAATATTACAAGTAATTTGAGATTTTCTATATATGTCTGGTCAGATAATGCAATGAGAACAGTCCATAAAAAGACATTAATAAAAAGATATGAATAGAAAATTAAAGAGATCATCAGGAAGTATCCACCGTCAGGAAAAAAAAACTACAAAAAAATGCCTGGTAGAAGAAATAGTCAGGGCATGAAGCAAACAGGTAATTCTTTGGTTAAATGATGGATGTGCCCTGTTCCCTTTCCATCTTCCCAAACATGAAGCATGAGGGTGCTCTGTGCAACTCCCCCATCCTCATGATGTTTTGGAAAACCTCAGGAAATCATAGTCCTCATTTGGATGAAGTGAAGTAGGGGCAAGACAGAAGGACAAAAAGCCGAGTGAACATGGAGTGGGTCGGAAGCCCCACTACTCTGGCATCTGGTGAAAGCATCTGATAACTGAGAATTGAGTGTTCCAACACAATTAACCTTTGCTTCAGGCCTTCTCCCATCAGAGATGCAAATCTGCAATTGTCTGGGAGCCTTACCAGAAATTTGATTTACAATAAATGGACACAACCTAATCCTCTTCTGTAATCTGGTGCTCCTTGACTTTATTTATTAGATTGTGACCCCACCCAGGATGCCTTTAAAGGTCCACTATAATATCATTTTTGAAAGAGGAAATAAAGAAGGAAGGAAGAGGAAAGAAGAAAGAAAGAAAGAAAGAAAGAAAGAAAGAAAGAAAGAAAGGAAGGAAGGAAGGAAGGAAGGAAGGAAATACTTAGCAAACATTGCAATGTAACTTTAGAAGAACAAAAATGTCCCACGTGTCAATGCAAACCCACTTAAGCCAGTCTCCCTGAGAAGCCCACACTTATCTTCTCAAGCATGTATCTTCTTTTTATTAATAAGTTCCTTTTCTGCCCAATGGCTAAGAATCTTGTTGTTGACTTGTTTTTTCCAAATTGAGAGAATGATTAAAGAAATCCCACAGGCTGCTTGGAAACCAATGAGGAGGCATACGGCAGTCCCTGATGTTACCTTGTGATTGTGGGTAGTACAAGCCTTGGGCCACATTTGGAAGCTATCTCTAGTCACAGACATCTAAAGTAGTTTATAGTCATTTGTGTAAGAGCAGTTAGTAGAGTTTCCTCCATTCTGGCCATGAAAAACTCCTCAGTCAGGGTTAGAGAGATGGCTCAACATATAGTACTCTTTGAAAGAACTCCAGTTTGATTCCTAACCCCCAAGTTAGGAATGGCTCTCAATCTCTTGTGACTCCAGCTTGACCTCTTCAGACACAGTGTGTTGCATATACTCTCACAGACATACATGATTAAAAATAAAATAAATCTTTAAAGAAAGAAAACAAAACAAGAAAAACATTCTCAGCCCTTTGTTTCTATGGACTGAGTGCTGACCTTGCTTTGGCCTTTGTGATATTTTAATTGTCCTGGATATCAATGTCCCAGACAATGTTAATATTTATGTTCCATAAAAGACTAGAAAAGTGGGGAGGATATTTATGTGCTATAATCATGAGTTTCAGTTTCTATTGAAACTAGCTAAATCTGTCTCTAAATCCTGTTATTTCTTTTATTAATCATAAAGTACAAAGTACTCCCAGGTATAACTTTTGAGATTGTTTGATTTAGTATACATAAAATTACTACTAGGCCTTAGACAAAGCATGCAACTTTTCTAATTCTGTTACCATACCAACTCAAGTGGAGCTTACACAATAGCTTTTAAGAATACTTTTGAGAGAATGGAGAGTTGACTCACAAATTCAGAGGCATATGCTAGCAGTCAACCATTGGACTGGGCATGGGGTCCCCAATGGAGGAGCTGGAGGGTGGTCCGGAGGACCTGAAAGGGTTTACAGCCCCATGAGAAGAACTATGATCTCGGCCACCCAGTATCCCTAGGACTCCTAGGGACTAAACCTTCATCCAAGGGGCACATATGGTTTCAGCCAAAAATGTGGCAGAGGAAGGCCTTGTTGGGCATCAGTGGAAAGAGTGGTCCTTGGTCAGGTAAAGGCTCAATAGAGGTCCCAACAAAGGAAAATCGAGGGGGGAAGAGGTGCGAGTGGGTCAGGTAAGGGACATATACACGGAGGCGGAGGGTGGGAGGAGGGGTTGGGGGTCTTTGGGGAGGTGGGGGAAATCAGGAGAAGTTTTACCATTGGCAATGTAAATGAAGACAATATTCAATAAAAAATAAATAAAAATAAAAAAAGAATATGCACATTTTCACACCTTTAAAAAAAAAAGAACACTGCACTAGCTGCTCTTCCAGAGGACTTGGTTCAATTTCCAGCACCCACACACATCCCTACACAGACACACATGCAAGCAAAACATCAATGCACCTAAACTTAAAAATAAATCATAAAGCCGGGCGGTGGTGACTCATGCCTTTAATCCCAGCACTTGGGAGGCAGAGACAGGTAGATCTCTGAGTTCAAGACCAGCCTGGTCTACAAAGTGAGTTCCAGGACAGCCAGAGCTACACAGAGAAACCCTGTCTCAAAAAACCAAAATAAACAAACAAACAAATAAATCATAAAAAGAATTTTTTATGCTTTTCTTTTTTTTCTTTTTTTCTTCTATTATTTTCTATATTCTTTGTTTACATTCCAAAGGCTTTCCCCTTTCCAGTTCCCCCCTCACATTATGTCCCATAAGTCCTCTTCCCCCCCCCCCCCGTTCCCCAGTCACCCCCCCCTCCCCACCATTTCTCTGCTCTGGTACGCTTCTACAAAACTGGATTTACTCTTTTCCGGACCAGGGTCCTCTCCATCCTTTTTCTTGGGAATCTTTTGCTTAGCTAATTGTGTCTTGAGTATTCAGAACTTCTGGGCTCTTTAATAACCACCACTTATCAGTGATTGCAATTGATGTGTATTCTTTTGTGATTGGGTTAGCTCACTTAGGATGATATTTTCCAGATCCAACCATTTGCCTACAAATTGCATGAATTCATTATTTTTAATTGCTGAGTAGTATTCCATTGTATAAATATACCACATTTTCTGTATCCATTCCTCCTTTGAGGGACATCTGGGTTCTTTCCAGCTTCTGGCTATTATAAATAAGGCTGCTATGAACATAGTGGAAAATGTGTCTTTATTGTATGCAGGGCAATCCTCTGGGAATATATGCCCAGGAGTTGTATGAAAGGGTCCTCTAGAAGTGTCATGCTCAATTGTCTGAGGAACCGCCATACTGATTTCCAGAGTGGTTTTACCATCTTGCAATCCCACCAACAGTGGAGGAGTGTTCCTCTTTCTCCACATCCTCGCCAGTACCTGTTGTCTCTTAAGTTTTTAATCTTAGCCATTCTAACTGGTGTGAGGTGGAATCTCAGGGTTGTTTTGATTTGCATTTCCCTGATGACTAATGATATTGAACATCTCTTAAGGTACTTCTCAGCCATCTGAATTTCTTCTGGTGAAAATTATTTGTTTAGCTCGGAACCCCATTTTTGATAGGGTTATTTGGTTCTTTGGGGTTTAACTTCTTGAGTTCTTTGTATATATTGGATATTAGCCCTCTGTCGGATGTGGGGTTGGTGAAGATCTTTTCCTAATTTGTTGGTTGCTGTCTTGTCCTTCTGACAGTGTCTTTTGCCTTACCGAAACTTTGTAATTTTATGAGGTCCCATTTGTCAATTCTTGATCTTAGAGCATAAGCTATTGGTGTTCTGTCCAGGAACTTCCCCCCCTGTGCCCATGTCCTCCAGGGTCTTCCCCAGTTTCTTTTCTATTAGTTTCAGTGTGTCTGGTTTTATGTGGATGTCCTTGATCCACTTGGAGTTGATCTTAGTGCAAGGAGATAAGAGTGGGTCAATTCACATTCTTCTGCATGTTGACCTCCAGTTGAACCATCACCATTTGTTGAAAAGGCTTTTTTTCCACTGGATGGTTGTAGCTCCTTTATCAAAGATCAAGTGACCATAACTCTGTGGGTTCATTTCTGGATCTTCAATTCTATTCCATTGATCTACTTGCCTGTCGCTGTAGCAATACCATGCAGTTTTTAACACAATTGCTCTGTAGTACTGCTTGAGGTCGGGGATATTGATTACCCCAGAAGTCATTTTATTGTTGAGAATAGTTTTGGCTATCCTGGATTTTTTGTTACTCCAAATGAATTTGAGAATTGCTCATTCTAGATCTATGAAGAATTGGTGGCACATGCCTTTAATCCCAGCACTTGGGAGGCAGAGGTAAGGTAGATCTCTGAGTTCGAGGCCAGCTTGGTCTACAAAGTGAGTTTCAGGACAGCCAGAGCTACACAGAGAAACCCCGTCTCGAAAAACCTAAATAAATAAATAAATAAATAAATAAATAAATAAATCTTCTGACAGTGTCCTTTGCCTTGCAGAAACTTTGTAATTTTATGAGGTCCCATTTGTCAATTCTTGATCTTAGTGCATAAGCTATTGGTGTTCTGTTCAGGAACTTTCCCCCTGTGCCTATGTCCTCCAGGGTCTTCCCAAGTTTCTTTCCTAATAGTTTCAGTGTGTCTGGTTTTATGTGGAGGTCCTTGATCCACTTGGAGTTGATCTTAGTGCAAGGAGATAAGAGTGGGTCAATTCGCATTCTTCTGCATGTTGACCTCCAGTTGAACCAGCACCATTTGTTGAAAAGACTATCTTTTTTCCACTGGATGGTTGTGGCTCCTTTATCAAAGATCAAGTGACCATAAGTCTGTGGGTTCATTTCTGGGTCTTCAATCCTATTCCATTGATCCACTTGCCTGTTGCTGTACCAATACCATGCAGTTTTTAACACAATTGCTCTGTAGTACTGTTTAAGGTCAGGGATAATGATTCCCCCAGAAGTCCTTTTATTGTCCAACAAAGTGGGAAAAGATCTTCACCAACCCCACATCCGACAGAGAGCTAATATCCAATATATACAAAGAACTCAAGAAGTTAGACCCCAAAGAACCAAATAACCCTATCAAAAAATGGGGCACAGAGCTAAACAAAGAATTTTCACCAGAAAAAATTCGGATGGCTGAGAAACACCTTAAGAGATGTTCAACATCGTTAGTCATCAGAGAAATGCAAATCAAAACAACCCTGAGATTCCACCTCACACCAGTCAGAATGGCTAAGATTAAAAACTCAAGAGACAACAAGTGCTGGCGAGGATGTGGAGAAAGAGGAACACTCCTCCACTGTTGGTGGGATTGCAAAATGGTAAAACTGCTCTGGAAATCAGTGTGGCGGTTCCTCAGAAAATTGGGCATGTTCCTTCCAGAGGACCCTGGCATACCACTCCTGGGCATATACCCAGAGGATTCCCCTGCATACAATAAAGACACATGCTCCACTATGTTTATAGCAGCCTTGTTTATAATAGCCAGAAATTGGAAGGAGCCCAAATATCCCTCAAAGGAGGAATGGATACAGAAAATGTGGTATATTTATACAATGGAATACTACTCAGCAATTAAAAATAATGAATTCATGCTATTTGTAGGTAAATGGTTAGACCTGGAAAATATGATCCTGAGTGAGCTAACCCAATCACAAAAGAATACACATGAAATGCAATCACTGATAAGTGGATATTAATGAGCCCAGAAGCCCTAAATACTCTAGGCACAATTAGCAAGTCAAATGATTCCCAAGAAGAAAGGAGAGGACCCTGGGCCTGGAAAGATTGGATCCAGTTTTGTAGAGAAATCGTGGGGGGAGGGGGAATGATTGGGGAATAGTTGGGGGGGAGAGGAATTATGGGACATAGGGAGGGGGGAACTGGGAAAGGGGAAAGCCTTTGGAATGTAAACATAGAATATAGAAAATAAAAAAAATGAAAAATAAATAAATAAATAAATAAATAAATCATAAAAAAGAACTCTTAAAAAATAATTTTAAAAAATCACTTTGATCTAGCAATTTGGATTTAGATCCATTATTCTTTCCAAATATTCAAATTACTAAGAAGACTCTTCTATGTTGTTTTTAAATACCGCAGTCATCTTGTACACATGGGAAGTGCAAGAATCGTGTCAGCAATTATAAACAAAGGGAAACAGACAAACGAGGCTTTGAAAACAAGCTCTCCTCACCTGTAAAGGAGAAGACTCTCAGCCCACAGCTGCTCAGACAATAGGAATTATTCAACTTCGTGCTAATGAAATTGCGAATATGCCCTACATAGGAATACCTCTCCAGAGAGGAGCACCGATGATCCTGAGACCTTGCCTCCTGAGACACTGCCCTCCTGAAATCCTCTCCCACTGGTTTGGATCCGACTTCTACTCACCTGTTGGCTTTATGTAATTCAGCCAACTAAAGCCGAAATTCTCCCACAATTCACTTGGCTGTCATTGAATCCCATAGCAGCCTCTCGTTGCAATGGAACTGCAGCTGGAGTGGTCACTTATCTCCCAGTACAATGGTTCCTCTTTAGATTGGTTTGGGGTCACAAAATTCACCATGCTGAAGGGCTTTTCCTTTGCTCCCTGTTCCCTATTAAGTTCAGTTAATTGTAGTAGAAACTTTTGCCAAGCATCAGGCTTAGGATTTAATCACTTTGTCAAAAACACATAACCTTGACCTATCATCATATTCGAACAAAGAACTGTAAATGGTTTGCAGTAATAATGATGGAAATATTTTTGGTACATTTTCATTATTTTCCATCCAAATCTCTATTCTATACATCAAAGACCTGTTCCTAAACACAGAGCATGCTTTCTTTGCTTTACAACTCAAATCATTGTTCCAGTCCAGAGAGAGCTGTAATGTTTCTGTATTTCTTTTATCTTAATTTCCTGAGGCTCCCGGGGTGGGAATGCACCCCGACAAGACAACGCCTATCGTTTCTACCTGGCAACCCTCATTACTTCTGTTTACGTTTTTATTTCCACATCCCCAGGCTTTATCACAGCTGCAGGTTTTAATCAATAAAGTAGACCACATCTGGATCTTTATCTCTCTTGACTTGAATAATAACAGAGCCTCTGCATCAAAGAAAGCAACACACACACACACACACACACACACAAACACACACACACACACACACACACACACACACACACACACACACTTGAAACATGGTATTCCTATATATCTCCACCAGTTTACTTAGCCTTCCATAATTAGTTGTATTGAGGAAAGAATTTTAGGCTCTTAAATATAGTTTGCTTTTAAAAGAACTGACTAAAGCACAGATCATATAACAAAACAGCCAAATCCTCACCCTTCTTCAGAATGACATAATAAGGGGGAACCTACTCTGTTGTGAACATTTGAATAGATCGAACCACAATACTATCAATATATATTATACTGTACATTAGAATAATAATGCTTTCTCTCTCCACCCCAGTACATACATACAGCATAGAAAAAAGTGTGACTCTGTGCTACAGACAGACTTTTTAGTTCCTCTCCCAAATTCACATGGGAAGCTCCCCAAGGGTTTGACCTGCATTGCGTCTACCATATAAGCACACAACTGAGACAGCACTATCAATGAGCTAGAAGACGGGCTCTCCTTAGACACTAAATCCATGTTGATGTTGGTCTTCCCAGCCCTCAAAATGAAAACAAACACATTTCTGCTGTTTCTAAGCTCTCCGATGCGTGACTATTTTAACTGCCAAATAGATTAAACACGCTTTACAAAATAAAAATTAATGATTTATAAGCATATTGCTTTAAAGTTTCTTTCTGTGTTCTTATGCATATAACCCAATTTTTTGAAAAGCCATATGACTCATCTGTAACTCAAGGTACACATTCCCGACAGGGGACTTGGTTATTTTATAACATAGAGAGCTAATTGTGTTACCATAAAACAGCCCTTCACTTCGTATCATTGTTAGGAAAATATGCTTCTGCTAGTTTTACACCATGCTGTCTCAAGGAATGAACTGTATCCTCTGGTCTCCTGTCATGTCTAGGCTCTGAACATTCTGAACAGCTAAAACTCGTCCTTCACTGGTGGTGACTCTTAGCAGTGGCCACATCTGGAGTAGCTACCTATTCCTTGTGCCCTCCACTTCATCAGGTGGTTGGGACTCAGCATAACTCAGAGTTAACTCAGGCTGGCCAGGAACATTACAAGATGTACGCCATGCTCAACCATGGATTTCCTACAATGGGCGCGCAGCAGAATCACCAGGACAGTTTAGAATAAAATCGCATAGATAATTTCAATGGCTAAGCCTCACCATCACAAAAACAAATATCATAATGTCTAGGGGTGAGTCAATTATAGATCAAGTATTCACATTTGGGGTGGGGGAAGCTTCCTGATAGGTAGGGGGGTGAGGGTAGTGAAGACATGGAAACTGAACAGTGGTCAGAGCACCTACTAATTCTATAAGGAGTTCCAAGAAGAGTACAGAGAGGCAAGGTTAGAGGGTCATTTACAAGATATTGATCTCATGACCATACAAATTTCCCTGCACAATGAGAAAATGGATACATATAATCTTTATTTTTCACCATAATGGCTACGCTGTACTTAACAGCATCAATGGCACCAAAATCAGGAGGTGAATGTTAGAAAATCTCATTTGCTATACAGTGTAGCGTAATGTGAGTGAAGCCCCACCATAGCCAAACATCCTTCTGCTCTATGGGAACAGATGATAAAGGGCTGCACGCTGCTGTCACAATCTGGAAAACCATCTTAGAACTGCCAGAAGCTTAGGAGCCCAACAGAACTTCCTGTGCTCTGTTTCTGCAGCTACAGAATTGGTGTAATAATACTTCCTAATGATAGGGCTGTTTTGAGAAGTGCATACATTAATGGATTTAACGCAGAAACTGTCACAGAGGTCATTATGTAAGCATTAGTTCTCATTTGTCTTCCTGCCTGGTCAGGGACACGTGATACACTTGTCAGCTGAGTATGATGGTGCAACAAGGGCAACACACAAGTAGCTGCCGTATCCTCCTCTCCTTGGCTCTCACTGGGAGAAAGGGGATGTCTTCTGAGGACAGTCTTGTTTCTGGAACGCTGAGGTCTTTGGTAGTTACTAGATGACACAGAGGGAGTCTTGGTCCCCTCGTGGTCTCATTCATAAACTAATTTTAAAACATAATAAAAAAAAAAACAGTTGTCAAGCATATAAAATAAAAACCTCCTAGGCAAGCCTATAGTTCAGACAAGCCAAAAGAATCATCAAGCCTATAGTTCAGACAAGCTAAAAGAATCATATTGGCAGCTTCTTGGAGAGAAGAAAAGACATACCACTTAAGCTTGCATGGAGGTCAGAGGCATGGCTGACACGCAGCCATATGCTGGGAAGGGGGACTTTAAGGAAAGTACAAGGAAGCGCCAAGCATCAGAAAAGGCATGTTCCAGTTCCAGCCACCATCCAGAAGAGACAGAAAAAAAAGATGACAGGAAAGTTGAACCTTTCTGAGTCAGGCCTCAGAAGATCAAAGTCAGCAGGTCCTGCCACATGCTGGCTCATAGAACTGTGCTGAGGGCAAAAATTCTAGAAAGAAAAGTATAGTAATTCATTAAAGCAAAAATTATTCCCCCCACTGAGGTGAGGTTACCTTTCTAAGTATGGTGCCTTGGCAGGTGATGGAACTGTCCCAACCTGATTGTTAGAAACTGGATCTACTTGACTAAAATCAGTGTTTTGTTTTGTTGTGCTCTGTTTGACCCTAGAGTACCCCCACTTCTTAGTGATCTAAATGGATCTAGAAAATAGCATCCTGAGTTAGGTAATACAGTCAGAAAAGACCACATATGGTATGTACTCACTAATAAGTGTATATTATGCAAAGAGCATGGAATATCCACAACACAACTCATGGATCCCATGAAGTTCAAGAGGAAGGAAAACCAAAGTGGGGATGCTTCAGTCCTTCTTAGAAGGGGAAATAAAATAATCAAAGGGAATAGAAGGTAGATGGAACTTGGAAGGAAAAGAAGATCGGGAGGGGAAGAATCAGGTCTGGGAAGAGATGGAAGAGATGTACAGAGGGTCAGGAAATTGAACAGAAGTGAGTAGCAATGGGCAGGGTTGAGGTAGCAACCAGAAAGTCCCAGATGCCAGGAAAGCAAGAGCCTTTCAGGATCCCATGGATATGCCATTAGCTGAAATACTCCACAAAGCAGAGGGAGAACCTGTTGAGACCATATCCAGAGGTTAGGTATGACCTCCAGGTTGAAGGATGGGGGCCCATTTCCAAAATGTTAACCCAAAATTGCTACTGTCTAAAGAAAATACAGGGACAAAGAGTGGAGCAGAGAAAGGCTATTCAGAAACTGCCCCACCTGGTGTTCCATTCTACAGGCAGACCCAGACCAAACCCAGACACTCTTGCAGATGCCAAGAAATGCTTCCTGACAGGAGCCTGATACAGCTGTCTCCTGAGAGGCTCTGCCAGATCCTGACCAAGACAGATGTGGAGGCTAGCAGTCAACTATCAGAAAAAGCAGTGACCCCTATGGAGGAATTAGGGAAAGGATTGAAAGAGCTGAAGGAACCTTATCTGGCATCAATGGGAGTGGAGGCCCTCGGTCCTGTGAAGGCTTGATGCCCCAGTGTAGAGGAATGCTAGGGTGGTAAGGCAGGAGTGGGTAGGTAGGTGGGGGAGCACCCTCATAGAAGCAGGGTAAGATAGGGGGTTTGCATAAGGGAAACCCAGAAAAGGGGTTTGAAATGTAAATAGATAAAATAAAACATAAAAAAGTGATCGGATCTATGGTTTGCAATAACTTAGTAATAATTGCAAGTATGGGCATGAGAGAAAGATGGGACTGAAGGACTATGTGATTGTATGTAACAAAAGTGGCACTATCAGCCAGAGTATTTCCTTTCTGCAACATCAAGTTAGAACAACGCATGCTTCCATGGTACGTTAAATGTTAAATCCTTAGCTCACAGACCAACCAGTCTCTTCTCATTTCAAGTCACCATAAAATATAAAGGGGCCATGACAGCCAAATAATGAAGACAGAAAATAAAGATGTAGTTCAAATCTTGGGTTTACATTCAAGTACTTGCCCGATCAAGTGTCTGGTTTTAGGAAGACAAGCCTCTCTGGTTGCAGGGCACAGGGTCTGAGATGTCTCAGAGGCACTGGTGCTGACTCGGAGCTATGTATTTTCTCACCCAGTGATGTAAACAGAAACGTCTTTTATCATTGTTAACATCAACATCTGGCATCACTGTTGTTAGCATCAGAATGTGGTACCCACACTGGGAACTGTGACAGTGACAACTTAGCACACTGGACTACCATGTAGACACATCTGGTTTGGAGCCTTATGCTTTTCCAGTGGCTGTGCCCCAAAGATGAGCATGAACCTGACTTCCAACAACACAGCTCTGCTGGTGGTGTTTACATAAAAGGGTCACAAAATATGTTTTCTTCTATGCCTGCTTTCTTTCGTTCAATATCATGCTTGGAATTTATACATATTTTGTAATTGTGGTTTAGTCATTCATAGTTTTGTCCACTGTTCATGCATTTATCCATTGTACTGCTAATGAGTGTTAGGATAACTTCCAATTTAGAAATATGATTCTATACACATTCTAGCAGGTGCCATTAGATGAAAATGCATACATACATACATACATACACACATACATACATACTCATTTCCACACATTTATGATAGACATATACCTATATGTAAATTGATGGGCCACAGGTTATAACCACTTTAAATTTTAATAGCTGTTGCCACAATTTCCCAAAGAGATTTTGCCAATTTACATGAGCAATATATCAATTTTTCCCTGCTTTTCTACATCCTAGAAAAGCCTGGCTTTGCTTTTATATCTGATACTGTCTAAGCAATAACTTATTTTAAAATCCTCTGGGAAGATAAACATTAGCTAGAGATGTGATGTGCCTCCCCTCCAATTGGTGTATTTGCTCATGAGATGATCGGTGTCTCCAGATACACATCTCAGAAGTGCGGACGGTGTAGATGCTATGTGAAGCTGACACCACACGTTCTCATTGCTCCTTTCAGTGGGTCGACTGTGGGAACGAGTTACAGTTTTATGCATAATTCTCACATCTCATATCGTGAAAGCAACATAACTGTAGCCATCCACTCAGGCACCTGACAAGATGGTCAAAAACAAATCTTTCCATAGTATTAATTTTGGGGTATATTTCTTATATTAAAATATATAAAATAAATGGATTATATAAAATGCAAATAAAGTCAGTTGGCATATTGTAGCCAAGCCTTGCTTTGTCTAAAGACCATGTCCATATAGTACACAGAAAGCACACATTAGTCAGGAAATACACTGATTATAAAATAATTATGCTTGAGAGAGCAATTTTTCTAAAGCTACCTTACCTAGAAAATTTTTATTCTTTGGTTTTAAAGGCAAATTAAATTCTGATGACATTTAATGATATAATTGTCCTTTCTGAGCAAAGAAAAGGCTAAGGGTAAACTACATGTGCAGACAGCTCTATCTACTCTATGGGAAGGGCTCAAGTGGTATATTGTGGAAATTTAATCTCCACTTCAAATTTTTTGTTTTATTTTGGTTTTTGAGACATGGAGAGACCCACTAAGTAACACCAAGTGATCTAGAACTTTCTGTTTATACTAAGCTCTCCTGGAACGCAACAGCAACTTTTCTGTTTCCGTTTCCTGGTTCCTGAGATTATAGGTAGACATTGCAGTATCCTGACAATTGAGGCTGTTCTGTTAGGAATTGTTATGTTTTAAATCTAGTTTAATCTCTTTGTACATGTTACTGTGTGGCTCAGGCTACTGACACTACATGTCAGCTGCTTCTCTTGTTTTGGCCAACTGGCTGCATGACTGATGAGTTCTATTTTAACATATTTGTCAAGGAACAGAAGAACACCCATTAAGATGAAGCCAGTTTGTGCTATCATGTGTAATATTTAATCATGTCTGTCTGTTGTGATGTATTTTATCATGTCTATCTGTTGTGACAACTAAATGCCACAGGTTAATTTTCTGGAGGTTTATTTGTTCACGATTTTGAAGGCTGAGAAGTTCAAGCAGTTAGGAACTTCTTCCTAGCAGCCACTGTCCCCAGAGTCAAAGGCAGCGCAAGGCCTTTTAGAGAAGCAGAGCACCCTCAGTAAGGTCCCTTCTCTTCTGATAAAGTAATGGCACCACCAGACTAGAATCTCACTATTTAATCTTTATTAGCTACCAACACTAGATTAAAAATGTACCAACTCCTAACACAATAGCTAGATTGCTTCCCTCGCCTCAAAACCTAGCGATGGGGGCTGGGCATAGCGATGTCTACCTGAAATCTCAGCAGCCAGAATTACATGGCAGGTATCTGTCTCAAAACCAAACCAAAACAAAATTTAAAAAGCAGAACTCAAATTCCAACAAGAGTTTTAGCAGTGGGAATTCAAATAGCAGGAATTCCTAGCATCTAGTGTCTCCCGTTTATCCATCCTTTATCTCCCTCCATCCTCCCTAGAACAAAGTATGGTTGCTTAGTAAACAGATTGTTGCAGTCCATTTTAAAGATAGAGACTGGTGACATTTTACATTAGATTTTAAAAACAGAATGAACAGAAGAGTTTTTTCCAACTCACCCCACATATACAAGCCCCATCACAGAAACAATATGAAAATCAAAGACAAAGATCCCTTTCAAAAATTACTAAGCCCATAGTAACTGACCCCAATGACATTGAGATGAAAGAACTTTGAGACAAAGAATTCAGAGTTCAAAACAGTTCTGCTTAAAAA
Organism: Apodemus agrarius; assembly: GCA_964023405.1. NCBI lineage: Eukaryota > Metazoa > Chordata > Mammalia > Rodentia > Muridae > Apodemus > Apodemus agrarius. Next base: position 84,168,928 of record OZ030012.1, on the reverse strand, counting down.
AAAAACAGGGCATAGTAGACATTATATTATGGTCTGTTCTGTGCATTCTTTACCTAATATAAAAACCTGCCAGATTCTTATAAGGAATTGGTCCAGCATTTGATATGTGCTTAAATGTAAGACTCTGAAAGCAATGATTATTTCAACTACACCCTAGGATTCATCATTGTGGTGCTAGAGTTTAGTGTAACTTATGCAAAACACTGTGCATCAAACATCATACTCAATCATTAGATAGTAACAGCTCAGTTGGCAGATACCCTAGGAAAAGTGGTATCCGATATCAGGGGATTAGGGCATTTCTATTGGCTACTGAATATTTATTAAATTTCCACTCTTCAGGTAAAATCAGTGCATCTATGTAAGTCAGTCATAGCAGGAATCTTGGATTCCAATTTTCACTGTATGCATTAAGAGCCATCTCCTAATAATAGCTACACATGCTGAAGGCTTGGCTCCTCATGTTCTAAACTCATTCAGATTCTCTGTAAAACATCTAAATGATGAAATAAATATTATGCAAATCTACCACTATAGCTTAAGTCATCATAAATCTTAGTAGTTCTTGCTTTAAAATTGTATTTAGCTCCTTTGCATTATATAACAAAATCTTAGACAATTCAGCAAATTGCACAAGAGCACAGGCATTGAGGGAAGAAAGCCTGGGAGTGGTCTCAACTCTCCCCACTGCCAGCTATGAGAAGTTCAGTACTCTAATAAATAAGTTCATATAGTCCTGAACTATATGATGTCTGGCTCATCTAATCTGTCACCAAATATCAGTGTGACTGTTTTTTGTCAAAAGGGTGACACCCAAAGTGAGTCTTTTATAGACATGGTCTGAAAACGTAGGTTCATAAAGCAATTGCCAGGAGGCAGAACTGGCTATTATTACAGTGGAAATGTTAAACCTGTATCATGTCACAACTATGATTATCATTTGCCCTTAATCCAGTATTGTATATATTCTCCCCTCTCCCACTTTCATCACCCTCCCTACTTGTCTCTTCCTATCTCCCTCTCTTCAGTTATATCCTCTTTAGGGAAGAGTGCACTCACTAGCCAGAAACTGCTCTTAATTTTGACATTCCTAGCCAAGTCTCAGAAAACGGTGAAAAAGAAAGTGCTCTTTTGAGCAATCCATGTTGTGTCTCAGATGTCCTGTCATAGCAGCCTATAAGAAATGAGAGTTCTACAAACTGGGAAGGTCCTTGGGCTGCTTGACTTCTGAAAAGCTACCATGTAGGTATCAATAAGCCTTCCAGGTCTCCATAGATAAATGTAAAAATAAGTGAAGAATGAGGATTAAAAGAAGAGAAGCAAAGACAACTTCCAGAGACTCTGAAAAAGCACTTAAATAAAACTGTTTGTGTTATTGAGATTCAGTGAAGAGTATTGAATACAAAAATCTTCCAAATTGAGGGAAGATCATAAGCATCTAGATACAGGAAAGCAAAGGTCAAATTAACTCCATAAATGAAGTTGGACCCTTATATCCAGCACAAAAATCAACTCAAAATAACTAGACTCAAACGTAAGGTTTTAAACTGCATGACTTCTTGGAGAACACATAAAGAATTTTTTTTCTTTTTTCTTTTGGGCTTGCCAATGATTTTTTTGGAAATCACACCATAGATCTGGACACAAAAGAAAAGAAAAAGAAAAAACCTATTAAAACAAAAATTTCTACTGGACAAGAAAATATCAGCAAAATGCAAACACAATTTATGGAATTAGAGAAATTATTTGCAAACATAGATATGCCAAATGGTCATATTCAAACTATATAAAGAAGTCATAGTAAATAAAATAATAATAAATGAGATAAATATTTTCAGAAGACATACAAGGGATGTGTGGCTAAGAATACTTCTTAGCCATTAACTCTAATCCCACTACCAATGTCATATAGCTCACAAGCACCTCCAAGTTCACCTCAAGGGAATCCGGTACCTCTGTTCTCTCTGTGCAGTCACATACAGATAGCATACATCAACACAGACACACATACATACATATAAGGACATTTGAAATATAGTTTAAAAAGGAAATGGGGCTGAGGATGAGCCTTAATTGGAAGAGTGCTGTTTAGCATGCACAAAGCCCTGGGTACCATGAACCTACTATGGTGATTTCTACAATCCCACCACTTGGGAGGTAGGGACAGAAGAATCAAAAGTTCATGGTGAACATTTGCTACATATCCCCATGAGGACAGACTGGTAGAGCAGAAATAACCCAGGTGAGACTCAAACAACAAGTAACATGGGACATATGACTTGGATGTAGGTGAGAATAGGATAGAATCTGCTCAATCTAGGCTTACAGCTTATAAATAAAATACCAGGCTTCTCTGTCTTTAATACAGGATATCTAGAATATATAATACATTTACAGAAAACCAATGGATTGAACTGTGGGTACATTTAATCATGGCAAATATTTAACTTTGTTATTGTTGTACTCCATGCTGGTCAATATACTTGGTTCTTTAAGATCTGATCTCCGAGGGCACATTACAAACTATGAACTGGACCAACATCTAAGAATGCCAGATAACAGCAGTAAAGCCCATGCTGACCACAGGACATTGACTTACTATGCTTCCATATGGATTCAAAGTCACAAATCCTTTCTTCCATTAATTATATGTAGTTTTCTTTTTTTTTAATTTTCTTTTTTTTTATTTTTATTTTCTATATTCTTTGTTTACATTCCAAAGGCTTTCCCCTTTCCCAGTTCCCCCCCACCATATGTCCCATAATCCCTCTCCCCCCCAACTATTCCCCAATCATCCCCCCACCACGATTTCTCTGTTCTGGGTCTACAAAACTGGATCCAATCTTTTCAGGCCCAGGGTCCTCTCCTTTCTTCTTCTTGGGAATCATTTGAATTGCTAATTGTGCCTTGAGTATTTAAGGCTTCTGGGCTCATTAATATCCACTCATCAGTGATTGCATTTCATGTGTATTCTTTTGTGATTGGGTTAACTCACTTAGGATGATATTTTCCAGATCTAACCATTTAGCTACAAATTGCATGAATTCATTATTTTTAATTGTTGAGTAGTATTCCATTGTATAAATATACCACATTTTCTGTATCCATTCCTCCTTTGAGGGATATCTGGGCTCCTTCCAATTTCTGGGTATTATGAACAAGGCTGCTATAAACATAGTGGAGCATGTGTGTTTATTGTATGCAGGGGAATCCTCTGGGTATATGCCCAGGAGTGGTATGCCAGGGTCCTCTGGAAGTGACATGCCCAATTTTCTGAGGAACCGCCAAACTGATTTCCAGAGCGGATTTACCATTTTGCAATCCCACCAACAGTGGAGAAGTGTTCCTCTTTCTCCACATCCTCGCCAGCACTTGTTGTCTCTTGAGTTTTTAATCTTAGCCATTCTGACTGGTGTGAGGTGGAATCTTAGGGTTGTTTTGAATTGCATTTCCCTGATGACTAATGATGTTGAACATCTCTTAAGGTGTTTCTTGGCCATCCAAATTTCTTCTGGTGAAAATTCTTTGTTTAGCTCTGTACCCCATTTTTTGATAGGGTTATTTGGTTCTTTGGGGTCTAATTTGATGCTTCCACAGCAGCACAGAAAGCACATGGCCTCTGACTACACTGGTCTTGAGCTATGTTTAACTTTCTCAAAGCATACTACATACTGCTTGGAAGTTCTTGAGTAAAAGACTTCCAGCCTCTAAAATCTGAAAACCAATCACACTCATCCCCCACAGCTTGCCCTGGTACCTGGCTGAGCTTTCTTTGATCTGACAAGTGTCAGAGTGATGTTGGTAGCAGTAGCAGTATAGACATGTTAGAGCCAGGATTGGTTCTTGCCCACCTTAGACATTTGATGGACAGTGAGATTGTAAGAGTTACACATGGTTTCTGCTAACATAATTACCAGTTTGTGTAGCATTTTGGAAGCACAAGCATGTTCTTCATTTATTCCTGCCTCAAGAACCTACAGTAAAAGCAAGAGAGGTAATATAATTTGTGCCTGAAGTCGGGAGTAGGAGGAAACAGTTTTTTACGTAGAAACACTAAGCTGATTTGTGGGAGAAAGAGAACAAGTCAACCTCATTTGGAAGAGAGCATGAGCCTGGGACAAAGGACAAGAAGATAAAGGCTTCTACATTTTATTATTCTCTATATTTTCCACACAAATGAACTTTCCCCCAACATTTAGTAGAATGTTTACTTATATATATGGCCATGTACCTGAGAGTATTCTCACAGAATGATGTCCCCTCAGGCATTAAACATTCTACAGTCAAAGTGTCACTTCATCCCTCAGCAGCTTTGAGTTGGCATGCTTTTAAGTACAAATATTTCAGAACTAGATGATAGGCTTAGTTATGAGTTTTAAATTAGATTTGGCTTGTGTGACTCTAACTAGATATTCAAAGACAAATAATTCATGGTTTATGTTTGGTGTGGAGACATAGGATGAAATCTCTTCAGCTTTCAAAAGACTTTTTGAAAGAATTTGCAAAGAAATAATATGGGAGGGCTGCGTGATCTCACAATCCTGGAAATTAGATGGACTTGTCTTTGGGAGTCGAGTATCTAATTAGCAGATTCTTTTCTCTCATCCATGTAAAGGCATGAACTTTCTCCTGGATTGACTTCTATCTTCATTCTCTGTAAATTGCAACAGTTCCTGCACTTTTAAGATGAATAAAATAACTCAATTTGCAAAATCTAATGTATTCACACTTAACTTTACAACTCTTTTTTTTTTAGGCATGTTCAGAAGACAGACATTGTACATACTGTGCAACCTGTTTTCAAGTTTCTTTGCTTTTATCTGAGCTTTGATTAGTATTGCTGATAACTTTTAAATTTAGTATGAAATCGAATGGAAAAGTTGTAAGTTCCTAAAACTTTTCTCTGTGGTGATTTGTCATAGTGGGTTACAAAATAAAAACCACAATCTTATCACATAGCTACAATATTTTCCATACCAAGGACTTTCTATTTTGAAGTGTAATCTACAAGGGACACAGAAAAACAAATACAACATGTGAGTAATCCAAACAGGCATCATTCTTTTCTACTTGACATAAACATTCTCTCGTCCTTTAGGAAAAACCAAGTATGCACAGATATAGACTAGGCACATTATTAAGCACTAAACATTAAGTAATCATCAAAACTATCCATTCTATACTTCCATAGCATTAACTGCCAAAATTATTTTTCAAACACTTTCAACAGCCCCATACGTGTAAGTATCATGTTATAAGGAAATGGGGCTTTTGGGAATTATAACTGAATAGGCAAAGAAGATCAAGAAAATTTAACAAATTTTTCATTGCTACAAGTGTATGCTGAGATTCTACTATGATGTGACAATCAGACTAAATGGAGGCAATCTTTGAATTAAGGAACTTACCTCCCAGAGCTTGCAAATCAACCTCGAAAAACATAAAGACTGATAATCAAATGGGGTAAAGCTGTGGTGGCTGCTATAGTAATAGCCACCACCCATTTTCCAATGCCACATACCAGGCATGGCCTGAAGACTTCCATTTATAATTATTCATCCACCGGGTGTGGTGGCACACGCCTGTAATCCCAGCACTTGGGAGGCAGAGGCAGGTGGATTTCTGAGTTCGAGGCCAGCCTAGTCTACAGAGTGAGTTCCAGGATGGCCAGGACTACACTGAGAAACCCTGTCTTGAAAAACCAAAAAAAAAAAAAAGACATTATAATTATTCATCCAATAGTGCAGTCCTCCATTATTTTGCTCATTTTATAGAAAGAGAAATGAAACACTTCAAACTTTGCCATAAGCACACACACAGTATGCACTGTATTGGTAGAAGTTGCAGTCAGTCTACAATCCCCACCTTGCATGAGTTGCCCTTACAGGGCCATCATGAAAAATGACTTTAGAGTAAAGTGATTTGAAAAGTGAAAGCAAAGCTCAGACTCAAAGGCATGGATATAATCAGGACATCATTCACTGAAGCCTTCAAAGTCTGGTACATTCCCTGCATGTTACCCTTCTATCTCTAGCAAAGTCTGAAAAATGTTGTTTCCTTTGTTACAAGTAGGCTTGAAGAAAGTTGGAAAAGTGAAGATTACAGTATAACTTTTACTGGATGCTGAGGTTTCTTTGACTCACAGATCTAAAATGGTTATCCTGTTTATGCTTCAATACCAACTGGACTAATGCATTCATTCATGCTCTAGAGTCATCTCACTAGGTAGTTCATATCTTCAATGTGAGATTTCCATTTGTCTGTCAATATTTAGTGGAGATTTACTATTATTTACACCAAGGTAAGAGATGAAACCAGAGAGAAGTCCACAACCAGAATAGATGAAGATTTAGAAAGAATAAATGAATGAATAACACACTGATGATTAGATTGAGGAATATACATAGATGAACAGATTGACTACCAAATGAATAGGAAAGACGTGAGGATGACTAGAGGATGAAATGATGATGACTGCCTAGTATACAAGGATGTAAGGAAGCAGATCAGTGGTTCTCAGCCTGTGGGCCTCAACCCTTTGGTGGGGAGAGTAGAACAACCTTTTCACAGTGTTCACCTAAGACCATCTGCATATCAGATATTTACATTTCTATTCATAACCATAGCAAAATTAAGTTATAAAGTAGCAACAAAGATAATTTTATGACTGAGGGTCACCACAACATGAGAAGCTGTATTAAATGGTCACACCATTATGGAGGTTGAGAACCACTGATCTAGATGCTTGAAAAGGACTTCTATGTATGTAATACACAGTGATAAAATCTTAAATATCTCTAGAGTAATTACCAAAGAAAATCAATATTTATAATTCAAACTATAAAAAGGAAGAAATTCCTCCCAGTCTGGAAAAGAAACTGATGGTATTGGGGGAACAGCATGGGAAAAGCAGGGGCACAGCATGGAAAGAAGTTAAAAGCACATCTCTGGGTCTCACCTGGAACTCACCGAATGGAATCAGGCAAGAGATGAAGCTGGAAAGGAAAGCACATGGCAGAGTAGAGTGTCAAACTCACCAGCAGGTATGCAGAATGTCTCTTCTACATGCTAAGGAGCCAGTGTAGGATTTGATTTGAGAGATTTTCAAATGTGATTGATTTTTAAGAATAACAGATTACTGACTACAGTCTTAAGCAGATTATTTTACAAAGAAATTCTGTGGGGAAAAATGCAGCCTACATTACTATCAAAGGCTGGAAATTCTATCCACTCAAACATTCCATTCCTACATTTGTCTTCAGTGATCAAATATTTGTCTTCAGTGATACATACAAGTACATCATATATACATACACATATATATATATGTGTGTGTGTGTGTGTGTGTGTGTGTGTGTGTGTTGGAGGTTTGCTGCTGAATAAACTCACAATTTCTAGTTCTTTCTGAACTCTTGCTGGCTAGTTCAACTCAACCATTCTGGATCAAACTTCTCTCAAAGCTGACTACTTCAAACTGGCTTCTCTCAGCTTCTGATTGAATTGCTCTGCTTGGAATCAAACTCACTCTGGCCATCTATGCTGATCTTCTGGCTCCTTCTCATTATCTGGCTCATTCTGTCTTCACCTGCAGTGTCTCTGTAAAACTATCCTAGTAAAACTGCCTCTTCCTCCACCTCTTCCTTTTTTTCTTTTTTTTTCTTTTTCTTCTTCTTCTTCCTCCTCCTCCTTCTTCCTTCTTCTTTTTCTTTTTCTTCTCCTCCTCCTCTTTCTTCTTCTTCTTCTTCTTCTTCTTCTTCTTCTTCTTCTTCTTCTTCTTCTTCTTCTTCTCCTCCTCCTCCTCCTCCTCCTCCTCCTCCTTCTTCTTCTTCTTCTTCTCCTTCTTCTTCTTCTTTTTCTTCTTCTTCTCCTTCTCCTCCTCCTCTTTCTTCTTCTTCTTTTTCTTCTTCTTCTCCTTCTCCTCCTCCTCTTTCTTCTTCTTCTTTTTCTTCTTCTTCTTCTCCTCCTCCTCTTTCTTCTTCTTCTTCTTCTTCTTCTTCTTCTCTCTCTCTCTCTCTCTCTCTCTCTCTCTCTCTCTCTCTCTCCATTGCTCTGTCACTCTGTTTCCAATCTACCAGTCTGATGAGTGATCTGTCATTTTGTCCTCCTTCAGCTGGATTGTTGAATTGTCTCCATGCAGGAGTTATTGACATTCTGCATCTCTTATGTTGCTGTTTTCTACATCTCTTACTTCCTTGAGTCATGCCTTTCATGTGGAAGCTTCTCCTACTCACATCAGATCTTTGTCAATTGTTTTGGAACCTATAAACTTTCATCAGCTGTAGAAATATAGACAAAATCTCTTTCTCCCCGTAACATATTCCCCAACTTCCATTATGATTTTAAGACATCTATAAAGGTTGCTCTAATTCAGCAGCTCTTTTTTTCTACAATCCAGTGTCTTTCAGCAGCTGTGGCTTCTGCCTCATTGGCTTTTGAAAATTTTAAAGTTAATAAGGCATTATTCAGTCAAATTCTCATAGTTCTTATTCCCCATTTCTGTTCATTAAGTATCTCCTTCAAGGTATGATTAAATCTTTCTGTAACTGCTTGATCTGTAAGATTGTATGGTCTACCTGTAACATGTTTCATTTAATTTTATTGGAAACATATGCAGAGTCTTATCAGTCTTAATTTGTAAAGATAGTCTCATGATAGCCATCACTACCAATAAATATGCCATTACAAAATCAGTCTTTTCAGAACTCAAAGCAGAAGCCCATTGAAATCCTGAATGTATATCAATAGTATGGTATACAAGTTTTAGTTTCCCAAATTCTGCAAAGTGAAAAACATCCATCTAAAAAATTTCATTTCTTTGGGTTCACTTGGATTACTTCCAGCAGGTAATAGAACTCAATTACTGCAGAGAGCCTTATTGAGGTGCCATGCCACCTGGCAGGAACTTGACATGGACCAATTGACCATTGACACTGACTTCACATTGGTCGATGTCAAGTTCCTCTCCCAGCCTTTGAGCAGAAACTCCTGTGTTAGCCATAATCCTCTCCACCTAGGGGTGGAGTGCTCAGACCAAGGTGAAGCCTAGTGTTCTTCAAAGACCTGCAGGTTCCTGAGAAACACTAGCCACCTGTGGAGCAACTGAACTGGTTCTGCTGAGGAGCTTCAAGCCTTTGGGGAAAGAGTTTTTCCTCCACTTATATGTCCCAACCTGTGGGATTCAGTTATTTGTGGGTTCAAGGGGGATCTGGCCTGAAAGAAGAATGGGTGAGGAGAGTGAGACCAAGCAAAAATCATTGTCAAGTTCTGTTTATTGTAACAAGGGCAGCGAGTTTTAAGCAGTAAAGAAAGGTGAACGGGGCGGGGGGGAGGGGGGAAGGTAATATGAATCTCAAACAAACAGGTGAAATATCCTCGGAATGCGAGGGTGAGGAAGGCTGGGTACAGGTCAGTTTATTGACTAGCTAGTTCCTGTATGAGGTTCCAATGAGTAAATGTTTAGTCAGTTCATTGTTTAGCTAGTTCCTGGAGCAGCGGGTGAGAAATGGTGCTGAGTCAGTTGCATACATGACTTAGAAGAACCTGTGAGATGGTTGCACTCCAGCCCCTTAATTTAGGCGTTAGTCTCCAACACCTATATATTTGGAGTTTCATTAAACTTTGAGACCTTGAACAGCAATGTTGTCCTGGTCTTCATCTCTTTTTGCCGCCTTCCCATACACACCCAGCTTCCCTTCCAGGTAACCCATTCGATGTAACTGCAGGGCAGTTACAGATTACATAAAAAACAAGTAGGACTCTTTTTTTTTTTAACAATTTCTTTGGCTTGTTGCCAAGTAATGGAAAATTCTGTCTTTAAACCTTTTGCTGTTCACATGATTTGTGTGTGTGTGTGTGTGTGTGTGTGTGTGTGTGAAATGCTGAGGCTTACTATATTTCCTATTAATCACTGGAAAATCTCCTCTTCATTCCCTTCTGCCAGTGGACAAGCAATCCCATAAGAGATCAAATATGGGTGATATATAATGGATAATTTCTACTTTGAATAGCCTGTTGCAGTTGTAAAAAATTTTGGTATCAGATGTGAAAGTGGCTTTTATTCCCCAAATGTAATTGGCATCTTGGAAGCTAAATAAGCTCATGTTTCCAAGTTCTTTCAGAACTCTGCCTGACTTGTTCGATTCAGTTGTTCTAGCCCAAACTCTTCTCCAAGATGACTAATTGAAACTAGTTTCTCTCTGCTTCTTACTGAATTTCTCTGCTTGGCCTCAAACAAACTTTGGCAATCTATTCTCATCTTCTGGCTTGTTCTCATTCTCTGGCCCATTCTATCCTCACCAGCAACCTCTTTCTCTTTCTCTTTCTCTCTTCCTCTCTCTCCCCTCATTTCTCTTTCCTGTCTGTTTCTGTGAGAGTTGGACTTATCCTATCTCTTAGTCATTGTATAATATCTTTCTCTCATTCATCACTTTGTCTGCCCCTCAATTAGACACCATTATTTGAGATTAAAGGTGTGTGGTGGATTCCAGTCAGTAGATTTAAAGGTGTGAACTAAGAGCCTAAGAGCATGTCTCCATTCCAACCAGCTGCATTCCATGCATTCCAGCCAGATGAAATAGACCTCTAAGGTCTTTGGATGTGTTCAGAGCAGCCATGTAGATGGATTAAAATCTATACACAAACACAAACAATATATATATATATATATATATATATATATATATACATACACATGTATATATATATGTATGTATATATATATGTGTATATATATATATATATATATATTCCAAAACAACAACAACAATAAAATTCAATGCATTTTCTGCTTTATTTCTAATGCATACAATATTCCTTTACTCTAGGCATTTATTAAAGGCACTTGGGTTTTGTTTGTTTCTGTTTGCACATTTCTGTTGTGTGTATGCATATAGCGTTGGTATATGTAGAGTGCACCTTGGTTCATATGGACATATGCATATAAGTGTGGATATATGGACAAGGGAATATATCTGTGTGTAGCCTGTGACTTCTTCTATTCCAATTGGTTAATTTGACATAGGTCTCTCAGGACATCTGGAACCCATTGATTGACAAGACCAGATGGACAGGAAGCCACAGAACTCAACTCTCTCCATTTCCACAAATTGTGTTTATAGACACACAATACATATCCTCTTTCAACACAGTTCTAAGAATCTGCACTATGTATCTCATTCTTGCACAGTGAGCACTGACCTGCTTAGCCATCTCCCCAAACTAAGCACTTGTCTTTTTTAAAAAGAAATCACTTTCATAAAAATTATTTTAGTAAAAATCCACAAATCTGCAAATCCAATTAAAGTGTAAATTTAGTTTATAAATCATTAAATAATCTCTTGGGAATTATATCTTTTAGTTATATACTTGACAGGTTATTATTTAGGAATTACTTCACAAAGTATCTGAACAAAATCATAGCTTTCTTGGCAACTAACTGTTGAGATGATAGAAAATTTTCTGTGGCCCTGAAATTTTTACTCATTGTTAGCATAGATTCCAGGTGGAAATGTCAATTAAAATGTATTCATATTAATTAAAGGCTATCTTTTTAACAAATTATTATTTCATCAATACTTGTAAAAAGAATTTTAAGGATGGTACAAGAATTTGAAGCACTCTTCTCTTTAATTTTATACTTATTCATTCTAGATTAGCTTGTGATTTCATTTGTTTTAAATAAAAAAGAAGCAAGAAAATATTTAGATCCTATAAAATTTAAGTAACAATTCCCAAACTGTGATATAAACACATTTTTAAGAAACACTAAGCATGGTTAATACTGCAATCCTGTAACCCTGGCACTCAGGAGTTTGAAGTAAGAAGATTTCTACTAGTTCAAGACTAGCCTGAACAATCAGGATTATGTACAAGATCCTGTCTCTAAAGATCAAAAACACATAAAAACAAATAAATAACAAAAAATAAAATCAAAATGGATAGAATTTATTAAAGTTGAAACCAAAAGAAAAATGTTTATTGCTGGGCAGTGGTGTCGCATGCCTTTAATCCTAGCAGCACTTGGGAGGCAGAGGTAGGCAGATTTCTGAGTTCGAGGCCAGCCTGGTCTACAGAGTGAGTTCCAGGACAGCCAGGGCTACACAGAGAAACCCTGTCTCCAAAAGACAAAAGCAAAAACAAGCAAAAAAGATTACTTGAAAGAATGTCAAAAGGTTTATGAAATAAAATTAAACAAACACAAAACAGTTATTTATATAGTATGATCCTTTATAGTCTGAAACAAATGTGCATGTGCACAAGTATGTATAAAAAAAGAACAAAATATACCAAGCTACTATTTACCTTCAGATATTGGGATTTTTGAATGTTATCCATGTGTAGAATTTTTCTTCCTTATAAAATGTTCTATAAGATACACTATATCTTAATAATTCATAAGCAAGCAAATTAAATTCTAACAAAGAATAAATCAAGTTAAACAGCATAGTCACAAGGTGATAAAATATCACAAAACTAATTGTGGAGTTCAAAACATCTGCTGGTAATTTTAAGCATTCTTGCTCTTAAATGTGTAAAGAACATCAAAGGGTTATATAAAGAAATAATATTATTGAAAGGCAGATGCTCTCATCTGAGACCAGGAAGAACATGGATGCAGCCTGGGTGATAAATATGGATAAACATAAAGGAAAGCAGAGGGTGGCTTCTCTTTCTTTGCTAGCAAGCATTGGATGATTTCTTTTATATTTATTATTATTATTATTATTATTATTATTATTATTATTATTTATTTATTATTAAATTGAAACCTGGCTCTGAATTTACCTCATCTAGGTTTGCAACATGGAAACCAAATTTTCTGGCAAGAAGAAAAAGTAGTAGATCAAAATTGCATCCAACACACTTGCTTAGTCCTAGACTTTGGTTCCAGCACACTGTAAAAATAATCATTCTCCAGGATACCCAGAGAAGGGTACTGGCTGTCCTTACCACATACTCCCTACCCCCAGAATACAGGTGGCAGAGTCTGGGCCCAGCACGCAAGTGGGTTTCTCAGCTGCCAATATCATTACTAAAAGCAATACGAAAACATTAAGACAGAAAGCAGTAAGCTTCAGAGCCAACCGTTTAACATTTAGAAGCAAAGACTTTCACAAGTAGCATCAGATTCCCTAACCCCTAGCACTCTAGACCAAATGGCATATTATCAAAAAAGCAGAGAAAGAAAGAGACAGAGACAGAGAGACAGGGAGACAGACAGAGACAGAGACAGAGACAGAATCAATAACAGAAACAGACACACACGCACACACAGAGAGACAGAGACAGAGAGACACCCAGAGACAGAGATAGAATCAGAAACAGAAACTCACACACAGACACACACACACACAGAGAGAGAGAGAGAGAGAGAGAGAGAGAGAGAGAGAGAGAGAGAGAGAGAGAGAATTGAGAGAATTTTTTTCTGCAGACTTGAAGATATATACTTTAAGAACGCTGTGGAACTTATTGTCCGTCAATTAATGCTAGTTTTTGGATGGCCCCAATTTGTATTCACAATTCTTCTGCCCCTGACACCTCTCCATCAGATCCATTTTAACACAGAAGCATGTGCGGACCATTGCTCTCTAGCAGAAGAGAAATTGTTCCCTGCCATGTAAAGCATTGAATGATGTCACAGCAGTGGTTACACTGTTGGGGCTGGAAATCACCCTTAAAGGAGAGTACTGGGTTTCAAACCAACAACTGACATGGTCTGGAAAACACATCTGAAAATTTAAAGGATCGCTTTAAAATGTAACCTTATTCTCGGATGGACCAACCCTCTGTCTCAGGGAACAGATTTTAAAAATCAGTATTGCCTGGTGGGGGTAGAGTTCTTGGACAAGTACCAGGCCATTCATCTCACTAGTAGACATAGAAAGTCTGGATATCTAAAATCTCTTTCCTTTTCTTCCTCCTTTTCCTCTTCCTATTCCCGCTTCCTTCTCTTCTTCCCATCCTTCCTTTCCCCTCTTCCCATCCTTTCTATCTTCATCTTTCCTTTGCAAACAAACAAACAAAAATGATGTGTCATTTATATACTGCATCTCAGCATTACATATATCATCATAGATGGGAACGGGACTGCTGTTCCGGGGTGACCTAATTCCCCAGCTCACCCAAAACTATTTCAGATGTAAACGCATGTGAAGATGTCTCTGTATTTTGATGTTGTCTCTCCCTCCAGGTTTTAACTGAGAGCAGCACAGTTTGGCTTCATTAATTTTCCTTCAGAGCATGAGCTCCTCTGGGGTGTAAACTATGGCATAAGGATGTATGCATCGGGAAGCATTCACAGAGAACATAGTCCATAAAAATACAGTAAAAAATTAATAAACCCATCGTGGCCATTCGGAAGTATGGAGAGCGATTTGGCTGACCTAAGCACTGGCTGCACTTTCTAAAGACAAGTTCCGTTTAACTCTATCTCTGTGGCAAGTGGTCACACAGTTGAGTGTAATTTGTCACAATTGGCTGTTGTGCTTCAGGAGCAATTTAGACTTGAGCTGGTATAAATATGTAAAAAGCCGTCTTCCCATCCTAGTTGGAAATAGAAAAAATGTAACAAGACTACCTGCCTGCCCCCAAATAATGCTTTATATTGTTATTTACATTAAACGTCGCCATTGCTAAAATGTCATACGTCATCAGCATAAGATTTTGATTATGCCTGTTAATAAACAACTTCTGTAGAAGTACAAAGCCCTATTTTAAATTAGTTCATTAATCAATTGATACTGATGCATAGTTTTTTCCAGTTATCATATTGAGGACATCCATAGCACCATGATTGCGCATTAGTAACAACTTCTTAGATTCCTTGACTTTATAATAGAGATATAGCAATAATCAGCTAATTACCAATCAGCATTTTGGTAAGTAAAGTAAAGATGCATTAGCATTCATTGAGTTCTGCGATCAGATTTGGGATTTTATACCTTCTAAACACTCACTTCGGGGACTGAATTATTAGACTGATATTCAGAGGCACCTCTGATCTCCAACCTGGAATATTAAATATCATTTATTCTTCTTAAAAAGAAGAGACTAAATCATTATGTTAACATTTTTAAATTGGTTGAATGTGAAAAAAAATTCTAGATAGTTAAAAGTTTCTTGCATTAAATAAAATAATTAAAACTAAATAGTTTAAACTTTTTGCAGTGGCTCTCAGTTTTAAAAAGAAATTAATATTTCTCCAAATGTATTTATAATTCCATTTTATTTTTCTTGTTTCCATTTTAGTGGAAGATTCTTACAAAAGTGGTGAAGGTCTGAGGGTTGGTTTTGTGATGTGAATATAGCCCTTAAGGTTGCTTCCTGCAGCACAGTACACACAGTGGTGTATACCAGATACAACTGTGTCTCCACATTCTGAAGACGTCCACCTAAGGCAATTGAAGAGACACAGCATGCAAACAAAGGGAATGGGATTAATCTTTAAAGAACAGTGCCTACCTAACCTTGTCTCCCAAAATGTTTTCATCTTTAAAATCCTCCATCTTTCCTTCACATGTGTGTGTGTGTGTGTGTGTGTGTGTGTGTGTGTGTGTGTGTGTGTGTGTGTGTGTGTGTGTGTGTTAGCAGATGGGAGACTGGTGCAGAAAGAACACTGCAGACAGAAACAATAGCCATTGTGTTCATGAGACTGCACTTTGCATCTCTGCTGCAATGCCCACCGTTTGTCTAAGGATGTTTGTAAAGATCTAAACATGCCTCAAAACAGATAAATCACATCCCTCTTGAGGGCAACAGGAAAATTTCATTAAGCTAAAAGTTACCATTTGCTTTGTATGTGGAACTTTTGATAATGTGGGGAAAGTTTAGCAAAATTATACACAGTTACATATTTAGCAATGAGGAGTTTAGGGCAGTGCTTTAAAACCATTACGAAAATTTAAATTGTAAAACTGTGAGTATAGAAAGCAGATTTTTAGTGATGTTATTTATAAGAATGACTTTTTTATTAAAGCTGAATTTTAAAGTGTAGAAATCTTGTTCTCATAGATGATGTTCAATAACAAGCATTTGGATAACAAGGTAGTGGAGAAAGAAGAAGGTTGAGCTATTTGGATTCTCTCTGTATGAAACCGTTTCTTCCCATTTTATTCAACATTAATTTTAGTTGCTCCTTTATAATTTACCTTGGTCATAACACAACATCATGAGAGGGACCATACGTGCAGATTGATTATATTAATTAAGTATAGAAGATAAAATACATCCATCCAAAAACACTAGAAGGTAAATTAGGTAGGTCCCCCAGGTATAGCCCACTCAAGTCCAATGATGATAAATTCTTAAAGCCTCTAAGTCCCTTTATAACCGTTCCCTTTTATCTCTTCCAGATGTAGTCTAATTGAGTTCTCAAAATATTTTAAGGAAAGGACCTATTTTATTTTTTCTAATCCGTTTTAGATAATGTGTTTTTTTTTCTTTTTGTAAAATAAAGACAGAATATTAAGAAAATGAAGTAACTCCAGAGAAGAGAGTGGACTAAGGCACAGATGGAAAAGCTCTATCTCAAAAGCTCTGGACACAAGACCAGAGCCTCCTAGGTAATTTACATAGCACCTCCTCTGAATTCTTTCATTAGCTGAGTCACTTTCCTCATGTGTTATCTTGCTGTCCCTCTTTCTCATGCCACATGGTAAGACAAGAGGATTCAAAGGGCTGAGATGAGTCAGTGGAACTGCAAGATGCAGGAGAGGTTGACAATGTGGAAAATCATCTCTGTTCACTAAATATTTCTTGTAGAAGTTAGCATAGCACACATCTGTCTCAAAAGAGGAAACAGAGAAAACAAAGTGGAGAAATTATATGTTTTCAGAAGAGAACGGAGGCTGCAGGTCAGAAACTTTGAATTGGATTATGTTTGAGTGTTTAAGATAGTCTTGGTCATACTAACCTGTGTTTTCCTTTACATGACATACATAGCTTTCAACTGAAGGGCCACTTCTTGGCCCAATATGGGTGCTGGAATTCCAGTCATGTGACCACCCACAAGGGATAAATAAGAGAGAAAGGGGAAAGGAGAAAGCAATATAACAAGTTCTTGCTTTTCCCTCAAGCAGCATTAGATACCCTTGAAAACGTCTAATGTGTAACTGACCGCCCCAGCTGTAAGAAAAAGTGAGAAATGTGGCGATTTAGTCAGGCACATTGCCACCTGGGAAAGTCTGGGTTCTGTTACTATGTTTAAAAGGGAAAGAGGCCATTGAGAAAGGACAGGAGGTCCCAGTCAGACTGCTGAATATGCTGTATGTTCCACACACTAGAAGTATTGTATTAATCAAACAATACATTTATTTTTCTCAGATCTGTCATGCTTCCTATTTTGTTTGATTCTGAATTTATCACAAATGTGCATCACACTTTTTTAACATTTAAAAATAATGCCTATTAAAAGACTTAAACAAGCTAGGCATGGAGGTACATACCTTTAATTTCAGTATGTAGAAGACAGATTTGGTAAATCTCTGTGGGTCAGAACCAGTCTGGCCTATACAGCAAGCCATCCAGGGCTATACATTGAAACCCTCTCTCAAAAAAAAAGATAAATAGATATAGATAGATAGATAGATAGATAGATAGATAGATAGATAGATACATAGATACATAGATACATAGATAGATACATAAATAGATACATAGATACATAGATAGATACATAGATAGATAGATTCTAAATTATGTCAAAATATAGAAAACATTTTAGATGATTTGAGTCAATGGTCCTAATTTTTCCTGTCATCTAGTTTAGTAACTTGATGTTTTACAAATGAAGGGATCTGTTTCATGAATATAATAGAGTTCTCAGTTGATGTATTTCAGGTTTTGTCCATCTCGACCTGTATAGACTCAGAACTGAACTGAGCAGACTTGCCTATGAGTGCACACGTACTGGCAAACATCACTTACCGACATGAAACCCACCCTGACTCTGTATATTGCAGCGTAAATTGAAAGAAAAGTTTTAGAACTCAAAGAACGCTCCTGGTTATAATGGACCAGCCTCCAGCTGAAGTTAGAACTGCTGATTTTCACTCATTATAGTTGGTCCTGGTTTAAAGTTAGATGTCGGCACTTTTTTTTAATTGGATATTTTCGTTATTTAAATTTCAAATGTTATCCCCTTTCCTGGGGTCCCCCATTCCCAGGAAAACCCCTATCACAAACCCCCTCCCCTGCTTCTATGAGGGTACTCCCTGACCCACACACCTACACACTCCCATTTCCCTGCCCTCACATTCCCCTACACTAGGGCATGGAGCCTTTCTATATAGTGTGTAAACATTTCAGTGAGAAGACAACACACATGCACTTCCCCAAGCATCTCTCTCCAGGTTTGTTCTTTGCTCTTATCTGTCAGTGTCACTGGCATATTGTAGACCTAGGCCACACTCACAGTTTGTTTTATTCATGGTCCATATTCCTAGGGTGGGTAAATTTTAATTTGGTCACTATGAGTTATTAAATTAAGGCATTATGCTGGATCATTTTCATCCAATATTTCAATATTTCTTAAGTGGACTTGGAATTACAGCCTCTGTTGAATTTTCTAATTGACAAAATATTAGATCACATGCTTCCTTATATTATATAAGGTATTTCATGTATTCTATTTAACTTGAATATACAATATTTTATTGAAAAGATGAAAAAGTTGAGGAAAACAAGAATTCTGAAGCAGTTTTTTCTAAGGACAAAGTCTGTAATCTGCCAGTGCTATGGCACTATTGAACAATTAAAAAACACCAGACCTGGAAAGGCTTCTTCTTGGTTTTTTTTTTAATCTTTTTTTATTGATTAAATTATTTATTTACTTCCCCTCCCTCCTCTCTTCCAAGTTCCTCCCTCTCTCCTCTCTTCCACTGCCACCTTCCCATCACCCACTTCTCTTCAGAATATTTTTATCTATAGTTTAATAGAATTGTTATACAGCTGTACTACTTAAAGTTTGCAGATTATAAACTTAATGTGATATAAGCATACCAGTCTTTCTCACATCTAGCTCAGAGTTAAAAGCATAGAGCAATCTTCCATTGCTAGAGAAATACCAGAAAGCTGTCTGAAGCTAATAGAGGCTGAACACTTCACAACAAAAGAGATAATCTTCTGTCTAGCCCAAGGCTATGTAAATTCTTATCAGGTGAATGTGCCAAGGGTAATATATATTATAAACTGACAAATCATTTTCCCAGAACTATGCCTTGTAATAATTCTTCCCCTCATTCCTTGTAACGATACCTTGGAGAACCAGAAAGAGCAGGGTTTAAATAATGTGGAGATGTGGGTAATAGAGGAAAATATGTCATGCACTTCAGTCAAATGCATGAGTTTCATCTTATCAGAAAGGAACCCAACAAACTGTAACTCTATGTGATGGCAGAACAATAAATAGTTGTGTTTTATTTTCATAGAGTGAGTGACTTAAAGTCTCAGCCTGAATAAACACACAGAATACTTGCTGCGCAGACTTCACTTCTGAATTCCCTTGGTTCTTGTGACTTTCAAGTAATGAAAATCATTTGTATTCACATGGGACTAAAGAGCAAGGAAGAGTTTGTCAACTGCTTGCAGGAAATGAAACTCCAGTGAAGAATGATCCTGTTAGTATCTGTACTCTCAATCAACCAGTTCACAGGACTTTCCGAGAATGATTTCAGGTTCAGAAAGAGACTGAAGATGGCGTCAGTGCTGAACTCGAACAGCCACTAGTATAAGAAAGATCAAGGATCTGTCTACAGACTTTTAAATTAATAAGAATATTAGACCAATATGAATGCATACACATACATTGTGTTAACATATAATGCTCAGTATTCAGAGCAGATAAAGCATAATGCTTTATAAAACATCTTTGATATACTATCCTATCAGCTGCTAACACAGTCTCCCTGAGGGATACCTCCACTCTACTTCCTCCATTATGAGGGAAATAGAACTCAGAGACTTGTTTTTCTTTTGGAACTAGTAAAAGTGAAGCCAGTATTCCCCTGATACAGCAGGAGCTCAAAGGCAATTTGTAGTACTATTTAAACACATATATTTTGACTCTGTAATGTAGGTATGACTGAGGAGCCTTAGGTGTTTTCCCAAATGTTTGCTGCCCTAACACATTTGAGAGATATGGCCTGCCCTGTCACCAGCAGCTGATCAACTTGACCGGGTTTGGAGTGGACAAAATGACACCTGAACACGAGGCAAAGGTGAAATAACTTGACAATCAACCCCTTCCTGGGGCTCCTTACTCCCTTCATTATCTCTCCCTTCCCCCATCTCTAGTCACTGGTACAATTATTAAATCCTGATACTTACGGTTTAACATGATCAAATTTAACCAGAATCTTTATGGCAAGCCTCAAAAAGAATTCCCCAGATGATTCAAATATACAGATAATGTTGCAACAGGCAGACACAAGAAAGACAAATCTGAAACATGCAAATAGTGATATCTAGGACAAGGCTCCCTGTAGAATTATTCAGATTAAGAAATAAAATGGTGGTGTTTTAGCAAAACAAGTTCAGATAAATGTTATTCATGCTTTGGGTAGCATATGCGGCAGTCATTAAACACAATTATTCTAGAAGACAATAGAAGTATATAACATTAAAAAGAAAAAATGGCCACAATTATATGTTCATGATTATAGCAGTGTGAAATACGTACAGAGAGATTTGTAAGCAGATAATATGCAAATTCATAGATTCGTAAACATATCATTCTTTATCTTTATTGTGTCTATTACATAATATTGCTTATATAAGATTTGTAACTAAATTGAAGTTATAAATGTTTATGGAACCACAGAAGGCAATAAAATCTTTACCTAATAAGTAAAATCCAAGATCACAGGTATGCTGCAGTGGCTACTCTAATATATGCACATAGCTAGAATTCACTGAACTGAGACTCAACCTGTCACTATGAGGAAATGCTCAAGCCTGTGCTTTCGCCACAGTAAACCCAGGAAGTGAATCTGAAAGTAAACATAATTGTGATTATATCCAGACGTGGCTTAAGCTGCTTTCTTTTTGGATTGTAGCCAAACCACACAGGCGATGAGGACAAAGTACCCAAGATTCTATAGTGAGAACCACAAATGATAGAGCCATCAACAGTGATGGCTCTGTCAACATCTGGCCATATTGGCCTTTGAATACTTTTTCTGTTTTTCTCTATATTTATTGTTAAACATAATATTAAACCCAGGTCTCCACAAGCTGAGCTACATACCTGACCAGTGTTTGCTTTTTATTTTGAAACTAGGTCTCTCTTGTGTTCCCTAGAATGACCTTCAACTCTCTCTATAGCCTGGGAAGGACCAGAACTTGTATTCCTCCTGCCTTAGTCTCTCAGACAGCTGAAATTACAGATATGCACACCCAGGTCCAGATTGTCTTAGACATGCTTGAAAAAAATCAAACTCTAGCTTTTCCAAAGCTAATAAATCATAATTGGAACTGATACTTGGATCTTAGATTTTATGTGTTCTAGCCAAAAGTCCACTGTAGGCTTGTGATGTGCAAAATGGAAATGAAGACCTTGGGCCACATACACTATGTTTCTAAGACTTGAAATGAAACAGAATAAGAAGGATAAGAAAGATGGGTGTTAAATGAGCTAAAATGTCTGCTAGATGCAGCCACATGAGAGTTTTCCATATGTGTTAAAAGCAGCAAAGGCAGCAAATACAGTGGGTGGGGCAGGTGTGCTGAGAGAGAAGATAAGGCCGCATTGAAGGGATGGAGAGCATCCCAAGGCCAAGTACCAACAAGCTGCAGTTCTCATGGAGACCAGCATGCAATGGTGAGTGAGCACACATGGGGTGATGCAGGTAGCACTGTCCAAATGAACTCAGTGGGCTGTATGATGAGGCCAGTTACTTCACGCAGAACAAATGTTTGCTGTCCTTTGAATGGATTAATTAATTTCCTAGACCAGCAGTCTAAGAAATAATAACTGATGTTCTTCCCAGGCAAAATTTTGAGTCATTATATTTGCTACACGGGGGCAAATATAAGCCTCAGATCTGATCAATTAATATTCTCAGTATCAAAGGGCTCCAGATAGAATGCTGTGGTGAGGGACTTATGAATCATCCTGTCAGCCCTTGTTTTCTAAGAAGGATGCTAAAGGATGTCTACAGATGCTGCGAAGGTAAAAGGCAGCGTGGCCTCCAGCTCATACTAAAAATGGTTCACTTGTTAAACAGGGTTTTTGTTCACTCAAATACAACAGCATTGCGTTAGAAAAATGAGTTCTGATTTTTCTAGATTCTGTAGTTAACTTAAAGTTAAATGTTGAAAAAAAAAAAGTAACATACTTTTCTGGGACAAGTACATTACTTACAATAATCCAAGACAGATTAAAGGTATACTGCTGTGATTTATGTCAGAGATGACAAATTGTATGTTCTATAGAGAAAAACCATATGGTTATTTGTGCACACAGGGTACAGACCAAATAACGTCTTTTCTCTTATTAGAGGGAAATTAGATAAACATTGCTAAACAAAAAACTTTAGACAATCATTTTCCAAAATGTTTGATTCCTACTATCTCTCTTACAGTCTTGCCGTTCAGAACATGGTAAAGAGAAGCCATGATGGACCCTGACTCTGTCCACTTGCAAGTGGCATAAGAGAGATGGAATGGTTGGCTCACTGGGTTACACAGCATGTGAAAAAGAGCTCAGAAAGCCACAGGAAGGAAGTACACCAAATAGCCTGTTGCTCCATCAGCTGTACCAGGTCTCAGGGAAGAAACAGGAAGGCAATATAATATGCCCTAGTGTAAGAAATTAAACAAGTAGGATTTAGAAATAATTGAGTCGAGGTTACATTCTTGTTCATCATCCTTTGTTTCTGAGTAACATCATTCCCCTTAGCTTTGGAAGAAAGTATTTTCCTACAATCAAGGGCAATTGTTTCTGAGTACAAAAAGTATGTTACCTTTTCCTCATTGGTTCAGGATAGTTCAGGGTGATCGCTCTGAGTGTAACACAGCAGGAAGTGGCCTGAGTTATTTGAGGACAATGAGAATAAAGAAAAGAAGGGAGAAACCAAGAGGCATTGTTAAAATAAAAGACAGGATGTTCAATAAATGGAGCATGTGAAAAGAACAAGACCATGAAAGCGCTACCCTAATCAGTCAGAGTTTAAGAGTCTTCACAGTGCTTGAAATTAATAAGACACCCGAAGAAGGATCGAGTTTTCAAGTATCCATGGAAATCTGCAGACTGGCAAATCATGTGAGGAGAGGTAGGTGGTGGGTATTAACTAGATTCATTGGAATTATTTATGAGAAGGAAAATCTGCAGTCCCTAAAGCCTGCTCATTGGAGAATGGCAACATCCTTCCTGTGCTATCTGGTCCTACACTGAAGAGCAAAATGTGCCAGGCTCTCAAGTGGGTACCAAGAGAAATGGATACTGCTGTGCAAACCATCTGCCTGCAGCACTTTAAATCCTGAATTCTGTAATATTAACTATGAACATTAGTATTGTGGTTACTGGTTTTGAGACTTGGTGATAAAATAGTTTTCTGATGTTCTCTAAAGGGGTCAGAAAAGGAAATTCTACTTCCAACAATTCAGCTTTTATATGTCCTTGGTGCAAAGGGTAAAAGTTGAACCTTGTATGTCCTGTGCTGGGTGTTGTGATTATAGAAAGAGAAATAAGTGTAAGAATATGTTCTATGGGGGTGTGGTGAGGAGTGGTGGAAGGGGATGTCTCGGTTTTCCCATGCCAAGGCATCCCTTGCCCTGAGGGACCAGCTACACAACGGTATAGCAAAGATAGAGCTTATTTAGGGCATGGGGAGAGGAGTTAAGAGAATAGTAGAGGCAGAGAAAGGCAGAGAGAAGGAGAGAGTAGAGAAGTAGAGGCCTGGCCATGATGATCACATGGAGAGAGGGGAGAAGGGAAGGGGGGAGGGAAGAGCCCAAGAGGACAAGAGAGGCAGGAGTACGAGAGTAAGGGGGAGGGGGCAAGAAGCTCCTCTTATAATGAGCCAGGCCTACCACTGTTGCCAGGTAACTGTAGGGAGGAGCATACCTGGTTGTTGCCAGGTAACTGTAGGGTTGGAGTCCAGACAGAATACCAACAACCAGTGTTTCTTGTTTTAGCCAAGGCATCAGATCAAAAGAAACAATCAGTTTCACAGACAAGTAGGACCCAAAACAATGGCCTTATGCCACTGAATACTACTAGAAAGCTGCTGTGTGTCTAGAGGCCACCAAGGTTCTGCATTTACATTGTACCCAGAGCCTGATGCTGCCACCAAACCCCACTCTGGCTTCCTTTGAACATGATTGTTTATAAACATAAAGGATAGAGAAAGAATTAAGTATCTTCCTTGGATAAAAGTAAGAAACTGACTTTTTATGACTCTTTTTTTTTTTTTGTCACTCATTTTCATTCTTATGGTTGGGCGCTTTAGAAAGGCTGCTTTCCAAAGCATCCAAAACTCTGGTCACAGACTCATCAAACGTCCACGTAACAATGGGGGCTGGATAATTTAAAGGCAAGCTGTTTACTGGAATCCGAACCTGAAACTCATACTACCAGCTTCATGGTCCCTGAGTGACAGTGAAAGCGTGGAGGTTACTCATCATCTGACACATTAGGAAGTAGTGAGCAGACACAAGAGGTGTGACTACTGAGACCCACATGACCTCACAGATATCATGGCTCTTCTGGGTTCTGCCTAAGGTTTCCTTGAGGCATAAGATAATAAAAATTGTAGGCTGTGCTAAAGAATATAGAGGACTTCTTGTGTGTTTGCTTTAGTGTGTTTGGTTTTGGGAGATGAGACTAATAAACTGGGCCTGTAGAATACACAGTGCACCAAGACCTCCGAGGTAACAGACCAGGATGGCACAGAAGTGAATTCCTAACTACATGCTAACTGTGCTTGAGTTAGTGTGGCCACTTTTGTCATAATGATGCAGGCCCTTCAGATCCCCTGGAGCTCTAGGGGACTGGACCACCAACCAAAGAACACACATAGAGGGACCCATGGTGCTGGCCGCATATGTGACAGAGAATGGCCTTGTTAGTCATCAGTGGGAGGAGAGGATCTTGGGCCTGAGGGTGTTCAATGCCCCAGTGTAGAGAAATGCCAGGGCAGGAAGATGGGAGGGGTGGGAGTGGGGAGGCACCCTCATAGAGGCAAGGGGAGGGGAGGGAAGGGGATAGGAGGTTTCTGAAGGGGAGACCTGGAAAGGGGAAAACATTTGAAATGTAAAGAAAATATCCAATAAAAAAAGATAAAGGAAACAGAATGATGCAGGCCCTCACCTACCTCTGGAAGACAGGAAGTGATGTACTGAGTGGCTTTAGCTTAGATATGTAACAGTGGCATCTCTAACATGTTCAGTCATTAGTGTGTGTCATGATGTTATAGACACTCAAACATGCATGTTCTTGCTTACCAGACAATTCTCAACTATTTAGTGATATTTGTTCAGTAATATTGTTTTTAACTAAAGTTGCTTCTTTTTAGTTTAAAATTTTCTGATATGATCAAATGATCATTTCTGCTATCCTCCTTCTACAGTTTAAGAGAACTAAAAATTTATGTGATTAGCCAGGAATATGGCTCAGAAGGTAAAGTGCTTATACCACCAAGCCTAAAGACCAGAGATCAAGCCTCATCCTCATGATTTATGTGGTAGAAGCAAGGTAGGAAGAGAAAACCAACTTCTGCATATTGTCTTCTGACTAAACACACACATTCACACACACACACACACACACACACACATAAATAAATAAATAAATAAATAAATAAAAGATGGGTAGATAGATAAGAAAGAAAGAGAAAGAAAGAAAGAAAAATTGATAGATGATACGTAAAATGTACATTTTAAAAATTGGCTGGAGAGTCAGCCAGGCGTGGTGGCACACGCCTGTAATCCCAGCACTTGGGAGGCAGAGGCAGGCAAGATTTCTGAGTTCGAGGCCAGCCTGGTCTACAGAGCGAGTTCCAGGACAGCCAGGACTACAAAGAGAAACCCTGTCTCAAAAAACCAAAAAAAAAAAAAAAAAAATGGCTGGAGAGATAGCTCATCAGTTAAGAGCATTTACTATTCTTCCAGGGGACTCAAATTTGAATCCCAGCACCAATGTTGGGCAGCTCAACAAGGAACCTAAGTTCCTCTTCTAGTCTCTGTGAAAGCACATATGTGCGCTCTCTCTCTCTCTCTCTCTCTCTCTCTCTCTCTCTCTCTCCCTCACTCACACACACACACACACACACACACACACACACACATTTACAAATGTGATATATACTCATAAGCACACACACATATACACAAGCAAAATTAAAAATTAATAAGTGCATCTCAATTTTTTTAAATTAATGTGTTTAATTGAGAGACTATATCTTTAAAATGGAATTGTCCTATCAGCTTCATGCAAACAATCCTCCCAGGGGCCAATTTCCTTCACAAACTGCCCAGGTGAGGCGCATGAAAGCACATGGAGGACCAAGATTCAAAGCTTGTCATTTTATTTCAAACCTAAGAAAGGATCATCTGGTCTAAAGCCCGGTTCTGTGGGGGCCTTTTGTATTTGCAAGTGTGGATGACATTTGTCAAGATGGGTTACCCTGTTTCTGAGTCACTGCTTCAATTGCTGAATGAAAAGAAATCTCTCCCATTCAAACGATCACTGTGGAATGCTTAATAGTTGACATCTCTAAAATGATACCTGATTGTGCCTATAAATGCTGCCAGAGAAAGGAGAGAGCTGAGGCTCTGATTGCACAGCCAACAGGAGAGGATCAGGGGAAGGCTTAGAAAAGAAAACTATGTCCACCTTAGAAAATGAAGAAGAGACTGAGGAACAAAATACTCATCAAAGACTCCATTTCGCGCCTGCTACTATCTAGAGATTTGCCTTGCCCCAGAAATACAGACCTTTTTACATTTAGTTCCTAGGAGGTATCTATCATTACCTATTCTCACATTTTCTGCTGTGAAGATTGCTAACAGTCTACGAAATATCAAACACCAGTGATGAACATTGAGCTTAGCAACCCAGATTGCTCATCACCTCCTTGCTGTTACTGATTTGTTTCTGATTCTCTTTATTGAGACAGGGTGATGAGTGAGTTTATTTAAATCTTGGTTATATCTCTGTTTTCTTAGAGTACCATCAAAGACCATTAGGTTGAAATTAATAGTGTCTTAGGGTTTTACTGCTATGAAATAGACACCATGACCAAACTCTTACAAGGACTACATTTAATTGGGGCTGGCTTACAGGTTCAGAGATCCAGTCCAGCATCCAGGCAGGCACAGAGCAGGAGTAGCAGAGAGTTCTACATCTTCATCTGCTGGCCTCTAAGAGAAGGCTGACTTCCTGGCAGCTAGGAAGTGGGACTTAAAGCTCACACCAACACATCTACTGCACCTAATAGTGCCACTCCCTGGGCCACGCATATACGAACCATCATATTCTACTCATTTGCCCCCATAGACTTGTTCAGGCATATGAGTCTATGGGAGTCATACCTAACATAGCATGATGCAAAATGCATTTAGTTCAACTTTCAAAGTCCCCATAGCCTATATCAGGCTCAACGATGCTAAAAGTCTGAAGTTCAAAGTCTCTTCTGAGATTCATTTATTACATAACTGTAATCCCAAAGCAAGACAGTAAACCAGCTGGGCAAACTCCAAACTCTGCATCCCCATGCCAGATGTCAAAGCAGTCTTCAGATCACCAACTCCTTTTTCGTCTTTGTTTCTCTTGGAATGGTTCCACTACCCATAAGCTGATATTCTCAGCAGAGAGCCCACAGCTCTGGTGTCTCAAACATCTTGGGGTCTCCAAGGCAACTTTGGTATTACCGCTTCTTATTTTAATGTCTAGGATCTACACATGACCTTCTGAGCTTCTCCAGAGGGTTGGCATCACTTCTCCAGGTCTGTCCTCTGTAGCACTCTAAGATACAGGTTGATTCACTCCATTGCTGTTGCTGTTCCTGGTGATCATTCCATGGTACTGGCATCTCCAATGCACTGGGATCTTCTGTTCAACTAGGCTTCACCAATAGCCTCTCATAAGCACTCTTCATGGTGCCAAGTCTCAACTCCTTTGCTCGACCCCTTCAGTCCTAGGCAACGGAGACTGTGTCTTCATCAATGGCCTTCCATGGCTTCTCACAGTACCAAATCTCAGCTGCTCCTCATGACCCTTCAGGCCTTCAAAACCAATACTATCTGGGTGACCCTTACACATTACCAAGTCCATCTCTGGAACACAGTCTTTGTATTCTCAGAAAACACTTCCCAGAAGATTTTACCTCTGTGATGCTAGTCTCGTCTTAATCGCCACTAATTTCTTAGCTCCAGCTAACCAGCATCAATTGTCCCTGTAGTCTCCTTTCCAAACCTTTATACAAACCATTACAGGTAGGCAATATGTAGTTTGACTGTCCAGACACCTACTAATAACTTACTCTTCAGAAATGATGTACCATGTCATATCTGTGATTTGTCATTTCTTGTCACTCAACAAATATTAAGCTTTTTAACATTAAGCTTCGAAGGAGAGAATATAATTTCTCAGTAGAGGGCTCAGTGCCCGCATAACTGAGTTCAGGGCACATTTGCAATCACTTCACTTAAAGGCAGTTTCTCATCATTTGTTATTATTTTTTGGACTAAAAATTTAATTACATAATTTCTTCCTCATTTTCTTCCCTCTAGTCTCTCCCATATATCCTTCCTTGCTCTTTATCAAATTCATGTCCTTTTTTACTTTATTGCTTTACACACACACACACACACACACACACACACACACAGTGCTCAGCTTGTATAATGTAACTAATATGCATATGATTTCAGAACTGACCCCTTGGTATTGGATAAACATTTTATAAATAAACGAGAAGGTAATTTCTGGCTGCCTCTGCAATGTTTCAATGTAGAACCTACTGAAAGATGGATATTCAATAAACACTTGTCAATGTAGTAAATGAGGCTCCTATTCTACTGAATAAGAATGTAGATAAGTTCAGTGAAAGCAGGTTCTCAAGGACTAAATTATCCAATTTATCTCTTATCTGATTACCAGTCACCCATAAGGAGATATTAGGAGATCGTAATTGAGAACTGAAGTTCCAGGGTTGGCTTATGTAAATGTACGGGGCTTTTCTTTGTCTGACATTGCTCTAAAATAATGAGAGATATGTGTTTGCTTTTTTATTAATGATCTTCTTGTACTATGGATGAGCAGACTCTGTGCTATTCTAACCCAATAATTATGCTGGTGTGCCCTGCTTCCCATCCATGTGGCATCACCTGTCATCTTGGTCTTGGCTTTGCTGTTCCTGCTCCATCCATCAGTGTCCTCCTCAATTCCCATGAGAATTCCACCTGTTCATGGAAAATACTCATCAATTTCTCTCTCTCTGCTCCCCGCCCAGACCCCTTTCCTGGGATTAGAAGTCTTGATTTATTCTCTCCTGTGCAACTATTGACTGATCAGCTCTTTATTAACCAACCAATTTGATGGAAAACAAATTTTACCCATTAGACAGGAGATACTTGACTATGCCAACACCCAGACTGCCACCAGCTGGGCTTAGTAATCAGCATCTGAATACACAGTGCACAAAACCATCCCCCAAGAGGCTTAAATGCATAATCACTTAGTTCTGGTAATGAATTGTGAGTCCTCAGATGTTTCAAGGAAAAGTGGCAGACCGAAGGGAAACGGATACATTATAGGTATTCAAAGCTCCATAAATGCTCAGCACCAGTACAGTGAAAAGGTCGACAGCTAAGCTAAAAGAGCTGTGATGTTTAGAAAAATGTTATGAAATCCACCTGACATGATGCTTTCTGCTCCAGAAATATAGCAGGAAAATAAGCATAGACTTAAATTTGAAAGTAATAGAAAGTATTAAATGTGGAAGTGATTTTTATTTCTACATGGTAATAGCAGTGCTTGTATCAAAGAAAAAGGGTAAGTATGTGGTGAAGACCGGTAGGTCAGGGAATGAAAACCTGACAATCACTGCATAAAAAATGAAAGGCACACAACTAATCCGGTATGATGTACCCACTTCCAAACCGTAAGGTACACTGATCATCAGTGTTGTGCATGGGGAGAATGGAAGGTGGTCTGTAGTGTTCTGCACACAGTATTTCTGATTTAGAAAGTCTGAGGTTTGGTCTAAGAACATCCTTAATTCAAAAATTCTCTGGCAAAGCTTTACAAGTCTGTGGACCCCACCTGAGATTCATGTATTTCCTTTAACACATGGTAGCAAAAGGAAGGAAACCATGATTGTTTTTTTCTTTCAAATGTTATACTATTTCTATTATCCCAAGGAAATCCCAGTGCAAGAGCTTTGAACCAAATGTTATTGATATTAACTCAGAATCAATTTCATGATTAAGTATTGTATTAAATTAATAAAAGAAGTGTTATGGATTCATATCAGAATTCTAAGCAACAGAAAATTATGCTGGATTATCTTTCAAACATAATTAGTCACCCACTCCTTTTCCCTCTCATATTAAATGAACTTCAGTCTCATTTGGTTGTACCTTTTCATTGTGCAGATGACCAGTTGTTCCCTAGAGATAATATGTTCTTAAGATGCTTCAGTGGTTCCTCTGCACACCAGTGGTCCAATGCCTACACTTCAAAAAGATTGGACCTCTCCTGTCCTGTTATGGGGAGCACAACAGCAGATGTCTTTCATGATTGCCATGCTCATTCAATTTTAATTATTTGTTTTACTCTCACACCCTATAAATGAAGGCATTGTATTTATGTATCCCTGGAGACCACTAGAAAGTACTTGTTTGATTCGGTTGGACTCAGTTCCACTCTTCCTTTTTCCTTTTCCACTGCACTCATCTCTACTATGCTCTCCTTACTCTTAGATTGCAATCATTGTGAAATAACCTTCTCTCTTTTCATATGTGATGTTTAAAGGGCAGTGATCATATTCTGGATGATTGTTCTCCACAGTATGAATGGAATTAAAGGTATTTTACATAGGTTAATATGTGTGTATGTATACATGTACATAGAGATATGCTTATGTATGTCTTTTTTTCTTCCTAAAACTTTATTAGACTTCTTTTCGGTGATGGTGTTCATTATACCTTTCTCATGTGTTTGTTGTTTTAATTGATCTCCTCCTACCCTGCTCTCCCCAATCCCTCTCCCCACCCCACACCCCCCTTTTC
Source organism: Apodemus agrarius (assembly GCA_964023405.1). Lineage (NCBI taxonomy): Eukaryota > Metazoa > Chordata > Mammalia > Rodentia > Muridae > Apodemus > Apodemus agrarius. The sequence goes on along the minus strand of OZ030012.1, from coordinate 84,137,698 downwards.
TCCTTTCTTGCCCCAGTAGTCCCCTCTCTACTCACTTCTATATTTCATTGAAGTCTTTTATATTCTTTCTCTCTCAGATGTGTCTACCACCCATTTGCTAACAGAATTACAAAACCAGACCATTTCCTTCAGGAAAAAAATTACTTTGAAAAAGAATAATAACAGAGTAGACTATAGACATCACCCAAAATTTTTATAATAATAATAATCTTTTTGCTCCTTTAGTCAAATTCAAAAGAACTGTGACTTTTATATCACATGGACTAGACAAAGGGACTTCACTCAGCCACCAGAACTAGGCAGCAGTAAGGACAACCCCGGGGCTGCTTCTGTTTCAATTAACCTGAAAGCTGATATTAAACTCAGAGAGGGAGGAGTGGGAGGATCAAAGCCTCTGGCACTTCTGACACCTTCTTTTCTATGATACGGGGCCATACTATAATTGAAAACCAATTGCTGAAAATTGTCTAGACCAGAAAACTCTTAATGACCCAGAGGCTCAACATAGCCTCGGTATTTGCATGGAACCCAAGAGTGTCATCCCATGCATAGAGAAGAAACACACACATCAGTAATAATAACAGAATATGATGATGATGATAGCACCAACCCTTTGTGGCAGCTTCTCAGAGAAATCTCCTTACAAATACTTTCTAGTCTTCTTGTTATGGGAAAAAACCTGAAAAGGAGAAGCAAGCTTACTCATATGGATTTAAAGGAAGACTGAGGGAAGAGAACTAACCTGTCAAAGAGCATAGATGTCAGTGTGGACCCTTGTTCAAAAGTATGATTTAAATGATTACTGTTATAGAAGTGTATATATATACATATATGTATATATACATATATACATACATATATATATATATATATATATATATATATATATATCAAATAGGGGCCATAATTATAGTATGAACAATATATATTTAAGAATTACATTTGAAGAAATGAATTTCCAGAGACAGGTAACTGGCGTCAAACTTTTCCACTCCTTAGAAAACCAGATAGGAACATTTCTAAGCACTTGATGCAAACTGAAATTAAATTCAATAAGAAGAAACTTTGTGTAGTGTATTTTATATAACAAATATGTCATACTGGCAGAGCTCCCAAACATCCAGAGATATAGATTTTTATTAGTCAAAATGATTTTCAGCTCTCTTGTAAATCCTCATTTTTACCAAAGCAAAACACATTTGAATTAAGTATCCAACCATGAAAGCCTAATTTCAAATGTTTTGACTTTTCTCAGTAAAATATTGACATGCCTTAGAACAGCAACACTGTCATGATGAAAGTTGTTGGTTTCTCACTTTCCTTTCATTCCCCCAAACCAAGCCGTAAGAATTCTTCTTGATTTAGAAATAACGGACTTTTTATTGGTTCTTCAAATCCAGAATGATTAGAGCAGCGAGAAAAGGAAATACCTTAAACGGCAGCTGAAACCAGCCTGGTTGATTATTTACAGCTCAGTGGGAAGCTGAGTTCTACAGTGTGCAAACTCCAATGAGTCAGTAGGTTCAGCTTAGAGGCCCGAAAGCTTTTTATAACAATGAGTTAGCGACAAATGTGGATAATCCTGCCCTCTTTGAATATTGGAAGCTGTAAGAAACCACAGAAGGTGCAGAAGGTGGTGCTTTTATCCCAAAACCCTGGTTCTTTGTTTCCAGGAATAAGTAAGATAATGTCAAAACTACCTGTTGGACTTTGGAGTCATGGGAAATGGCCTGAGCTTCTGTTTCAGCCCTTGTGCAGCTGTTGGTCCTTGAGAGAGTGAACTAACCTGATCTGCAGAGCAGGAATCGTTACTGTATTTCAAGGTCTTTGTAAAGAACAAAGACAAGTTATTTAAAACACTTAATCTATAAGGATGGCTCAAGAGCCAAGGAGTTTTGATTCATGAAGTCTGTAGCTTACACTACGTTACACAAGAGTGATTGACGGTGTAGCAGAAGCCAGAGACCAGGTCTTCCACTCAGAGGGGTTCTCATTCATAGATAGTACTGTTTTCTTTCCTTTGATACTTATTCTTTATTGTATTTTGTTTATATTTCTATTTGTTGTCTTCCTCTTTCTGAGTTAAAATTTAAATAAAATGAGAAGATAGGGGACGAAGGTTGCCATAAAGTTCCTATGAATTCTAGAGTAGAAGACAAGATCCCTAGCTATTCCAAGACACATAGATAGGTAGCTCTGAGGCACAAGGAAGTCTCAGTGCCTAGATGGTGTGAGAAGATAGTCACACAAAACCAACGCTAGGACCTCTGCACCGAGGTACATGTCTGAGCATCCTGAAAATCAAGATTTGTACAACCATCTTTGCTCCTCCAGTTTCGATTTGTTTTCATTGTTTCTATTAAGTGTTGCCTACATACAGGAGGTATTTACTGAATGCTTGTGAGCTGTGTAGAGCAGTGGTTCGAGCAGTTGTTTGAGAAGACTCACTACCGTTCACAAAAATCAATGCCTGGCTTTTCTTTAAAGTGTTAACATGCTTATTATAAGTTGATATGTATGAAGGAATTCTGATAAAATTGTGTGCATGTTCCACCACATACATCTTCCTGAGAATTACCAATTTTGTGACTTAATAGATATACCTCTTCTTTATTCTCTTATGTGAATGGCTTATTATTTGCATATCTCTCTTGGTGGTTGGGATCAGAACTACCTGAGTTTTTGGCCTAGAACATGCTTGGTCCTGCCTCCTGAAGCATGTACAAGTGGATGGCCCCCTCCACTCTTTCCGCAGTGGAGTGTGTCTTCAGAAAGTGCCAGGGCTCTGTGCCTCCTCTCAGTTTGCTTTGCATTCCAATAGTCAAGGTGGAGCATATTTTCACACACTCATTTGCCATTCAGGTTTGTTCTTTTGTGAAATGCTTATGCGTATATTTTATTCACCTTTCTGCTAGGTTGTTGAGGTGAATTATAATTCTTTGTTGGTTTCATGCTTGTCAATAATTTCCTTCCCCGTGTGGATTCCATTTCTGTTTGTTTTAACACAATCTGTTAATGAGCAGAAGGTGGTTTTTTTTTTTTTTTTTAATTTCAATGTGGTGAAATTCCTCTGGCATTCCGTTCCTGATTTGTGCTTTTCACGCACTGTATAGGCAACTTTTTGCTGCCCTTAAGATATAAATGTGTTTTCCCATCTCATCTTATAAAACTTTTATAGTCTCACTTTTCACATTAGGTCTTTAAACTTTCATAGTCTATTCAACTACCTTGCGAGTCATTTTGAAAACCGTCCTGGGCTGAGGTAGCAACAGTTCAGTTAGTAAAGTACTCACCACACAAGCACTGCAAAGCAAGGTCAATCTCCAGAGTCCACATTAAAAACCCAGGCATAATGGCATGCATGGGCAATGCCAGTACTGGAGGAAGGACCGTGCAATATTATTTTCCCTAATTTATGATAACTTTCTTTTACCTGGTACACTTCTTCAGGGGGTGTTTTGACACCCCCCCACACACTGTGGACTTTCTCACTTCTAATTTTCTGAATCAGTCCATCGAATTCCATCAAGGAGCCTGTTGAGAATTGTATTGGGATTGCATCAACACTATAGATCAGTTTGCAATTATACTATAGAAAAAAAATCTACATCAGGTGGCCAATCCATGATGAGCTTTACCGTGTACATAGTAGTTTTACGTTCATTTAGGCGGGGCTGGGGTTGGAACCCTTATCCTCACATCAGGCGGGGCTGGGGTTGGAACTCTTATCCTCACAGATGTTCTTTGAGTGCTTTACCCACTGTGCCACCTACCCAGTTCCCTGCTTTCTTTACCTTCACCCTGGATGGAATAATTTCAATCATTAACAATACTATAATGTTTGCTGCAGGTTTTCTATGAGCATCTTCTCTGAGTTGAAGTCTACATTTTTGCTAGTAGCCTAGTGTACTTTTATAAGTGCACATTGAATTTGAATACAATTATCCTGCCTCCATTGGATCATGCAATGTTTCTTCTCCTCTAACCTGCTAATGCAGTAGTTTAAATTATATAATAGCATCAAATCAACTCTTCAACACTGGTCCCAAGATTACATATCATGCACCATCAGGTTATACACTGTCGGAATCAGCTTGCTAATAGATTGTTTTACTAATTTTATACCTATATTTGTTAATAAAATTGATTCTAATCACCATTCTCATATAGTCCCAGACTCAGCTTCATATGGAAATAATATTAGCTTTAAGAGGCGTTGAGCCCCACACAATTTTCCTTGACTGTATTGTACAGTAGGTTTACAATATAGTCATTTCTGGAGATCTGATAGAATTTGCAAGTAAGAATTCAGGCCCTTATATTTGCACTGTGAATATATTTTCTGAAGTGGAAACTTAAGGGTTTTTTTTTTTTTTTTGGAAAGTCAGTTTTATTGGATGGTGTTTTGCTGGGGCAAATACATAAAGGAGTGGACACAGGTGAAAGACTAAGGCAGACTCGTGAAGGAACATTTGGCTGATACAGACATAGGAGAGAGGATGTTCTGCCAAAGCAAGCACATGAAAGAATATTGATGAGGGATTCTTTGCTAATGACTCATATTGGTCTACTATACTCTGCATAGTTGAGCTGCATTTGTCATGACTCCGTAGAGAGAAACTTGTGGTGGTATGCTGCAGTTTCTTGCCACTTCCCCGGACTCAGGGCTGATTGGCAAAGTGACATCAGCTGAGACAGACACACTTGCTGAGACTAGATGCTTGCTGAGGTGGGACCTGTGCTGAGAAAAGACACATGGAGGACATTTGATAAGTGAAAGGTATAAATAGGACTCTACAGACAGTGAGAGAGGCTGAGCTTGGCTTACTTATAGAGCTAGCTATTCAAAGCTTGTTGGGCTCGAGTCTTCACTGATCTTTGCTTCGCTGAGAGAGGCCAGTCAAGAACTCCTAGCATTTCTGCTGGTCCCTCCTGTTGACTAGTGCTGAGACTAAGGCCTGGCTGTCTCTGCGAGGTCTTGTCACCACTGTTAATTCATGTTTGCTGTCCAGACTCTCCTGAAATGGACTGCTGGTGTATCCTTGAAGTGTTTGTGAGTAGATCAAGCTGCCAATGGTAACCTGTGAACTGAACTGCTGATTTCCAGACAACACAGGAGTTGCTCCAAAGAACCTCTCTAAACAGGTCCACTTCCCCCACAGCTTTTCTTTCCCACTACCTCTGGTTGGTGGTGGGCTAAAAGGGAGGTTAAAGCGTTTTTAAGAACCATCATTAAAAATAAGCAATTGAATTCATTGCTTCATAAGCAATGAATTCATGAAATTCTTAGAGAAATGGATGGAGCTGGAGAGCATCATACTAAGTGAGGTAACCCAGTCTCAAAAGAATACCCATGGCATGCACTCACTGATAAGTGGATATTAGCCTCGACTCTTGGGATACCAAAGACACAAACCACATATCAAATGATATCCGAGAAAAAGGAAGGAGTGGACCCTGGTTCTGGAAAGGCTCAAAGCGTCAGTATAGAGGAATACCAGAACAGGGAAGTGGGAAAGGGTGGATGGGGGAACACGGAGAGGGAAAAGGGCATGTGGGACCTTTGGGGGGCAGGGAACCAGAAAAAGGAAAATGAAATGTAAATATAGAATATATTCAATAAGAAATAAGCAATTGAAAAATTAAAGTTACAATTTTCAGGTTTTTTAAAATTTCTCTTGTTACATAGATATTGTGGGGGTTTCTATGTCATTTTTGTTGAGTATAACATTTTGAATTGATTTTTGTCTGATTTTACCAAGATTTTCAGAGTGAATTATTATGAAGTTACTCACCAATGCTTTCTAATCCTTCATGATCCCTATGCTAGAGGATCCCATGGCCTGAGGAGGGACTGTGCCCCCAACTCCTCTCTCATCACTGGAATTTGACTTGTCAGGGACTTGCACAGCCTGGTACATGCTGTCACAACCACTATGAGTTCATAAATATAGCTGCCTTGCTGTTTCTAAAAGAGAATGATTCCTTGGCATCATTCACCACCTCTTTCTACCTCCTCTTCCACTGAAGTTTCTGAGCCTTGGCATAGGTGTTTAGGGATATATGTTCCATTTATAGTTAAGGATTCTTCCGTCTTTTGTTCTCTGTTCATTGACCCAATTTTATGTCACTGTGTTAGTCTTCATTTGCTACATGTAGACGCTTCTAAAGACATGAGAGACTGCACTCCCTGTGATATCTATTTCTTTTGTGTGTAATCCCATTGCTTTTCATCTTAATTTGATTATCTGACCTATTAATTTTAATATGTTTTAATATGTTTCTCTTACAGTACAAGTACTTAGAAATTATTTAATTTAGATTTCCAAAATGTTACTTTGTAGCTGTGTGTTTTGTGTATTTCAGGACCTTTGCTATTATGATCATTTAAGGTATTTACTAAAGGATTTTTTTTAATTTATTAAAATGTAAGATCTTGTTAGAAATAGAAATTGAGGTAATTTTTAAGAAAGGGGCACTCCAGAAAATAGGAATGAGGCAATGAGCTACAGAGAAAACATGCATTCAAAGGTCCCAAATCTAAGAATTTTAGATATGAGCCTGAGCCGTTAACAACTCTCTCCCCAGTTCTAGCCTCAACCCCAGGTCCAGATACAGGAATTTTAAAACTGTATGTGCAGGAAATTCAGTGGACCTGCAGGAGCAGGTTGATTTTCCCCTGACGCCTTCACACCATCATGCACTGAGAAGTACATTCTTGATTTTATTTACATAATATTTCTATTGTTTTTGGAAATTTGACATAAGGAACACCAATCAAACCACTTCTCATTCCTCTCTGCTCCACCTCACAGACCCTTATGACCTACCCCACCCGCAACAAAAGAAGAAAATCAAGTCCAATTCATCTTGTCCATATACTCACCGGACCATAGTTAAACTCTCAATGACCAGTTCCTTCCCCACCCCTGCTCCTGACAGAAGCCATTAACTGTGAAGAGCTACACTTTAGATTCCCTATCACACTTTTTAAAGAGTTCTCTTCATTGACTTTCTGCCTAGACTGTTTCTTTTATGGGGGTAGGGGAAAGAGGTTGTCACAAAAGCCTTTTATGTCCCTCTTTCTCAACTGTGAGCCTGCAGTCATCAATATTACTGTAAAAGAAGCTCCTTGCCACTTACAGTCAGAAGGACCTTGGATCATGATGCTCCACGTGGTTTCTGGACCACGAACATCTACACAGCCTCCAGAATCATTGGCTTCCCAGTGATAACTGAGATGGATAATTTTTAAAGTATCATTGAATCTCCTTATGTTATCCCCTCTTCCCACAAGGAAGTGGCTGCCAGAAATATACTCTAATGTCCTCTACACCACTAGCTTCAAAACACAAATATCATTTCACTTCTATCAGACTAAGCATTTTCGCTTTTATGTGACCAACATTGTCTTATTTCACTTACCACTTACCATAAACCCTCCTTGGAAAAGAGACCACCTATATGTCACCTAGTTTCTCCAAAGAGAGTTAAATCTGCACCATGTAGAGCAGCCCTGTGGGTTGACCTATTTTCTGGATCCCAATTACTGTTTTATTCACAGTTTCTATGGTTCCTTTAGCTCTTTATTTGAGCTGCAAACTTTTGAAAGTATCCTGTGTTTAGAAGCTGGGATAGGCTTTCTATCTTCCATTAACTAGAAATAAAGCATCCATACTGAAAGACAACTCTCCAGGTAAGCATCCAACATGTAATTGTAGAACCACACGATTTTTATGGTGAGATCTGCCCAGCGAATTATGGAGGTCCTAATTATGATGAACACTAAATGATTAGTTCAGGCTTTACAAAGCTGTGAAGAACTTTCTGCTATCTTTTAAAAACTAAAACAGAATTATGTATGGCATGCTTTGATAGATACATGTAATTAAGATATGGCTACAGTTATGCAAATCAACAAGCCTGCCATGACTCATACTTTCCTGGTTGTGTTTTATATTAGTTTGTTTTGTGGTAGAAACACCTAAAATGTATTATTGCAACAAATTTCCGGCAGATAATGACATGCTAATACTTCAGTCCCTGTGTTATATCTTATATCATTAAGTTCATCCTCAAAGTTCAGCTTGATATCTTCTGGCCATCTTCCCATTCTCCCATTCCTATGCCACTTATACCTACCATTCTGCTCTTTACTTCTATGAATCAATATTTTTAGATTTTATAACAAATAAAAATATACATTATTTATCTTTTGACATTTGATTTATTTCCCCTAGTGTGATCTGCTCAGTCCATTTGTCTGTTGTTAAAACACGAGGTTTCATTCAATTCTGACTGAATATTCCATTATATAATTTCCCATGTTTTCATTACCATTTCTGTTGCGGTTTCGATTTGATTTGATTTGCTGAGGTAGGTTCTTCTTATATAGCACAAGCTCAAACTTGCCACCAACCTACCTCCCATTTCTGAGTAGTTGCATTATATAAATTTAACCACCATTCATATCCTCTCATTCATTTCCTGAACTCTTAGATTGATTCCATCTCTTGGTTATCATGAATAATGCTACATTGTATGTAAGGGTAAAGATTCGAATTCTATTCACTTGGGTGTTAAACCAGATGAAAGACTGTTGAATTATATGATAGCTCTCTTTTCATGTTTGAGGAACCCCATCCTGTTTTACCAAATGGTTCTGAAATGTATAGATTCATCAAGGGTTATGAAATTTTCTTTATTTTTTTGTTATATCTTTTCTTTCTATTAACAGCCACTGTCACACGTGTCTTGTTATGTCCTATTGTGGTTTGAGTTGAACTTCCAAAGATCAAGGATACTCATTTTCTCATATATATCTTTTGTACATTTGTTTGTATTATAAAATAATATGTTAAGTACTTTGTACATTTAAAAACTAGTGTATTTTGGGGCTCTTTGATATTGAGTTATATAGATTCTTTAGATATTTTGGAGATTTCACTTCTTAGCAAGTATAAGATTTGCAAAAACTATCCATTAAACAGATTTTCTATTCCGAATATAATTTTAATTGCCTTACTTATCTCTTTTAGTTGATGCAATGCCATCTGTCCATTTTGTGTTGGTTACTTTTCTTTTAGGTTCATATAAAACACATCACTGCCTACCTCAATATTATGGAAGTTTTACCCTATGCTCTTGTTAACAGTTTCATGATTTAAAGTCTGGCACTTCAATTTTTAGTTTACTTTGAGTTCATTTATTTTTTGAGTATAAGATAAAAAAATCTAGCTTAATTCTCTTGCATATGTTTCTACATTTTTCTAAAACAATTACATTTATTGAATATATTCCCCACAGCATTTTCTTGGTGTCTCTTTCAAAAACTTTCTTGGCTATATTTGAAGAGCTTTGGGGGCCATATATATTGCTCTATGTATGTATTTTCACTATGGTACCATGCTTTTATTACATATATTTGTAATGTAATTTTAAATAAAGAAGTATTATTCTAATATTGCCTTTGATATTGTATCTGGTCTATTCTAGATTTATGTATTTTTATGTTGTGAACTAGGTTCAGGGATAGAAAGATTATTATGTATGCTTGTTTGATTCGGGGAGTTGGAGGGAAAGAATGCTGGAAGAAATGACCAGAAAAGGAACCATTTCAGCAGTGAAGTAGAAACCTAGTGCAATAGAAACTCTCCTGGAATTAACAAGGATGACCCTAGCTAAGATTTCTAGTAACATGAACATACAGAACCTGGATCGGCCATCTTCTGTATCTATGCAAGGCCTCCAGTGGAGGGGCTGGGACATCAACAGAGTCACAGAACCTTCAATTCACAATTTGTCCTGACTGCAAGATGCACTGGGGTAAAGGTGACACAGAACTTATAAGAGTGCCCAAGTCTGACACTGCCAAGAGGACCAGAACCAGAAACTGGATAGCCCAGAAACCTAGGATAGAACTAAATGTAACCGTAAAAAAAAAGTTAATGAAATGATTCCTAATGACATTCTCCTATACTCAAACCTAAGCCTAGCATAATTATAATCAAGGAGGCTTCATCCAGCAACTGATAGGAGCAAATACAGAGATCCACACCAAAACATTAGGCACAGATGCAGGAAACTAAGGATTGTAGGTGCCAAAGGTGTCAAGGACACTGCAAAAACCCAGCCCATAGAATCAACTAATCAAGTCTTATAGATACTCACAGAGATTGAATCAATACTCAGAGATCCTCTATGTGTCTGACCTAGGTTATATATGTATATATGTATATGTATATATATACGTATATATGTATATATATATGTGTTTATATGTTGTATAGCTTGGTATTTGCATAGAACTCCAAACAGGGAGCTGTTTCTCACTCTTGCCTACTTTTGGGACCCTTTTCCTCATACTGGGTTGCTTTATCCAACCTTGATAGGAGGTACATGCCTAGCCTTATTGTAAATTGTTATGTCATGTGTAGTTGATAATTCTGAGAGGCCTCTTCTTCTCTTAAGGGAAATGTAGAAGGAGTGGATCTGGGGGAAAGGGGATGTAAGGATGAGGGAATGGTAGAAGAGGAGGGAGGAGGAACTGCAATGTAATAGATGAGAGAAGAAACAGATAGATGATAGATAGATAGATAGATAGATAGATAGAGGATAGATATTTTTGAAAAGAAAAAAAAAGAAGACATCCTGTGCAACTGGAACAAAAGAGAGCCCAGGGAGCCAATATTTTTGTTGCCAAGGTGGAACTTAGATTTAAAAAAAAAACAAATGTTACAAAATAAAATAGAAGGTAGAATTATATGTAGGAATCAGTTCATCAAGAGAGCATGCCAACTCAGGGGTGGGGAGGCAGTAAGTACCTTCAGAACAACTAAATACAAACAGTAGGATACCTGAAAGAAGACAGACTGCAGAACAATCAATAACAGATTTCAGTACACCACTGTCAACACTGAACAATAAATGAAAATCAGCAAAGAAAACACTGAATTTTATCAATGCACCAAAATGTTTCTCAGAGACACAACAGCAATTGTTCATATATCCTTCTCAACATAATGTAGAGCATTCTCTGGAAAGCTCACTCATTTGGACCACAAAATAAGACTAAGATATAAAATTGAGAAACTTTATTCTTTATAAAATTCTGACAAGTACTTTCTCCAACCGCAATTATATAAAACTAGAAACAAGAAGACTTGTGGAGAAGTAACAAAGTGTGGGAAAACTGAAAACATGCTCCTGAGTATCTGCTGAATCAAAGAAGAAACTATACCAGAAATTGAAAAATATCTTAAGGAAAAACAAGACAAAACAAAAAGCAGAAATCTGTGTGGTGCAGCAGACACAATTCTAAAAGAAATTAAGCACCATCTGCCATGAGCAAGAAGGTAGATACACATATTTAGTTCAACAAAATCTATATTTTATTATGCTGAGAGTCATCCCACAAGATTCATACTTTAAATTCCTAAGTTTGGCCATAGCCTATCTCCACAAAGCATCTCACCTGTGCAAGCTGAGGTCAGGTTCCATTTCTAATTGACTCATAGGGTTCAGGGACTTTGTCTGGTTATCTTGAGTGAGTGACTTCATTGAGTTCTGGTTCTCAGGTGCAGCCTTGGATGTAGTGAAAATCCTGAGCTATGCATACATATCTAAAAAGCATTTTTTTTACTACATTCATTACATCATCTATATGTAAAAGCAAAAAAAATCAAATAAACAAGTGACATCAGGAAGTATGCAGATGAGAAGAGAAAACTCAGCAGTTAGGCTTGCTTTGGTAGTGTTCACAGACAAAACCTGACATTATTTTATATTCTAATCATTCTGCTCCTCAGTGTTCCAGGTGGGTCATCTTCAAAGTCTCTATGGATGAAGGTAGATTTATTGATTGTATGATCTTTGACTGTTTACAGTAGCATTCAATAACCTAAGGTTACTGTAATTCCTAACTGATTTTTGCAATTTCTTTTCAATATGTCTGTTGCTCTTCTTTCCACTTTCAACTAATTCTCTGTTCTTTCCTATTTATTCTTTCTACTAACTGGAGACTGATTTATACAAATAATCACATGTATAGTTTCTATTTTATATACTTGGTCATAGTTACAAGTGTAGATATTTATCCTATCTGCTCCTCAAACTACAAAACATATTAAACTCATTGTTTTTACTCAAACAATTCAAGTACTTAAAAGCACCTCCACCCTAACGGCTCCAAACAGATGTTATTGTCCCAAAAGCTAAAATTAATTCTTTTTTTTCTTTGAGACAGGGTTTCTCTGTGTAGCTTTGGCTGTCCTGGAATTCACTCTGTAGACCAGGCTGGTCTCTAACTCAGAAATCTGCCTGCCTCTGCCTCCCAAGTACTGGGATTAAAGGCATGCACCACCACTGCCCAGCTAAAATTAATTCTTTTATTTTATAATGTCAACATTTGTTTTCAATTTAATAACCTTACAATTTATTCTCACAGGATAGTTCTTCCAATAAGATTATTTGCTTTTATTCAGAATCACTGTCTGTTATCTGCATGTGCTATTTTGCTGTTTGCTTGTTCCAACCTATTTTATTTTTGCTTGGTGCTTGGCAGATATTTTCACTGCGAGTAAAATTCAAGACTGACATTTGCATTTTTACCTCAACCCATTGGCCTTATTCCACTCCACTTCCTATATTGTGATGGAGGTTACAGTCACAAAGCTAAGATCTTTCTACCTCTGTTGCTACATTCTTCTTTTTTAATGTTCTATGATTTTACTACAATGTGTTTACTTATGGATTTATCTTGCTTGATATTTGAGAATCTCAATGGGTTAATAAGTACATGATCCTCATTCATTTAAGAAAACTTTTCAGATATTTCTATTCTCTATTTGCCTTCCTCTCCCCTTTACACTCCGACAACATGTACTCATTTCCTTTCTGTGTGAACAATCTTAATTTCTGTTTTCAAATTTTGCATTTTATATATATATATATATATATATATACATACATAAAATCAAAATATCTACTAGATATCATTTGAGATAAATTTTATTTCTAGAAACTCTATTTGGATCTCTTAGAGATTTGTGGATCACTTTCAAAAATCTTGCTTTGTACTTTCATTTTTCCTTCAATTTGTCTTTAAATATTTTAAGCATTTTAACTTACATAATGTATTTCTTATAATGCCAACATGCAAACTATCAATTTCATTCTCCCTTCTATTGCTTTTGATTTTCTCTCATTCTACCATATCAGTTCTTTCGCAACTTGCTTCCAAGAGTGTATATTTTGTGTAACTTCATCTATGGAAAATGTTTAATTAACATAATTACTTCTGACAGTTACACTGTGTAAACTAAAGTAGACTGGAACTCACAATCTCCTGCCTCCCCATCCTTAATTAGATGACCACAGATGTGTGGCATCATATCTGGCTATAGATATGATTTAAAGCCTGTGTTGAAGACAGATTCTTCTATAAGTAATTGTACTTGCCTTTGCCAGTTTCTGAGAAAAACAACTCAGAAAACTTTTTTTTATTTTTCATTTTCATTGGATATTTTCTTTATTTACATTTCAAATATTATCCCCGTTCCCAGTCCCCCCAAATGAAACCCCCATGCCCCTCCCCCTGCCTCCATGCCCTCAAATTCCTGTACACTGGGGCCTCCATCCTTCACAGGACCAAGGACCTCTCCTCCCATTGATGCCTGACAAGTCCATCCTCTGCTACATATGCAGTTAGAGCCATGGGTTCTTCCACGTGTACTCCTTGGTTGGTGGTTTAGGGCCTGGGAGCTCAAGGGGGTCTGAATGGTTGGTATTGTTGCTCGTCCTCTGGGACTGCAAAGCCCTTCAGTTCCTTCAGTCCTTTCTCTAACTCCTTCATCAGGGACCCCATGTTTTAATGGTTGGTTGCCACCATCCGCCTCTGTACTTGTCAGGCTCTGGCAGAGCCTGTCATAAGATAGCTATATCAGGCACCTTTCAGCAAGCACTTCTTGGCATCCACGATAGTATCTGGGTTTGGTGAGTGTATATGGTATAGATCCCCAGTTGGGGCAGTCTCTGGATAGCCTTTCCTTCAGTCTCTGCTCTATATTTTGTCTCCCTATTTGCTCCCATGAGTATTTTGTTCCCCTTTCTAAGAAGCACGGAAGCACTCACACTTTGGTGTTCCTTCTTCTTGAGTTTCATGTGGTCTGTGAATTGTATCTTGGGTATTCCAAACTTTTGGGCTAATATCCACTTATCAGTGAGTGCATACCCTGTGTGTTCTTTTGTGATTTGGTAATCTCACTCAGGATAATATTTTCTAGTTCCATCCATTTGCCTAAGAATTTCATGAAATCATTGTTTTTAATAGCCAAATAGTAATTCATTGTATAAATATACCACAATTTCTGTATTCATTCCTCTGTGGAAGGGCATCTGGGTTCCTTCCAGCTTCTGGGCTATTATATATAAGCCTGCTGTGAACACAGTGGAGCATGTGTCCTTATTATATATTGATGAATATTTGGGATATATGCCAAGGGGTTGTATAGCTAGTCCTCAGGTAATACTATGTCCAATTTTCTAAGGAATTTCCAAACTGATTTCCAGAGTGGTTGTACCAGCTTGCAATCCCACAAACAATGGAGAAGTGTTCCTCTTTCTCCACATCCTCTCCAGCATCTGCTGCCACCTAAGTTTTTGATCTTAGCCATTCTGATTGATATGAGGTGGAATCTCAGGGTTGCTTTGATTTGCATTTCCCTGATGACTAAGGATGTTGATGATTTCTTTAGGTGCTTCTTGGCCATTTGATATTTCTCAGCTGAAAATTCTTTGTTTAGCTCTGTACCCCATTTTAATAGGGCTATTTGATCATTCTCTGGAGTCTAACTTCTTGAGTTCTTTGTATATATTGTATATTAGCCCTCTATCAAATGTAGGATTGGTAAAGATCTTTTCCCAATCTGCTGGTTGCCGTTATGTTCAAAGCAATCTACAGATTCAATGCAATCCCCATCAAACCTCCAGATCAGTTCGTCATAGAGTTAGAAAGAGCAATTTGCAAATTTATTTGGAATAAAAAAAACAGGATAGTGAAAAATATTCTCAACAATAAAAGAACTTCTGGGGGAATCACCATCCCTGACCTCAAGCTGCTTTACAGAGCAATAGTGATAAAAAAAAAAACTGCATAGTAGTGGTACAGTGACAGGCAGGAAAATCAATGGAATAGAATTGAAGACCCCAAAATGAACCCACACACCTATAGTCACTTGATCTTTGACAAAGGAACTAAAACCATCCAGTGGGAAAAAGGCAGCATTTTCAACAAATGCTGGTTGTTTAACTGTAAAAGAAGGCAAATCAACCCATTCTTATCTCCTTGTACAAAGCTCAAGTTCAAGTGGATCAAGGATCTCCACATAAAACCAGATACCCTGAAACTAATAGAGGAGAAAGTGAGTGTACTGGCTGGTTTTGTGTGTCATCTTGACACAAGCTGGAGTTATCACAGAGAAAGGAGCTTCAACTGAGATGCTGTAAAGCATTTTCTCAATTATCGATCAAGGAGGGAGGGCCCATTGTGGGTGGTACCATCCCTGAGCTAGTAGTCTTGAGTTCTATAAGAGAGCTAGCTGAGCAAGCCAGAGGAAGCTAGCCAATAAGAAGCACCTCCCCGCCCCCCGACCACCATGGCCTCTGCATCAGCTCCTGCTTCCTGACCTGTTTGAGTTCCAATTCTTACTTCCTATAGTGATGAACAGCAATGTGGAAAGGTAAGCTGAATAAACTTTCCTCCTCAATTTGCTTCTTGGTTATGATGTTTTTGCATGAATAGAAACCCTGACTAAGTGGGGAAGGGCCTCGAACACATGGGCACAGGGGAAAATGTCCTGAACAGTACACCAGTGGCTTACGCTCTAAGATCAAGAATCAACAAATGGGACCTCAGACTCCTCTTAAATGAATGAATGATTTGTTCTTCAGACCACAGAATTAACATCAATCCTGGCTATAAATCTCCCTCAAGGCGTCTTTCAGCTATGAATTCTCAGAAATATATTTTATTTCCACCCAAACCATACAACTTCCTATAAGTGCATAAGTATTCATAAGTTTACCCTTTCATGAAAGGTGTATGTTTTGGGTGTCCCAGCTTGGTGTGTGCTTCATGTATGTGTAGAGGGAAGCCCTGTTTACATCTATTACTGATCACTAATTGTCTCTTGTCACTCACTGCCTATACCCTATTCATGGGGTCTGGCAAATGTCCATACAGGGCAGATATTTACATACTAACTAAAATGTATGAATTTTTTAGAAAGTTGTTTCCATGTTTTGAAATGAATCCTTAAGTGGGCACCATCAAGCATCCAACACTGCTGTTATATAGCTTCATGTTCATTCCTGCATATGTACACCTAAGGACTGCAGACCTGCTAAACCCATTGCATGCAAAAGTTTAAATTAAGAGCCATAAACTGTGTGTAGCCTGGAAGAGTGACAGGTAAAGGAGGGTAGCTGAGAACAAGAATGAGAAAAGTGAAGTGGATGCTTTACGGGAGGTTTGGGCTTAGTTCAGATGCCGGAGTCTCATTCTCAGCCATAATGATGCAGAGGCGAATGCTCTCCCATTGCTTCAGTTCTCCCTCTCTCCTAAGGACCTAGCACGGGGTTCAAATTATGAGCTGATTGCACAGACACACGTGAATTTAAAATTTTAATGAATATAAAATAGAACTATAGTGAATTCCTTAATTTTTTAATATTTGTTAGCAATAATTAGCAATGATTGGGCCTCAGATTTTATTAGCTATGATACTGCCACTAAGCAAAGCTAAATTTTTAATATTTGTATCATAAAATTCACTGTCCTTTAATGGATATTGATACAACATACATTTCCTGTACTGTTATATTAATAAGGACTCTTTGGCTAACATGTAGCTAGTGCTGGAAGAAAGTTGAGAATCTAAACAGAAATCTCACCCTTTGCCAGAAAAGAAAACTTTTTGTAAAAGCACAGCACAGTGTTTAAACTTTTTGTTCATTTGTTTATTTACAGTAAATCAGAGGGCTGTCCACAACTCTTTGGAATACTAACAATGATCTTCAAATCAAATTCAAAAAACAGAAAAAGACACGCTTCAATTTCAGCCTGATTAATTCAGAGCAGACTGGTTAAAATTCAAAATGGAATTCATAAAAACTCTTAGAACTTTTCTAAACAACCAGAATTCCAAGAAGTCAAAATTATTTTCCTGTGCTTCTGTCAAGGGAGAAACAGACACAGCGAGGTGGGGTGGGGCATAAAATACGAGTTCAGTTTAGCTCCTGCGAGATCTGAATTCTGATTTGAATTCTCTTGTTTAGTTTCATGTGACTTCTAGCTACAGAAATTGACAACATAGATTTCCTCTTCTAAAAAAAAGTATTTTGGAAGTCTGAAAGTTCTCCCTCTTTCAAAGACTATTTCACTGGTCTCGGGGCTGAAAAGCCATTGTCTTCCAGGAAGACTCAAGGCTAGGGAGAAAACTATGTCCTTTCACTTTCGGGCATTTTAACTGAGGGCCTAACGCTGGCTCCTGACCCCTAGAACTCAGGGAGAAACTGAGGCTTCACATGCTTAGATAACAATCTGTAAGAACTGGGACGTTAACACTTATTTCTCTTCATGAGCACAAGTAATTTTTAAAACTAGTTTTATACGTAGTTCTTAAATGTGTCTGCAGAGAAACAATCAAATGTGAATGCTTGCTGATTGACTCTGGCCTGTTATCCAGGACAATGAAAATATAAGCACATTTAGGTATCTCTGACACTGAGAGACAATAATGTTCTCCCACTTGTAACATCCTGAAAACTGAAAAATTAGATTTTCGTGATTCACAGTGAAAATCAGCTAGCTGAGGACTTCCCACTCCTTTAATCACATACTGTGGAATCTTCCCACTACTGATGCCTCCCTTGGGTTCACAAATCCTGTGAATACTAATGAACACACAGAACAATAGACTGAGGACTGGCAGAGCTCTCCATGGCTGCTCTTAGGAGAGAGTCAACTGCTTCCTTATCACTTGCAGAGAGTGCGTCAGCAGGGAACTTTGAAGATATTAGAAACCAACCCAGCAGCATGATTAAAGAAATGGATTTACTGGAAGTGTCTGGAGATTTTTATTCAGATTTCTTGCTTCATTTTTGATGATGGATGAGACTTGACAAGATCATCTAGGTGTTTTCTTGTATCACTAATCAAAATGAGAAATCGGAGTAATAAGAAAAACATTTATTAAAGCAGTAAAGTCCTATCTAAAATGCTTATTTCAAAGGCTCTTATCATATTAGCATCTAGGGGCCTATAGTGATGTCAGTATTAAAAACAAGATGAACGTTTCCCTTGCTGGGAGTCATGCAGCTTAGGAGATCATTTCAGAACGGCAGAAAATGCCTGTATTTCAGGAGCTACAATTCAGAATTCCTACCAATAAACAAAAACAAAAAGAAAATGTTCAGAGCTCAGTCTACATCCTTATGTTCTATCATTTCATTCAGATAAGAAAAATCTAAAGCACTGACTACATACCAGGCAGTAAGAATGCAGAAGGCCCATATACTTTCATCGAATCCTCATGATGATTTTCTGTGGGAGGTACTAGGACAAATAACTATAAATTTTAAAAATATGTGATATAAAAAGTCAAGGAATTGTTCAACATCATAGCTGACAAGGGACAAGACTCCTTCAGCTTCCAATGCACACTCTGTATGGACAAAGCATTCTAAGAGCAAAGCTCAAGGGTCTGGGTGAGTCTCCCTGTGGCTTACCAGTTGATGTTTTCAGCTCAGGTGAGTAAAACTGAAGGAAGGGGTGGCAGTGAGGCAAAGTTCATTTCAGATAGACCAGGATTTGGCAGATGGGTTTGGGTTATTTAAACCTTCTCAGCCATCCTTTCCTTGTCTTCTTGGAAATAAAGTATGGCATAAGATGAGTCAAACTGACAAGGGGTGAACTTAATTTGACTGTCAATTTTATTGGATCTAGAATCAACTAAGGGACGTGAAGTAGAAACTTAAAGGTTCTTTGGAAAGTCGGTTGTGTTAAATGGTGTTTTGCTGGGGCAAACAGACGAAGGAGCGTTTTCTTAAAGCAGACACCAGTGAAAAGCTAAGGCAGACTCATGACTCATGAAGGAGTGTTTCATTGAAGCAGACACAGGTGAAAGGATGTTCAACAAAAGCGAGTACATGAAAGGGCACGTAATGAAGGATTCTTCGCTAACAACACACAAGTATTGGTCCACCTTACCTTGAGTAGATGAGCTCTATTTGTTGAGACTCCATAGAGAGAAACGAACCAAAACACTTCTGGTGGCGTGCTGTGGTTTCTTGCCACTTCTTAGGACTTGAGCTGATTGGCAGAGTAATATCTGCTGAGGCAAGACCCGTGGAGGATACACAATGTTTGGAGGGAGTATAAAAAAGGATCAATGGACAGTGGCACAGGCTGAGCTAGGTTTGCATATAGAGCTAGGTGTGCAATGCTTATGGGTCTCTATCTTCACTGATCTTTGCTTTCCAAGAGAGGCACAGCTGAGACCTAGCATTCCTCCTGGTTCCTCCTGCTGACTAGTGCTGAGACTGAGGCCTGACTGTGTCTGCTAGGTGATGCCACCACGGCTGATCATCGTTTGCGATCCTGACTCTTTTGAGCTGCCACTGCTGGCTGACTCCTGTGAACTGAACTGCTAGTTTCCTGGAGCAGATAGGGTGTACTCCAAAGAACCGTGTCTAAACAGGTCCACTACCTTATATCCTTTCTTTTTTCACTACCTCTGGTAGGTGGTGGGCTAGAAGAGAAGTTAAACCATTTAAGGACCATCATTAAAAATAGCTTTTGAAAAAATAAAGTTATAAGGACATACCTCTGGGCCATTTAGGACATCTTGCAAAAAGGATTACCTAAGGGGAGAAGAACCTTCCAAAGAATCTGTGGCACCTTCCGTGGATAACTGAGATACAAAGGAGAGTTGTCTGCCTGCCTTCTCTTCTTGTTGGTCAATGCATCTATCACTAAATACTTGCTCATTAATGTTGTTGCTGCTGCTGCTCCTGCAATCTCTCAATGACATTAGGTTCCACCCGCTTCAGACTTCCAAACCAGCTACTCCCCAAGCATTTGCTAAGATTCCAACACTAGGATAGAATCCAGCTTTCTGAACCAAGCACTTACTGGGTTCTCAGCCTCTCCAACATGCAAATGACCATTGCCATTGAGCCCCTACAATGTAAACCAATCTAATAAAACTCCCTTTATAAGCCAAAGCACATATTTTTATATATTTCTGCGAATGTTAAACCTAGACAACTATGATTAAATTAACAGGTACCATAAAGAAAAGGCATTTTCTGATGTTTTCAGTTTTTATTATGCCTTCAGAAAAATCGACAGCAAGATTCTCATTTTTCTCACTATGCCTTCTTTTAGTTAATTAATTCAACATTACTCATTTAATACATTTTGATTATATCCTTTCCCTTTTCGCAGCTTCTCCTGGGTTCTTTCCTCTTCCTACTCAATCTCACATGCTCGATCTTTCTCAAATTTAAATAAAAAATAAAAATAAACAAAAACCAACAAGATGAAAAAAGTGCCAAAACAAAACTAGAGGCTCACAAAAACACATGGGGTGAGTGTCGACTCCTGGGGATTTCTGTCTACCACGCAAAGTGGCTGGTGCACCTAGTGACACTCTATTGGAGAAAACCATGTTTCCTTCACCAGAAGATATCAATTCCAAACAGTTTCTTGGCTATCGATAGTACTCTATGTTCACTTTTTCTTCACAGTCCTGGGGTTTTATCTACTTTGAACCAGTACTTTGAACAGGTCTTATGAGTACTGTCCCAGTCCCTGTGAGTTCGTATGCATATATGTCCATAAGAGATTGTTTCCTTGGAGACATCTACTGTCTCTGACTCTTATAATCTTTCCTTCTTTTCCACATATATTCCTGAGCCTTGAGGAGAGGTATTTGATAAAGACATCCTATTTGTGACTGAGGGCTCCAAAGTCTCTCATTATCTATACATTGCCCAGTTGTGGTTCTCAGTGTTAGTTCCCATCTGCTGAAAGAAGAAGCCTTTCTAATAAAGTTGAGTGATGTGTGATCTATGGGTATAGAATATACATATATGTGTTTAGAAGTCTTTTTCTTGCTATATTACTTTATCATAATAATAGTATTAGAATACTAACAGTAGCAGTAATATGATTTCCCCTATTCCCAAGACCTACCAAGGCTCAGCTTCTTAGTCACTTCAGTAGTGTCAAGAATGAGTTTTATCTCATAAAGTAGCCTTTAAATCTAATATAATAATTATAAAAAGTGGTTGTGTGCTCCCATAACATTTGTGTCATTATCACACTAATATATCTTGCAGGTAAACTGGGTCACAGAGTTTGTACCTAAATAATATTGATGTTTACCTTTCTCATTCAGTAGCATGTAGAGTACCTTCCAGTACCGTGCACATTAATGGATGAAGCTTCTTGTTAGGCATCAGCTGAGTTTCTCCATGTTTGATGATATAAGTATATGATGTCTTCAAAAATAAGGACTTCTCATCAACCTGTGAGGAAAAATCAAAAGCCTTGGAAATAACCTATAATGTTTGTGGGGGATTATAAGACTGCTTTGTCCAATGACTCAAGAAGATGTAACCCATACATACCTAGCACACTAGAGGTTTTACTTGGTGGTATAAGGTTATCCCTCCATTGTGGCATTGCCTCCGCCATTATGTGGTAACTCCACTTAAATGTTTTTCCTACATATATTAGGAAGTTTCTATGGGTTCCCATAGAATACAAAATGCTCCCATAACTGAGGCTTAGGGAACATTGAAAAGAAAAGGAGAAGAAAGACCATAAGACCTTAAGAATCAGATAACTTACTGTGATATTGTATCTTCTAGGAATGCCAGAAGCTACTACACCCACAAAGTCTCACCAATATGACTGCTTAAACATGAGCTAAACAAGGATAATAGACATATTACAGTAGACCATGGAAAGCTCAGGTGGCCTCAACACCACACAAAATATTCAAGCAACTAAGGAATGCTGATAGTGAGATAAAAAGTCTTCTCCAGGGAAAACCACATCCATTTGTTTGAGACTAGGTTTATTTTTTGATACCAAAGGGTCAGACTTGAAAACATATGAATAAATAATTAATATAGTCTGAGCTTATTATATATGTATATATGTGTATATATATAATACTTAATAAAAGAGGCCATGAATTTGAAAAAGAACAAGGAGTACATGGAAGAATTTAAATTGGGAAAAGGGAAGGGAGAAATGATGTAATTATAATTTCAGAAAAGAAATTTTGCAAAAAGAGAAGGGAATATGTTATAACAAGCCAATAGTGGATTAGAGAGTTCCTTGTGGGATGTTTGAAATCATAGGTTTAATTACTCTCATAGTTACTAAACTCTTTGACTTCATATTTCTTCTCAGAAATAGTTTTGTTAAAATGCCTTTTCTACATTTTCTAATTTATCATAAATGTTGAAATATTGATGTTAAACTGTTCCCAATATTATCATATTATTGAAAGCTCTGTAGACTCTGAATAAATGTGTTTTTAATGTTCTTAACATTGGTTATTTGAGCACTTGGGTCATATTTTGGGTGATCCCTTGGGTGATTAGTCTCACCAAGAGTTTATTGGTTGTTATTTTCTCATTTCCACCGCGGATATGTTTTTGTCCCATGGGTTTCTTAAATATCCATTTTTTAATTTCAAATATATTAGTAATGTTCTAGTTATCTTTATACTGATTTTTGGCACAACTTCATTATAGCAAAGCATTACACTATATATATGCCTTCAATCCTTTCAAAGACATTGGGAGTATTTTGGACCAATATATGTAAATGTTCAACATGTAGTGGAAAAGGGTGTATACTCTAAACCCAAAGTAAGTATTATTGTAAATATGTGCTATCACTGTAAGCTCTGGGCTTATTTGACGATTTTTTTTTATCTACTCACTGTGCCCCTAATCTGTGAAGCAACCAAAATCTCCACTCTCAGCCACCTGTTTAGAATCAGTAAATATCCCCACACAAGGAAAGTAAGGAGAAACAAGTGGCTTTAAATACAAGGCCACTGCCAGGAAACCTACACTTCATCCTAACCCAGCGATTTTCACTTATATATCACTATCTCTATACCTTCGAGTAGGTGTGTGTGTGTGTGTGTGTGTGTGTGTGTGTGTGTGTCTAAACTGCCATCTGCCATCTAATTGCCGTGGAACACATTCTTCCAATAACAGCCTTTCTAATCAAGAGCACTGCTGCTTTGTTCTCTCTCCTCCTCCAACAGAAATGTATGTGTACAACAGCTGTATCACTTTTATGTCTCCAGTGCTTAGAAAAAGGAAGAGAATAAGTGCAGAATTAATATTTGTTGTATGAATGATTAAATTTGAGTCCTGCTCCAACATTATAAATGATTTCTCTTTGCTCAGCAACTTTGTAACACATTTCCAGGAAGACAAGCTTTTTATGAGGCCCAAAATTCATCCTGTCTATTGCATATCTTTTGGGTCTAGAGCTAGACTAATTAGATAATTATCCTTTCCACTCATGTCAGTAAAAGTCCTAGGAGTGCTTAATTCAATGACCATTATAAAATGCTTTATCATCTTCACATTTGAGGTTATAATGTGCCAAGCTATATGCTTAATTAAAATATCTTTAGTCCCGTGTGGATCTAAGATTAATGTTGCTTCATAAAACAGTAGAGGCTTTAAAGACTCCATGAGAATGAAACAACATTCACTATTGTGTTTGAGGTTGACAAGTCTTTTGCTGAATAAATACTAAGAAAGTAAAGACATTTCAAATGGCTATTTAGTCCCAGCCTTTTCCTAAAGGAATTTAAAATCTTTGTGGCAGCCAAGATAAATCAATATTTTCTCTAAAACATAGAGACGGTGTTAGCATATTCAACGTAAAAAATACTAATGACCAATGTCCAGATGCATGAGTCCTTCTCTGGCAGAATCCTGAGCCAACATATAAATGGTAGAATTTTTAATTATTATAGGCATTTTTCAAGAAATAAAAAAAAATGAAATAAGATAGTGTCTTCTGTAAAACAAGTAAAATCCAATAAAGTCTTTTAGAAATTATATAACTCACAGAAACTTTGTAATTTTATGAGGTCCCATTTGTCTATTCTTGATCTTAGAGCATAAGCAATTGGTGTTCTGTTCAGGAATTTTCCCCCTGAGCCAATGTCCTCAAGGGTCTTCCCCAGTTTCTTTTCTATTAGTTTTAGTGTGTCTGGTTTTATGTGGAGGTCCTTGATCCACTTGGAGTTGAGCTTAGTGCAAGGAAATAAGAGTGGATCAATTCTCATTCTTCTGCATGTTGACCTCCAGTTGAGCCAGCACCATTTGTTGAAAAGGCTATCTTTTTTCCGCTGGATGTTTTCAGCTCCTTTGTCGAATATCAATTGGCCATATATGTGTGAGTTCAATTCTGGGTCTTCAATCCTATTCCATTGATCCACTTCCCTGTCACTGTACCAATACCATGCAGTTTTTAACACTACTGCTCTGTAGTATTGCTTGAGGTCCGGGATATTGATTCCCCCGGAAGTTCTTTTACTGTTGATGATAGTTTTAGCTATCCTGGGTTTTTTGTTATTCCAGATGAATTTGAGAATTGCTCTTTCTAACTCTATAAAAAACTGAGTTGGGATTTCACTGTCAAAAGGACAAATCGGCAACCAGCAAATTGGGAAAAGATCTTCACCAATCCTACATCCAACAGAGGCCTAATATCCAATGTATACAAAGAACTCAAGAAGTTAGACCCCAGAAAACCAAGTAACCCTATCCAAAAATGGGGTACAGAGCTAAACAAAGACTTTTCACCTGAGGAAATTCAGATGGCTGAGAAACACCTTAAAAAATGTTCAACATCATTAGTCATTAGAGAAATGCAAATCAAAACAATCCTGAGATTTCACCTCACACCTGTCAGAATGGCTAGGATTAAAAACTCAGAAGACATCAGGTGTTGGCGAGGATGTGGAGAAAGAGGAACACTCCTCCACTGCTGGTGGGACTGCAAGCTGGTACAACCACTCTGGAAATCAGTCTGGCGGTTCCTCAGAAAACTGGACATGATACTTCCGGAGGACCCAGCCATACCACTCCTGGGAATATACCCAGAAGATTCCCCAGCATGCAATAAGGATACATGTTCCACTATGTTCATAGCAGCCTTATTTATAATAGCCAGAAGCTGCAAAGAACCCAGATGTCCCTCAACGGAGGAATGGATACAAAAATGTGGTATATATAAACAATGGAGTACTATTCAGCCCTTAGAAACAATGAATTCATGAAATTCTTAGAGAAATGAATGGAGCTGGAGAACATCATACTAAGTGAGGTAACCCAGTCTCAAAAGAATACCCATGGTATGCAGTCACTGATAAGTGGATATTAGCCTAGAATCTTGGGACACCAAAGACACAATTCACATACCAAATGATGTCTGACAAGAAGAAAGGAATGAACACTAGTTCTGGAAAGGATCAAAGCATCAGTGTAGGGGAATACCAGAACAGGGAAGTGGGAAGGGGTGGATGAGGGAGCAGGGGGAGGGAAAAGGGCATGTGGGACCTCAGGGGGTGGGGAAACAAAAAAAAGGGAAATGAAATGTAAATATAGAATATATCCAATAAAAAACATTTTTTGAAAAAAAAAGAAATTATATAACTCAAAAATTTTAATTACCATTTGTTGAAAAGGCTATCTTTATTCCACCGGATGGTTGTGGCTCCTTTATCAAAGATCAAGTGACCATAAGTCTGTGGGTTAACCTCTGGGTCTTCAATCCTGTTCCATTGATCTGCTTGCCTGTTGCTATACCAATACCATGCAGTTTTTAACACAATTGCTCTGTAGTACTGCTTGAGGTCAGGGATATTGATTCCCCCAGAAGTCCTTTTATTGTTGAGAATAGTTTTAGCTATCCTGGGTTTTTTGTTGCTCCAGATGAATTTGAGAATTGCTCTTTCTAGATCTATGAAGAATTGAGTTGGGATTTTGATGGGGATCGCATTGAATCTGTATATTGCTTTTGGCAAGATGGCCATTTTTACTATATTGATCCTGCCAATCCAGGAGCAAGAAATATTTTTCCATCTTCTCCAAGTTATTCCTTTACATCTTCTTGAGAAGTCTGAAGTACAGGCCTGAAGAGTAAGGAGCATGAACTCCACTCTTAAGGGAACATCCAGCCATAGCATATTGGCATTTAAGCCTTGTAACTCTCCCTCTCTCTTAATGACTAATGGCTTCACAATACTCCTAAAGCTAGGCACAATGGCTCATTCCTATAACCCTAGCTCTTGAGAGACTGAGGCAGGAGGGCAACATTAGTGCTAGATTATAAGATCCTAGCTCAAGAAGGCAAAAACAAAGCAACATTTCTAAACTAGAAAGGTTGTGGTTGTACAGTTAAGATGAGGAAGTTTACATGCTCCTTGAAGACACACTGTAGCAATCCTTAGGAAAAAAAATGTTATAGAGAGGGAATAATGAGGACTGAAGTGAGGGGGTTTGCTATGTTTCAAAATGCCAGATACTGGAGCTAGTTATCCAATTCAAAATACCCACCTCATTGTTCACTCTCTTCTGAGGATAAAGGGAAGCTTGAATATCTAGCCCAAAGCCCAATTCATGAAAAGCAAGAACCCTAAAGCCAAAAAAGGATCAGTGCACTCCCTCATTATTATCTCTGTAAACTCAAGAGTATTCCTCATTTTGTATTTTTTCATCAGTTGCACTGATGCCTTTTTGATTTAAAATATCATATTCTGAGATCATAGTTGTTATTATTTTATTGTTTAAATCTTTTGACCAGAATAATGTAGAGAAATGTATACCAAAGTGAACAATTTGAAGACTGTCCTTGAAGTAAGAGTTACCCACCACCACAAGCAGATCCAGAAAGAGAATATAATCAACAACCTAAGAATTCTCTTCCCAATAATGCCCCACCTGGTCTCATTTTGAATCATTTATTGTTTGTAATTTTACATACATAAATCCATGTAAGATGCATCAGAATTCACCTATTTCATGCTGTGGATTCCATTCATATCATTAAATGTGGTTGTTATCTCTTTCTTTTCATTGCTATAGAATATTAAATTGTCTGAATAGCAAATACACGACAAATCCTTGGGTAACTAGTGCCAAATAGTTTCCCATAGTAGAAACTTCTGTTGTCATCCCCACTGCCAGAAAAAGAAAGGCCCTTGGTTACTCAACCAACCAAAGTGTGGTAACCCAACACTAAGGGAATCTTTTCCATCTTTTTAATTTTAGTCATCTTGTTGGGTGTTTGGTTGGAATTCACTGAGGTTTTCATTTGCATTTTGCCTCTAACTAATGAGGTTGAGAATTGTCTTATTTAAGGTTTCATTGCTGTAAACAGACTCCATGACCAAAACAACTCTTATAAAGACATCATTTAATTGGGCCTGGCTTACAAATTCAGATTCAGTCCATTATCATCAAGGTAGAAACATGGCAACATCCAGGCAGGCACGATGCAAGAGGAGCTGAGAATTCTACATCTTTATCTGAAGGCTCCTAAAAGACTAGCTTCCAGGAAGCTAGGGGGAGGCTCTTAAAGCTCACATCCACAATAACACACCTACTCCAAGAAGGTCACACCTCCTAATAGTGCCATTCCCCAGGTCAAACATAAACAATCACAAGAATGTTTTCCTATGTTAACTCTGCTGCATTTACCCTTTTTCTGAAGTTTCTTGTCAAAGTGAGTTTACTGTGGCAAGAGCCTGATGTGTAGCATTCAAGGAAGATAAAACAGATTGTGAAAGACTCATCTAAGAACTTTCCAAGATATCTGCAAGCTTTCCTTAAATTGTGTTTATTTCATGAATTTGGCCATCCAAAAAAACCAACTGCCACATACTATGAATGCAGATTGCCCCCATGACTTGTTAGTGTCTCTACTTTCATAAAGAAGAGACAAGGTCTGAACCTCTACATGCTAAATATGCTTCCTTCCTCTGCTGTCCTACATAACCATTAGGAAGGAACTGCAGTGCTATATATGAACCCAATGAACTGACCTTCCTTGAACATCCACACTATACATCACAGCTATAAAATGACAGGAGAAGGCATAGCCTGACTATGAATCAGCATATATATATATATATATATATATATATATATATATATATATATGTGTGTGTGTGTGTGTGTGTGTGTGTGTGTGTGTGTATGTGTGTGTGTATATATATGTATATATATATATATATATATATATATATACATATATATATATATATATATATATATGAATCTAGGTGTGTATCCCTGGTGTGTATTCTTAATACGTCCTTTGCAACTTGATAAAAAAAAAAGTACAGCCTTGATTCCCCAACCCCAGCCCCACAGCCTCAATTAACAGTCATCTCTTTTCTTTCTGATTACTTAATGAATGGTTGTGAGACATTTTGTCTCTACAAGAGCTCAATAGCAAAGAAAAATTACAAAGAGAAGAATCATTGCTCTGTAGTTCTGAAGATTGTGACTATGACTTTCTGATTGGAGCTTAGCAAAATGGTGTATAAAAATGTGATTTGCCCTGACAATCAGATAGCATTGAGCTATATATATAAAAAAAAAAACCAAGAACACAAAGATGCAAAGAAAAAATAAGTAAAATCACTACTTATCATCACTACAGGTAGTAGGTTTATAATCTTTGTACATCTGACTAAACTGACACAACACTACCCTTAAAACTACAGCTCTTCTCTGTGCAATAGATTTGGTCAGTGTTCTTCCCTCTACAACTCACAAAAAGTAAAAAGAAAAAAGAAAAAAGGCTCCTTTCCAGGTCCCATTTTTTCACATTGCTAGCTTTTCATCTAACATTCTGTAGCAGGTAGATTTATTAGCAAAAAAAAAAAAATTCATCTGTACATGCACTACTCTAGAGAGACAGAAAGCAAATTATCTTATTTCGTATATATTTATATAAAGATTTAAATTGTCAGTCCAAATTAATACCAAAAGTTTACTTTGTGAAATGTTTAATAGAAGCTTGTCACCCTAAATTGATAGTACCCCACTAACCAAACAAACAGATTATACCAGGGTAAGAAAACAAATTGTGATCCCTTTGAAAACATATGTTAACTCTTGAAATCTTGGAATTTTATAAACAGGTAAAACTATTTATGGTGCAAGAGGTTAAAAGTATAAGTCAAAAGAACTTAATAAACATAATTGGTAAGCAAGTAGCTCTTGCTTCAGACAGTGCTAGATTTTACATATATACATGTGTGTGCACGTGCGCACGTGCGCGTGTGCGCGCACGAGCACGCAAATGGTATATGAGACCAATTTCTCTCTATTTCTTGGAAAAACTTTAGGCAGTATCTGTTTTTTTTTTCAGCACACACACACACACACACACACACACACACCACTTTAAATAGTGTTACCTTAAAAAGCAGTGCCCAAGCATAATAGGCTATTGCCAATGCTCTTGGCTAGAATTTTATGACAGCATCTCATTGCTGATGACACCACATGCTTGAATCACAGAACATAAAGAAATCAAAAGGGTACTCACCTGGAAGCTTTATCCCTACTGACTAGATATGGTGCTGGAAGGTGCTGTGCACACCATTGGAAAAGAAAGGTAATTATCAGTCTCACTTAGCTATAAACCCTAAAGTGACTGGCAGGAAAAGATGTGCTCACTGTTGTAATGGTATAAAATATTCTGGGAGTAAACACCTTATTTATGAACTTTTACACAATCCTGGCACTATTAATGGGTTTAAGAACTTGTGGATAGATAGGTAATGGGCCATAGGGAAAAAATCCAATGCTATTAGTAAGCCAAATTGGTCCTAGTATTAAAACAAATTTTAATGATTTATTGTTATTGTCATAGGTCAGCACATATCTCAACCCACATAAGAGAAAAATGTCCTCAAAGTAGATAGTAATTAACAGAAAATGTCAACTGGTTTAAATGTAGAAAATACAAGACTGTAGAGTGTATGGCCAAAAGTGAGACATACCCCTTACCCCAGGGCTCAGGGATCTTCACAGAAGAATGGTCAAAGAAACTGTAAGATGTAGCAGTAGTAGATAACATCAAGGAACTTGCATGTTCTAGATACAACAAGGATATTTCATATAAAAACTTACCACGTGTAGCATTGTACACAAGACCTACACAGGCTCAGGACAGACAAGATCCTAGCACAGAGGGTAAAAAGTGTCAACGAAATCTCCACTGGGGAACTATTAGCATTTGATATCTTCTTGGAAAGGTTTTCATTAGTGATATGACTCTTTGTAGGGTGATGATTCTCTAAGGCAGAGCCGACACCCAGGAGGCCAATATAAAATGAACTCCATGCAGTGGGAAAACTCAAGAAAAATACAGGAGAAAATGGCAGACAGAAGTAAATATGATTAAGATGCAAGTCAGGGAATTCTCAACGTGAATTAATAAAAATATGTTTTAAAGGCAAACCTTTTCTAAAGTTTTTAAAGTTTCTCAGAAACATTAACAAAAACTTCCTCATATATTTGACTAGTTATGTATTCACTTAGGAGCCACTTACTGTGATTAAAAAGATGAGAGTAACAGCTCAGGATTATCAAAAATCAACTGTAAAGTTAGGAATGATTAAACACCCCTCCCCTAAAACAGAATGTGTAGACAGAGAACATTTCCTCTCAGGAAAAAAAATAATGTTGGTCATATGCAATTTTGAGGGTTCCCCAGCAAGCCCAGGAGCCATGAGATCAGCTTGATCCCCTCTGTGCTCCATCATGTGGTCCACATCTCTACCAGAAATTCTGGAGGCCTACAGCTATCAGGGACCAACAGCTCTGCCTGCATCACTGGAAGTCTGCTGCTTCCCCAGGACAACAAGATCTGCAATCCCAGAGATCACCTGGTATCAGGAACTATACCAGCTCACCTACACTCCCAGATGCCTGTTGTCATGAGGGACTACCAGGCCTGCTAACAGCAGGGAAAGCCAAATAACTAAAGGTCAACATAAGAACACAACCAATAAAAGACAAGGCAATATGGTACCACAAGAACCCAGCTATCCTACTACACTGAGCCATGAATATACTAACAAACTTGAAGTGCAAGAAAATGACATTAAATCTAATCTTTGAAAATTATGGTTGGCCTTTGAAAATGAATAATTCCCATAAATACAAGAAAGTATAACTAGAGGCCTTTAAATAGGAAATGAATAAATATGAAGAAATATTCATGAATATGAAACCAAACAGGTAAAGAAAATGAATAAGACTGTTAAAGACCTGAACATGGAAATAGAAGCAAAAAAAAAAAAAAAAAATACAAACTGAACCAATCCAGGAGATGGAAAACAAGAACAACAGACATCACCAACAGAATATGAAAGATGGAAGACAGAGTCATCAGTATATAAGATATGATAGAAGAAATTGAAACAATGGTCAAAGAAAATGCTAAAGCTTTAAAGATTCTAACATAAAACATCCAGGGAATTAGAGACACTATGAGAAAACTGAAACATAAGAATAATAGGAATAAAAGAATAGTAAGATTCCCAGTTCAAAGGCCCAGAAAACATCTTTAACAAAATCATAGAAGAAAATATTCTTAGTATAAAGAAAGAGATGCCTACAAATGTACAAGAAGCTTACAGAACAACAAAGGGATTGGACCAAAAAAGAACATCCTCCAGCCACATAATAATCAAAACACTAAATATATAGAACAAAGAAAGAAAATTAAAGGCTGCAAGGGAAAAAAGCCAAGTAATAAATAAAGGCAGACCTATAAGAATTTCTCAACAGAAACTCAAAAAGCAAGAAGGGCATAGGCAGATATCTTACAGATCCTAAAAAGACCACAGATGTCAATCCAAACTACTATGCCTCGCAAAATTTTTAATCAGCACAGATGTAAAAAACAAGATATTCCAGACATAATCAAATTTAAATCATATATTTCCAATAATCTAGTCCAACAGAGGATAATAGAAGGAAAATTCCAGCACAAGGAGGGTAAGTATACCCAAGAAAACATAAAAAAAAGTTTCCTAACAGCAAAACCAAAGGAAGAGAAACACACACACACACACACACACACACACACACTAATACCACCAACACCTAAATTACAGGAATTAACAATTATTAGTCAGTCATTAGCATCTCTCAACATCAATAGACTCAATTCCCTCAATAAAAACATAGGCTAACAGAGTGGATGCATAAACAGGAGCCATCATTCTGCTGTATATATTAAACACACCTCAGCAACAAAGATAGACATTACCTCAGAGTAAAATTCTGGAAAAGAGATTTTCAAGAAAATAGACCCCAAAAACAAGCTGGAGTAGCCATTATAATATTTAATAAGATAGACTTTCGTCCAAAGATATTCAAGAGAGATGGGCAAGGACACTTGATACTCATCAAAGGAAAAATCCAACAAGATTACTTCCCAGCTCTAAACATCTATGCTCCAAATGCAAAGGTACCCACGTTCATAAAAGAAACATAACTAAAGCTTAAATCACACATCGAACCCTACACAGTAATACTGGGAGATTTCAATACCCCACTCTCACCAACAGACAGGTCATTGAAAAAGAAACTAAACAGAAAAAAAATGAAACTAACAGATGTTATGAATCAAATGGAACTAACAGATATCTATGGAACATTTTGCCCAAACACAGAAGAATATAACTTCTTAGGAATGCATGAATCCTTCTCCAAAATTAACAATATACTCATTCACAAAGCAAGCCTCAACAGATATAAGAAGGTTGACATAACCCTTTGCATCTTATCAGATTACCATGGGTTAAAGCTGGACTTTAACAACACAAACAACAGAACCTGCAAACTTATGGAAATTGAATAATTCTTTACAAAAAGAAGCAAACACATCCAAGAGAAGAAGATGGCAGGAAATAATCAAACTTAGGGCAGAAATTAATCTATTAGAAACCAATAAAACAATACAAGATTTAATAAAACCAAGAGCTGATTCTTTGAGAAAATCAACAATATTAGACAAACCTTTAGGCAAACTAACTAAAAGGCAGAGAGGCAATATTCAAATTAATAAAATCAGAAATGAAAGGGGGGACATAACAGACACTGAAAAAATGAAAAGAATCATCGGGTCTTAGTTCAAAGGCCTGTACTCCACAAAATTAGAAAATCTAAATCAAACAGACAATTTTCTGGATAGATGTCTCTTAGCAAACTTAATTCAAGATCAGGAAAATGATCTGAATATTGCTATAACCCCTAAGGAAATAGAAGCAGTTATTAACTGCCTCCCAACCTAAAAAAGGCCTGGGCCAGATGGTTTTAGTGCAGAATTCTACCAGACTTTCAAAGAAGAGCTAATACCAATACTCCTGAAACTATTCCACAAAATAGAAACAGGAGAATATTGACAAATTAATTCTTTGAGGCCACAGTTACCCTCATACCTAAGCCACACAGATTCAACAAAAACAGAAAACTTTTCCAGACTAATTTCCCTTATGAACATTTATGCAAAAATACACAATAAAGCACTCATAAACCAGATCCAAGAACACATCAAAAACATCATCCACCATTATCAAATAGGCTTCATTCCATGGATGCAGGAATGGTTTAGCATACAAAAATTCAACAATGTAATCAACCATGTAAACAAACAAAATGAAAAAAGTCACATGATCATCTCATTAGATACTGAAAAAGCTTTTGACAAATCTAAGACCCCTTGTGTTAAAAATCTTGTAGAGATCAGGGATACAAGGCAAATACCTAAACAAAATAGAGGCAATATACAACAAGCCAATAACCAATATCAAATTAAATGGGGACAAATTTAAAGCAATCAGTGGCCTTCCTTTATACAAGGATAAGTGGGCTGAGAAAGAAATCAGAGGAACAACACCCTTCACAATACCCACAAATAATATGAAATATATTGCCATAAATAACCAAGGAAGTGAAAGACCTGTGTGACAAAAACTTCAAGTCTCTGAAGAAAGTGAAGAAAACATCAAAAGATGGCAAGATCTCCCATGTTTATGGAATGGTAGGAACTTAGCAAAAATGACCCCCTTACCAAAATCAATCTACAGAGTCAATGTAATTACCACCAAAATACCAACACAATATTTTACAGACCTTGAAAGAAAAATTCTCAACTTACCTGTACAATAAAAACAAAACAAACCTGGAGGAATCACCATCCCTGATCTGACGCTTTACAATAGTAATAAAAACTGCATGGTACTGATATAGGAACAGACAGGATGATAAAGGCAATCAAATCCAGGACCTGGAAATAACCCCTTACATCTATGGATGCTTGATTTTGACAAAGAAGCCAAAATCATACAACAGAAAAGGGAGAGCATCTTCAGCAATTGGTGCTAGTCTAACTAGATACCTGCACGTAGAAAAATGAAAATGGATCCATGTTTATCACCCTGCACAAAACTCAAGACCAAATGGATAAAAACCTCAACATAAAACTAGATACACTAAAAAGACATAGACTCAGAGACTGGATACATAAACAGGACCCAGCATTTTGCTGCATACAGAAAATGTACCTCAGTGTCAGACAAACACTAACTCAGAGTAAAAGGCTGAAAAACAATTTTCCAGGCAAATAGTGCCAGGAAACAAGCTGGAATAGCCATTCTAATATCAAATAAAATCCATTTTCAACCAGAAGTCATCAAAATAGATAAAGACAATTCATGCACACCAAAGGAAAAAATCTACCAAGAACTCTCAATTCTGAACATCTATGCTCCAAATGCAAGGGCACCTACATTCATACAAGAAACTCTATTAAAGCTCAAAGCACACATTGCACCTCACACAATAATTGTGGGGGACTTCAACTATACAAAGAATCAAAACAAAAAAAACAACAACAACAAAACAGGAGCTGATTCTTTGAGAAAATCAACAAGATAGATAAACACTTTGTCAGACTAAGCAGAGGGCACACCACCCTCATCAATGGACAGATCAGGGAAACACAAACTAAACATAGACACAGTGAAACTAACAGAAGTTATGGACCAAATGGATTTAAATCTATAGAACATTTCATTGTAAATCAAAAGAATATACCTTCTTCTCCGCACCTCATGGTACCTTCTCCAAAATTTACCATACAATTGGTCACAAAACAGACCTCAACAGATATAAGATGATAGAACTAATGTCATGCCTCCTATCAGAACACTATGGAGTAAGGGTGGTCTTCAATAGCAACAAAAACAACAGAAAGCCTACATACACATGGAAGCTGATAAATACTCTACTCAATATCTTGGTCAAAGAAGAAATAAGGAAAGAAATCAAAGGCTTTTTAGAATTTAATGAAAGTGAAGGCACAACATACCCAAACTTATGGGACACAATGAAAATAGTGCTAAGAGGAAAACTCATAGCTCTGAGTGCCTCCAAAAGGAAACTGGAGAAAGCATATACTAGCAGTTTAACAGAACACCTGAAAGCTTTAGAACAAAAAGAAGCTAATACAACCAAGAGGAATAAAAGGCAGGAAATCATCAAACTCATGGCTGAAATCAACCAAGTAGAAACAAAAGAACTAAAAGAACTATACAAAGAATCAAAAAAAAAAGGGGGGAGTTGGTTCTTTGAGAAAATCAACAAGATAGATAAACCCTTAGCCAGACTAACCAGAGGGCAGACAGTATCCAAATTAACAAAATCCAAAATGAAAAGGGAGATATAACAACAGAAACTGAGGAAATAAAAAAATTACCAGACCTTACTACAAAAACCTATACTCAACACAACTGGAAAATCTCGATGAAATGGACAATTTTCTAGACAGATACCAAATAACAAAGTTAAAGGATCAGATAGACCATCTGAACAGTCCCACAACCCCTAAAGAAATAGAAGCAGTCATTACAAGTCTCCCAAACAAAAAACAAACAAACAAAAAACCCCACTGGACCAGATGGTTTTAGTGCAGAATTCTATCAGACCTTCAAAGAAGACCTAATACCAATACTCTTCAAACTATTCCACTAAATAGAAACAGAAGGAACACTACCCAACTCATTCTATGAAGCCATAATTACTCTGATTCCAAAACCACACAAAGATCCAACAAAGAAAACTTCAGACCAAATTTCCTTATGAATATCAATGTAAAAATACTCAATAAAATTCTTGCCAACCAAATCCAAGAACACATCATAACAATAATTCACCAACATCAAGTTGGCTTCATCCCATGGATGCAAGCATGGTTCAGTATACGAAAATCCATCAATGTAATTCACTATATAAACTCAAAGAAAAAAACACGTTTTTTTCATTAGATGCTGAAAAAGTATTTGACAAAATTCAGCATCCCTTCATGTTAAAGTCTTGGAATGATCAAGACTTCAAGGCCCATACCAAAACATAGTGAAAGCAATATACAGCAAACCAGTAACCAACATCAGACTAAATAGAGAGAAACTTGAAGCAATCCCACCAAAATCTGGGACTAGACAAGATGCCCCCTATCTATATATCTATTCAATATAGTACTTGAAGTTCCAGCTAGAGCAATTAGACAACAAAAGGTCAAAAGGATACAAATTGGAAGGAAGGAGTCAAACTATCACTATTTGCAGATGATATGATAGTATACTTAAGCAACCCAAAAAACTCCACCAGAGGACTCCTACAGCTGAAAAATAACTTCACCAAAGTGACTGGATAGAAAATTAAACAAATCAGTAGCCTTTCTATACTCAAAGGATAAACAGGCTGAGAAAGAAATTAGGGAAACAACACCCTTCACAATAGTCACAAACAATATAAAGTGTCTTGGTGTGACTCTAACCAAACAAGTGAAAGATCTGTATGACAAGAACTTCAAGTCTCTGAAGAAAGAAATTGAAGAAGACCTTAGAAGATGGAAAGATCTCAAATGCTTGAGGATTGGCAGGATTAATATAGTAAAAATGGAAATCTTGCCAAAAGCAATATACAGATTCAGTGCAATCCCCATTAAAATTCCAACTCAATTATCCATAGAGTAAGAAAGAGCAATTCTCAAATTCATCTGGATTAACAAAAAACCCAGGAGAGCTAAAACCATTCTCAACAATAAAATAACTTCTGGGGTAATCAGCATTCTGGACCTCAAGCAGTACTACAGAGCAATTGTGATAAAAACTGCATAGTATTGGTGTAGTGACAGGCAGGTAGATCAATGGAATAGAATTGAAGATCTAGAAATGAACCCATACATCTATGGTCACTTGATCTTTGACAAAGTAGCTAAAAAACATCCAGTGGGGAAAAAAAAGATAGCCTTTTTAACAAATGGTGCTGGTTCAACTGGCGGTTAGCATGCATAAGAATGCAGATTGATCCATTCTTATCTCCTTGTACAAAGCTCAAGTCCAAGTGGATCAAGGGCCTCCACATAAAACCAGACACACTAAAACTAATAGAAAAAACTGGAGAAGAGCCTTGAGCACATGGGCACAGGGAAAATTTTCCTGAACAGAACACCAATAGCTTATGCTCTAAGATCAAGAATTGACAAATGGGACCTCATAAAACTACAAAGCTTCTTTAAGGCAAAGGACACTGTCAATAGGACAAAACGGCCACCAACAGATTGGGAAAAGATCTTTACCAACCCTATATCTGACAAAGGGATAAAATCCAATATATACAAAGAACTCAAGAAGTTGACTCCAGAGAACCAAATAATCCTATTAAAAATAGGGTACAGAGCTAAACAACGAATTTTCACCTGAGGAATATTGAATGGCTGAGAAGCACCTAAAGAAATGGTCAGCATCCTTAGTCATCAGGCAAATGCAAATCAAAACAACCCTGAGATTTCACCTCACACCAGTCAGAATGGCTAAGATCAAAAACTCAGGTGACAGCAGGTGCTGGCGAGGATGTGGAGAAAGAGAACACTCCTCCACTGCTGGTGGGATTGCAAACTGGTACAACCACTCTGAAAATCAGTTTGACAGTTCCTCAGAAATTTGGACATAGTACTATTTAAGGATCCTGTTACACCACTCCTGGGCATATACCCAGAAGATTCTTCAACTGTAATAAGTCTACATGCTCTTCTATGTTCATAGTAGCCTTATTTATAATACCCAGAAACTAGAAAGAACCCAGATGTCCCTCAACAGAAGAATGGATACAAAAAACATGGTACATTTACACAATGGAATACTACTTAGCTATTAAAAACAATGAATTCATGAAATTCTTAGGCAAATGGATGGAACTAGAAAATATCATCCTGAGTGAGGTAACCCAATCACAAAAGAACAGAACACACATGGTATGCACTCAATGATAAGTGGATATTAGCCTAGAAGCTTGGAATACCCATGATAAAATTCACAGAACAAAGGAAGCTCAAGAAGAAGGAAGACCAAAGTATAGATATTTTGCTCCTTCTTAGAAGGGGGAACAAAATAAACATGGGAGGAGATACAGAGAAAAAATATGGAGCAAAGACTGAAGGAAAGACCATCCAAATCCTGCCCCGCCTGGGGATGCATCCCATATACAGTCACCAAACTCAGACACTATTGAGGATACCAACAATCTCTTGCTGACAGGAGCTGGACATGGCTGTCTCCTGAGAGGCTCTGCCAGTACCTGAAAAATACTGAGGTGGGTGCTCTCAGCCAACCATTGGACTGAGCACTAGGTCCCCAATGGAGAGCTAGAGAAAGGACCTAAGGAGCTGAAGGAGCTTTCAATCCCATAGGAGGAACAACAACATGATCCAACCAGTAACCCCAGAACTCCCAGGGACTAAACTACTAACCAAAGAGGGACTCATGGCTCCAACTGCATATGTAACAGAGGATGGCCTCATTGGATATTAAAGGGAGGAGAGGCCCTCAGCCCTGAGAAGGCTCAATGCCCCAGTGTAGGGGAATACAAGGACAAGGAAGCAGGAGTGGGTGGGTTGGTGGGTAGGGGGCAAGGGGAAGGATGAGACAGGGCATTTTCAGAGGGGAAACCAAGAAAAGGAATAACATTTGAAATATAAAGAAAGAAAATATCTAAATTTTAAAAAAAGTTTTAAAAAATAAAAATAATGCCAGATACACCAAATCTAATAGAAGAGAAAATAGGGAAGAACCTTAAACACATTGGTACGGGGACAACTTCCTGAACAGAACACCAACAGTTCATGCACTAAGATCAACAATTAATAAATGGGACCTCATGAAACTGAAATGCTTCTTAAGGTAAAGAGCACTGACAATATGACATTTCCCCGATGACTAAGGATATCGAACATTTCCTTAAGTACTTCTTGGTCATTAGAGATTCCTCTGTTTTGAATTCTCTGTTTAGCTCTGTACCTCATTTTAAAATTGGGTTATTTAGTTTCTTGGTGTATAACTTCTTAAAAATTTATATCTATATCTCTAATCTTTATCTATCTACCTATCTGTCTGTCTATCTATCTATCTAAAATTTGGATATTATTCCTCTGTCTGATGGAAGGATAAGGACATCAACTTATATGGGCACTACTTGTGGGGAAAAGGAGGGAAGCTGTGACCCACGGCCCACCACAGCTCTGGACACTGGGCAGGCAGACACAGGGAGTTGGACTGTGCATGCCCACACACTGCCAAGTAGGTAGGCGTCTGGCTGTGAGAAGCCACGAGACCCTAGTCCATGGGGTTGAGGAAGGTACAGTCTCGAGGTTGTCAGTCTTGGACACCCCAGTCGCTGCTGGATGTCATAGAAGAGCTGCAAACGAGAGTGGTGGCCCCAGGGGCTGGGAACTGGCCTGGGGCTGAAGGAAAGGGGGCTGGAAGTGGAGAGGTTCTGGCACAGAGTCCTTAGCTAGCTCCTCCTTCCAGAGGGAGACTAGACATATGGCTCTTTAGGGGAAGACCCACCCCATTGCTCCAGCAAGGCAGGTCCAGATGGTTTTGAGAGTTTATTGTAGAAAAGGAGAGACAGACAGACAGACAGACACACAGACACACAGACACACAGAGAGAGAAGGTAGAGAAGCAGAGGCTGGCCATGGCCACGTGGACAGAGGGGGGAGGGAATGGGGAGAGAATGGGAGCAAGGGGGAGAGAGAGAGAGAGAGAGAGAGAGAGAGAGAGAGAGAGAGAGAGAGAGAGAGAAAAGAAGAAGAAGAAGAAGAAGAAGAAGAGGAGGAGGAGGAGGAGGAGGAGGAGGAGGAGGAGGGGGAGGAGGAGGAGGAGGAGGAGGAGGAGGAGGAGAAGAAGAAGAAGAAGAAGAAGAAGAAGAAGAAGAAGAAGAAGAAGAAGAAGAAGAAGAAAAGAAGAAGAAGAAGAAGAAGAAGAAGAAGAAGAAGAAGAAGAAGAAGAAGAAGAAGAAGAAGAAGAAGAAGAAGAAGAAGAAGAAGAAGAAGAAGAAGAAGAAGAGGAGGAGGAGGAGGAGAGGAGAGGAGAGGAGAGGAGAGGAGAGGAGAGGAGAGGAGAGGAGAGGAGAGGAGAGGAAGAGGAGAGGAGAAGAAGAAGAAGGAGAGGAGAGGAGAGGAGAGGAGAGGAGAGGAGAGGAGAGGAGAGGAGAGGAGAGGAGAGGAGAGGAGAGGAGAGGAGAGGAGAGAAGAGAAGAGAGGAGAAGAGAGGAGAAGAGAGCAAGAGAGAAGGGAGAAGGCAAACAACCCCTCTTATAGTGGGCCAGGTCCTGGCTGTTGTCAGGTAATTGTGGGGAAGGGGCATACCTGGCTGTTGCCAGGCGACTGTGGGGGTGGAGTCCAGCCAGAATACTAGGGCCTTGGGGGCATGTCCCTATGTGACTGATGGCCACAGAATTATGGATTGCTGAGGGCTTTGTTTCAGAAGACTTGTGTCTGGAGCATGAACAACGGGCCTGTCCCTTGCAGAATTAATCTGCAGGGTCTCCAGAAGTTAAGCCTTGCTCAACCAGAACACAAACTGCCTTTCACGGTATCACAAACATCCACAAACCCGTCTACCCAAAAATTCTTCTGCCTGCAAGAAGTGCAGGGACAAAGATGGAGCAGAGAGTGCGGAGCAGAGACAGAGAGAATGGCCAATCAATGACTAGTCCAACTTGAGACCATCCCGTGGGCAAGAACCAATCCCTAACACTATTAGTGGCCCTCTGTCATATTTGTACACAGGAGCTTAGCATAATTGTCCTCTGAGAGGATCTACCTAGCAGCTGACTGAAACAGATGCAGAGACCCACAGCCAAACATTAGGTGGAGCTTGGGAGGCTTGTGGAAGAGCAGGGGGAAAAACTGAGGGACCCAGAGGGGATAGGGTCTCCATAAGAAGACCAACACAGTCAACTAACCTGGACACTTGGGAGTTCCCAGACACTGAACCACTAACCAAGAGTATACATGGGCTGGACCTAGGCACCCCCCCACACACACACACATATATTTAGTATATGTACAGTTTCCTCTTCCTTCGGGTCCCACACCAACTGGAGTGGGGGCTGTTCCTGACTCTGTTGCCTGCCTATGAATCCTGTTGCTCTGACTGGCTTTCTTGTTTGGCCTGAGTGAGAGAGGATGTGCCTCATCGTGGAGAGACTTGAAGAACCAGGGTGGGTTGATACCCACCTTCCTGATAAGAGCCTCTCCCTTATCAGAGGAGAAGGTAAAGGGAGACAGGGGGAGACACTATCTCAGGGGGTACCAGGAGAAGAGAGATGGGCTGCAATCAGGATGTAAAGTGAATAAATAAATTAATTAATTAATGGAAATAATGTCTTTGATTTTTTTTTATTAAGACAGCCAGTGTAATACAACAAATAACAAAAGCTTGTCATGAATTGGTTTGGATTTCCTGCCTAAGTTATTCATAGCCATTCAAATTTTTAATGATTTAGAATTACACAGTCCAGTAAAATCTGTAGCTATTATTTTATTTTATGGGATTGAAGGGTTTCAAGTGCTAATATCCATTCCTAATTCCTAAACCTGCTTTCACGTGTTTATGTGCACTTCCACTTGACAGTACAGAATTCAATACCAGTGCTAAGGCCACAGAGGAGTGTCATATACTAAGTCACTAACTTTGCGTGCTACCTTAGATGCCAAACCCATATCCAGAGTTCCCAAAGATGTTTGCAGTATGAAGACTTGTCAGTGAAATATTTATGGCAATCATATTTCCACTTCAGACATGTGACATTCCAGGCATGGGAAATCATGATCACCTAGGTAAGATCTAGTTATAAAAATGGTTTGAAATCCACAGACCAAATGAAACTCAAGAAGAAGGAAGACCAAAGTATGGATACTTTGGTCCTTCTTAGAAGGGGGAACAAAATAAACATGGGAGGAGATACAGGGACTTCCCCATCTGGGGATGCCAACAAGAGCTTGTTGACAGGAGCCTGATATAGCTGTCTCTTGAGAGGCTCTGCTCTTACCTGAAAAAATACAGAGGTGGATGCTCTCAGCCAACCATTGGACTGAGCACAGGGTCCCCAATGGAGGAGCTAGAGAAAGAACCCAAGAAGCTGAAGGAGCTTGCAACCCCATAGGAATAACAACAATATGAACCAACCAGTACCCCTAGAGCTCCCAGGGACTAAACCACCAACCAGAGAGTACACATGGAGGGACCCATGGCTCCAGCTACATATGTATCAGAGGATGGCTTTGTTGAACATCAAAGGGAAGAGGCCTTGGTCCTGAGAAGGCTTGATGCCCCAGTATAGTAGAATGCCAGGACAGGGAAGCAGGAGTGGGTGGGTTGGTGAGTAGGTGGAAGGGGGGATGGGTTAGGGGGTTTTTGGAGGGGAAGCCAGGAAAGGGGATAACATTTGAAATGTAAATAAAGAAAATATCCAATTAAAAAGAAAAAGAAAGAAAAGAAAAGAAAAGAAAGGAAAGGAAAGGAAAGGAAAGGAAAAGAAGAGAAAAGAAAAGAAAGAAAAGAAGAGAAGAGAAGAGAAGAGAAGAGAAGAGAAGAGAAGAGAAGAGAAGAGAAGAGAAGAAAAGAAAAGAAAAGAAAAGAAAAGAAAAGAAAAGAAAAGAAAAGAAAAGAAAAGAAAAGAAAAGAAAAGAAAAGAGAAAAGAAAAGAAAATGGTTTGAACTTCCAGTTTGCCATTTCTCAGTAAGCAACACCTGACTGGTGTAGCACATTTCTTTTTTTTCTTTAGGAGACATAGGTTCATCAAAATCCTTCCTTGACTTGTCACAGAAGCAAAAGAAGTTAACATTTCTACTATTCAATTATAATTCACGAAGAAAGGCAGTAGAGTGCTAAAATGTGTAAAAGCATACACGCAAACTAAACAGTACTGGCCGACATCGGATGGCTTGCGAAGGTCACTCTCACAGAGCGCAGCTGAGTAACTGCTGTGATGAATTTTTATCTACCAGTAACAATCTTTGCATTGGATCAGAGATCGGTGAGAGAAGAAAGGAGACAGGTAAGCCACTTGGTTCAGAACCAGGCAGCTTGATATTTGGCCTCCTTCGGTACCTGGGCTCTGAAAGAAAACTGGGCGGAGAGCCAGCCTTCCTTCCTTCCTTCGGCTGCCCCAGAGGCATGACACATGCTGAGCTGGCACTTCCGACTCTGGGCAGGAGACACAGTTTGCCTTTGCAGACGCCCTCTGGAACTGTGTGGCTGGAAGCCGCAGGCTTTCTGCACTGCTTGCCTTACTCAGCAAACCCGGGAAGAGAGAGAACCAGAGAAGCATTTTCTATTCACTTTTCACATCCTGTCATTTGCCATGACCCCGGGGACAGAATATGCAGTATTTGTCAAAACGACCGAGACAACCTGTCTGGGGACCTTTTACTCAGGTTGCTTTCTAATTTGAGATGGCAGCAATCTGGAGAAAGGAAACCAACCGGCGGCCGCCGTGCCCGGCATATCCCTTCTGATGATGCTGAAGATACTGAGAATTAAAATTGGAAAGTTAAACCACACCCATCTGACTGCCTGAGAGGTGCACATCTTTGAATCATAGAAAAGGAGACTAAGCATTCCACTTAGACACCTCTGCTTTTATAAACCCAGCACTTCATCACACAGAGATTGTATACTTGACAATATCTTTCACACATGAAACACAAAAGAAAATTGTCTTATCACTCCTCAGCCTGCAAACGCTTCAATCATCTTTATCCCCCACACTGTGACCTTTCACTGTACACAAGGATTTACATCATAATATAGTATAAGCCAACGTGATTCTTTAGACTAACATTTACTGTCCTCCCTAATTTCAAAGAATATTACTTTAACTTGATCTCTGTTTGTTAGGTATGCTTAATAGACATCGCTTATTTTAAATTGCTTCCCTGGATTCATGAGCTGTGTTTCACTGAACAATTCATCTATTACTTGACATTCAAACTATTCCCAATTATATTAGAAATAATGTTATAATTAACATTTCAAACATTGGACTGGGGGAGAGAAACTTTATTATCAAATGTTCAC
The DNA here is from genome assembly GCA_964023405.1 of Apodemus agrarius. NCBI lineage: Eukaryota > Metazoa > Chordata > Mammalia > Rodentia > Muridae > Apodemus > Apodemus agrarius. The sequence continues at coordinate 84,093,121 of OZ030012.1, read as the reverse complement.
TGCACCAAAGTCAGGAAACAAAGTAATTATATATTAATTATAAATATAGACTTTCTCACCATCCCTACATGTTCACACTTTGTTATGTCTGTCTAGTTGTTTTCCTCACACATATAAAGATGTCTAGCATGATAACACTATGTGTAGAACCTTCTGTGATTTCTCTTAATAAATCTTATGCACTTTCCTATACAATTAAATATGTATAAACTCTGATAGGCTTGAACAAGTAGACCATCACACCTGGGTCTGACCATATCTGACTTCAGCCATCAACTCAACAGGTATGGTGTGGAAAATTTTGGACATTTATGAGGGTTACAATTAAACCTATCTTCAAGGCATTAAATGGTATATAGCAACTATTCAATAAACATAATCATAACTATTATTTTAACATAATTTGATAGCTGCATGTAATTGTATTATGTAGGGAATATCATCAATGGCTTCCTTTATTGAATTCCTTATTTTGACTTTTTACTGTATAAAGAAAAATATAATCATTCATGTCAATGAATGTGCTTCTATAGGACTATAGTGGCTGTGTCTAGTATATAACTGCTTTCTTATTTTCAATACATATGTATAAAGGAGGAGGAGGAAAAAAGAGGTGGTGATAGTGGTTTCCACTCATTTATACATGTGCAGCAATCCACTTCATTTCCAAGTTTTTTGTAAAACTAACCTTGATATAAGAAAGGATTTCACGTTGCTAGCGAGGTTTTTGACAAAGCTTCTACAGAGCTGGAGGCAGAACTAGTGCTGCTGGGGAATGCAGTCAACAATGGGCTCCTTTCATTGGAAACTCTGCATGCCCTTAATGCTGCCAAACCTAGTTTGAAAATAGACAGTATTAAAAGAAGGCCTTCCAACCACAACATGTCAGTGGAGGGGCTTCAAAAGGAATGGAGCCTATTCCAAATACATTAATTTCAAAAATTATTAGCTCTTCTTATATGAATAGATTCTAAAGCACATTATAAACCTGGACTCGAGAAGGTAATAAACAGATACTCCAATAATGCTACTGTGGATACTGGTGAACATCTTAAGCATAACTTATTATGATTTAATAATTTAAGACAGTATATTGTTCATAAAATATTTACATATGATAGTTATTTACCAATTCTTTCAGTATGTAAAACAAGGTTTTTTGAAATTACAACTGTTTCATTATACAAAATCTCTGCCGTACCACTTAATAGCTATATTCAATGTTTTAATATGTCCCTAGCAATTACCGAGTCTCTGTAATATTGAAAGTAGGATGGAAACTGTTTTGGAATGGATCCTTTCTTGCATCCTTCCCCAAAGTCTTGTGCTGAAGTCTAAATATCTTATGAGAAGACAATTAGACATGGGACCTTTGTGTACTTATGGTGTTGGAAACCTCATAAATGAGACAAATACATTTGCAGTAGGATGAAAAATCCACAGTGTTCTGTCTTCATCACAGGACAACACAGGAAAGCGACTGTCTGAAAAATCAGGAGGCTGCCCTCACGAAACAGAAGACATGCCAGTGTGTCTAGGTGACTCACATCTCCCAAAACTTTAGGAAATAAGAGTTCACTCTTTATGTCATCAAGGCTGGAGTATTTTTATTAATGCAACCCAACTAAGACAAATATATGCTGTCATTTATGAACTATTTTTCTTTTCAGAAAATCTTTTAAAGTAGAATGTTGAGATTGATTAATATGCTGAAATCATTCCAAATTAGGATTATTTGCTGAGTTTGTAAACAGTGGGTCAGAAAGTTTAATAAACTTTGAGTCATGTGACCTCAAGTCACTTGGTCTGAGTCCACAAATTAGCAAATAAAAATATCTTTTATACTCATAGGGGAAAAGCATCCTAAGACTGATGATGACTCTGATGATGTAAAACACTTAGTATTTTCCTCAGTAACATATGTGATAATTCTGCCTAAATTACAGAAAGGAAAGCCTAGAAACACATTAACATCAGTAACTAAAAGAATGGCCTTTCACTGGCAGAGGCAGGAAGGTGATGGACCACTCTGAAACTTTAGGCTCTAGAAGAGGCAGTCACCTGCAGATGTCTCAGGGCTGGGGCATGAATCGGGACACAAGTTGCCATGTCAGCCAAAACACTAGTCACTGTCCTCATCATGTCTACTAATGCTGGTCTAGCCTAATCATTCCCATAATGCCAAGCAAATAACGGTCATCTCTTGTCTACATGGCCTTTGTCTAAGATGAGATTCTATGTGATATTGTACATAACCCTCCTTTTTTGTTAATTGAAGTGAAGTCCATTGTCTTCATAGATTTTTATTTTATGCCCTAATTCAGATTGTTTTACATTTCTCATACCATTACATTTAGATACAAAATAATAACTTTAAAAACTCATACTAGCAAACATTTGTGTTCTCCTGAATACATTTTTAAAATAAAAAACTACATATATACATACATACACACTTACATACATACATACATACATACTTACATACATACTTACATATGTTCCTATATATCTATGTTCATACATACCTGCATACTTACTCTAGATTTGGGGTCAGCAAATTATACTCCAAGTCTTGGAGATTTTGCTATGCTTTTACTAAGAGTAATTTTTACCTTTTTGTTTGTTTGGTTTGTTTGTTTGTTTGTTTGGTTGGTTGGTTGTTTGGTTGGTTGGTCGGTTGATTGGTTGGTTGGTTGGTTTTGTCAAGACAGAGTTTCTTTCTGTAGTCCTCACTGTCCTGCTCTGTAGACCAGGCTAGCCTCAAACTCACAAAGATCCATTTGCTTCTGCCCCTGCCTCCCAAGTACTGGTATTAAAGGCATGGTGATTTTACATTTTTAAATGGTTGTACATTTCAAAATTTCTGACAGTAAAATTCAGATGTTCTTACTACAAATAAAGTTTAAGTATTTAGGGTGAAAAAAATCTTTTGATTTCATTTGAAAAGTAGAAATAAGAATGCTTCTCTTATGGTACTATTTATTAAATGTTAAAAGGTCTAGATCAAATATGCAGCAAAATATGTGAAACATTACTCAATAAGTCATTCATTTCTGTCATCTATAATTGACATCTTTTAGACTTACTTCTAACAGGGAAAAGGCGTATCAAGCTCCTGAGATTGTTTGTGTAGCTTTCAAAGAACAGTACTGGTGCTTAGCAGCACTTTATGCACTTGAGATTTTGAAAAATCTTTATTAAAATACCTCAGTTCTAGACATTTATGCAGAGCAAGCACCCCCAAAAAAATGAAGAAAAGAGAGGACAGGGGAGGAGAAGGAGAAAGAGGGAGGGAAGAAGGAGAGGGAGGAGAATGAGAAAGAGGAGGAGCAGGAGGAGGAAGAGGAGCAGGAGGAGCAGGAGCATGAGCAGGAGGAGGAGCAGGAGGAGGAGCAGGAGCAGGAGGATAACTACCCAGGGCACATCTTGTTTCTGAATCGCACAGCTAGTAACTCCACAACAGTCAGCCTCACACCAGGGGAAGATACCAGTCCAGGTTGGAGTAGGGTTCAAGACTTGCAGCCCTCAGCAGGCTCATCCGTTAGGCTAAGCCATGGAAGCTCTATGTGTGGCCGAGTGGGTGCACCTCCCTCACAGGCTGCTCTTAGGACGACACAGCCATTGACTTCCAGCCTTCTGCACTTAGCAAAATAAAATGGTAAGAGCTGAAAAATCAAAACTAAGTGATACTTGTAAAAGTTGATAGAAAATATTGACTTGACTCCCTAACGAATATAGCTGAAGGAGGAGAGGCAGAATGTGGAAAGCTTCTAATGATCATCAGTGCCATCTTAGCTGTGGAAGCAAAGGCGCTAGCCACCAACTGTTCACAAATGCTGTGACGCTGTTCAAATTTCTCTCATGTTTCTACTTGATCTCTCTCATCTGACATAGTCTACACCCTGTGCTCATGCTAAAGGAGCAAAATCATCAGCTAGCGCATCAGTTAAAGCTCCCCAAAGGCTTTCCATAGTTCATAAGGACACAATCCTGGATTCCTAGAGTGATGGGTGCCTAGCCCTGCGATTTTAGGACCTAACCATAATCAATCACTATAATGCTTTTATCACAAAGCTCGGTTAAACCCAGGGCCTTGACAACACGATGCAAGAGCTGGACCACTGAGTTGCATCCCTAGCCTCTGACACTTCCCCTTAACTTTCCATTCTTTCTTTTTTTTTAATGTTGACCTTATTAAGATGGGCTATGTATCTCAAAATGGGAAATTCACATTGAAAGTCCCCATAGCCATGGACCAATACTATGTTCTCTTCCTCACTGCCCCTGCAGAGACAGCAGATACTGCTCTGAAATGAAGCCCCCTACATCAGCTTTGAATAGTCCAGTGTCTGAATATCAACAGATTTACCCAGAATCAGGAAATTTTGTAAACCAAGAGTTCATTGGTAGATGGGAAAAAAACTCTCTCACAGAAAGCTTCATATTTATAATTTTTTTCTAAGAAAGACTTAAGACAAAGTAAAAAAAAAAATAAAAAGTTGACCTTGAACAAGTTATTAATGCTTGTCTTATCCTCTGACAATGCCTAAATGTAAAGGATTCTAATCTTGAAACAGATACTAAAAAACTCTCAATACCATGCTTACTCAAAATAGAAAAAAAGTTATATTTCACCCATATATCAGTAGTTTAGAATCTCACCTTTAAATAAAACACTAGCTGTATTGTTTGGAGTGATGAAATTCGGCTCTGTTCTGTATGCTGGGGTGGAGGATTACATTACTTTCAATTTTCACTTTTATGACCTAACAGGTGGGAAGGCATAGAACAGGGGATCTGGGTCATTCTGCAAAGTGTGTCTGTAAAAGGGAACTTTGATCCTGAAGCATCTGCGGGGTATTTTCACTGTGTTGACACAGGGTGTCCCTAGGGCTTGTGCTCAAGGAGGTTTTGATTAGTGGCTTCACATAAATCTGCTATTTCTATTTAAGGAACAGGTAAGTTTTTGTAATCTTCAGAAAAAAAGGGACTGCCTCCCATGTTGTGTCTTTCAAGTAGCCTGAGGCTTCCTGATAGTTTAACAGCTGGAGCCTGAAGACCTCTTGAAGGGAAATCTCTAGCCTGGCGCTTGCCCATGCTAATTCAAGCCACAGGTCTCTGTAGTTTGCTGAGAAGTAACTCCAGTCATCAGCATTCAGAAGCTGCCCTGTGATTCACCCACAGTTATACATGGGGTGCAGCTTGTTTTCTGCATTCTCCTAACACTCCCCATCTCATTTTTAGCCTTTCCTGTAAACACTTGGATTTCTCAGAGCAAAACTTTATGTTTGAATTCCAAGGTATTCATAAGTGCCAGTGTAAAGGTTCAGTGTCAGGTGCCACACTAAAATCTGTGTGGTGTTTTAATTAAATGCTTTAATTATAATTTTTAACTGAAACAATAATCATCAGAATCTGGAAAAAATAGAAAAAATAGTTTTCAGTCCCTCTGGCAATATTTCTTCCCTAAAATCTAAACACTGCTTTTAATCTTTAATGACGAAAATTTACAGATATTATTGCAAGCAAAGCATTCAGGTCTATTCCTCTCTGGTACTCAATAGTCACCTCCATGCCCACTGAAGCTGTTCTCACAATAGTACAAGAAGCCTTGCTGTTCTTATTCTAATTTTAAAGAAAGAGCCAAGGCAGAGAGGGAGACACTTCAACCAACACCATACAAGTGACCAATAGAAACAGGTCTGCCTTGAATCCCAGCACTAAGGAGGTAGAGGCAGGCAGATTGCTACAAGCCTGAAGCTAGCCTAGTTTTCATAGCGAGTTCTAGGATAGCCAGGGCTACATAAAGAGACCCTATCTCAAAAACATCCATACAAACAAAAATCAGGGCTTTGTACTTAGCAGTTTGAGTCAAAACCACCAGCATCTTCTCACCCCACAGAACTGCCCAAGATGCTATCACTGAGCAAGGCCACATTCCCATATGACTAATTTAAACAATAAATGCTGCAGAGAGCTAATTAGGTAAAGAATCTGATTCCAGAATTAGCTGCCAAACTCTTTTTTGTTATCAGAAGAGACACAATATTTTATACATTTCTCTCATCTAAGTTTGTATTCCAGTAGAATAGAAGGATCTATTCTATTCTATTCTAATAGAATATGGAAAATAGAAGAACCAGCGTAATGCTACACCTTCCGGGGTTATGACTTTTAAACCAATTATATTAAAGCTGCTCAACAGAAAGCTTTAAGGGTCAGCCTTGCCATTTTGTACGTCTCACTACATGCACAAAAATTTAGTAGGAAGTTGGCTCAAATTTCATTGCTGTTGTTGCTATAACTAACTAAAAGCTAGATAACTTATATAAAAGAAAGATTTATATAGCCTAGTTCTAGATGACACCAGGACCAAAGTCTGCAGGCCCTGTCTTTTGACCTTCTGACTGACAGAGACTCTCCAGTGTCTTAAGGTAGCACATGGCACCATATGGCAAGAAGGAATGTACAGGAGCCAAAGTAGCTTTCAAAACTCATGAATTCTTGCTAACTCTGATTAACCTGTTAATCATTAACCCGTGAATGATGGACAGGGGCAGGAGAGCAAACCCTGGTAACACAGTCATTCCTTACTGGTCCCATCTGCTCCCATCTATTACCTCACGAGATGATTAGACTTCAGCATGAGTTTTTTGTTTGTTTGTTTGTTGTTTTTTTTGTTTTGTTTTGTTTTGTTTTGTTTTATTTTTCGAGACAGGGTTTCTCTGGGTAGCCCTGGCTGTCCTGGAACTCACTCTGTAGCCCAGGCTGGCCTCGAACTCAGAAATCTGCCTGCTTCTGCCTCCCAAGAGCTGGGATTACAGGCGTGCGCCACCACGCCCGGCTCAGCATGAGTTTTAATGGGAACATTCAAACTGAAATAGCAGTATACTTGGTAATAGATTATCCTTTGACTCAAGGTTTAAGGCCTATTCTATGTAAAATCCTGCATTAAGAAACTTCACATGGAATACAGAGAAAATACTGATTCTTAAAGGTCTCTAGAATAGTTTCAAATAGTGATCATATATTAGGCACAGAGAAACTCTCCAAAATGTGCAAAACTTCATAATAAAGTCAACCGGACTCCTTGGTCATAGGGCATCGCCTCCAAGGGTATAAAAACAAATCCACTGTCAGGAAAGGTGAAAAATCCCATCCACATAACTCTACTATAAAAAATTACAAACAGAATTTTTCAGTAACTAAAAACTTATTGTGTGTTTGAACCTTTAATATAGAGCAAGAATTATAAGACTAATCTCCCCCAAAAGAGTAAAAATGTGCAAATTAAGCATTTTATCTAAACATAAAGCTAGAATTAAAATAAAAGAGAAACAGCTGGTAGGGACTGATAAAAGAAGGCAGAAATGTACAAATAATATATTGAGAGACAAATAAAATCAAATAATTACTGAAAGCAAGCCATAACTAGCAGAATATTCAGTGTTCTAATTAATAGTCACTAATAAAACATAAGCTCATTCGTTTGCATGTAATTCCTAATGAGTCACATAATTGAATTCTGGAGAAACCCACGTATATCTTCTTATGAAAAATACACATTTGTTTAGGAATAAGCAGACTTGAATAAATCCGTTCCTGGGAATGAGACAATAGGTCATACAATTTTCACAAAGTATCTTGTGTACTGTATTAAGTTCAAAGTAGATGTCGATAATTATGAAGCCTGAAATTCTAAGTGCTGAAGCTGACCAGTTAGTCTGGTTCAGTTTCATTGATGGAGGCAGAAAACAATGAGAACCCTGGGTCACAGACAAGAACTTTCCACTCCTGGACCAGAGGCAGTATGGTTTCCAGACTCACATTGAATCCCCACAGGTTCTAAGTCTTGGAAAGGGTCAGAGATATTGGAGAAAACAAGGTAAATATTGCTCACACACAAGGTAAATATTACTCACCAGGTGAGTTTCCACCACAACGGAGAAAACTAAAATGAGGCCATTCTAAACTGAAAAGTCTTTTCTAAGCAAATCTTGGCTTCAGATGAGAGCATTACTTTATTGTTCCAGGCAAAATCATATCTCTCTTCTGTCCCACTGGGAAATACTACTTCTGTCTTCCCAAGATACGTAATCTATGCAAACATCTCTGACAATTCTGTGAGACAAAAAGCATAGTGCTCAAAGGCCATGCTGAAACACAGGAGACCCAGGAGGAACTGCCTAGCAAAGAGCACACATAATACACAAAACATGGTAAGACTAAATGTAGAGTAAGAAATATGTGCACAGCAGCCACCTAGTTGCATTTAAGGTCCATTTAATAGTAGCAAATTCTTGCCTGGTACTGTAAACTTAGCTAGCTACCCCTGGCTGGTGAGGCCACAGAACCCAGACAGGAACCAACTAGTGCCACTTAACCTAAACCAATCTAATCTCTGATGACATTCTAAATGCAAAGTCTTATACTTCACAGATAAGTGTAGCTCTCATCTGTCACCAAAGCAGCTTCTTTGTGTATCTGACTGAGACCATTACAGCCACAACTGTTCAAAATGCAAAGAACAACTTACGATGGGGTGCCTGACCCTAACTGGTATATTTACAATACAACTTCTAAGTCTCAAGGAATATTGTAGAAAAGGAAGCATAAAGATTGTAAGAGCCAGAGCACCAGGACAACTGCTGCTGGGTCATCTTCTAAAAAATATAATGATAACCAAAAGTTACTTGGAGGGGAGATAGAGAGGAGAAAGTGGATCTGGGGGAAATTGGGGAGGGTGGAATGTTAATGTGACTAAAGTATGCTATATGAAATTCTCAAAAAAAATTAATAAAAATAGGTAACTACTCATATAAAGAACACAGACAATTCTCATAATTTGGAAATAACTTAAACCTGGAAATATTGATGCTCATAAATTATCAGGTGTGTTTTTTATGTGTGTATAGTGCTTAACTTTGACAATCAAATCAACCCAAAATTTGGCAACTGAAGCAAAAGAAACCCACTGCCTTCTTCCCCAAGTTTGTAGCTCTGCAGGCTTCTTCACAGGGTTGGTTATACAAAGTCCTGAATGTGCTGAGGTTGTAATATGGGTTCAGTCCTATGTCACCCAGTTGGTGGGTGATAAGAGGGAAGATCACTCAATTTCCTTCCAGGTACCCATTAATATTTTAAGACATAAAATGAGATTCCTTCTATGATGGACCACCTTTAAAATTCTAAGAGGGAGCAAGTCTTGATATAATGTTACCTTAACCACATTCCATTTTCTATAGGGTATCATCAAGTTAGCCCATAGTTGAGCAATGGAAAACAGTTTTTCACTTTTAATGAAAAAGCTACAAAGACTTTATCACCATATTTATAATCTACTACAACAGCATCCATAGACACTTGGGATTTATTAATTAACGTGAAATGTGTAAAAGCAATGTATTCAAAATGTAAATAATTCCAAGCTCTTATGAACAGAGGGTCATAGTTTAAAAACTCCTGCGGAAAAGTATTAATGTCACAAAATATAACCCATAAAGAAAAGATCCCATAAGAAAATGTTCCGACCCTTCTGATTAAACAACGTTACAGCATCATACTACTAGAGATGTTCTCAGTCTTAACCAGTAGAAACTCCTTAGGGGATGACACTTACAATTGGTAGTGTTCTATTTAACACTCTTAGAGGAAGCTAATGCAATGAACACCATAAATGTTAGAGTTCAGCCATCAGGGGTTTTATTTTACTTTTAATTTACATGCAAAGTAATGTGTTTCAATGTGCCGTTTTCATACTTACTATCTCTTTATTCTTCCCCCCACTGTTCTCCTCAGTATTTCCATACTCCTCTTATAGATCTCTTATAGATCCACCCCAAAATAATGCTTTCTTGGCACATTTATTCCATTACTCTTTATATTTATAATTTCTTCCCCTCTCCCTTAAGATGTCTTTCTTTTCCTGTATAGCCCCATCTTTGCTTTTATATGTATATATGTGTGTATATACAAATTAAATCTAAAGTTTGCATATGAGAAAAACATATAAAATTTTATTCTCAATTTGCCTTATTTTTTAACACGATTCCAAATTTTTTCCACTTTCTTTCAAATGTCACTTTTTCATATTTCTTCATGGTTAAATAAAACTCCATCATATATATTATATATGGTTTATTACATATTGCATGTGATATATATATATATACACACACACGTGTGTGTGTGTGTGTGTGTGTGTGTGTGTATGTGTGTGTGTGTGTGTGTGTGTGTATGTGTGCAATATACAAGCTGGTTCCATTTCTTAGTCATTGTGAATAAACATGAGGTGTGTGAAATCTGTGTGGTAAGTTGCGCATACCTGAGTGGTACTGCTGGTTTCTATAGATTTATGAGGAACTACTACACTGGTTTCCATAGTGCTGTACCAGCTTACATCTATAGCCTTTTGTTTTGTCCATCATAGCCATTCTGACTGGACTGAGTAGGAATCTCAAAGCTCTTTTAATTTGCATTCCCCTGATGGCTGGGAATGTGAAGCACTCTTCTGAATATAGACCAGTAGTATATATTTCTTTTGAGACCTGTACATTCAGTTCATTTACAAGTTTTCAACTGGAAACTTTGATGCTTGAGTGTTTAATTTTTGTACCTCTTTACACATCAGATCTGGTTGTTTCTTTTGCTGTGCAAACTTTTTAATTTTATTGAATCCCAGTCACTAGCTCTACTTGCCAAGTTATTTCCTGTGCTGTTGGGGGTGATCTAAAAGTCCTTGCCTGTGGCTTGAAGTGTTTTCCATAGTTTTTTTTCCTAGCAGTTTCAAGGTTTCAGGTCTTATATTCATTCCAGTCTTTGATCCATTTTGAATCAATCTTTGTGTACAGTGATAGACATGGATTGAGTTTCATTCTTCGACTTGAGAATACCCAGTTTTTACAGTACCCTTTGCTGAAGCTTTTTTCCAAAGTATGTTTTTGATACCTGTGTTGAAAATCAAGTGGCCACACTTCTATAGGTTTATTTCTCTGAGTTCTATTCTATTCCTTTGATCCACATGTCTGTTTTGTGTTCCAGCCCCATGCTGATTTTCTTTATTTTTTTAAAGCAAGCTTAGTAGCAAAGAATGAGATTATGTATTGTAATGTTTCTATTGTAGTTTATTCTTAGAGTTTTTTAGGCTCTTACGAGTCTTTTGTGCATCCATAGAGACTTTGTTTTGAATCCTAGTCTTGCCACAAATGAACTATTGACTTGACACAGATCCTGTTCTATGAATTTTAAGAAGCAAGCATACAAGTTTAATCATGAGGACTAAGTACCAAGATGTGTATAAATACAGCCATCTATAACCTTAGACAGAGCTTTAAAAATGAGGAAAAAATAGCATTTTCTTCACTTAAGTTAAAATTGGTCCATTCGGAGGGCTAGAGAGATGACTCGGCATTTAGGAGCACTGGCTGCTCTTCCAGAGGTCCTGAGTTCAATTCCCAGCAACCACATGGTAGCCCACATCATCTGTAATGGGATCCAATGTCCTCTTCTGTTGTGTTTGAAGAGAGTGACAGTGTACTCACATATATAAAATAAATAAATAAGTCTTTAAAAGGAAATTAGTCCATTCATTTATGTGTCCCTACCTCTGACAACTCTTGATATATAGAAATGTATTAGTTTTCTTTGTGTTAAGACATAGATATTTGGCAACTAAAAAAGGGTGTTGTTAAAGTTTTACCTTCCTGTGTGTATTACACATATGATTTTTTTCTACAAATGATAAATGTATTACTCTGTGATGGGCACATGTATAGAATTTCTTAAGACTTATAGGAGAGGTTGGCTAACAGTTTCTAAAGGTGATAAGTTACTTGTGCTTTCCTCCATGCTGTAAACCATCCCATGTACTCTAGAATGTACCTCATTTCAAATAGCATGCACAAAAAAAATATCTAGAAAATGTACTTTCTATAGATCACTGATTTTAGGTGAAAAGAATCTATTTATATTATAAAATAAGAGCTAAATAGAGTTGCCCTATAGTAAAGTAACAATTCTCCCAACTAGACACTATAAACTGACAAATAGAAATCCCAGTCTCCAGAATGTTTCCTCATTTGAAGCTCTTGACCAATGAGGTCCTACAAACTCCCAAATTGTAAAGGTTATTGCCAATGCTGTTTGTTTCCCTTCAGAAGTTGATGGCATTGCCGAGGAATCACAGAATATTGGGAAATTAATGTAGTACACCTGGAAGCTTCATCCCTCCTAGCTAGCTTTCATAAAGCTGGAAGGTATCAGGCACACTGCCAGTAGAGAAATAGAATCATCAATCATACCCAGCTGTGAGCCCTGCAAGCAGAACATACACACTTGTGCTGTGCAACAGTGGCCTAGACATCATCATAATAACCAACAAATTTCTAATCGAATTGAAAGCCTACTCCAAATGATGAAATCTATACCTGGCATCATTATCAGGATATCATTGAACCTATGGCTGGGCAGGGCACAATCCCTAGGGTAAAATTATGACTACTATGTGGCTAAATGAGCATATAGAATGACTCCTAGTGACTTATTGTTGTATCACCACAATAGTGTATAGATCACTACAGCTTTCAACTCACATCTGAGAAGCTTCTTTACAGTAGGTAGTAATTAATGTAAAGACCCACCACTGGCCAATGTGCAGAGCGTAACAGACTATAGAATGTTCAGCCCTAATGGGACATGTATACTGGAGCCCCTCTTCCTAAGACTTAAAGATCTTGAAAGAGGGAACAAAAAGAGTATGGAGTACAAAATGTAGTAGATGCCTACAAGGAGACAGTGTCTTGTGGACAGTGGTTTCAATAGTATGAATCGACCTGGATCAGTAGGTCATTCTTCAGTGATGGGGCCCTACGAGGAAGGTTGCCAGGAGAAGAGATGAATAAGATATAAAAGGTTGCATTCAGGGGTCTTGCAAAAGCTATGGCTTATGCCAAGCAAACTTACTAAGGAGTAGAGCATTTTTCAACTAAAAATAAATTCTTCTCTCATACAATATATCCCAATCATAGTCCACCCGCCTCCACTCCTCCCAGCTCCCCACCCCCTGTCCCAGATCCATATCCCCTCCATTTTCCTTCATAAAAGAGCAGGCCTCTGACAGGCAACAACCAAACATGACAAAACAAGATACAGTAAGGCAAGGCAAAAATCTTCATATAGCCACTTAGTTAAACCTTCATTTAGCCACTTGGACAAGAATCCGAAGTACAGACAAAAATGTCAGAGACACACCCACGTCTCACAAAAACACCAAGCTAACAGACAGAACATATATGCAGAGGACCCAGTAAAGACCATTTCAGACTCAGTGCTTGCTGAGTCTGTCTAAGTGAGCCCATCTGAATGCTGCTGGGTTGATTCAGTGGGCCATGTTCTGGTGTCCACCAGGCCCCTTGAATCCTATAGTCTTCCTTCTCTTCTCTACAAGGTTCCCCATCTCTGAGGAGAGGTGTCCACTAGAGACCTCTAATTCTCATTCTCTCTCTCTCTCTCTCTCTCTCTCTCTCTCTCTCTCTCGGCTGTGGCTCTCTGCACCCACTCCCATCTTATCTGCTTCTGGAGGAAGCCTCTCTGATGAGGACTAGACAAGACACCAATCCATGAGTACATTAGGAACTATTTCATTGTTTGGTTTGGTTTGGCCAGTTGTGTTTGGTTCTACCCTAGGTCTCTGAGCTATCCAGTCTTTGTTTCCTGTCTACCCAGGTGGTGTTCAGCATGGGTCTCAAGTTAAACCAGATATCGATTGGCTACACACACATACACACACAGAGTTCTGTAATACTATTGCCCAAGCACATCTTGCAGGCAGGACAAATTGTAGGCCAAAGGGCAGCAACTGATATATAGTTACTTAGGGGGTAAATGCTGTGACACAGTCTGCAGAAAGCTAATCAAGCAACAGTGGAAAATGGGAACACAATATTCAAGAACATCAGAGACTAAGTACACACAAGTCTTGGGAATGATAACTCCAGTCTGGGTGGAGGGGGTCAAACTCCCAGGAACAAAACCTTAGCTCCTTCTAGACACTACAGGCCCAAGCCCCAGGCTGGACCTTGCCAAGTTTGCCCTTGGGTAAGGTCACAGAACCAGGTTCCCATAGTCTTTTCATTGAGACCTCTGAGAGAGGGTTGGATCAGCTTGGTATGCAACAATACAGAATACCTTCCAAGCACAACCCAGACCTAATCCCAGAACATAAATGGAATTTCAGGCAAGAAATCACACTTCAGGCCTTAGAGCCAACTTTGACAATTGTTAGCTGCTGGGAGATAGAGATACAGTTTTCGCTAAGAGTGTAACCCCTGTTACACTCTGACAATGCTTCAGAGAAAAATGTTACATCCAAGAATATATGAGCAGCACACATTTACCTCGATGGTAGTTTTTTGTTATTGTCGTTCTGGTTGTTTGGGTGGTTGGTTTTTTTAAGTGTCGAAGTTAGGAGGATGGATCTGGGAAGAGTTTCAGTGGGATTTGAGTACGATCAAAGCACATATGAAAATCTCATCAAACTAACAAAAGTTTTTAATTAAAAATGTTTTCAAGAACTATAAAGGGCTGGGGAGGCGGCTTAGCCTATAAAGTACCTGCTGCACCAGAATGAAGACATGAACTCAGATCCTAAGCACCATGTGAAGTCTGGGCATCTGCATAGTGTCTGTCTGTGAGTCTCATACTAGAGAGGAGAGGGACAGGTGGGTCCACAGAACTTACTGAGTGACCAGTTTGGCTAATCAATGACCTTGAGATCCTATCTTAAAAGTTCAGGTAGGGAGTGATACTGAAAGAATCCTATCATCAACCTCTAGACTCCATAAGCATATATATATATATATTCTAACACATGTGCATACAGACACAAACACACACATACACCATATACCACACACACATACACACACATAAACACACACATACACCACACACACATACACACATAAACACACATACATACCACACAAAAAAATACAAAGACACAAACACCCCCAAACACATATACCACACACAAAGAAATACAAACATGCACACATACACGCATGCACACACATGCCATACACAAAGAAATACAAACATATACACAAACACACATACCCCCACACACAAACACACACAAAAATAAACACATATACCCCACACAAACAAACAAACACACACACACACACACACACACACACACACACACACACACAAAAGAGAAGTATCAGGATTAAATTTTAGCTAATTTTTAAATTTTCTCTTTATTTTCTGCATATAGATGAATAACAAGTTATATTTCTGTCATTCTTGTTTAAATATATTCTGGAAATAAACCTGGCAGTTTTCTCCAAAGTCTCTTCATTTCCTTCTCCATAGAAATCCTTCCACTCACACATCTGAAAACAAATCAAGCGAGAAAGGTCACTGAGCAGCACGTACTGCGCTTTTTAGAACACAACACATAATTTTCATTAAAAATTTATGATTTCAGCACCAAGCAAACACAATGTGTTTGATGATAAAGTGTTGGTATTTTGTTATAATTTATAATTTGATGGTATCTCTGTGATTATCTTTAATTAAAAATGCTGACTATGTCAATATGTAAAGGTTAGACAGGTTGAAGGTCAGTTCACCAAAGGTCCTGGCTGTCTTGGGAGGACAACATCAGCAGAATTTAAATACTAGTCCTACCTGTGGTATGACCAAAGAGATAGATGTAAGTCCAGACAGGCGAATATAGTCTGTGGAAATGCTCTATCCTACCTCATTGTAATATTTCAGACCTTTTAAGAAAAGATATATAATTAACAGAGGGGATCAAATACAGCCCACAAGCAAGCTTTGAGTTCCTGATTACTTGAAATAATAATAAATAGAATGTTGTGGACTAAACAAGGTAATAATTCAGTATGTGCCTTTGATTCCCAGAATTAAGAATACAGTAAATGATGTCAGAATGTCACAATAGACATTATCAAATAAATTTCTTGAAACTCCTGTAAAAATCTGATGAAGAAAAACTGAATGCTGTAAATATCAATAATTTGACTAACTAGGTTTCTGCCAGATTTCTGAATGTGTATATTAATCAACTCTATAGCCAATGAGTTAATTAGGTGTCATTCTAGAACTATAATCCCACTGGGTCACCTTCTAACTTCTCAGCCCCAAGTCTTCTCAAACTTCAACCTGCCCACTGCTCGATCGAAGAGAAATTAATTAATCATGCTAGGAAAAAAATGGCCCCATCACAGCTAAGGGTTCATAGAAGCATCCCTAAAATATTGTTACAAAGCTACGTGGAATACTGTCACTTGAATTTTTCACAATCATTTTCTACAGATGGTTGTGTCTAAGATCATACAATCTGCATTTGGAACAAAAGCTTTCTTGATCCCACTGAGGGACTGACTACAAGTTATATCCTTGACAGGCAGATAGATAGGGCTACAGGTAAACAATAAAGATGAAAAACTTCTGTTTTTATCCTCTTCCTTATCAGTCTGGAGGATATTTTCTTCGCACCAGTAAGACATGCCCCTGCTAGTGGAAGTCTCCAAAAAGTTCAAGACCAGACCAGGACACATTTAACCAAAGTGTATGCCCTTCAACTCTCCTTTCTTTGTCTAAGCTAACCAATCCTAAATTAGGAGAAGGGATCCCATTCCAGCCCACCAAAAAGCCTTAAAACTCCAGCCTTTCTGGGTCACCTTATTTGTGGGGAGCCGATGGCCGGCCCAAAACATCCTGCCGGCCCAAAACATCCTGCCTGCCCAAAACATCCTGCTGGCTTGAAGTAAACAAGTCAGTGCCAGGTGCTGGGTAGTTTACCATCCCTTGGTCTCCACCTCTCCCGAGCTGCAGCCAATCAGGGGATGACACGTCCGAGGCAGGGGTTGCAGCCTATATAAGGGATGGGCTTCTGGGTATCTGGGTCTCCGCTCTGTAGGCTTATGCTCTCCCTCTCAGGAGCATTAAAGCTTTACTGCAGAAGGATCTTGAGTGTGCCGCGTGGTTCTTGCTGGCGAGACGGTAGCGCGGGACATCTGGTGCCGAAACCCGGGAATACGTGACTTCATCATCGTCAGCACCATCGGAGACCCCTTGGCTACAAGGAAGATTCAGAACTGCAGGCAGATACGTTCGGAGAGGTATGTTCTTCTTTGGCTTCGACTTGGGATTGTCGCCACCCTGGGAAGGTAGTATTGAAGCTTTTGTGACCATTCTTGGAGTCCTTTTAATCTTTCTCTTTGCCATGTATGAATGCTCCAGGTCTTTGACTCTTACCTCACAGAACAAATTAGGTAGAGATCTTGACCGCAAAATGGTGGAAAGAGACTTGAGGCAGGGGACAAAAGCAATTGGGAAACTTGTTAAAAACTGTCTAGAAGATAAAGCTTGTAGGGCTGCCGTGGTGGAAGGTCGGAACACCCTTGAAGAAGTCCAGGATAGCATATCAGAAACCGAGCGTAGTGAGAGGTTGGGCGCGCGCAAGAAAAAACCAGTCCCAAAAAAGGAAAAAGGACCTCCCGGAGAGTCTAGAGACAAGGGAGTGAATGTGTCAGATCTTAAGGAACCTTCTCCTATTGTTAAGCCAAGAGGAGGAGCTAGCTTGTATACAGTACATGATCTTGAGGCTTTAAACTTTGATAACTCTGATAGCTCTAATAGCTCAGAGGATGAGGTCTTGGACCCCGATGAAGAGGCTGAGTTAGAGGAGGAAGCTGCCAGATATGAGGAGGAAAGATACCATCCAGATGATCGAAGGCAGAATAGTAAAGAACCTCGAAAACGGCAGCCCCTAACAGCCCTTTCACAGGTTGTTCCTTCGGTGCCCTCTCCCTATGAGACACGCCCAAAGTCTTGCTCCTTTTTGTCTGAAAAGGTAAAAAGAAAGCTGCACCTTGCTTACCCAGTCTTTGAAGGTACAGAAGGAGATCAAGTAGTACCTATATCCCCCATCCAAAATCAAAGAAGACAGGGCCTGGGTTTTTCCTAGGTGCCACTGGGGCAGCACGACCCATACCATGGAAGACAGGGGACCCGGTATGGGTTCCCCAGTGGCCGTTAACCTCTAAAAAACTAAAAGCTGTGACTAATCTTGTTGCAGAACAATTGGCTTTTTGTGCACAAATGCAAGTCACACATATTACGGGCTTGCCATATAACCCTCAAGGACAAGGTATCATTGAGCGCGCACACCGTACGCTCAAATCATATTTAATTAAACAAAAAGGGGGAATAATAAAAGATTTGCCCCCCGTGCCATGGGTTGCCATAGCAGTGGCACTCTTTACTATAAATTTTCTAAATTCAGATAAGCATGATCAGACCGCAGCAGAGCGACATTACTCAGACCCGCATCGACCTAAAGAATTGGTAAAATGGAAGGATGTGTTGACTAATGAATGGAAAGGCCCGGATCCTATTCTAATAAGATCCAGGGGAGCCGTTTGTGTCTTCCCACAGAATGAAGAAAACCCCTTCTGGGTCCCTGAGAGGCTTACTAGAACAATTTTGGAGCAGAAGGACACCGCAGATCGCCCAGTCACTCACACTCCGAGAGTTGAGAGCAGCCATTATTCAGGTCAACTCTACAAGCCTTGACCTGTCCTTGACGGAGGGACTATCATCATGGATCGCTTCAGCTGTCTCCTATTTTAAGGAATGGGTGGGGGTGGGATTGTTTGGCGCAGCCCTTTGCTATGGACTGGTGTTACTTCTCTGGCTGGTCTGTAGGCTCAGGGCTCAAACCAAGAGAGACACGGTGGTTATTGCCCAAGCGCTTGTGGCTCTGGAACAAGGAGCTCCCACTGACATTTGACCAACAATGCTCAAGCAGTAGGCCGCCGGCTGGACAGCTCTTGCACACCCGGAGCTTAGACTCATTGCACAGGGTAGAGTGTCCAGCTTGAGCAGCCCATGGGGGATGCCGAGCAAAGCATTGCACAGAGAGACACCTGACATAAGGGTCTCTCTGGGAGGCATGTTGTCCTGCATAAGGGTTGCCTGCCCTAGTTTCCCTTTCCCAGAAAAACGGCAGAGTGACAGGTCGAGGGCGCTTCGGGTCAAACCAACAGCCTAGTGGCGACTCTCGTACGAAGTCTTAATTTTGTTGCTTGGGAGTTCGACCTCTGTCTCCACCCCTTAAAGATTGGGTGACCTACTTGCTATAAGAGCAAAAGGGCCTCATTATTAGATTGTCTTGAACCCTGAAGGTCCAGACAAGAGCCTGAAGGTTGATCGACAATCTGAGGTCTTTATTTTAAATAATAAAAAAGGGGGAGATGTGGGGAGCCGATGGCCGGCCCAAAACATCCTGCCGGCCCAAAACATCCTGCCGGCCCAAAACATCCTGTCGGCCCAAAACATCCTGCCGGCCCAAAACATCCTGCTGGCTTGAAGTAAACAAGTCAGTGCCAGGTGCTGGGTAGTTTACCATCCCTTGGTCTCCACCTCTCCCGAGCTGCAGCCAATCAGGGGATGACACGTCCGAGGCAGGGGTTGCAGCCTATATAAGGGATGGGCTTCTGGGTATCTGGGTCTCCGCTCTGTAGGCTTATGCTCTCCCTCTCAGGAGCATTAAAGCTTTACTGCAGAAGGATCTTGAGTGTGCCGCGTGGTTCTTGCTGGCGAGACGGTAGCGCGGGACACTTATTGATTGGCAGAGGATCTTTCTCTCTGTGAACTTACTAGGTAAGTTTCTTCACCCCTAATAAAGCCCCTCCTCACCAGCTATCTACTGTGTCTAATTCTTCCTGGTGCTATTTCTTATACTCCAGATTTTTTCCCCTGCCTTTTAATTCTTTAACTGGTACAGAAAATGAGCTTGATCCAGACTCTGAGATAACACTAGCTCAAATTTTTCTTCAAGCCATAGTATCCTTCCTTCCACCTTTGTATATAGACAATGTAAGTTCAGGGTCCTCTGAAACCATTTCTACCCTCACTTCTATCCGGCATGCCTTTATCCCAGGAGTCTTAAAAAGGAAATCAAAGTGTATGGAACAAAACAGTCTGGATACATGCCACTGCTTGAAAAAACACCTTTAATAACAAATAAAACCCGACACTTTTGAAAATGCTTTAAAAAGCTCTCAAGCCACCAAATAGTCATAGTACTTTCTCTAATTTTGCTCTATCATATTATCCCCTACTGAGATCATTTTTATCACTTTACTATGTGTAAACCATATGCAAGACTGGGTACTCCAAGATAATGTAGTTTGTTGCTGTCCAGCAGCCATGGATGAACTGGATTACCTGAAAGGGGGTTTGGAAATGAAACAGGATGGGAGGGCAAGAGAAAGATGAAGCCAAGACAAAAGTTTCTGATCAAGGCTCAAAGCTTAATATTCAGTACTGTACTTACATAGGGAGAGCCCACAGACACCATCTGTTGTTTCAGCTAGATTATGTTGCTTTGTTTCAGCTGGATTATGGTTGCAAAGCAAGATCAGCCGGCAGTCTTCTCCTGGAGGAAATTTCAGGTGCAGCAAGGCGGAAGACTCCACCTAGGTCATGAAGGTCCAACCCTGGCAAACACTTAAGGTGTATTTAGCCTGCTCAAGGCTGGGAAAAGGGCACAGTAATTATGAAGCTAGTCCATTTAAAATAGGTAGTATCACTAATGGGATGCATACATATAGTTAAATACATTTCAAAGAAGAATGTAGGTTCCTAACCCTACTGTGCACTCTTTGAGGAACATAGCAAGGGTGCAGAAGAAGTAGGTCTAAGCCCTCCAGGACACTGTGCAGTCCAGCTGAGGATGGAAAATGACTTTCAAGAACATGCAATGGAAAAGAAATTGAGGAAGGACACAAGCTACACGGCCATTGCTTTCTTCCTCCCAGTCCAGCCCAAGCCTGCTCTAGGTCCTCCACGTTGTTTGTGGAGTGCATTTCTGAAGCTAGAGTGCATCATTCTCTCGTACTCTACATTGAGTACACTTCAGTTTCCTTGAAACTCACTAAGTGAAGAGAAATCATTCCCCAACTCCATCAAAAGCAGGAAGTTAGTGGCCTTGACAGCAACTTCAAAGGCCAATTTCATTCTCTCTCACACCCTCCATCCATGTAAACTGAAGTACTGTTATCTGAAAGACTTTCCCTGAGAAGTCTCTCTCTCTCTCTCTCTCTCTCTCTCTCTCTCTCTCTCACACACACACACACACACACACACACACACACATTTGTCACAGAAGATAGGGAATGCAGAACAGACCACAATGATTGCAGGAAAACTCAGCTTGGTCAAATAATAAGTTTTGATTGGCGTTATCAACACAAATGCAGAGAGCAGATGAGATCCACCGTGAATGTGTATTGTTGACATGATTGAGCATAGCCAGGATCCCAGGGCCTCAGACTCATGGGAACGGCAAGAACTTCCACAGATTGAATTACATGCACTGGTAAATAATTGATCATTAAATAAAACAGCACTTGCAAAAACCACTTCCTCCTCCAAAGTGATTTACCTGGATAATCATGGCCACTTAAGACTGCTCCTCTCCACACAGAGACCCACTACTAAGATTAGCTAAACCACCTCCTCTCTCATATAATAAACATGCTGGTGGCCACTCTAAGATCAAGGCCAACCCGATCTTAACTTTATGTAAGTTTTGTCTTTCTTAGTCCCCATCCTGCCTCATTCCTGGTCAAGTTTCCAGGACCCAACTGGACAGGCCACTCCGGGGATGACACTGAGCCACCAACCAGGCAACATACACAAGCTACTCGGAGGCCCCCAGCACATACATAGCAGAGGACTGCCTCGTCCTGCCTCAGTGGGAGAAGATGTGCCTGATCCTTGAGAGACTTGAGGCCCCAGGGAGGGGGGTTCTGGAGAAGGGAGCACCCTCTCGGAGACAGGGGGAAGGAGAGATGGGACGATGAACTGTGGGAGGGAGGACAGAGGTGAGGGTCAGGGAAATGGCTGGATTTTTTAAAAAGCAGTTGGATCGCTGAAAAACCCACCCTCGACATGAGCTATTACTCCCAAAAACTGTCTTGCAGGTAGATTGGAAATCTGCAGTCTCTCTGCAACTCAATGTGGGGGCAGGGCATTAGGAAATCCCAACTTTTTTCCTTTTCCAAATGTATCAGCATGTGTGTTTCTCCTGGGGCTCATAAATCTCCTTCCCTTCCTGGAGAGAGATTTAGTTGGAAGCAAGCTGCCGTGTAAGTACACTGCAGATCTCGGAGTTCAGTGAATGCGACTTAGAAGCCCTGACACTCGGGGATAAAGTTCGTTCGTCCAGGATAGCCCGTTCCGAACTAATAGGAAAGAGAGCCATAGAGTAAAAAGATCAAAGGATAAATGACCCTTAAGATGACCTTTCAAAGAAAAGCACAGAGGAAATGGGCTCTCGAGAACCCACACACATTCCTCTGTGACCTTACTTTGTTTCTAAGAGCCTAATATGAAGTCGCCATCATGTATTGGCTGTTTAAAACTGCTTGCTTTCCTCAGAAAATTAACAAACATAGCCAGGCCGTTGACCCCTTTCTACAACATTCACACAAGCCCTAGTTTTACTTTGCTAGTCACTTACTGCCACTGACTTCTCCTAACATCTTCATTATTGTTGAGAATAAGACTTGGACCTGACTTCTCCCCATCCCTGAATACTGACATTAATCTAAAGAACTGCAATGGTCATGTCAGTAGAACTACATCAATCTGACGGCTTGTGTATCCAGTCACCTTCGTTTCCTCCCTGCAGCCTCCACACACAAACACATCTCAACCCTGATCTCATGTGAGCTGTGCATGCCAGGACCTGCCGCTTGACGTATCCAATGGCACTTTTCAGTTCCTGGGTCACTGACCTGGCATTTATTTAGCATTTATTTGCCATCACTACCACCCCTAATTACAGGGACGATTCTAGTCCCAGGGACTCCCTCTCTCTAATCTGGACACTTTTTCAGAGCTGTTCTACAGTCTCCACTTCTGGGATCCACTGATGCTTCTTAGGCTTCTGTCTGCCACGGAATGTGAGTAGGGAAGGGAAAGGAGTAACCTGCTTTATTTCATTCAGTCATGATTTCCTTAACAATGGTTCCCAGATTTGTAACCCAAATCCATATGATGACTTCACACTTCTGCTCTGGGTACTGAGGTATCTCAAGTTCTATTTCTCAGTACAAATACGTAACCTAACATTTTGCATTATTAGGTCTAAGGGAAAAATTACTTCTCTGTTCTCTCTCTTAATTAACATATATGATATAAAGGCTTCTAATAAATAACTTTAATATATCAAGCACTCTGAAAACCTAAAAGAATGAGTGTGATTTTAAATACATGAATTGTTAATAATAATAATAATAATAATAATAATAATAATAATAGTAATAGTAATAATAAATGTTTTGTAGTTTGGAATTTGTCTTGTGAAACGCGCAACAAGATCCATTCCATAGACTAAATATGGTACCTAAGATTCATCACCTTCATATTTAGTTTTTATGACTATTTACCCCTACATGAGCAAGAAAATAGGCACACGGGGCCTCTGCCACTTAAAATTGCTGGGTAGGTTGATATGCCTGTATCCTGTAACTGGACAACTCCTGACATCATTTTTCAATGCTGCTTTAGTCCAGTGCACGCTGCACTGCCATCTGCTGATGCTTTCTACATTATGACTAATTGCACCAGTGCACACCCTACAATGTCATTTGTCCTCTGATGCAGAGTTTCTACTACAAGGTCTCCAGGAAGTCTGTGTGCCACAACTCCAGAGAATTTCTGCAGACTGTTTAACCATCCATCAGTCACCGCAAAGTGCACATTGCAGAGAATGTATTGGTTTTACATGAAGACTCTTGGGATTTAAAAAAAAAAAAAGTCAGGTTTAATTTGGCAACTGGAAACAATGAAGTGTGTGGTTGCCCTGAGACGTGATCTGACAGCTCAGCTCCATCTGTCAACCTGTAGGGAGCCCCCTAATGACTTCTGCAAGCCAGCTTCCACCGCTGGCAGAGAGCCAAGTGATGCATTCTTTTTTTTTTTCCTTTTTTTTTTTTGTAAGAATTTGCTCAATGAAAAGTAATGACTTTAAAGAACACCTCAGACCATTGCTTCCTTTCATATAGCAACTGCATTTTTTTCTGTATGTAACTTACATAATCCATTTGCCGCAAAATTCCAGAACCTTCCTTGAGTAATACACATTCAAATACCACCTATAGCTTACTCAATAAAATTAAATAAATGATGCGGATAAGTTATAGAGTCTAGCTATGTGTTAAGGTGACTGGGACTCTCAACTCTCCTCTAAAATATCTTCAGAGAGGAGTATTGATCATGATCCGGTACCTGACTGATGTCAGGGTGTCCCTGACTTAGGTCTGCTGTCACACAGCATTGTGTTTTGCTGCTCCTAGGAAAAGCACCTTGTCAAAGGCATTTTGCAAAGTCCAGGAGTATCTCACTGCAAAACTGTAAGTATTACATGACATTCCATGCCTGAATAATGGAACATAATTCACAATATATTTCTTGCTCATTTTTAAGTCAGGTTTTATAGTACAGAGAAGGGAAAGTTTGCTTACGTTTTAGATAGTTTGATTTAAAAAAATATCACAGACAAGATTCTCAAAGTGATGGTAAACATCACCAGCACCAGGGTAGATGACACCACGGTAGGTGATAACAGGGTAGGTGACACCAGGGTAGGCGATACCAGGGTAGGTGACACCAGGGTAGGTGACACCAGGGTAGGTGATACCAAGGTAGGTGATTCCAAGGTAGGTGACAGCAGGGTAGGTGACACCAGGGTAGGTGACACCAGAGTATGGTGACACCAGGGTATGGTGACATTGACCAGGCCTAATGTTCTGCTTAACAGAAAAAATACACAGCAAAGTTCAAACAAGTTGATTGAACGTTATGTTCTCTCCCAAAATCATTAAGTTTGCTTTAAACATCATGCTCTTTCTCTTTACTTCATTGGAGTCGCAAGCAGAATTGGCATCTTACCATTGGACACCTACTTCTCAAGGAGTTCAAAGAATGTGTACAAGCATAGGAACCATTTGCCTTTGTTTCAAAAACTGGAGAAATGGGGATTAAAAGAGAAATTGGCACAGAACTCCCAAATACTTAGAATAAGCCTGAGAGTTACATTCTTGAAGGCTTTTTTTTTCAATTTAAGTAAAAATAATGAAACCAGCATTTCCAAGGAAAATTGAGGCATTAGCAAAAGCAGCAAGGTCTTTGAGGAAATGAATCAGAAGGACTTGATAGCTTTTCGATGAAGCTCAGTATGGATGAATAAGAACAAAGACATCTCATATGTTGATATTATATGTAAAAATAATTATGATTGTCATGCATATACCTAAGCATATAAACAATGGACAACAATGATCTAATGATTAATTATAAGATCTGTCACGGACAGATTCCATCAAAGTAACTTACCACATTCCCAGATCAAAAGAAAAAAATTATATATGATTAGTATGTTTTGGAAGTGGCACTACAGAGGCAGAGGAAACTGCTACCATCTTATTTATAGCAGATAAAATTGCTAAAAATAGGTGATATTTACCTTGATGTAGCCAGTTGCTGCTGGACACTAATTTATCTTCTCCCATGAAAACAGTGTGTGTCGGTCTGGTTTCTCTTTTTCTCTACTGCTACCTTTATACATGTTTGTTTACTTAAAAAAGATACTTTAGACTTAAGATCTCCATGTTCTAAAAGGTCTCCTCCTGGACACTAGATTAACCTCCGAGGCAATGGTATCTGCCCTCTCAAACTTTTCTTCTCCCTAAGCCCCAACTCTAGTCAAGCTCTATATATCAAGACTGATAGTTCCTCCTAATATTTTGTGTCCAAGCTTAGGTATCAAGAATTGAGGTAAAGGGGGAAATTACTTATAATGATAAAATAAGTTAATAAAAAATATTTTATCAAGTAGACTATTCACTGCAATGTTCTTCTAGGGCAGTGATTCTCAATTGTCGTAATCCTGCATCACTTTAATACAGCTCATGTTGTAGTAACCCCCAACCATATACTGATTTCATTGCTACTTCATAACTGTAATTTCTATACCTTTCTATACATGTTGAGCTGCTTGCAGGCCGTGCAGTGTACTCCCCATCCCCAGTATATGTGAGCTGTTGCCCATACTGGGTTGGGCTTTGGTGATACAGCTGTCTTTGAGTCATGTTTACTGGTAGTGACTCTTCATCCATACTCCTGAAGGTGACCCCAGTAAAACTCTGACTAGATCTAACTTGAAATATCCCATTTATTTTAACCTACATTCTGCCACATGGCTATTACCTGTGCTTGGGTATCACGTGTTCATCTCATATCTTCCCCAGGTGGATCCCCCACCTGGATCTACCCCAGCGTTCCTTCTCCTCCTGAATATCCCACCTCCCATTTCCTGCCTAGGCCATAGGTCATAGACTTTTTAATTGACAAGTGTTACATTCATACAATACACAAGATATTCTCCCCACAGGTGCTATTTGCCATGACCTCCATATCAAGGATGAGTAAATATGTGTGCTATGTTTCTCCAGAAAAAGTCTTGTCACAAAGCATGAAGGCCTCGTAGTACATAATGGCACAGTAGCAGGAGTATATATATATATATATATATATATGACCAATTCACAAGACAAGAGACAAAACAGATCCAAGGAATAGACTTATTCTTTATAATAACTTGGGTTGGAGTATAAAAATTTGTCAGGTTCCTGTTGCCTCATTTATGAAGTGTTAGGCATTGGAGATAGGAAAATGTATATATCAGTCTGAGGAAATTTTAAAGGGACTCACCATTAGGAAAGAATTCCATCTGAGACTCCTTGGCAATATCAAGTGTCCTCAGAGACAGTCAATTGCTGGACTCAATCACCTTGAAATGAGAATGGGAAATAGACTAAAGAAAAAGAATGGTTTTATGGCCAAGTAAGAGGTCAGGAGAGGTGGAAGATCATTCCCATGCTGGCAGTCACCTCAAAGAGCCAATAATTAAAATACAATCAGCCTCCTGCAGCATCTATTTTCAAAGGGCTCATCAAGGTGATCATAAAGTAACCAGAGAAAGTGTTCTCTCGACAGCTCTTAAAATGAAAACATGTCCCTCTAAATTCCTTAAATAAGACATATAAGGACATCACTGTTGATAAGCTATGATAAAATATAATAAATATTGTTTATTCTGCTCACATACTTGTTTAAACTGCCAAATATGAACAAAAATACACTTATAGGTAAACTTCTTTCATTTTGATTAGTTTCTATAATTTCTCATTTCACTATAAGTATCACTTATATGTGCTTTTTTAAATATCATCATTATAAGAGATGCATTGAAATGTCCTTGACCTTATATTTTAAAAATATATGCCAAGTAGAGATGTCATGAATATGTAGAAAGAATAATGCTACATTTTATCTTCTGTGATGATATGCTGAAGTGAATATAATATTGTATATTCCTTTTTATTTTTTAATTGTTATAACATTTAAATTATATCCATTTTTAATTGACTAAAACTACATTTTAGAGAGGGAGATAGATAGATAGATAGATAGATAGATAGATAGATAGATTAAATAAAAAACATTTTCCCATCTCCTCACATACTTACTTTTTGATATAAGAACATTTAAAATATATTTCTTTTAACAATTTTAAAGTATATAATACATTATAATACACAAATACTACATGTAGCCACCATGTGTCTTAGTCAGAGTTTCTATTCCTGCACAAAACCTCATGACCAAGAAGCATGTTGAGGAGGAAACACAATGAGGAGGTTTCCACATTGCTGTTCATCACTGAAAGAAGTCAATACTGGAAGTCAAGCAGGTCAGGAAGCTGAAGCTGATGCAGAAGCCATGGAGGGGTGTTACTTATTGGCTTACTTCCCCTGGCTTGCTCAGCTTGCTTTTTTATAGAACCCAGGACTACCAGCACAGGGATGGCACCACCCACAATTTGTACCCACCCACCCTTGACCACTAATTGAGAAAATGCCTTAGAGCTAGATCTCATGGAGTCATTTCCTCAAGGGAGGCTCCTTTGTTTATGATTACTCCAGCTTGTGTCAATTTGACACACAAAACCAGCCAATACACCATGCTACATGATAGAGCCCTAAAATCACTCTACAACTTGACTTAAAGTACTCTTTCTGCCATGCCACTCCAGACACATAGCTTTTACAGAATCTATCCATATGTTAATGACATATTAGATTTTATGAATCTTTCCCTGAGTATGATATTCCCCAAGCTATAACATACATTTATGTACAAGACAGTGCTGGTGTAGAACCAGTGGCTACCAGGGGTTGGGTTTTGAGGTAGTCAAAACAAACAGCAAATGGCTAGATGACATAATAAAATGTACACTTCAAGGGGTTTGAAAGATGGCTCTTCTCCTGTAGAGAAGGTTCTGCTTCCTGAACCAACATATGGTAGCTCACAACTACCAATAAACCCAGTTCCAGGAGAACCAAGACCCTTTTCTGGTCTCTGCAGACACATACTGTGTTTTATGTACATACATGTAAGGATATACACATATAAAAACATATTTTTGTAAAGTTAAACTGCTTAAATGATTGGTATGGTCTCAGATGAAGGTACTAAGCAGGAGAGAGAGAGAGAGAGAAAGAGAGAGAGAGAGAGAGAGAGAGAGAGAGAGAGAGAAAGAGAGAGAGAAAAGAGAGAGAGAGAGAGCCCAGATGATATAGTGAAGCAAGTGGCTGTCAAGAATACAAAGGAGGTTTCAAGTTGATGCTGAGGAGGTAGAAATGTTGGGTTTTATCTGCAGATTAGAAGTTATGAGTTAGCAATAAAGGAAAAGTAGGCAGTTGAGCCTAATATCAAGTTACTGAAAAACATATTAAAATCTGAGGTATAATCATACTATTAATAGATGAAGAAAAATGGCATACAGTTAAAAAAGAAGTGAGTTGATCTTGGGACACAAAAGTATTACTAATCTCTGAGATGTGGAGGTGGGGTGGGTGGGTGGGCAGGAAAGAAGAAATGTGTAGAAACAGCAGTTCCCACAACTTAGCAATTTCCAACCATGATGAGGATTTTTTTAATTGAACAAAAACCTGACAGTGTTTTAAATAAAAATTTTATTAGTTATGAAGAATTATGAAGAATGCCCCCATGCAATAAAATTTGACTTTGCTGCTTTTAGCCCTTCTTAATCCCCATCTCCCAGTGTGCTGTCACCCCAGGCAGCCTGCTTTCTGTTTTCCCTTCTCCTGTGACCTTCAGACAGCCCACTCCCTTCTTCATGCCCCTTGTTTATCTTTTCAGGCCTCCTATGTGATTTCAAATTAAATAGCCATTTTTACCCAAGTACCAATGTCCTGATTCTCCTCTTAGATCACAACTTCAAGTGCTTACAAAAATAATATAGCAAATTGTCAAATGTCATCAGGTAACAGAGCCTGAAAAGGAAATGCAAGCCTTAATAAGGCATGAAATAACAGGAAACTCCTCGCTCAGCAGCTGTTGACCGAACTCCACTTTGGGTCAGGATTCGCACAGCATGCTACAGAAACACAGACTAATAAGGCTCACTCTTCCATCCAAAGAGCATTCATACATTTTTGTTCTCCAGGTAACTTAAGTCTTACGGAATAATAATGCTGTTATGGAAATCTGCCAAAATTTCAAAGTGTAAGAATACAATGTTTAGATAAAACCTAAAGCAAAATGGCCTATTGAGTCCATTGACTTTCTTATTTTAGGACTTGTTTTTTAGGATGATGCAATAGTAACTTAATGCTTTGAAGCACCCTATCCCTGATCTACCATACTTTCTAACTCTGATATCCAGGAACCATTCCCTTCCAACAGAGACAATGTCTGTTGTGGGTAGTAATTGAAGTCTGAGTCTAACTTTGGAATATTATTTTCTTTATTAAGTGACCCTTACCAGCCATGGTGCTGCCTTCCTACAGTACCAGAGCTTGAAAAGCTGAAGCAGGAGGAGAGAGGATTTGAGGCCAGTCTAAGACAGACACAGCAAATCCTTATCTCAAAAATAAATCTATAGAGCTTCTGCATAGCTGAGGATATGACATGTGCAGGCTAGAAATGGACATCCATTTCCCAACTGACTAAAGAAACACCTCATCCAATCTCCAAAGTAGAAGCAAGAGTTGCAACTAGGGCATGCCACTAGTTGCAACTCTACAGAGATTGGCTGGTGCCACCATAACAGCTATAAACAGAGTGTTTGATTGTGTTGGGAATAGAAGCAGACACAGAAGCCTTGAGTAGTCACTAGGCAGTGACTTCTCATGAGGTCTGCTCCCTGGTGGTAAATGAACAGAGATCACATTCTTCAAACAGAGATGGCAAAGTAGGCCAGAGTCAAGAAACTGGATGGTTATAAACAGCCATCATAATCATGTCTGACCTTGCCCTGAGCTCTGTCATTCCTACTGATAGAGGGCAACACCACAGTGTCCAGATCTAGACTGGTGGTCCTGACAAAAGGCAGGGTA
Source organism: Apodemus agrarius (assembly GCA_964023405.1). Classification (NCBI taxonomy): domain Eukaryota; kingdom Metazoa; phylum Chordata; class Mammalia; order Rodentia; family Muridae; genus Apodemus; species Apodemus agrarius. The sequence goes on along the minus strand of OZ030012.1, from coordinate 84,062,585 downwards.
AAATGGGGTACAAAAGAAGATGTGAGTTTAACAGTTTGCAAAGTCTGGTGATTTCTTATAGCTGGTGAATATGCAATCCCTTTATGACACTTTTCTTCCAAACCCTGATGAGGGATGGGGAATGCTGAGCCTCATAGATACTCCTTTGTCAGAATTTCAGGATCTGGTCAAGGATAAAACCATGTCACTGGGAAGGAAATCGCCAGCCTTGATACCTGTAATTAACCCTAAGAGTGGGAAATGATTGAATAATCATTCTACTAACAGAAAAATAAAAAATGTGGCAGTGAAAGACCAAACAAAGGAGCCTAGCTCAGAGGGAATTTATTACTGCAATTTCCATTTTAATTGTACTGCACTATTAGTTAGGAAAACTCTATAGATCCTTTACGAATATTAACTCAGATCTTCAGATTGTCAGTGAAATGCACTGACTTTATTTTTAATTCCTTATGACTTTATTTTTAGTTCCTCACTGTTTCAGGATCCCCAAATGTAAATGTAAAGAAAATGGCCTCTTCTATGGCCTGTACAGTGAACCAAGCTTCCATCTTATGCTCAGTCCACATTTAAATGACAGCATGGTCAGTACCCTGTTCTGGCTGTGACATTTGTTTAAGTTTAATTGCTGCACAATTAGAAAGCTATCTTACTCTATTAAATACAGGCATTAATTTTAAAAAGAAATGAAATGTCTATATCTCATGTTCTTTAAATACCAGCTAGGAGAAATTCACACTAAAACGAAAAGAGATTCACATTTTTAAAGATAAAAATGTCCCTATGAGAAGAGATAGTTAACCTTTCCTGAGATCTTGCAAAGTACTAAGCATTGCCTGATGTACTGTATGGAAATGGCACCATTTCATTCTTGCTGTGTTTTACAAAGCCTTAAAAATGGGAAAACAAGTATATGGGCACTGCTAGAGATGTGGAGTAGAGCTCCAAGCACCCTCAATTTTATCTGTTCCTCACCTTCCTACCTATACTCTACCCCCACAGGTGGGCGTACCCCAGCCTATGAGTTGACATTCTGGAAGAGAGTACAATATAAAGAGCATGTAAAACATTGTATCTTTGAGACAACGTGGAGAGGAAAGTACATCCTAAAAGCTTTGTATTTATCACTCTTAACTTAACAGAAGTGTTTTGTACATTTTTCTGTCATACCTAATTTCTGCTATTCATAGGAAAACCCAAAGAAAACAAGTGGAATGTAGTAGATGTGTTTTTACAAAGATAGTTGATTTAAAAAATGCTGCTGTATGGATTGTAAAGTTTATTAAAACCAAAGGGGATACAGTTCCCTACTGGAAGCTAAGTCAGAAGCACCTTTCATAAGCAACAGGAATCACGGTGTGCGGCTTTAAGCAAAACAAGGAGTGTGGAATAAGAACAAGAACACATTAGGCAGACTGAATTTCAAAAGCCTAAAATCAGTAAAGCTCTAGCTACCGCCTGACATTAAAATCTCTCCCAGTGACTGACTATAGGGCATGAAAAGATTCTCAGTGTCACTAACCATTGGGACAATCGAAATCAAAATCCTAAGGACAGATCATTTCACACCCTTGAGGTGGCCACTGTCCAAAAGACTGGTACTAATGAACATGGCAAAGTGGGAAGGGGGAAGTTGATGAGGCTCCAACCCTATACAAAGAACCATAGGCAACTGAGGAGTGCTGAGTGTGGCAGCAATACTCTTGCCCAGGGAAGAGTATACCAATCAGTACCCAAGACCTTTGGTCAACTCAGAAAACACAGATATGAGCAAGAATATACAAATTAAAGAGGTTATATTTAGAAATATATATTTCTGTATAATGCATATAGGAATTACATATGTATGTGGTGTGTGTGTATGTATGTATGCAATTCATATACACATATGAATTTAGCAGCAGTTTAAAAAAAAAAACAAGGTCATGAATCTAAAAAAGAACCAGAAAGACTATGTGGTCAGGGGATTGTGAGTGGAGGAAAGAGAGAGCAGCAATGATGATCTGATAACAAAGAAACTTACTGTTGTTATTTGAAACTCTATGCCCTGCTTGTAGTAATGATAATGACAGGGCCACTGTGGAAAGCAGTTCATTGGATCCTCCAAACTCCTGACACAGAGATAGCATATAACTCAGCAATACTACACTTTTGGGTAGACTGGAAAACAGACAGCAGTGACTTAAATAGGTGTTCCCTTCTGATGTTCATAGGACCATTATTTATAGTAGCTAGATAACAGGAAGGCATGGACAAAATGCAGTGTATATTAATATGAGCACATATTTATATATACATACTGAAGTATTAGTCAACCTTTAAAGTATTAAAATCCTGGGGCTGGAGATGGCTAAGCAGTTAATAGCATTGGCTACCTGCCAAAAAATCAGCCTTTGCTTAGAGAGGGTTTCTGAGCAAGGGGAGTTTGGGAGCCTTTGAAACAATTCTCTTACATTTCCAAAAATTCTCTGAATAGCTTATCCCAAGAAGTTCAAAAGCCCCGTCTTTTATTTACATATCAATTCAGTCATTCATTACCCCAGGTTCCATTTTGATTAGCCCATGAATCAGCAATCCCAGCCCCTTGATTCTTAGAAAGAGACTGCAAGGGCATTTTCTTTAACTTTGCAAAAGAATTGAAAGATCTGCCTGCCTTTGTAAAAACACAGACAATAAGCTAGATGGAATCCCATCCTGAAGTTATCATTCCTATGACGCCTGGGTCTGGATCTAAACTCCCTCTGTCATGGCAGACCTTGAACTCTGGAATCTGCCTGCCTTTGTAATCATAAACAAAAACTGAGCTGGGTAGGATTTTGCCTTATGATAACTACCCCTTAAATCTTTCTACCTTCTTCCTTAGAATCTTTCTGACAAGCTGGCTCATAGTACAGCTGCCTCTGTTCCTTTAGATCTGTAAAACTCCTTATACATTTCATATTGTATCCTTATATTTTGCATAGTTGGGAAATTATATTTTTTTAACTCTTTTTTTCAGAGTTCTTTCCCACAGCCTTAAGGGCTATCCTGAAAGTCAAAGCATTCTACCATTTTGGTGCAACATTAGACACTCCCTTACTTCCTAGCCTCAGGCTGTTTGTAATTTTCATGGAGTCATTAACCTTGGCAAGGAGAGCTTTCCCCAATAACCTTGACAGAGAGAATATTTCCTAAAGGAGGAACATGAAATAAAATACATATACTTTTATACAAATAAGACTTACACCCACAACAACCAACAATATTTGTGGAGGCCCATGTCCTGCTGACTCTGTTCTAGAGGCAGGAACCATGTCACACTGTTCCTGCCATTGCCAAGCCAGACTGAGTAGCTACCCTTCCAGAAGACGTCAGTTCAATCCTCATCCTGTACATGTCAGTTCATAGCCATTTATAATTCCAGTACTAGGGGTTCAGAACCCTCTTCTGGCATCTAGTAGGCAGAAGTAGATTTCTATGGTCAGGTCCCTGGTTCTACACACCCTTTGCTTCCTAGTCTGTTACAGTGTGAGGTGTGAGAACCCTGTCCGAAGCAGCAGGCCAGCTATCCATGATCCAGAATGGGGGATCAAAGCTGGACTGAAACTTTACATTTGGCCTAGGACAGCCTAGGGGAGGATAGATAAGAAAATGGTCTAAAGAGAACCACCCTGCCTAGAGTGAGGCCAGAGAGGGAATGACTCAACAAAAAAAGACAATGTCAGGAAATACCACAAATTCAAGGTGGGCAGGATAGGGCCAAATGGCACCTCCCATTCGAGTTGACCAATACTTTTAAATGTTGCTCAGGGTAACCAATCACAGTCGTCTAACTCAGGCGACCACTAAACTCCCCACCAAAATGTTCATAAAAAGGGTATGCTTTGTGAGCTCGGGGTCTCCTCTTGCCTGCCTGCTGAGGGACCCCAGTGTACATTGGAACAATAAACCACTTGCAGATTGCAGCGATTCCAGTCTCTGTGACCTTATTGAGTGGGGGTCTTCCAATGGACTCTTACAGAGGCACCTCTGCCACATGTTCCTGCCACAATACTTCTGCTTACCACCACCATGATGGACTATGTTCTCTAGAACTGTGAACCAAACAAACCTGCTCTTAAGTTGTTTCTGTCACAAATTAGGTCACAGTGATATTAAAAAATAACTAATAATCTTTCTCATAAGAATTTTAATGATAGAACATAACCATTGTGCCAGAAAGAATTTAGTATTCACCCCCTCCAATACACACAAACACACACACAAACACATACATGCATACACATATGCATCCACACAAAGAGGAAGAGAGAGAGAGAGAGAGAGAGAGAGAGAGAGAGAGAGAGAGAGAGAGAGAGAGATACAGGAATACAAGGCTGAGAAACACAATCAGAATTTAGGAGACAAGGAGAAACATTTCTCAAAGAAGATGGCTCATGGCCCTCCAGCATCAGACGACAGGAATTTTCATAGTTCTTCATGATTCCATTTAAATTTGACTATATTAGTCCATTTTTCAGTGGCATTGAATTGTTAAAACTATTCTCAACAATACCTAGGAATATCTCAGGTCAATAGATACTTTGTATGATAGCCTAAGAATTGATTTAAAAGCTTTAAACATTAGTGCATTTTTCTAACTCAGTGCATTTTCATGCTCAGTTCTCAAACACGTTAAGCAACATGGATCTACTTTTTTGTGTTTCAGTAGTCAGTGAAAAATAATTATTCTCCAAAAGACAGAAGTGTTTTACTATTCCTTTCTTTCAGCCAACCTAATAGTCTCTAACCTACATGGACAGCTTTCAAAATGGCTATGAATGACAAATTATAGAATATGGAAACTAGAAGACAACATGATGAAACGAAGGAAAGGTAATTACCAAGAAGAATCCTGCAGTTTAGATCCCAGCGTCGATGTTTTGAAAGGATAAGGTTGTAGGCTAGGAATACCCCGTGCCTGAGTCTTGGGTGACCCCAAAGGAGCAGAGGTTCAGCCCACTCTGTGTCGTCCTGGAAGTGTGTACACATCACACCTGCCTCCAAGGTCCGGCCGCGAATCTCGAGCTGGGAGTGTCCCTGGCGTCTTTTCCCGTCTTGCCTCTGTGGAGCGGCTGTGGCGAGGACAAGTGCTGGGGCTGGCAGAATCACCACGGGGTCTGCGGGGCTCATGCCTGAGGGTGCTCAGGTCCCCAACACCTACTGCTAGTGGGGGAGGGTGGGCTTTGAATACTTAATCCTGGCCCTGTAACAGGAAATGCATAGTGGGAATTACGCATGTGACGCTGTGCGCCTGTGTACGTATGCACGTGACGCTGTTCATAACCCTGGCGCAACCCTGTGTGTGGCGGCCACGTAAGCGGAAATGACTTAACTAGTTCATCCGGCCTCTGTGGGAGGCTGATTGTTCTCAGACAGCGCAGGCTCGGATGGTTTGAACTGATTGGCTTAGAAGCTTGTGGTAGGCGGGTTATGTTATAAGCCTATAAAAGCCAGTCCAATTCCGCCCGCGTGGCTCACACTCATTTACCCTGAATGGTAAGACTGTGACCCCCAGAGCTCTGGAATTAAAATCCCTCTTGCTATTTGCATCAAGACTGTTTCACGTGAGTGATTGGGGTGCTGGCTTCCAAGGCGTGGGGTGCTGGGGTGCCCCTGTTTTTTCTTTCGGGTCTTACAGTTTGTGCCTGGTAAACTGCAACTACATTAGTTAGGCCAGATCATACTGACCCTAGTCCAGGGGCTTCTAAACCTCCTTCTAACTCAGAATGAAACTTCTTTCTAGAAGTAGTTCTAGGCTAAGCAATTAGAGACATTTAGTTATGTCTCCGTTATAGCTTCTAAGGTTGAAGTCTCTAGAGAAAGTTGTCATGTTAGTCAAGAGAAAACAAACCTAGAAAAGGATAAAACATGTATGAAATACTATCCCCTCTCACTTGAAACTATAAACAAAATGGAAAATGAACACACATTCATGAAATTATATTTGTCAGCCATGCAGTTATTATATGATATTTGACTCATTTTATATATACTAATTTATTTTTAGAAGTAATACATTCTTTCACATTTCAATTTAATGCTTCTAGGGAAATAAAATTATGAAAAATAAAATATAACTACTCATTATTATATCATTGCACTGAAATTTCCACAAAATAATACTTTTCTAAAAGTAAAGAATTCAGTGCCAGCAAGATGGCTGAGTGGGTAAACATACTTCATGCTTGCTACCATATTTGATAACCTGAGCTAGATTAACAGAAGCCACAGGATAGGAGGAAAAACAAACCCCCACAGCTGTTCAACACAACCATGCACATAAATTCACACAACATAAATATTTTTTAAAAGTATCTTTAAAAGTAAAACAATACATTTGTATTGGAACTAAGGAAATCTATTTTCCTACTTACCAAATGTGTCAAAATTAAAGTATATTAAAGTTGAGTTTTTTAAAACTATTAAGTACCAATTTTTAAAATGGAAAACCATAGGTCAAGAAAGATGACTTGACAGCTAAGAGAATGTACTGCTCTTGCGGAGGACTTGAGTTTGCTCCCTAGCACCCAGAGGGTGTCTCACAACCACCCTTAAGTCTACTTCCAAGGGAATTTAACACCACTGACCTTCACAGGTATCTGTACTCACATGCACTCACATGGATACAGACACATACAAACAATTAAAAATAAAATCTTAAAAATCTGTAAAACTGCATTACTTTGACAGTATTGAGTTCATCGGGTATTTTATCAATCAAAAACAAAAACAAACAAACAAAAACAGAACATAGTTACTTACTAGGGTAGATATCTATAAATTCTTTAGTCCATCTATAGCATGACATGTCACTCTTTTCTAGTGCTTCAGTGTCTTCATTTGGAAATAGAGATGACAATGACAATCATAATAATGATGATGATGTCATGTTTATTGTGAAAATCTACCATGTACAGATTTAATAAGGCTGTTGCACATAAAGAATGTTTTATTTCTAGCCGTTGGAAGTTCTGAAATCTGCACAAAACATTTGTGGATAAGAAGAAAAACTATCATTCTATGCTAATGCCAGACTTTGCATCACTGTGGAGAGCTTTTGGAGCTGCTTTCTAGGAACTTGGCAGGAATTTGACATTGGGGTAGGACAGGGAAGTTCAAGGTCTTGATCATTTTGCTGAGTCCCTGAATACCGGGGGACTTTGTTTATTGTTTTGTTTGTTCCTTGGCTATTTGTGTTTATTGCCTTTTTTGTTCTTTGACTTAGAACTGACCTTATTCTCTGCCTGTATTTAGAATGGTATAAAAGAAGGCTGGAGAAAAATACACCCACTTCAGCCTCTGCACTGGCTGGAGTCGCATTATAATGTTGTCTAATTGTCTTTTTCTGTTCAGTCTTCACTCCCTCACTTGAGACCCTGTTTGGCTGACTGAGCTGTCTTGGTCTTGTCACCCTGCCTTCTTTTCTAATATCTATGCATGTGTTCTCCTGAAGGGTAGGACTGAACAGTAAACCCCGCTCTACCTATCTTGCCCAGTTGTTTCATTTGTGAATTTGGTTGGCTACTGGTAACATTCAGCAGGGCCTTTAAGTATCATATACCTACACATGAATGAAACATGAACAGACCAAAAGAATATACTGATTGTAGTGGTCCCAGGAAAACTGTGCAATTGTAAAGTAAATGAAGTTTCCACCTCCCCCTTTTTATACTTTATGAATTTTTTATTATCCCTTATTTTACAAACAAGAAAAGTAAAGCTGAAGTGAGAGAAAGTGCAGTCTGAAACTCCATCTCCAAGATATGTGGATTCTGTTCTCTTCTTACAAATTCATGAAGTGTTTTTTATCAGATTTTAGTTCACTCATTCTTACCACTCTCTGTTTTTCAGAAACCAATCTTTTTGCTGACAAATTTTTCATGACTGGTGCCCAACCCTTCGAAGGACCACAGGTTAGTCTCCTGTAGTTCCCTTCTGCACTAATTAGAAAGGCTTTTATCCTACCAGATTTTCTTTCCAACGTCTGTCCTAAAACCCATTCACTCTTTCTCGAGATCTACACTCATCTGCACTCAACAAGCCATTCCTCTAGATGTTAGTATTTTGTTAATATTTTGTCCTTTAAGTACTGACTGCTCAGATTTCAGAGAAAAGATTAAATGTTTTTTTTATTTCAATCAATGTTCATAGCTTTGCTCTCAAATATAAATATTTGTTCCTTATTACTAAGGAATAAACAGCAATGCCCTTATAATTTTTGAATAAGAAAAGATCAGATCATTCTGAGGACTATTTAATGGTGCATTGAGAACAACATTGTTCCCTTCAGAAACTTGCACAAAAAAACAAGTAAGGTGAGAGGAAGACTAAAGCCCTATAGATTTCAAAGGATTGGTCTTTTCATCATTGTATCACAATTAGATAGAATGCTGCAGGGCCTACAGAGGCCTCTAATAAATAGAGCTATCAGTGAACAAAAAGAATTATTTACATCTAAACCTATTATTATGGAACAGAAAATTCTGGACAAACTCATTTTCCACTGAAAGAAGGGTCACAACCTAAGGATATTAGGAAAAAAAATAATCAGGAGTCATTTTTTTTCTATGACTATTCCCGCTGCAAGCAGCAAGAGGGCAATGTCCAGAGATGCTGGACTTTTCACAGCATAAAAGAAAGTAAAGGGACCATTACAGCACAATATAGAACAATAAAGAATTTTTTCATGCAAAATGCTAGACCTTCTAGAAGTAAAGTTGGGATGGGTATAAGAAACCAAGAGGCACTGCCAATCAGAGTAAAGCCAAGGGAAACATGAGTAGATAGACACCTTAGGATGTTTAGGGAGCCTTTATTATGAGGAAAGAAGGTCCTGCTTATCAATCTGAGCTGACTCAAATAAAACACCCTGCTCATATTTAAATATATCTACATCAGAGCTTCTAGGGTGTATGTGCAAGTAATAACACAAAGTGACATTCAGCATATACTTTTAATTGTAAAATAAATAAAAGTCTGTATAAAGTGACATAAAAATTTACTCTAAATTTAATGCAAGATATTCAAAGAAATTCTATGTGCAGCAAGCATCAGAACATGTTGGAAAAGATTCAGATGCATGCTTCTACAACTTCACCACATACCTCTGCAGACCCCTGGCTTTTTGCTCTTCAAGAGATGAGCTATTCAGAGAGGTTTTAGAATAACAAGAAAAAGCTATCTTGAGCAGGAGAGAGAGAAAATGAGAGAGAGAGAGAGAGAGAGAGAGAGAGAGAGAGAGAGAGAGAGAGAGAGAGAGAGAACAATCTGGAAAGGTGTTTCAAATAGATAGAACACAGGCCATCAGCAGTTTGGACCCACGGTTGGACTTCAAGACATTTCTTTTGTGGTTCCCAAACACCCCTTCTCTTAGAACCCCTCTCCAAACCAAACCTGGTCCTTGGCAGTTCTGTGTGAATTCACAGCAAAAGAGATATGGCTAAAACTAATTAGAGAGCCAAAGGAATATCAGACTTTAAGTAGAGGGGGAGGAAGTGTTAAATATCAAGGATAAGGTCTGTAAATAAGCAACTATGCAGGCTACCAATGCCATTGGTACCTAAGGAAGAAGCTTGAGGAAAGAATGTCCTTTTGCTTCTTTTCCTTTTACCATGTGAGAACACAATACTCATTTCCTAGGCCCTCAGACATAGTTACAGGCTTAAAATTATTCAAAATTTCAAGGCAATAGCAACAGAACATGGAATCCAAGACAGTTTTTTTTCCAGCCAGAAGAAATTACAGAATTCTACAGATCACAGGCTTATGGCAGAGCTCCTGACTTCAATGTTTTTTGCCCTTGAAATATTTATATATTTCATAGGATTGGCAAGGATTTTAAGGGAAGTAATCTATGCAATAGTGAAGTAATCTATAGAATAGTGACTGCATACAAAAAAGAGAATCGTGCCTGTAACTGTCAAACAATTGGGTCTTTATATGTAAAACAGAGTAGTGCATCTATACGAAAAACAGAATAGTACAGGGATTATTATACATGCCAAGCAGAACAGTGACTGTATGCATAAAATGTAAAATTGTTTGACTAATGTCTGGCATGTGGTAACTCTTAGGTAAGTGTGAGTTATACAATGTAAAAACCAATATACTCCCTATCCCTTAAGTTATAAAAAGTCATAACTGCCACATTCCAAAATTGTTATATTGTTATGAAAGAGTCTTAATGTCCCCCAGGCTGCTCTGTTGAAATCCTAAAGCTAAGAATGTTGAAGATCAGAAGGTCAATGTCAACCTCAACTATACAGAAACTTATTTGATCCAGAGAGAGAGAGAGAGAGAGAGAGAGAGAGAGAGAGAGAGAGAGAAGAGAGAAGAGAGAAGAGAGAAGAGAGAGAAGAGAGAAGAGAGAGAAGGAAAAGATATATTCACCAGGTGTTTTATCTTTGAAAGGAAGAAAATACTAAAAGCATTGCAATAATCATCAACATCACAAACTTCATAGTAATAATGATTTTCTTCCAAGAAACATAAAGTCCTCATCTCATAATGAAAGGAAGTTAAACGGACTATGGGCTAATGCATTACTGTCATTATCTTTGCAATATAATAACACTTGCAGTAAATTTTAAAACAGAAAGGTAAACATCTGAGAAATATGTAAAGACAAAGATGATGTTTACTTCTAAAATTTATTTTCTATAAAAAAGAGAAAATACCTATGTAATGGAGCTTTGATAGTTCATAATGTAAGTTACCCCATCAGGAGTTTAAGACAGTACAATTTAGAATGTGGGCAGCCCAATTGAAAATGTCACTTTGTCCTATCAGTCCAGTTACTCAGTGTTCTTCACTCACAAATGGAGCAGCTATTTGTCATCTGCAATTAGCCCCATACCAGTTCCCCATGCAAACTGGATTATTTGGAAATAAACACTTAGTAGGGTACTTTTTATTAGTCATTTACTGGATATTAATCCATCACAATAGGTATTTCTTTTTTGTAAATTAGCAAGAGATGTTTTATTTCTTAAAATAACTCCAAGATCTTAGCCACTAGTCTTGTAACTCTGAAAAGCATAGTCTCTCTCTCTCTCTCTCTCTCTCTCTCTCTCTCTCTCTCTCTCTCTCTCTCACAAAACATATATAAATGAAAATCTAACATTACCATATGAATGAAAACTCATGGTACTTTCTTTTGTCTTTAAATAGCAGGGTCTTTTCAAAATCTATCTAACATGTACAAACACAATGTTTTCTTTATCTATATGTGCACTGATTAATTCCATGGCATTGTTGTTGTTTATAGCACTGCAATGAACACAGAGATAAAGGTGTCTCTTCAATGTACTAATTTAATTGTGTTTAGAATGAACGCAGAAAAGGAATTGCTGTCTCATATGGAAGTTCTATCTTTAAGTTCTTTGAGAAACAGCTATAATATTTTTCCAATGGTTTAAATTCCTATTTTTAGAGCTGTGGGTTTTGAACCCATTTATTATACAGATAATAATATTATTTATCAGTAACCTTAAAGTATTTTTATTCCTCATATTGTTAACTTCAACAATATAACTTTTAAGTGAAGCAGACATACTCTAACTTTGAGAAAATTATGTGAAAGAGCAAAAACAAAATAATTCAATATAATTCTAATGCCCAGGGGCTTTTACAATCAAAGTCATATGCAATTTTTCTTCTACCCTTTCTTAACTATGGTTATCTTCTGTTAACACTTTAACTTTCAAGCTCTTTTTTTTCTTAATGTTGGAACAGTTCTAATAAAAGTAATTATGTTATAAGGCAGCCATAAGGAGTCAAGAAATAACCCACAAAATCTATGTAACATACAAGAGCTGACATAGCATTCATCATTTCATACTGAAATGATAGTCTAGTAAAAAGAATATCCTAAATAATATAATGTGGAATATGATCTATGTCAGCATCAGCTGAAAAAAAAACAAAAAACAAACAAAATAAAACCACTGGAAGCAGGAATTCTTGCTCTGTTATCAGAGTAGTCATTTTTAATGGGTTCTGAAGGTACATTCACTGAAGAGTTCTGGAAAGTTACCTCAGGAAGAAAGGAACAGCACTATGGACTATATAAAGTAGTAATGAACTTGGCATATAAGTGAATGGACAAAACTCAACCATCACAAACCTTCCCTTAGGTTCAACATGACTGGAAGTCATCTTTGACACAAACCATTAGTCTGTCTGTAATTATTGTTGCTACCTTCTAACATGCTTTAAAATTTACCTTATCAACCCACATCTATTTTAACCATTCTCATCTTTGACACCATCATTGTTTCAATTCTTTCTTCAACACTTATATTCCCACTCAAATCTGCACTCACACCAGAGCCATAATGGTCCTATAGGGATCTATAGTTTGGTATTGTCATCCCGTGCTTGACATTTTCAATGTCTTCCCTACTACTGTAGAATAAAAATTTATAATCATCACCTACTAGTTTTATGGTAGTTTGAATGAGAATGACCCTTGTAGGCTAATATGTTTGAATACTTGATTTCCAATTAATTGGGACTTTTTGAAGAGTCCAAAGAAGTGTGTCAGTAGAGTCAGCTTTGAGCTTTCAAAGGCCCATGCCATTCCCAGTGAGCTTTCTCTACCTTGTGCTTGTAGTTCAAGATGTAAGCTCTCAGCTGCTACCCCAGAACCATGCTTGACTGCCTTTTGCCATGCTGCCTGCCATGACTGTCATGAATTCTAACTCCCTGAAACTATACACTGCAAAAAACATTTTCTTCTATAAGCTACATTGGTCATAGTTTTTTGTTACAACAGTAGAAAAGTAACAAAGACAATCTTCAGTGTCTTTTTCTACTATACCATTCACTGTCCTCTGCCCCAGGCAGATGGTATCCTTCATGTGTTGGCAACAAAATCAAACAAATTCATGTTATAGAACCTTCATTATAAAAATTCCCAGTTGAAACCATTCTTATTCAATAATTTGCTATCAATGTCATGATTTTCTTTGTTCTCTCCAAATAACAATTTACCAAAGATGCTTTCCTGTAAAATAAACTTTTATCAGATGGAGTTGTCATCTTGGAGGCTTACTGATGACAAGATCAGCCTTTCTGGTTCTTTATGAACTCTGGATGACTGGTTCAACTCAGCTGTTTGGGCTCAAAATCCCTCTCCAAACTGACTAATTCAACTGTCTTCTCTCAGCTTCTTGCTGAATTGCTGTGCTTGGCCTTAAACTAACTCTGGCAATCTGTTCTAATCTTCTGGCTCCTTGTCATTCTCTGGCTAGTTCTGTCTCTGTAAAACTATTCTGGTAAAACTGCCACATACACCACCACCATCTGTGCCTAGCTCATTCTCCCTCACTCTCTGTGCTTCTGTCTTAAGTCATCTCTTTTTCCTGTCCTATTCTCCTGAGAGTTGGTTGTATCCTGATTCATTCTCTCTAATCTTTCTATGATTCATCGCTTTGTCCCTTAATTAGACATCACTTTCAAACATGGCTGCTTGATTCTACAAATTAACTTTATCTCCATTGTTTGTAATTTAAGGTTTGTACTAGGAGTGTGTCTGCATTCTAGCCAGAGGGATTAAATTTGTGTCACTTCAGCCCAATCACACAGACCTCAAAGGTCTTTGGGTGTGATCCCTTGCCAGAGCAGCCATGTTGATGCTACTGGATTAAAAATGCTCTACATTTTCTGGACTCTTCTACATGAATAAAACGTGTACCACTTTTGACTTCTTTGTGCTGTCTTCTTCATGTCGTGTATCACTAATAGCAAACAAATCTTTTTGGTTTCTGGTCCTCTCAACAAAATGTAAATTTCATAACAATCTTTCTTAAATTTTTTTGTATCTGAATACCAAAATATTTTACGCTCCCATACATGACAAGCACCTAATAGAACTTCATAATTAATTGGCAGAGTGATGAAGAAAGTAGTATCCTGGATGAGTCAAAGGATCTTGGGCAATACACAAATACAATATACAGCAAATAGAGAGTATATGTTATAACTGCAATGAGACTGGGAATCTGAGCAAAGATCTGAATCAGTATATTAGTTCTCTATTGCTACCAAGTAAATTATTCAATAAAAAATTAATAGAGTAAAACAAAGGGAATTTCCCAATGTCACAGACTGGAGGTCAGAAACATTAAAGCAAGTTAATTGAATGAGTTTGGTAAATAGGCCCTGATAAGGTTGAACCCAAGCTACCAACTAGAAATATAATTAGCTCAGAATGGCTGACAAGTCTGCTTTCAAGCTTTCTCTCAGGTTTGTTATCAGGGCTCTGACTTTCTTTAATTATTGGGTAGATACCTTAGTTCCTTACAGCATGAGCCTCCCCTTAAGCCTCTTCAGAGCCCTCTGCCTTCCCTTCCTCTGTGAAAAACATTCAAAGGAGACTGACAGAAAGAAAAGGCACTTAATTTGGAAGCTGCAGGATTTTTTAACCTATTTCTAGAAAAGGCATGCCATCGCTTCTGCCATGGGACACAGAAATACTGGGAGAGGTGAGCACCAAGAAAGTTGGATCATTGGGAGCCACATTGGAGGCTGACTTCCACGGAGTGCACGTTCTGAGTTTAGCAAAGGGCAGACTGATTTCAAGGACCTTTAAAATATTAAAGGAAAATGTCAAGGAGGCCATGGTAAGGGCAGTACAGCAAGTGGAAACAGGTCGAGGAAACCAAGAAAACCTTCTTATTTAAGCGAGCTTCAATGAACTCATCATGATTGGTTACTTAATGAATTTGAAATCTAAAACAAAACACATGGAAATTGATGTCCATCCATCTTTTCTTTTACCAGGCTTTTGCATGACTTTTAAAGATGTTTGTGAGGGAGAAGTTTCACAAAACAATGTATTATGGGGGAAAAAATGAAGAAAGACATTACTTGGTATACTTTTAAAATTCTAAAAAACAAAAAAAAAACAAAAAAACCAAAAAAACAGAGATGCTTAGTGTATATGTGTATTAAAGTTTAGGAAAATGTTCCAATTCATAACTAATACCTAAAATGTAACCAAATAATTAAATCAACAATTAATTCAAGTAATAGCACATTTGCCCCTTGTCCTGGTCCTTTGGGGAGCTGGAAGTTTCTTGTATGTCACACAACTCCCCCATGGACCTTGTTCTAAGCACTTACTACTGAAGGATTCACACTTGAAGTTGACAGTTCAGTAGTAACGCTGTATTTTATGGGTGTAAAGTTTGAAAGTTTCCTGTCCACATCTTCTGTAGAAGGGTGGTTGATAATTCCATTTAAAAAATGCCTGGTAAGACTAGGAAAGCACTCACAAGACAAAGCCCATGTCTTGGAAGGTCTCACTTCCTGTCAGAAATCAAAATGCTTGGCGAATCCTTCTACATCCCCACCCACTGTAATGAAAGTGTCTTGTGAAATATAGTAACATACCATTAAAGACAAAGGGGACTCTCTGGAGGGTACCAGCTAGGACACACAGAGCCTAAGATCAGTGGAGGAGCTGGGACTGAAGTCTTCCTGCCCGCTACCATTTGTACCAGGGAGCCGGGAGACTCCACAACCTTCTGTGCATAGCCAGCCAAGAGCGAGTGATCTCCCAACAGGCTTTCACTTTTGAGCTCAGAAAGGGCCAGCTAGGAGCACACAGGGCCTAAGATCAGTGGAGCAACTGGGATGGAAGTCTTTCTGCCACCATTTGTACCAGGGAGCTAGGAGACACCACAGCCTTCTGTGATCAGTGGAGCAGCTGAGACTGAAGTCTTCCCGCCCACCACCATTTACACCAGAGAGCCAGTAAACTCCACAGTCTTCTGTGCATAGCCTGCCAGGAGAAAGAGATCTCCCAGCAGTGCTTTCACTTTTGAGCTCAGAGGAGTAAGGCCCACAGGAGGAACAAACTCCACCCAGAGACAAGAATACCAACTAGCACCAGATGGCAAAAGGCAGGCACAGGAACCCTACCAACAGAAACCAAGGCCACATTGCAACATCAGAACCCAGTTCTCCCACCACAGCAAGTCCCGGATACCCTAACACACTGGAAAAGCAAGAGTTGGATTTAAAATCGTATCTCATGATGCTGATAGAGGGCTTCAAGAAAGACTTAAATAACTTCCTTAAAGAAATACAGAAGAACATCAGTCAACGGGTAAAAGCCCTTAAAGATGAAACACAAAAATCCCTTAAAGAAATTCAGGAGATTATGGGTCAACAGGCAGAAGCCCTTTAAAAAGAAACGCAAAAATCCCTTAAAGAATTACAGGAAAACACAAAAAATCCAGTGAAGGAACTGAACAAAACCATCCAGAATCTAAAAATGGAAGTAGAAACAATAAAGAAATCACAAAGTGAGTCTCTCGGGAGATAGAAAACCTTGGAAAGAATTCAGGAGTCATAGATGCAAGCATCAACAACAGAATACAGGAGATAGAAGAAAGAAACTTAGGTACTGAAGATAACATAGAAAACATTGACTCAACAGTCAAAGAAAATGCAAAATGCATAAAGCTGGTAACCCAAAACATCCAGGAACTCCAGGACACAATGAGAAGACCAAACCTAAGGATTATAGGTATAGATGAGAGTGAAGATTTCCAACTTAAAAGGTCAGTAAATATCTTCAAAAAAAAATATAGAAGAAAACTTCCCTAACCTACAGAAAGAGATGCCCATGAACATATAAGAAGCCTTTAGAACTCCACAGACTAGACCAGAACAGAAACTCTTCTAGGCACATAATAATCAAAACATCAAATTTACTAAACAAACAAAGAATATTAAAAGCAGTAAGGGAAAAAGTGCAAGTAACTTATAAAGGCAGACCTATCAGAATCACACCAGACTTCTCACCAGAGATGATGAAAACTAGAAGATCCTGGGCAGACCTCATACAGACCCTAAGAGAACACTAATGCCAGCCCAGGCTACTATACCCAGCAAAACTCTCAGTCATCATAGATGGAGAAACCAAGATATTCCATGATAAAACCCAATTTGCACAATATCTGTCCACAAATCCAGTCCTACAAAGGGTAATTGATGGAAAATGCCAACACAAGGAGGGAAACTACACCCTAGAAAAAGCAAGAAAGTAATCTTCCAACAAACCCAAAAGAAGTTACCCACACAAACATAAAAATAACATCAAAAATAACAGGAAGCAACAATCACTATTCCTTAATATCTCTTAACAACAATGGACTCAGCTTCCCAATAAAAAGATATAGACTAACAAAATATTTCTCATGTAAATCTTCAGTTTTATCAGGAAATGTTTGTAATTCCCCTTTTAATTAATTTAGTAATTTCTTTTATGTCTACCATTTTATCTGCATTATTTTTCATGATAATTTTAAATTTTATTATGTCTTTCTATATACTTACTCCATTTTATCAGAAATTTTTCCAATGTAAATCTTTGATTTTATCACAAATGTTTGTAATTTCCACTTTCAATTAATTTAGAGATTTTATGTTAACCATTTTTATGTAAAATTTTCCATGAAATATTCAATTTTAGCATGTTTGTCTATTTCTTGAATTTTACCAGAAATATTTTCCATGTATATCTTCAATGTTATCTGAAAATGTTTATAATTCCACCTTCAATCAACTTAGAATTATCTTTATGCCTATCATGTTATGTATATAATTTCCATGATAATCTTTAATTTTAATGTTTTTCTATATATTTCTACAATTTTATCAGAAATATTTTCTATGTAAATCTTCAAGTTTATCAGAAAATGTATATAATTCCACTTTTAATCAACTTAGGAATACTTTTATGCCTACCACTATATCTATATAAAATTTTCCATGATAATCTTCAATTCTAACATGTTTTTCTACATTTTTCTAGAATTTTATCAGAAGTATTTTCCACATAAATCTTCAATTCTATCATAAAATGTTTCTATCCCATATTTAAATTCATTTAGCAATGTTTTACATATCTACCACTTTACTCCTTAATTTTCCATGAAAATTGTCAATTTTAATGTGTTTATCTGAAATATTTTCCATGCAAATCTTTAATTTTATCATAAAGTGTTTTTACTTCCCTTTACTTTCTTTTTCAATAAATTTTTAAAAAATTAAAAATAAAAAAATAAAAAAATAAAGATAGGCGGTGGTGCCTTGGAGCAGCGGTAGTGGTAAGCCTCCATATTGCTACCAAGACACAGCTAAAGAGGCCCAGGTAGACAGACTCCAGCCGGGGCTACCATCGCGCTGGGGGGATCCGGATCCACCAGGCTCCCACCACCAGGCAGGTTCAGCACTGCTGAGGCTCTGCAGGACTTCTCCACGCCCTCCAGCCTTACAGCGAGGCAGCAGGTGGCAGCCAGATCATGGTCCCTTAGAGCAGCGGTCACGCATAATCACCAGTAGAGAAACAACAGGTGAGCCCAGCCTCACAGGAGGTTCAAACACCAGCCAGTGACAACAAGGCCAACTAACACAAGAAATAGCCAGATGGCAAAAGGAAAACGAAGGAACGTTACTAACAGAAATCAAGGCAACATGACAGCATCTGAACCCAGTTCACCAACAACAGGAAGCCCTGGATACCCCAAAACACCAAAGAAACAAGACTTGGATCTAAAATCACTGGTATGGATGCTGGTAGCTGAACACATAAATAAATTTCTTAAAGAAATAGAGGAGAAAATGGATCAAAAGTTAGAAGCCTTTACAAGGCAAATACAAAAATCACTTCAAGAAATTCAGGAGAAGATGAATCAAAAGAAGAAGACAATAAGGAGGAAAGACAAAAATCACTTAAAGAAATACAAAAGAACGTGGGTCAACAAGTAGAAGCTATGAAAGAGGAAACACAAAAATCTCTTAAAGAAACACATGAAAACACAAGCAAGCCAGCGAAAGATCTGAGCATATCTATCCAGGTTCTAAAAACAGAAGTAGATGCAAATATCAACAATAGAATACAAGAGATAGAAGACAGAATCTCAGAAGCCGAAGATACCATAGGAACCATTGATTCAACAGTCAAAGAAAATACTAAATGCAAAAAGGTTGTAACCCAAAACATCCAGGAAATCCAGGACACAATGAGAAGACCAAACCTAAGGATTATAGGTATAGACAAGAGTGAAGATTTACAAGTTAAAGGGCCAGCAAATATGTTCTACAAAATTATGGAAGAAAACTTCCCCAACCTAAAGAGAGAGATGCCCATGAATATACAAGAAGCCTATAGAACACCAAACAGACTGGACCAGAACAGAAATACATCCCATCACATAATAACCAAAACTCCAAATGTACTAAACAAAGAAAGAATATTAAAGGCAGCAAGAGAAAAAGGCCAAGTAACATATAAAGGAAGACCTATCAGAATAACACCAGACTTCTCACCTGAGACAATGAGAGCTAGAAGATCCTGGGCAGATATCATGCAAACTCTAAGAGAACACAAACTTCAGCCAAAACTACTTTACCCAGCAAAGCTCTCAATCGCCATAGATGGAGACATCAAGGTATTCCATGACAAAACCAAATTTGCATGATATCTTTCCACAAATCCAGCCCTACAAAGGATAATAGGGGGAAAACACCAAGACAAGGACTGAAACTACACCCGGGAAGAAGCAAGATAGAAACCTCCTCCCATCAAACCCAAAAGAAGATAACCTCTCGAATATAAAAAATAAATAAGATAAATAAATATAATTTCAAAAATGTCTGGAGGTAATAATTACTATTCCTTAATATCTCTTAACATCAATGGACTCAATTCCCCAATAAAAAGACATAGATTAACAGACTGGATACGGAAACAGGACCCTACATTTTGCTGCATACAGGAAACACATCTCAGTGTTAAAGATAAACACTGCCTTAGAGTAAAAGGCTGGGAGATAATTTTACAAGCAAATGCTGTCAGGAAACAAGCTGGAGTAGCCATTATAATATCAGATAAAATTGACTTCCAACCTAAGGTCATCAAAAGAGACTCAGAAGGTCACTTCTTGCTTGTCAAAGGAAAAATCCACCAAGAAGAGCTCTCAATACTGAACATCTATGCTCCAAATACAAGGGCACCCTCATTCGTAAAAGAAACCTTACTAAAGCTTAAAGCACACATTACACCTAACACAGTAATTGTGGGTGACTTCAACACTCCACTCTCCTCAATGGACTGATCAGGAAAGCAGAAACTAAACAGAGACACGGTGAAACTAATTGAAACTTTGGACCAATTGGATTTTACAGATATATATAGAACATTTCATCCTAAAGCTAAAGAATATACCTTTTTCTCAGCACCTCATGGTACCTTCTCCAAAATAGACCATATAATTGGTCACAAGACAGATGTCAACAAATACAAGAAGATCGAGCTAATCCCATGCCTCCTATCAGATCACCATGGAGTAAGAGTGGTCTTCAATAGCAACAAAAAAAACAGAAAGCTCACATACATATGGAAACTGAACAATACTCTACTCAATGACACCTTGGTCAAGGAAGAAATAAAAAAAGAAATCAAAGACTTTTTAGAATTCAATGAAAATGAAGGTACAACCTACCCAAATCTATGGGACACAATGAAAGCAGTGCTAAGAGGAAAACTCATAGCTCTAAGTGCATCCAAAAAGAAACTGGAGAGAGCATACACTAGCAGCTTAATGGCACACCTTAAAGCCCTGGAAGAAAAAGAAGTTAATTCACCCAGGAGCAGTAAAGACAAGAAATCATCAAACTCAGGGCTGAAATCAATCAAGTAGAAACAAAGAGAACCGTACAAAGAATCAACAAGACCAGGAGCTGGTTCTTTGAGAAAATCAACAAGATAGATAAACCCTTAGCCAGACTAACCAAAGGACACAGAGACAGTATAAAAATTAACAAAATTAGAAATGAAAAGGGAGACATAACAACAGAAACTGAGGAAATTCAAAAGATCATCAGATCCTACTACAAAGGTCTATACTCAAAACAACTGGAGAATCTGGAGGAAATGGACAATTTCCTAGACAGATACCAGATACCAAAATTAAATCAGCATCAAGTAGATCAGCTAAATAGTCCCATAACCCCCAAAGAAATAGAAGGGGTTATAGAAATCCTCCCAACCAAAAAAAGTACGGGACCAGATGGTTTTAGTGCAGAATTCTACCAGACCTTCAAAGAAGACTTAACACCAATACTCTTCAAACTATTCCACAAAATAGAGACAGAAGGGACACTGCCAAACTCATTCTTCAAAGCCACAATTACGCTGATACCTAAACCACAAAAGATCCAACAAAGAAAGAGAACTACAGGCCAATTTCTCTTATGAATATCAATGCAAAAATACTAAATAAAATTCTTGCCAACCGAATCCAAGAGCACATCAAAACAATCATTCACCACAATCAAGTAGGCTTCATCCCAGGGATTCAGGGATGGTTCAATATATGGAAATCCATCAATGTAATCCACTACATAAACAAACTAAAAGAAAAAAACCACATGGTCATCTCATTAGATGCTGAAAAAGCATTCGACAAAATTCAGCATCCTTTCATGCTAAAAGTCTTAGAAAGTGCAGGAATTCAAGCCCCATACCTAAACATAGTAAAAGCAATCTACAGCAAACCAGTAGCCAACATCAAAATAAATGAAGAGAAACTTGAAGCAATCCCACTAAAATCAGGGACTAGACAAGGCTGCCCTCTCTCTCCATATCTTTTCAATATAGTACTTGAAGTTCTAGCGAAAGCAATTAGACAACATAAGGAAGTCAAAGGGATACAAATTGGAACGGAAGAAGTCAAACTATCATTATTTGCATACGATATGATAGTTTACTTAAGTTTCCCAAAAAACTCCACCAGAGAACTTCTACAGCTGATAAACAACTTCAGCAAAGTGCCTGGTTATAAAACTAACTCAAGCAAATCAGTAGCCTTCTTGTACTCAAAGGACAAGCAGGCTGGGAAAAAAGTTAGGGAAATAACACCCTTCACAATATCCACAAACAACATAAAGTACCTTGGCGTAACTCTAACCAAACAAGTGAAAGATCTATATGACAGGAACTTCAAGTCCTTGAAGAAAGAAATCAAAGAAGACCTCAGAAGATGGAAAAATATTTCTTGCTCCTGGATTGGCAGGTTCAATATAGTAAAAATGGTCATCTTGCCAAAAGCAATCTACAGATTCAATGTGATCCCCATCAAAATCCCAACTCAATTCTTCATAGATCTAGAAAGATCAATTCTCAAATTCATCTGGAGCAACAAAAAAACCCAGGATAGCTAAAACTATTCTCAACAATATAAGGACTTCTGGGGGAATCAATATCCCTGACCTCAAGCAGTACTACAGAGCAATTGTGTTAAAAACTGCATGGTATTGGTACAGCAACAGGCAAGTAGATCAATGGAATAGGATTGAAGACCCAGAAATGAACCCACAGACTTATGGTCACTTGATCTTTGATAAAGGAGCCACAACCATCTAGTGGAAAAAAGATAGCCTTTTCAACAAATGGTGCTGGTTCAACTAGAGGTCAACGTGCAGAAGAATGCAAATTGACCCACTCTTATCTCCTTGCACTAAGATCAACTCCAAGTGGATCAAGGACCTCCACATAAAACCAGACACACTGAAACTATTAGAAAAGAAACTTGGGAAGACCCTGGAGGACATGGGCACAGGGAGAAAGTTCCTGAACAGAACACCAATAGCTTATGCTCTAAGATCAAGAATTGACAAATGGGACCTCATAAAATTACAAAGTTTCTGTAAGGCAAAGGATACTGTCAGAAGGACAAAACGGCAACCAACAAAGTGGGAAAAGATCTTCACTAACCCCACATCCGACAGAGGGCTAACATCCAATATATACAAAGAACTCAAGAAGTTAGACCACAAAGAACCAAATAACCTTATCAAAAAATGGGGTACAGAGCTAAACAAAGAATTTTCACCAGAAGAAATTCGGATGGCTGAGAAACACCTTAAAGAGATGTTCAACATCATTAGTCATCAGGGAAATGCAAATCAAAACAACCCTGAGATTCCACCTCACTCCAGTCAGAATGGCTAAGATTAAAAACTCAAGAGACAACAAGTGCTGCGAGGATGTGGAGAAAGAAGAACACTCCTCCACTGTTGGTGGGATTGCAAAATGGTAAAACTGCTCTGGAAATCAGTTTGGCATTTCCTCAGAAAATTGGGCATGCCACTTCCAGAGGACCCTGGCATACCACTCCTGGGCATATACCCAGAGGATTCCCCTGCATGCAATAAAGACACATGCTCCACTATGTTTATAGCAGCCTTGTTTATAATAGTCAGAAATTGGAAGGAGCCCAAATATCCCTCAAAGGAGGAATGGATACAGAAAATGTGGTATATTTATACAATGGAATACTACTCAGCAATTAAAAATAATGAATTCCTGCAATTTGTAGGTAAATGGTTAGATCTGGAAAATATCATCCTAAGTGAGTTAACCCAATCACAAAAGAATACACATGAAATTCAATCACTGATAAGTGGATATTAATGAGCCTAGAAGCCCTAAATACTCAAGGCACAATTAGCAAGTCAAATGACTCCCAAGAAGAAAGAAGAGAACCCTGGGCCTGTAATGATTGGATCCAGTTTTGTAGACCCAGAACAGAGAAACCATGGGGGGGAGGGGGAATGATTGGGGAAAAGTTGGGGGGGAGAGGAATTATGGGATGTATGGTGGGGGGGGAACTGGGAAAGGGGAAAGCCTTTGGAATGTAAACATAGAATATAGAAAATAAAAATTAAAAAATAAAAAATAAAGATAAAGGGGATTTTATGTTCAAATAATAATTTTTTAAATATAATACGAAGACTTCTATGTTAATACTGATATAAGATTTCTCAGGCATTTTCCAGTTGTGCTTTATAGAGAAGAAAGCACAATAGATCATTCTTCAAATGAGACAATAGGCTTCAAAAAAATGATTTAAGTCAAAACACAGACTAGGATTAGTGGTATTTTGTGCTGCAAAGCTTCAGATTTTGAAATGGGTTTCCTGCCTTGTGTACAAATAAAACACAAAGTAGTTACATTCTTTATTAAAAGCTTTTGGCAGAGTTTTTGTTGTATTTCTTCCATTGAGTTTGATTTGTAAGTATGCAGACTTGGCAGACTTCTGTGTTTTCTGTTCACGGCACATAGCCTCACATAGTTCGGAAGTAGTGATGGTCAACCATAGCTGGTAGAGGATGTTCTGTTGAACTGCCACTTATAAACACTATGGAACATCACAGAGCAAGAAGAGTAACAACTTGGTGAGCAAAGTATCAGAGCCTGCAATTTCTCTAATTATGTTAATAAAGAAGATGTTGAACATTCATTAATATTTACAATTTTAATAGTCTCAAGGCCAATACAGTGACCTAGAAGTGTGTTGAAAGCCAAACTTCATTTTTGAATGAATAAATGTTTTAAGTCTTATTAATATAAATGTAATAAGTCTTATTTCAAGGCAGTGAAATTGTTGAAAATTGTCTCATAACAAAAGAGATGTCATATTTAAGTTTTTGTTTTAGTAGTCAGTAAACATGAATGATAGTATTTATTGTTACTCTTCCAATTATCTTGATAAATATTAAAGGTTAACTTTAAAGACAACAAAAATCAGAAACAGAAACTTCCCTTCAGAATTGTAACCATATTCTAACATGGCCTCAGATACCCGAGTTCTCTGTGAATGCTTGGGAGATGTGGCATCTCCAAACAAGGTCCTCAAGGATTTTGTGACATAAACATGAGACCAGCTGCACAGAAGTGTCAAATGACAATTCAGAACTCTCCTTCATGGACCTACACTAGATAAAATGTTCACGGTAGTATATTTGATGGATTTCTCTCCAAAAGCAACCAATATGAGTAAGCATAGTAGGAATATTATATGTTAAGACACTTCATACCAACCTACCCAGTAGTTTCCTAAAACTGATTTTAAGCTGGGCTAACCAGGCAGGTATAGCACTGTGCATCTGATCTGTAAAGTCCCTCAGATACTAAAGAATCCAACCCTATGCTTTTTTTTTTGCTTTTTTTTCTTTTTTCTTTTTTTTTCTTTTTCTTTTTTTTTTCAACCCTGTGCTTTGATCTCCAACAACAGAAAAATATCTAATGTGCAGGGATAAGTAGAACACAGCTTGGGGATAACACGTTCTCCTTGACACTTTTTAATCAATTTTTTTTAAAATTTTCTATGTTATTTTTAATTTTGATTCCATGGAAAATACTGAAAATCACAAAGTATATAATGCCTGATTTTTAAAGATCACTGGTGAAATGGAGGCTAACACAAAGTATCTTCTTGAATGCATATACGTGATTTTTTTTAAGTGTCCTGGATCATTTACAAATGACCAAATGATGAAATGATGGTAAAAGTCTTCTTGTTAAAAGAGTAGCTAGTATGGTCCATATTTTATTACATGCTTAAAAATCTAGTTCTTTACTGGGAGGCAACCCAGTGTACCTTACACATGCTAAAGAGGTCATGGTGGCACCTTTGCCCACAGGGTGTAATATTCTCCATGAGCACAGGCAGTCTGTGGCCTGTACACCCTGCCCAAGAAGATATGTTGGCTCTGTTGGATGAAACATGCTACATCCTCCTGTCCTTTGGTTGTGGTGTCCTGCTAGTTTTCTAGTCTGATAACTGGTTATTAATACAAACATCTCAAAGATTATAAGGGAATCCCAGTCCTTCCTCAACCTTGTCCCTGGGGATGGTCCTGGGGGACCTCAGCAGAGTCAACTGTCCTTTCTAAAATACTTCTGCATCTTAGACTTGGGGATAACACTTTCCCCTTGATATTTTTAATCGATTTTTTAAATTTTCTATGTTATTAATTTTGACACTAGAAGCCATAGCTGTGAAAGAGCTGGACTTCTAGCCAGTAGTGCTGAATTTACTCAATACTTCACAATATTCTAGAAAAGCCTACAGATATTGGCAGAAGCGAAAAGTTCAGATCACAACCCATCTAAGAGGGGGACCAGGGCGTGTCCCCAGCCTACCCTTGCATGAAGCACATCAAGCTTTCCACTCAGGTCAACTATCCAGGTCACACATACATGAGTATTATTAGTGCAGAGATTGAGACCTTCACAGCTTCTATTGGGAATATCGTTTCTTCAGGAATAAGGAAAAGTTCTCCCATTTTCGAGCCATTTTTCTGTCAATTCTTCAGAATTGAGTGTAACTGCCTAAACACTTTAAGTGATATGATTTGATGAATATATAATATTGTGTTAATATGATTTTGAATCATAAATGCCAACTTGGAATGCCAAATTCTATTGGAAAGGCATTTCATCACGCTGCTACAAAGGGAAGAATGATACATTTTAGAACTATTTTATGAGTAAATTTGATGTGACAAAAATCAGAAAGGAAGTTATGAAATTTGCAAGTCAAGGCATCTCTCAATCCTCATCTGAGACTTTGTTTGCAGTAGATGACGGTTAACAAAGAGGCCCACTGCTGGGCAAAGTGCAGAGAATGGAAGACTGAGGAGTGCTCAAACCTAAGAAGAACATATATACCTCAACACCCGCTCCTCCCAAGGCTGGGGGACCACTGTGGAGAAAAGGATAGAAAGAGTAAAAGAGCCAGAGATGGTGGATTACTATGGGGAGATATCTCCTGGAAACAGCAGGGCACCTGCACATATGCACATATAGCAGTTGTGAAAGTATGTGCCAGCCCAAGGCAGACTAAATCTAGGAAAGAAGAAAAGAGTTGGGTACATAATCCTAATCCTAGCCATGGGCAGGGGTGCTGGGAGGGGGAAAGGCAGTTTTTTCCAAGAGTGCAGCCCTTGCTAAGTCAACCAAGCTCCAATGGAAGACCACACACTCAAGAGTATTCAAGCAGTACAGACTGGTCTTGAAGGGTTAAGAAACAAAGACCCACAAACACCAGGTGTAAAAAGAAGCTAAATTAGAGATCTCCATCGGGTTACTCCACTCAAAGCTCAGGGAACCCCACAGAAGAAGGGTGGAAATAATTGTAAGAGCCAGAGGAGTCAAGAACACCAGAAGAATATGGCCCACAGAATCAACTAAGCAGGGTTCATAGGGCTCACAGAGACTGGTGCAGCAATCATAGAACCTGTCTGCGCTAAGTCCTCTGTATGTATGGCATGCTTATTAGCTTGGTGGCTTTGTTTAGGACTCTTAGGGAAAGCTGGGATGTCTTTGAGACTTTTGCCTGCTCTTAGGAACTTTTCCTCTTACTGGGTGGCCTCACCTGGCTCTGAGAGGAGGGTTTGTGCCTAGTTTTATTCAGACTTGTTAGGCTGTGTTTGTTTGCTATCCCTGGGAGGTCTGCTCTTTTCTGAGGGAAAGAAGGGAGGGTGCATCTGGGAGAAGAGGAGAGGTGGGCATGGGAGGAGGAGAGGGAGAGGAAGTTGCTGTGGGGATGTACTGAATGAAAGAAGAATAAAAGGAACACAAATTTAAATGAGAGGGAGTCAGAGGAGATCTCTGAACTGTTAGGGAGAGAATCTGATTGAAACAGGTACAAAACTCTCAAAGAACTCCTTTTTTATAACAGAGTAAAATTAAAATAAGCAAGATCAATCTTTGTCTATGGATTCCTTTACTATAAACCTTAAGATTTGTCTGGCAAAAACAATCTGAAATTTCTTTATTGAAGTAAATGTTACATTTCATTAAATAATAATAATAAATAATAATAATGCAAACATGCAAGACGTCTCAAGTTTTGAAGGTTTCAGTCTCTGTACTAATACTGAGTTTTGTGCTCCCAGGAGCACTGGCCCAAGCAGAGGGCTTGCCACTCCGGGCTGGGGACACTGTTCCAGTTGCCTGTGTGAGCAGAGTTGTAACCTGGACTCGCTCAATCTCCTGGGTCACAGTGTCCCAGTCTCCAATCTGACGTTAATAATAGAGCTAGTCTTAAGCAGCAGGTGTTTTTATCTGCTTCTGTCATCTGCCAAACCTTACAATTAAAATACACCTAGAACTTCCGGTATTCGCCTGACCTCTTCTCTAAAACTCAACAGACATTCTAACGCACACTGCTAACTGCTGTCTCACGGTCAGCAAAGATCTTTGCGCCAACAAATCAATTAATTGGCTTTTTCTGGTCTCCGTCTTCCTGTACAGCACTCAATTTTTCAACAGCTTCTTACATCAATGCTCTCATGAGGTTTTTTTGTTTTTTTGTTTTTTTTTTTTTCTCTCAGTAAAACCTCCTCTGCTCCCGTCCCCACATATTTTTTCTGTCCTCTGGCACCATCCTAAACACAGTCTATGGATTTTTCTCCTACTTTAATTATTTCCATCATAAAGCTCATCTATGTTCATAACTTTCAATACCCACCCCAAGTATTGACAGTTCCCATACTTAGGACTTGTATTCACCACCGAAGGTCAGCCTCTCATCTTTAAGTAAACGAGGTGTATTTCGTGGGGCCACTGTCCTCCTGAGTCCCTAGGCTGAAAGCATTTTCGCACCTGCCACAGTTCACTTACCCTTGATTGCCAACATGAAATCAATACTCACTTTGTCTTCACTGCCGCTCTCACACCCACTTTTCTCCCACCCTCCTTCTACTGCATTACTTTGGGGCTTCAGAGTGTCTTATCCTTGTAGTCCACACTGTAAATCTGACTGAAACCTGACCTTTTTTGTCTCTCTGTATCTTCTGTTTACACGAAAAGCCAAAATCTAGCACATTCCTCCAAATCCTTCAATAATTTCTCATTATGAAATAATACCCAGATTCTCTATTCTGACATGCAGGTCCCTCCCTCCACACGGTTTAACAACCAGCCCGAGTCTTTCAGTCAATTTCTGCTTCTGACTGACCTCCGTATGTTCATTCTAGATTACTAATGAAGTATTGTTTGGCCTCTGGTGAATGGCAAGTGTTTTATCTTAGCTAAATTCAAGCAAAAACAAACACCCAAACGTTCAGCACATTTCAGGGTTTTTTGTTTGTTTGTTTGTTTTGTTTGTTTTGTTTTGTTTTGTTTTGTTTTTGAAGAACAAGACATGGCTTTCTGTAAAATATCTTCCTTCGCTCATTTAATCATGCCTTGTCTGAAAGAATTTCTCATTGTTCTGGAAAATACAAAGCCTGGATCACCGGCTTTATTGAATTATAAAGGTAATAATTCAAGCACAGGACCATGTTGAAACAGAATCTTTACTTAGCTTTCTAATGAAAATAAATTCATTTTTATTTTTCTTTATATGTCTTAATTTATATGGTATATGTGCATTACTGTTAGCTAGATCAAGCTAATTAGCTTATGGTACTAATACTTTTGTAGTGATACATACATATATAGTCTACTGAGATATAAAATCTATGATTTTATATATAATATGCATATTCTATGATTTTAGTCACTTTCAACAACTAATTTTGCCCGTCTCTGTAGTGCAATAGCCCTTTTGATTTTCTTCCTTCCTGACTAATGTTTTGTAACCTCTGAAGAGCATCTCTACAAAGCCACACACTTCTAAGTCTCTGACAGCTGCTACTTTAAGTTTTAGGGCTGCTGCTTCTGGGCCTTCAGCCTTAGCCTGCATGTAAAAATATGCTCGTGGAGTGTCTTTCTATGTCCTGTACATCTCACTTACTCACAGTCAGTATGGATGTGACTGGACACACACTTTTGTGAGCACCAAGGACAACTACCTGTTAGTTTAAAAAGCATAGCTTATTTGATGAATGGGGACACTTTAAGCTTTACATTTTAAATTTAGAAATAAAATCACTGATAATTAAAGTCACCAACAAGAGTCTTGAGCTAGGAAACCACTAAAATCATGTGCTAATGTCTTCACATAAAGTTAACTGGCTCCATCAAGAGTCAATATCAAAAGGCACGCTAACATTTCAATAACTTTGAACAGTGTAAACTTTCAAAATGCTTGATATGAAAACAAGTCACTAACACCAATGCTCACAGTTTCCTGCCTGAGTGAAGACTAAAGGCAGACTAGCGAAGGGACTGCCCGGCAAACCATATTCTCATACCACACATGCTCACCAAGCTGCTCGGCTCTATCCTCAGTGCTTCATCCTCATGTGCCTGAGCCTGAGCTTATGTTGGGCAGTGTGAAAACAGATCCTTTTCTGATGTAATTCATCCTTATTGTGGTTTTTCCTCCCTCTGTTCCTCTCAGTTCCTCTCCATCTTCCCTCCCGTCAAGATCCACTATCCTGTCTCTCATGAGAGAAGAATAGGCTTCCTGAGTGAGGTAACCCAATCACAAAAGAACACACATGGTATGCACTCACTAATAAGTGGATATTAGCCCAGAAGCTTGGAATACCCAAGACACATTTCACATATCAAATGATGCCCAAGAAGGATACTCTGGTCCTTCATAGAAGAGGGAATAAAATACCCACAGAAGGAGATACAAGAGACCAAGTGTGGAGCAGAGACTGAGAGAAAGACCATCCAGAGACTACCCCACCCAGGGATCCATCCCATATACAGTTACAAAACCCAAACACAATTATAGATGCCCACAAGTGCTTGCTGACTGGAGCTGGATATAGCTGTCACTTGGGAGGCTCTGCTAGTGCATGAGAAATACAGAGGGGGCCAATCTCAGACAGCCATTGAACTAGGCACAGGATCCCCAATGGAGAAGCTAGAGAAAGGAACCAAGGGGCTGAAGGGGTTTGCAGCGCCATAAGAGAAACAACAATATGAGCCACCCAGTACTTCCAGAGCTCCCAGGGACAATCAACCAAAGAATACCCATGGAGTTACCCCTGGCTTCAGACACACAGGCAGCAGAGGATGGCCTTGTTGGACATCAAAGGGAGGAGAGGCCCTTGGTCCTGGAAAGACTTGATGCCGTAGTATAGAAGAATACCAGGACAAGGGAGCAGGAGAGGGTTGATTGGGGAAAGGGAGATGGCTTATGGGATTTTCAGGAGAGGGGAGAACCAAGAAAGGGGACAACATTTGACATGTAAATAAAGAATATATCAAAAAAGTGACAAAATAAAGTCTATAATAAGATGTCACTATTTCAGAGGTGGACATGACTATCCAATAGGAGGAAAAGAGTCCCAAGGCAGGCAAGAGTCAGAGACCCGTTTGCTCTCATAGTCAGGAGTCCCATAAAAATACTAAGCTAACAGGTAAAATGTAGACACAGAAGAACTGGTATAGACCTGTGTAGCCTCTGTGGTTTTGGCTTCATTCTCTGTGAGCTCATATGTGCCCTGCTTAATTGGTTCAAAAGACCTTGTTCTTAGGGTGTCTTCCACCCACTTAAGCTCTTACATTTTTTCTAGCTCCTCTTCCTTGGTGTCCCCTGAACTCCCTGAGGGATTTGATGGAGACGTCCAATTTAGTCCCATGTGTGTGTGTGTGTGTGTGTGTGTGTGTGGCTGTGAGACTCCCCATCTGTTCCCTAGTGCTGGGGGAATCCTCTCTGATGATAATAAGACATATACCTATCTATGAATATAGCAGAATGTCATTAGGAATCATTTTATTGATTTTTAGACCATTTTATTTGGTTTTTACCTCATGTCTCTGGACTATCTAGTCACTGGTTCCTGGTTACCCAGGCAGTGTCTTGTATGGGTTTCCTCTCATGGAGTGGGTATTAAGTCAAGTTAGACATTGGTTGGCCACTCCCACAAGTTCTGTGCCCCATTGCCCTAGGCTATGTTACAGTCATGATAGACTGTAGGTCAAAGATTTTTGAGCTGTGTTTGTATCCCAGTTTCTCTCTTGGTAGCCTTCAGAATACCTTCATATACCAAAGAGACCAGAACATAGGGGTAAAGGCAACATCTAGGCACCAGCTTAACTTCTCCATGCTCAAATGCTGAGAGACACTTTAAAATTATTCAACATACTTAGCCATCAGGGAAATGCAAATCAAAACTATGTTGAGATTCCATCTTATACCTGTCAGAATGGTTAAGATCAATAATACAAGTCACAGCTCATGGTGGTGAGGATTTGGAGCAAGAACACTCTTCCATTTCAGTTGGGGGTGAAAATTTATACATCCACTATGAAAAATTAATGTGGCAGCTCTTCAGAATGTCGCATATTAATGCAACTTATGATCCAGCTATAGCACTCTTGGGCACATATCCAGATGTTCCATCATACCACAAGGACATTTGCCCAACCATGTTCATTACAGATTTATTCATAATAGTCAGAAACTCTAAACAGTCTAGATATCTCCCAACAGAAGAATGGATACAGAAATATGGTATATTTACATAATGAAGCTGTTTAGAAAAATGACACCATGGAATTTGTAGGCAAAAAAAAAAAATAGAACTAGAAAACATTATCCTGAGTAAGGTAACTCAGACCCAGAAATACTAGTATGATGCACATTCACTTATAAGTGGAAATTAACAATTAAGTGAATGTTAAAACCAAGCTACCATCCATAATCCACAGAGGTTAGGTAAAGAGGAGAGGTTTAGGTCATTGGTCAAGGGAGTCCTATGGAAATGTCCAAATAACCCATACTGAGGTTAAGAGGGAGGGTTGCCCTCCACAAACTGACAAGAGGGCCCCATTGTCAAGCATAACATTTACACATCTCATTGAACAGAAACCTTTCTCAAGAGAGCTAACTCCCCCACGTGACTAAACTGCAGTTGGAAGAAATTCTCATTGCCTATCAAGCTTCCTGTAAAAATCTTTCTTTGACCCAAATTCTTAATTTTGTTTGACTTCCTAATATTTGTGAGGTACATAACATGGGACACCTGACCTGAAAGGAATCCTACTATCATAAACTTACTTGGCAGGCATTGCAGAGGATGCAGAGGAGAACAAGACACCCTCTCTGGACTTAAGGTTGCATAGCAGAGAAAGCAGGTCTCTGGGGCAATAGTTTGGATGCTAGTTAATACATATGACATGTGAAAGTACTTATGTGAAACTGAATCAACACACAAGTGGAAAGCATGCCTATAAGAGGCCCCAAGAATTCTCACCTTAACAAAGTCCTCAGATCACATTGATATTCTTGCTTCCTAATTGAGGTAAAATTCACACCTCTGGGGAAAATCACTTTTCAGGTCAAAAAATTTCAAGTTCCATGTGTCTCTGTATGAAACCAAAAAGTAAGTGCATTTTGATTGACTAATGGCTGTGTAACTTTGAGGAAAAATGAGCTAAAATAGGACTTGGGTAATACTAAGGTGAAACTGAGCAGATTGGAGGTAATTCAAGGTTTCAGCTAACAAAGACAAACTATGAAATAGAAGCATCTATTTCTGACAGAATTCCCACAGAAGTTACATTTGTCAAGGTCAGCAGACACCTTCCAAAATCTATGAATCACTTATGGCCAGCTAGAAACTTCTGAGACAGGAAGGAGAAGTTTTGATTTCTTTTCAGATCACCTCTTCTCTCAAGTGGTAACATATTCCCTCAATTTTTATAGCTTCCAAGAACAGACTCATTACTTATTTTCCAAACATTAGCATATTTTCTCTATTTTCTTACTTTAGGCCATAACCTTGTTCTGGTGCTAAGTTGACAGGCTGGGTACTTCTTATGTATGTATATGTCTGTACAAATCCCAAATAATAAAGACACAGGCTTATCTGATAAGCTGAATTAATCCTCTACATAACTGGTGATTATAGGTTTGCACCAGGGTCACCAGCTTTTAGTGATGGCCAAAGTCCTAACCCCTAAAAGAAAGGCTGACCACTGGATTCTAATTCTAGAGACATTAGAGCCATGGGTAGATAACATTGAGGAAAAATGAGGTTTAACTTCCCATATACGTCTTCCCCTTCTTTTACCCTACCCTTGTTTCCTTCTCCCACCATGCTTTGATCCTCCTGTGTTTTTATCAAGAAACCTGAACACACACACACACACACACACACACACACACACACACACACACGGAGAGGGAGAGAGAAAGGGAGGAGAGGCAGATATGTACACACTCACACACAGATGCACATATACATACAGAGACACACAATCACACACAGGCACACACACAAAAAAACACACCTCTTCCCAAAATGTCTGTCCATGTCTTTCTAACACAGCTCCTCTCACACCTTTCAACACCTCTGTGATTATAACATTTTTTGGATAAATGAAACACACATTCATTCACCATCTTATTATTTAAGTGAGAATGCAGCATAAAGAAGAGAATATGGGGAGGATAACTGACACTAAAGGCCTTATGAAAAAAGATACATGCAAATCGACTGTGTAGACACTTCCATATATATATATATATACATATATATATGTATATATATATATAAATATATGTACAGAGATTAAATGTAGTTAAATATACAGAGATTAAATGTAGTTAAATGAAGAGGGGCAATAACCCAACTAGATATTACATGCTACTAGATAAAAATCCCAGCAGTAAGAATGGGTTACCTCTTTTTGAATTGTTATCAAATAGAGTCCCATACCCTTCCCCCCATTCATCCATAAATTCAAGCTATTGCCAATGCTATTGGTTACCCAGAAGAACTTGATTGGTAGTACTCTACTTCTTAAGTCATAGAATATGGAGAAACGTAACTGATACTGACCAGAAAACTTCATCTGTACAGGTTAGCTTTCCTAAGGCTACAAGCTACTATGCTTGCTCCTGTAGGAGAATAATAATTATTAATCTCACCCAGCTGTGACCTATGAGCTACATTCTACTGCTCTGAGAAGATATACACACTTGTGCAATAACAACAGGAATATTATGGAATTAACCTACCATGTTTTGAGTCTTTAAGGTCCACAGCACAAGAGGAAACCCATACCTGACTCTATGCATGAGACTGAAAATGACACAGCTACATTCATCATTGGTTCCAGAGGAAAACCCAATACTA
Organism: Apodemus agrarius; assembly: GCA_964023405.1. Lineage (NCBI taxonomy): Eukaryota > Metazoa > Chordata > Mammalia > Rodentia > Muridae > Apodemus > Apodemus agrarius. The sequence goes on along the minus strand of OZ030012.1, from coordinate 84,027,707 downwards.
TTATTTCTGCTAGGGGAGCAGAGCATTCAAACAACTACTATTGACTTCTTGATATCCCCTTAAGTCAAACTGACCCTCATCAGAATCTGCTTCTTGAAGTAGATGGTTAACTTGGAGATCCACAGCTGCTCACTGTTCAGAAAATTAGAGACTATGACATGCTCAGCCCTAAATGAAATGTCTACCCCATAGGCCTCTCCTCAAGGCTCAGGGATCATTTCAGAAGAAGGGTCTAAGAAACATGGTAAGAGCAAGAGGTTGTGAATGGCTTCAGAAAAACCATGTTTTCCAGGCATAAAAGAGCAGATGACATAGGAGCTCATGCAGAGCATGTATAGGACCTGGAAGGCTCAAGAGAGACAAAATTCCAGTATGGAAGAAGGAAGAAAAGTGTGAACTCCTACTTCGTGCTGAGTTGATGGCTCCCTCGGAGAGGGAAAGTCAGTTTTCTTCAATGAAGTAACACCTGTATATACCAAATTCCAGAACCTGCCCCACATCCAGGTGGAGTCAGCCCAAAAAAACTGGGGGGGGAGAAAGAAAGAAAACACAACAGAAAACAGGGTGGGTTGGGAGGTTGTGAGGACCTGGGAAAAGTTGGGGGGAGAATATAATCAAAATATAGCGTATGGAATTCTCAAAGAATCAACAGAAACATTCAAGAAAGTAAAAGAAGAAGCAGGATAATAATGGCACTGCCTGGCACCCTTTAGCTGAACTACCTCAAAAGAATACAGTTTGTTTGGTTCCTTTGCCTTAAATATATGTAAAGAGGAGTAATAGCTTTGTTCCGTGTTACTGCTTTAGAATATCTCCTTATGAAATGATAATGCCCATTATTCATTCATTCTGGAAGTAGGGTCTTGGGCAATACCTAGATTGGGACTACTATGAATTGTGCTATTAAAACTTTTATAATTTTTGTCAAGATATGAAGTCTTATTTGGGTGTAAATACAGAATTATGTGCCTTATCATTTGTATACACTATCTTAGTAGAAGCAACTACTCCTTACTGGAAGCAACATCACAAAAGACAACCTTACATTTCTGACAACAGCATATGTGTTTTTTAAATGTTTAACAGTACTTGCTTTACTTTTAAATTTTTGCCATCTGACTGGCATGTGGTTATTTCATGGTAGTTTAAATGTTTGTGGTAAAATATACGTATTAGTTATCAGCTCAAAAATCATTTACATATGTTTATTTGTATCTAAATAACCTTTTATCCAAATATTTTACTGCATTTAAATAACCTTTAAATCTAAAATGCCGCATGTTATTACAGAAAGACAGATGGAGGGTGAGTAGACAGATAAGCAGAAAATAAGAAAATCAAATACAAATACCCAGACAGTAAGTTTATATGTCTGTGTGTTCACATGCATGTTTACATTTCTTTCTTTCTTTTTTTCCCCCGAGACAGGGTTTCTCTGTGTAGTCCTGGCTGTCCTGGAACCCACTTTATAGACCAGGCTGGCCTCGAACTCAGAAATCCACCTGCCTCTGCCTTCCAACTGTTTACATTTCTAATCATGGAAGAAAATAACCTTTAAAGGACAAAGGACACTGATTTAGAAAATCTCAGTTGGCTGTGTGTGAGGTCAACCACAATGTGAAACAATGCTTTCTCCCTTAGCTAAATAAAACTCAGTAAAGACTTTGCAAAATGATTCAAGAACTGCAAGTCATGTCTTTTCAAACATTTTGGTAAAATAATTTCTAAAATTGGTTTTGCACTTTCAAATTGTCCCTGATTTTAGAAACCTTTTATTCTGAAGAGTCTTTCTGATGCTTTTTGACTGTGTGAGGAGCTCCCAAGAAAATCTATTTTTTCTTTCAGAAGCTACTTACATCAAGCAAGTCTCCTTGAAGTCTACCTTTCAAAAATTATTTGAATCCAGGATAGCTACATTTGTGAGCTATAGAGAATTGCTACATTTAATTTTTGATATTATTTGTATATTGGTGCCATTCTTTAAATCTAGAGAGTGACTGGGTCTTCATTTCATGAAAAAGAAAGAAAGCATATGAACAGCTTGAAAATTGTAGCCAAGTGTGAAGCACACCAGACCTCTCGTAGAAGAGTCTGACGCACAGACTAAGGACTGATGGGAACTACTCCCAATCCACTTCATAACGACTGAAGAAAACATTCATTTTGGATTTCCATTTCCCCCAGAAACACTAGTAATTGTCCAACAGCCTCAGGAAAAAAAAAACATGATAAGAATCAAATGAAATTGCATATTCAAAAATGCTGTTATTTTATCACTATGTTTTAGGCAACAACTTTGAAATGTTTTTCTTTGCAATTTCAGTAAAGCAGAAGCTGCCAGCTTTTGCTATTAAATTCCAGAACTGGCATTTTGGGTAGCTTAAATTTTAAGCTATCTGAGAGAAATGCCAGACTGTAGATGTGAGGCGTAAGGACCTTGCTGATAATGTGAGTGATTATGTAATTGTTTAATACCCTATACATTTCAGGAGGATTCTGCAGACAGAATTGTAGGAAGTTGGAATGCAAACCAAACCTGGAGAGTAGAAAGAAGCAGGGTTCACAAGCTGGCTTGATATCCTAAACACCTGACACACTCTCTCTCTGGGACTTTAAGCTTTAGGCAAAACTTTCTTACCTTGAATTTCTTAAGTAGATAACTCAAAGTTCACCTTCTTATTCATAAAACAAAATCTTTTTGAAGGAGGATTAAGTCTTTTCTTAGCTCCCCATTCCATAGCATTCTATTTTTTTGTTAAACAATCAGAATAGAAAAGTTAAGGCAATCATAAACTCAATATTAACTCCCCAAAATGACATTTTAGTTTGGCTCAGAACTTCAGGGTCTTCTCACTGGTGGTAAGATGGCCACTTGGGTAGCCTCTGAAGGTCAGCAAAGCACAGCTTCAAATCTCCTTCCCCACATTGTCCCCTACAATACCCCAACAGCTGGCACATGTTCCTGCTCATTCCCTCCTCGGCCCCGGATGAAGTATATTTTCTCCACTCTAGTTCAATCCAGTCCATGATAAAGATCTGTCTTTGTTAAAGACTTCTCAAGCCGTTTGAAGCCAGTGCCATTAACCAAAACTTAAAATCCTGTTTTCAACTCCCATTTTTCTGATTTGATACTTTATCTAATGAATTTATCTACTTTTCACATATAAAGTACAGATACCTACTTTTAAAGAAAAATGTACCTGGAAATAGGAAAGAACATTCAGAATCAATATACAAAACCACAATGAGAAACTTAACCAACAAAACACAGGTGAGCCCCAAAACACTCCCTCAAGAATTTTATTGTATCATTGGACCAGGGTGGGTGGAAATTCAGTACTTTTTTGTGGGAGACAGCATAGTATTGTGTTTTATACAATTACGTCTATGCTTTGCAGAGATTTTAGTATCAGAATAGAAAACCAATGGTTTTCATTTAGACCTTCACCGAGCTAACACACAAACACACACACACACACACACACACACACACTCTCTCTCTCTCTCTCTCTCTCTCTCTCTCTCTCTCTCTTTCTCTCTCTCTCTCTCTCACACACACACACATACATACATACACAGACACACACACATACACACGGGGAGAGAGAGAGAGACAGAGACAGAGAGACAGAGAAGAGAGGGAGGAGGAAGGGAAGAGAATGAGGGAGAGAGAGGGGGAGAGGGAGAGAGAGAAAGAGACTACTAAACTCAAAAACTATAAATCATTATAGCTTAACTTATAACAAATATGTTTATATTATTTCTGAATATCTTTAGCTATTTTTTATTAATTTATTCTGTCTGAATAATCCTCGTCTCTTAAAGGTTAAACAAAAAAAAATACTCAATTAGATAATTTCACCAAATTATCTGTCTTCTGAACCACAGTATAACCCTAGTGGCAGCCCAACTTTAGACAGGTATGGATTTTTCAGTGCCAGATTCAGAGCTTTAAGAGTTAAAAGTCAGTATGTGAAGAGCTGTTTGTGTCTCAGTTGTTCTTCTTCAGTCCTTTTGAAGAAAAGTAATATTGAGTGGAACAGCATGAACATCGAGGTACAAATACTGTCTGTGCCCATTGCTTAGCAAAGACATCCTACCGCATCAGACTTGGCATGTTCCCACAGTTTACTATTTTAGTTCCTATCTGTCAGAGTAGATTAGGGGCCAACTAGAAGACCTGGTGAGAAGTGCTAGAAAGAACCGTTACATAGGCTAACTGCGGGGACACTGGGAATGGATAAGAGCTTCCAAAAATAGCTGGGATCCATTTCATCTTGAGGCCATATTGATGCATTAGAAGTTCATTAAGATACAGGTAAAAAAAAATCATCAAGGTAAATACAGTATCATAAATCTAAATACAATAAACCTGAAAGTTAGTAAAAAAAATTTTTTAATGTAAAATTAGTTAAAAAAATAATTAGCTGAATAGCCACAGGGCCAAAGCAAGCTGTAAAGAATGTGCCTGGGTGGACTATAGCTGTCTATACCTTTTGTCCTGTTGAGATGTTTGGAAATTGTGAAGGTAAGATCAACTACATAATTTGGTAATAACCATCTTCCACAAGCACCCCAAGAAAGTCCCCTGAGGGCCTGCCTGCAACTGAGACTGTACCACCCAGTGAGGTCTAAAGTCATGTGTGATAAGCACCTGTGCAAACACATTTCCATCGTCACCTGTCACCCAGCCCAATTGCTGCTAAGCCTCAGCTTTTATGCTCTAGCCTCTTCGTGTTGGACACAGAGTCGTCTGACTGATTTTCTTGCCATTTGCCTTCATACCTGCTTCGGTGGCTTGCTCTGTCTTTTCTGTGTCTTCTGCTCAGCTTCAGAGGAGGCCTGCTTTGCTCCATCCCTCATCGGAATTAATATTAGAGAAGAATAATGTAACTAGAATGTTTCAGAAAAGGAAGGGGTGTCTTCACTGTGTTTTGAACAATTTTAAATTCTTAATAATGGCAAAAATTAAGAACTCAAGATAATTCCCTTAAGGAGAACAGTTACTGATTCCCTTTAATGCTCCTACTCACATGTTCCCTCTAAGAAATGCTTCCAACTTATCTGACTTGGCCTTAGGAGAGGGACTCAATTTTAGCAATTCAGTAATCCATTTTTTTCCAAAATACTTTTTTATTAGATATATTCTTTATTTACATTTCAAATGTTGTCACCTTTCCTGGTTCCCTCCTCCACCGAAAATCCCATAAGCCATCTCCCCTTCCCCAATCAACCCTTCCCTGCTTCGCTGTCCTAGTATTCCTCTACACTACAACATCAAGTCTTTCCAGGACCAAGGACCTCTCCTCCCTTTGGTGTCTAACAAGACCATCCTCTGCTGCCTTTGCATCTGAAGCCATGGGTAACTCCATGTGTTGGTTGATAGTTTTGTCCTTTGGAGCTCTGGAAGTACTGGGTGGCTCATATTGTTGTTCTCCCTACGGTGCTGCAAACCCCCTCAGCTCCTTGGGTCCTTTCTCTAGCTCCTCCATTGGGAACCCTGTGCTCAGTTCAATGGCTGGCTGAGAGTGTCCCGCTCTATATTTTTCATGCACTAGAAGAGCCTCCCAGGTGAGAGCTATTAAGTCAGCAAGCACTTATAATAATGTACATGCAGAATACAGGAATAACTTCTAAAAAATGCATCCGTTATTCAAACTACTCCTTGGAAAAATAAAATATTGCTGCCAGTATGCACCTGTGCATGTGCATGCATACATGCATGCTTTTGTGCATGTGTGTATGTGTGTGTGTGTGTGTGTGTGTGTGTGTGTGTGTGTGTGTGGTCATATGTAGAGGTCAAGGTCTGACATCTTCCTCAATAGCTGTCTACCTTATGGTTTTTTAAGATGAGGGCTCTCACTGAACCAGGAGCTCAACATTTTAGCTACACTGGCTAGTCAGGGAGGCCCCCAGATTTGCCTGCCTCCCTCGCCCTGCAGTGATGACATAACAGACATGAGCCACAGGGCAGCTTTTATGTGGGTACTTGGGATATGAACACAGGTCTGCATGCTTGTATAGCAAGCACTTTACCCACTGAGCCATCACCGTTCTTAAGACTACCATTCCCAACACCTGTTCACCATCCTCATACTCCTCCTCACCCCCTCTCCCACCCAGTTCCCTCTTTCCATCCACCTCTGATGACTGTTTTGATTCCCCTTCTGAGTGAGATTCACACATCCTCTCCCTTGAGCCCACCTTATTACCTAGTTTCTCTGGGTCTGTGGATTGTAGTATGGTAACCCTGCACTTTATGGCTAATGCCCAATTGAGAGTGAGACTAGAAATTGGGGGGAGGGGGGAAGATCATCTCTGGGACCAGCTAGAGACCTGGGATGGGAGAGGCTATAGTGAGTCTGTAGAGTGACCCTAGCTGAAATTCCTACCAGCATGGGATATAGAGACTGAAGTGGCCACCTTCTCTAATCAGGCAGGACTTCTGGTGGAAGGAGTAGAACACCAACCCAGTCACAAAACCTTCAACCCCAAATTAGGGCTGCCTACAAAATAACAGGGACAAAGACTAAGCAGAGACTGAGAACGTGACCAACAAATGACTGGCCCAACTAGAGACCCATTACATGTCAGAGAACCAACACCTGACACTACAATGATATTCTGCTATGCTTGCAGACAGGAACCTGACATAACTGTCTCCTGAGAGGCGTCATCCAACAGTGGATGGAAACAGATCCACAGAGCCATAGTCAAACATCAGACAGAGCTCAGAGAGTCTTCTTGTGGAAGAGGAGGGGATATAATTAATTGAAACAGAGGTCAAGTGCAGAAACACCTACAAGGTCTGGGCCAAAGAAGGCTCACAGAGACTAAACTACCAACCAATGATTATGCAGGGGCTGGACCTAGGCCCCTTACACATATGTATATGAACTGCTTGGTCTTCTTTTAAGTCCCCTAACAATTGGAGCCAGGACTGTCTCTGACTGTTGTCTGCTATTGGATCCCCTTCTGCTACCTGGACTGCCTAGTTGGTTTTCTTTTCTTTTTCTTTTTTTTTTTCTTTTTTTTTCTTTTTTTTTTTTTTACATTTTTTTATTATTATTTTTTTTTATTTTCTATATTCTATGTTTACATTCCAAAGGCTTTCCCCTTTCCCAGTTTCCACCCACCATAGTTCCCATAGTTCCTCTCCCCCCCAACTATTTCCCAATCATTCCCCCTCCCCCCTCGGTTTCTTTACTAAACTGGATGCAATCTTTACAGGCCCAGGGTCCTCTCCTTTCTTCTTCTTGGGAATCATTTGACTTGCTATTTGTGTCTTGAGTATTTAGTGCTTCTGGGCTCATTAATATCCACTTATCAGTGATTGCATTTCATGTGCATTCTTTTGTGATTGGGTTAGCTCACTCAGGATGATATTTTCCAGGTCTAACCATTTACCTACAAATTGCATGAATTCATCATTTTTAATTGCTGAGTAGTATTCCATTGTATAAATATACCACATTTTCTGTATCCATTCCTCCTTTGAGGGATATTTGGGCTCCTTCCAATTTCTGGCTATTATAAACAAGGCTGCTATAAACATAGTGGAGCATGTGTTTTTATTGCATGCAGGGGAATCCTCTGGGTATATGCCCAGGAGTGGTATGCCAGGGTCCTCTGGAAGTGACATGCCCAATTTTCTGAGGATCCGCCAAACTGATTTCCAGAGAAGATGCTTAGTCTTGCTGAGATTGGATGTCCCAGGGGCTCTTTGTCTCTGAGGAGAAGAGGAGGAGGAGGAAATGGGAGGAGGGATTTGCAAAGGCAGGACTGGGAGGAGAGGAAGGAGGAGGGACTATATATGTGAATCAGAATATAATGTGAAAAAAATATGAGAAAAAAAAGAATTCTGTTCATTTTGTTGTTGTTGTTTAGCTACTGTGGATTAGAGAATAATTTTTCATTTTTATAGAAACTGCAGTCAAACATCAAACAATGTGAATAACTAGAAAAGTGTCCTGCCACAATAAAAAAATTGTTTGATTAGCTTTCTGTACTAACACCCGCCTTTTCTTGCTAAGAATGGTAGCAGTGGAGAGATGTCCTCCACAGGTTCATGAGCTACATAACTGTCTGGTTCCCAGCGAGTGACACACTTTTGGCAGGTCTGGAAACTTCAAGAAGTGATACGTATTTGGAAGTAGTAGATCACTAGAAGGGGTAACATTGAACATTATGCCTGGTACCCAGTTCCTTTGGTGCTCCTCAACAAGCCACAAATTCCTGCTTCCATGATGCCTATCTGAGGGCAAGGAGCCACACCTCTAGAGACAAAAGTCTCGAAACCATGAGACTGAATAAACCTTTCATCCTTGAGGTTGTTCTCTCATGTGTTAGGTCACAGCAAGGCACAGAGAAGCATCTATGTGTTAATATCTCTCCTGTGAGAAACTCTGTGGAGTAACAAAGGCCTATGGGACAGACACAGAATCTTTACTTCCTTATTGGATGGCTGAAATTAACTGTTTTTTTATTCTTATTTTTATTTTTTAATTTCATTAACTCCTCTACCCTGCAAAGAACATTTGCCTCTGTTTCCATTTTCACACAGGACCATGGTTATGATAGTACTGCATATTTTCACTGCCTCTTTCCCTATGACCCAAGGGAGAGGGATTCATTTGCAACATAGAGAGTCTCATAATAAAGTTCTGAGCGATAGCCATAATGATAATTGGATAATTATAATTGCCTAGGATGTCACATAAAGTATATTTGTGTAAAGTTCCTCTCGTCTCTCAACTGTGAAAAGTAAACCGAGCTTCAGAGTATGGACTCTGAGCTTCAGACAACTTGCACACAGGCAGACTCACAGCTCCTAGACTCCATCCTCTAAGTTTCTTTTCTCAGCTAGCAAATCCCTCTACCTCATATATTTCAGCAAACATATTATCTCCAAAATCAGCTTTCCTAATGGCCCAGACTTCTCTGGCCCTGATCCCTCTGGGGCTCTTTGTTTCCTTTGTTGCCTCCTGGGCATCATCATAAATCTATGTTTGCAATTCAGAATTGGATTCTCCTCTGCTAAGTGCATACCACTTACTCCCTGAGTGCTCTGCTGGATAGGTAAATACAATACAATGAAACCAGAGGCTTTATCTGGATCAGAGTCTATCAACCACCTGTCAAGAATTACTTCTGTGATGCTGTTTATATGAGCTGTCTTAGTTTCTGTACCTGTTGCTATGGTGAAATACTCTGATAAAGCAACATCCGGGAGAATGGTTCATTTTGGCTCACAAGTTCAGAGCATCATAGCAGGGAAGTCAAGGCAACAGCATCATGAAGCGACTGCTTACAATGCTTGCAGAGTCATGAACAAAGAGTAATGAACAGATACAGTCTACATATTTTTAGATGTTAGAGTCCAGGATCCCTGCCCAAGTAACAGTCCTGGCCACAGTTAGAATATGTTTTTCCACATCAATTAATCTTACCAAGGTAATCCTTCAGAGGCATGCCCAAATACCTTTCTCCTAGATGACTCTAGACATTGTCAAGTTGATAATTAACATTAGCCATTACATTAACCCTTAGAAAGAATATTAGCCTTCCTATACGTGGGCTTCTTGAAGCGCAATAGGCCTAACATTATATGTGAGTGTCTCCTCAAAGGTGAGGAAAGCACATAGGGATAGGCCTTTCTTCATTTCTTTTATACTTGAACGTAATTGAAATCCATTTCCTACCACACAGTGCTCCCTGAAGTTATCTTGATTCCTGTCCGCTACAATTAACTTTACATGTATGAAAATAAATGGTTTGGGGTACACATATGTGAATCAACATCACAGGTCTTCCTCTTACTGAGGCACATCAGTCATAAATCAGGGGACAATATGCACAGTATATACAACCCAGTTACTATGAATAAGGCTACAGTCAATACAGAAAAGCAAATCATAATTTTGATTGCGTGTGTGTGTGTGTGTGTGTGTGTGTGTGTGTGCTTAAGTGACCAAGTTTGAAGTTGCTGATCAGGTAGAAGTTCTGGTTTTCATTTGTGAGGAATGTCTACCATGGTTTTGATAATAGTTGCATCATTTTGCACTCACACAATGTAAAAATAAGCAAATTTCTCTACATCCTCAATAATGCCATCTTCAGAGGTTTTATATATTTTGTTAATGGGTGTGAGGTAGTAGCTTATTGTCATTTTGATTAATGTTTCCTTGGTGATGTTGAACCAAAGGTCTGCTGACTATTTGTATGTCTGAAGGAAATGCATGTTTACTTCCTTTGCCTATGTGTTAATTAGGTTTTATTCAGCTTTAGTTTACTTCCTCTTTTTTTCTTTTGAGTTGTATGTTACATTGTAAATGTAACTTTTACTCACCTGATATAATTGTAGTCTTGGAGGCTTACTGCTGAATAAGCTCACCCTTTCTAGTTCTTTCTGAAATCTGGCTGGCTGGTTCAACTCAGCTGCTCTAGCCCAAACTACTCCTCTCCAAGCTGACTAATTCAAACTGGCTTCTCTTAGCTTCTGACTGTGTTACTCTGCTTGGCCTCAAACTAACTCTTGCTCATTCTGTTTTTACCTGCCACAAAAATTGTAAAACTGTACAGGAAAAACTGCCTTCTCTCCTCCTCCTTCTCCTCCTCCTCCTCCTTCTTCTTCTTCCTCTCTCTCCCCCCCCTCTCTCTCTGACCCCCTCTCTCTTCTCTTAAGTTGCCTCTCTCTTTCCTGTGCTGTTCTCATAAGAGTTGGGCATATCTATCTTTGAATCACTCTGACAAATCTTTCTTATTGGTAACTTTGTCCGCCCCTCAATTAGATATCCCTTTCAAACATGGCTGCTTCCTTCTACAAAGTAACCTTTCCTACATTGTTTGGGATTAAAGGTGTGTACTAAAGATATGTCTGTATTCCAGCCAGAACAGCCATGTTGCTGTACCAAAATTCTCCCACAACTTCCTTTTCTGCTTAAGATAAAAATTGCCCAATTTTCTGAGGAACCGCCACACTGATTTCCAGAGCAGTTTTACCATTTTGCAATCCCACCAACAGTGGAGGAGTGTTCCTCTTTCTCCACATCCTCGCCAGCATTTGTCATCTCTTGAGTTTTTAATCTTAGCCATTCTGACTGGTGTGAGGGGGAATCTCAGGGTTGTTTTGATTTGCATTTCTCTGATGACTAACGATGTTGAACATCTCTTAAGGTGTTTCTCAGCCATCCGAATTTCTTCTGGTGAAAATTCTTTGTTTAGCTCTGTGCCCCATTTTTTGATAGGGTTATTTGGTTCTTTGGGGTCTAACTTCTTGAGTTCTTTGTATATATTGGATATTAGCCCTCTGTCAGATGTGGGGTTGGTGAAGATCTTTTCCCACTTTGTTGGTTGCGTTTTGTCCTTCTGACAGTGTCCTTTGCCTTGCAGAAACTTTGTAATTTTATGAGGTCCCATTTGTCAATTCTTGATCTTAGTGCATAAGCTATTGGTGTTCTGTTCAGGAACTTTCCCCCTGTGCCTATGTCCTCCAGGGTCTTCCCAAGTTTCTTTCCTAATAGTTTCAGTGTGTCTGGTTTTATGTGGAGGTCCTTGATCCACTTGGAGTTGATCTTAGTGCAAGGAGATAAGAGTGGGTCAATTCGCATTCTTCTGCATGTTGACCTCCAGTTGAACCAGCACCATTTGTTGAAAAGACTATCTTTTTTCCACTGGATGGTTGTGGCTCCTTTATCAAAGATCAAGTGACCATAAGTCTGTGGGTTAATTTCTGGGTCTTCAATCCTATTCCATTGATCCACTTGCCTGTTGCTGTACCAATACCATGCAGTTTTTAACACAATTGCTCTGTAGTACTGTTTAAGGTCAGGGATATTGATTACCCCAGAAGTCCTTTTATTGTTGAGAATAGTTTTAGCTATCCTGGGTTTTTTGTTGCTCCGGATGAATTTAAGAATTGTTCTTTCTAGATCTATAAAGAATTAAGTTGGGATTTTGATGGGGATCGCATTGAATCTGTATATTGCTTTTGGTAAGATGGCCATTTTTACTATATTGATCCTGCCAATCCAGGAGCAAGAAATATTTTTCCATCTTCTGAGGTCTTCTTCAATTTCTTTCTTCAAGGACTTGAAGTTCCTGTCATACAGATCTTTCGCTTGTTTGGTTAGAGTTACGCCAAGGTACTTTATGTTGTTTGTGGCTATTGTGAAGGGTGTTATTTCCCTAACTTCTTTCTCAGCCTGCTTGTCCTTTGAGTACAAGAAGGCTACTGATTTGCTTGAGTTAATTTTATAACCAGCCACTTTGCTGAAGTTGTTTATCAGCTGTAGAAGTTCTCTGGTGGAGTTTTTTGGGTCACTTAAGTAAACTATCATATCATCTGCAAATAATGATAGTTTGACTTCTTCCTTTCCAATTTGTATCCCTTTGACTTCCTTATGTTGTCTAATTGCTCTCGCCAGAACTTCAAGTACTATATTGAAAAGATATGGAGAGAGAGGGCAGCCTTGTCTAGTCCCTGATTTTAGTGGGATTGCTTCAAGTTTCTCTCCATTTATTTTGATGTTGGCTACTGGTTTGCTGTAGATTGCTTTTACTATGTTTAGGTATGGGCCTTGAATTCCTGCTCTTTCCATGACTTTTAGCATGAAAGGATGCTGAATTTTGTCGAATGTTTTTTCAGCATCTAATGAGATGACCATGTGGTTTTTTTCTTTTAGTTTGTTTATGTAGTGGATTACATTGATGGATTTCCGTATGTTGAACCATCCCTGCATCCCTGGGATGAAGCCTACTTGATCATGGTGAATGATTGTTTTAATGTGCTCTTGGATTCGGTTGGCAAGAATTTTATTTAGTATTTTTGCATTGATATTCATAAGAGAAATTGGCTTGTAGTTCTCTTTCTTTGTTGGATCTTTTTGATTAATAAACAATATTTTTAAACAAAAAAAGATGAAAATTGTACATAGCTCAACTTTTATAATAGAAACAATTATCAATCCCACAAACTTAACAGTCAAAATGTCCTTATGAAGATCCATTGACGTGATGATCTTTCATAACCACTATCCTTTACCTTTCAGCAAATGTCCATTTCAGCATCACAAGGTTTTCCAGTAAGCCCTTGGATTGGATCTTTATCAGTTTTGATGGAACCCATAGTCTTTCATCACCTCTAGAGATGTAGACAAAACTACTTCCCCAGCAGAACACATTCCCTGTCTTTCCATTTTGATGTTAAATCACTTTTAAAGTATATGGATTGATCCAATTCAGCAGGGTTTTTTTTCTATAATCCAGTCTCTTTCAGCTAATCCCATTTCTCCTTTCTGTTTATCAGGGAATGATTAGATCTTTATGAATCCATACATAAACTAGTCATGTAGATGCTCACATTCCATACTCAGCTCCATGCCAGCCACCCGGATTTCTCACCCATCTAAACACAGAAATAATCAAACCATATTACATAACATGGCAATATGCAGTGTCCCCAACACCTAGTTTAGTTTTCTCTAGTTACTCTGTGGATAGCTGGAGGAAATGCCTGGCTTTTGTTGTGGTAGGAGTTAACCCTCTTTGGGAGTTCCCCTAAGAATCCCTAAGTGATCACTTGGCTTATCCCTTGCTGATCTGCATTCATTAGTCCAACACCTGTCCTGACCACACCTTCTGACAAAGGCTGCTGGGGTTTCTAGAGAAGTCTCTAGAAACACCTTGCCTACAACATTCTTCAAATGACCTCATCTCCCACAACTAAACAACCAATGGACATTTTTCTTTGTAGGATTATTAGCTTGTCCAATTATATAGTCATTAGAGTCAATATCAGCAATCATTCTATTCATCCATCCATGGGTGATGATCAAGTTTTTAAAAGCCTAAAAACTTTTTACTCCACATTTGCACTTTCAAAAGTTAAAGTTTCAATTGGTACCCTTTTTATATCTGGATCTGATATTTCCCTGTTTATACCTCACATTAAATATCTCTCTGGGGCTTTGCATAGTCTTTGTGAATAACACAGACCATTTTACTTGTTTCTCTACCTCATCCCATGCTCATAAAGCTACTGAAGTAGACTGTATAATAATAGACTCATTAAATTGCATCTACTGTATTAAGTCACCAAATGGACCTTCTCCTAACAATTGATCTTTCAGGATATTAACACCTTCAGACCTATTATGATTTCCATAATTTCAGCTTCTTCTCGACACTATGTCAGCCATGTGGCTTCCACTACAGCTGCTGCTACATCTTTCTAGTCTTGAGGGACTAGATAATACTATTTGGGGTAGCCAAATACTTAACATGTGTTTCACATGGAGGGAGTACATTTTGTATGTCATTATAGATTGTTTAAAGTGTTTAAGAAGAGAACCTGTATTTTAACAGGATTCCAGACCAGATTTTTTTTTTTAATTTTCACTATTTTCTGGCATTTGTTCCCAGGTACCTAGGAAAGCTAGTAGAGGTGCTCACCTTTCCTCAATTTCATTAAGAAGTCATTTTGTAGGTTCAATGGACTGACTATCTCCATCCTCAATTTCATTAGGTACCATAGGTTTTTATTAAACACTTCCTGTTCCCTTAATTCCTTTGTCTTTTGCCTTTCAAGCCTTTGTTCTTTCACAGCTAATTTTTATTATTATGCAGCTATTTTTTCAGCCCTTTTTGAGAGGAAATGCATAAAAATTGAAGTTGAAAGCAGGGAGGGCTTTACTCCAGTCGTGGTCACAATTTCAATAAGTACTGTGATGGCTTTTTCAAGTAACTTTTCTAGCCCCTCAACTCCTACCCTTGGTGTTAAAGATCTAAATTGGAGTTTCCTCTTTTTAATGAAGGAAAGGTCTGTCCATGTAATTAAAATTCTGTTTTGGGGTGGTTTGCTATAATTTGATGTCTCAGAGGTTCCTGAATCCTTCCTTGCTTCTGGCTCAAGGCTCCCAATCTCTTTGGGCATCCAGCCAAACTAGAAGAACTAATGCTTCCTCTGAAGCAAATTTCTTCTCTGTGGCTTTCTGTCAGACGCCTCCTCTCCTCTGCAACATTTCTGTTAAATGGTCTCTGCTTTCTGCAACACTGGTGGGCTTTCTTCTTTTCCAATCACATTGTATGCTAGATACAAATGTAACATGTATTGCCTGACTTCCATTCTGATGTCAAAAGTTTTTAAAAGTATACCAGTTGATATAATTCAGCAGTTTTTTCTGCAATCCAGTGTCTTTCACGTACATGTTCAATTCTTTTGCCTATGTGTCAATCAGATTGTAATGTTTCACTTTTTTTCTTTATTTGTATTCTTTTGAGTTATATGTTATATGCATTGGAACTCATTCATTCATCAAACAAAGGGTTGACAGTCATTTTCATTAATATTTTAGATTGCCTTTTACCTTGGCTGTTTGATTTGATGAGTGAAGATTTTAGCTTTATGTAGTCCTGCTTCATTTTTCCTTGCCATCTGGATTTCAGGAATCTAATTCAATAAGTCAATATGGAAACTAAAAGATTTATTCCTGTATTTTCTTTGGTGAGTTTTAGCATGTCAGACCTGATGTTCTTGTCTTTCTTCATGTCCGCTGACTTCTTCTCTGGTATAAGTGAGGTCCAAGTCTCACTCTGTTGAGTGTGGAGGTACAGTTTGCCTTGCACTACTCATTAAAGACATCATCTCTTCCCATTTGTGTTCTTGGCATTGTTGTGGAAGACCAGATGACAATGTATTATCTATAGTATTTACAAATCTAAGTACTTTTTTATTAGATATATTCTTTATGTACATTTCAAATGATTTCCCCTTTCCTGGTTTGCCCCCTACAAAAGTCCCATAAGCCATCTCCCCTCCCCCTATTCCCCAATCAACCCCCTCTCAAAAATATGGAACACTTCACGAATTTGCATGTCATCCTTGTGTAGGGGTCATGCCAATCTTCTCTGTATCATTCCCATTTTAGTATATGTGCTGCCAAAGCAAGCACACAAATCTAGGTTCTATCACCTAAATTGCTACAACTTCAGGACATAACCCCCATTTGTAAAAAGTGGTGAGTGCTACTGATATAAAATCTGAGATCTAAAGAATGCTAGAGACAAAAGTTTCTGTTTTCTTAAAGGCTAGCAAATTTTATAAAAGAAAAGAGTAAGGAACCTCTTTAGATCTTATGTCCTTCATCCTCAGGAGATGTCTTCCTCTTATCCCTTCAAAATAATGTCAGATGCTATTTGTCCTGCTTCACTTCAAGTGCTGTTGCATTCATCAGGCTGTAGTCTTGGTGGACACAAGCTTTTGCCTGATTTCCTGGGAAGGCAGGAGAGGATAAAGCCTGGGTAGCCCATTAACTGTCACTACATTCACAAGACACATGTGCTGTTTAAAGTAGTCTTGGATTGTAAAACCAATTAATATTTTGGATGTGTTTAATTCACCACTGTTTCCATAATATCCTTCACCCAAAGTTAAAATCTAATTTTAGAATTTGGATGACTTAATAAAACAATTACTTTAGGCTTCTTGCTGCTCCTGTTCTCATCTTATTACCTAAACAGTAAATACAGCAATTTAAAATGCTTTGATAGCTTTGGTGTTACATAAAACAAAGCTTATGGTTTTCTCCTCGTTCTACTTCCTGTTCTAAACAGGAACATCTCAAACATCTCAAAAATTATCCCAGATTTTGCCATTTCTAAATGTAATTACTTGATTTTTAAAATTTACTGCTGAGATTGTTTCTTATACAAAAAATTTTTATTTAGTAAAGGTGTTATCCTATGGGCAGCTGTCAGTACTATGCACACCATATCTGAAATTTAGACATATGGTCACCTGACCATCAAGGCAAATAAAAATCCATTTCCCCCATAAGAAACTCAATCAATTTTGGAAAGTAATTTCCAGATAAAGAGTAAGAGTGGATATATGGGGCAGGGTATCTGTTAGCAAATGTTAGCCACCTGTTTCCACAGTTAGAAAATCCTATCAGAAGTTCATCCTGCAGGTATTGAGAGCTTTCTCTCTCTTTCTGAGGTTCACATCTGTATTTAAGTTGTCAGTTATTTGACTATTGGCCATTTGGGAGTGGGATGAAATAAAAAAAAGAAATTAATTCTTGTTAGTAAAATAAAACATACACATAAAGGAATTTTTTTTACAATTTGATTGATTTTATTTACATACTTTTTAAAGCTCATATTAAAACAAGTTAGATGCAAAAAATAATCAATATGGCATATAGTAAGACACTAATTATTTACTGATTATGCATAAGTGAAACACAGACCATTCTGGTCACAGAGGAGAGTCACAGATAACAGGAAACGAGAAAGGTGTGAAGGAATGCATACTTACTCTCCCTTCTTGAAAGCCAAATTCCACTGGCAAGATCTTCCATTCCATGCCTTTTTAACTACCGTCCCTGACAGATTTCAGCCAGTTTTTAACCATTTTTTCCTTTACTCATTGCCTCTTCTCATCACCACAGGCATGGTTCATTTGTTACTGGGAGGCAAACTTCCCGCTTACCTAGAGCTAATGTGAGGGTTCCACCACATCAGAGTAACCATGAGAGCTGAGTGGCTGTCAGCAAGGAGAGAAGTGTCTAAATTTCCCTCTCCCCGTGGTGGCTGATGATCTCAGTAGAGTGGTTAGCACAGTGGGAATGGCTCTGCAGTGGGCAATGTGAAGTCCCACTTGAGAGTTGTGTTAGTTCGTTTGAGCTGCCGGAAGAGAATACTGAACTTGAGTGAGCTTGCCTACCACTCACAAAGCCTCAGTTTGCTCTTAGCATGGAGATCAATAGATAGATAGATAGATAGATAGATAGATAGATAGATAGATAATAGATAAATGATAGATCAATAGATAATTAGATAGATGATAGATAATTACATATTACATACATACATACATACATAGAAAAACAGTAAATATCTGATATAGCTGAACAAATGTCACAGAATTATTTTCTCACTGTTCTGAAGGTCAAGGACTCTAAAAGCAAGGAACTAGCAATTTGTGTGTGTGGTGAGGCCTGTAGCCTCTGGAGAAGAACACTGTGGACTGAGGTTGGGGGAGGCAAAAGAGCACGTTAGCCAAATGTTGCCCAAGAGCCTTGTTCCTCCTGATAAGGGAAAAGGCCATCATGTCCTCATCATCTTAAATGCTCATACTATCACATCAGCATCTCATGAATTTTGAAAGCAATAATATTAAAATCTTAGAAGGGGCTGAAAGAGAGCCAGTAAGATCCCAGGCATATGCTCAGAGAAGCAGTGGGGAGACATAATGTGCTGAATTACTAAAGGTGCAGAGAGCACCAGAAGATACAGCAGGGGCAGTAGTGGGTATGTATGCAATGCCCAGCAGGACAAGAGACCCTTTGATGAGGGCAGCAAGGATCCAAGGACATCACAAAAAGATGTGAAGCTAAAGTAAAATAATGTGATTCAGATTCAGAGAGAGGAGAAAGGAAAAGGTAGGGGAAAGATGAAATCCCAAGTATATTGCTGCTGCTGCTGCTGCTGCTGCTGCTGCTGCTGCTGCTGCTGCTGCTGCTGCTGCTGTTGTTGTTGTTTGGTGTTGCTGCTGCTGCCATTGTTGTTTAACTGTTGTTTCAGAGTGTCTAGATGGTACTGAGAAAACTCAAGGCAGTTACCTGTTAAAAAACATGCTGGGTCACATGCACCCTGCAACATGGTGCTCAGCATAAGTTGAAGCCAGAGTGAAGAGCAGTCACTAAAGTCACTGAACTGACCATGGAGAGACTGGAACCCAGAAGAAGTCACTGCTTGGCACCTTCCGTGACAGCTGCAGCTGCACGGAGCACAGGTGATCAACACAAGCACCGGTGACCAACGGTGCTCACTCCACAGTCAGGAGCAGCCACTGCACAATACCTTAAGTTTAAAGAAGGGAAACTTAATGTAAGAAAATTTAAAACTTGCTTAGCTGACTTCTGTGGCTTTAGACATCCAAAAACAAAAACACAAACTTGCTTCTCCAAGCAGCACTCACGTAAGAAGAGACTGAAAAATTGATACACCGTGTGGGAACGCTCTGAGGACCGTGTGGAACACTCAAGGGAAGACACAGTTAAACCTTCTACTGAAGCACAGCTGAAATTACTGTTTTCAATATAAGCCTCATCATTCTTTTATTAAATAATGAGCTCTCTCTAAGATGATTGAGCTTTAATCATCCAAGAGATATTTGTTGAGGGCCTAAATCTGATCAATTCAATTTATCCAATTAAGTATTTCCTGACAATTGGTTATGGAACATTCACTGTGCTAAATGCTGGGAGTAGAGGAGAGCCAGGAATCTACAGTTTAAAATCACATCCCTGATGGGACTGAGGGGTGAAGAATGGAAAGGAAGCTTGAAGAAATTGTGGCTTTCATGATATGTGTTAGGGATCAGAAAATGCAAGGTGCGGTGGGAGCAGAAACTAGGCCCCATCTGGAACAGTCCCACCTCAGTAAGTGTACCTCATGTTTTATGTATGTGTGTAAAATGGATACAAGTATCTTTTTAAAGACATTGCCTCTTACATAAAATTATCCTTATAAAGAAACACATGATGTTTTGATAGATACATTATGCAAATCTCAATTGCCTCTCATCGGTTCATCTAGCTCTGTGTAATATATGGATACATTATTATAGTCTAAAGCCATCCTATTAGCAAGGAGAACCACAAAACATCTTGCTTCTCATTGAGTGTAACCCAGTAGCCATTAGCTAACCATTGAGGTTAATTTAAAACATCTGAAGTTATTTATAATCATTATAAACTTCTTGGAAATCCACAGTCCCTTATAACACTGGGTCCTTTACTAATGCTACCTCTGAAGGTTCCTGTTTTACACCATTTAATTCATTTGTTTGGTTGTTTAGTTTTTTTTTTTTCCTGAGGCAGGGTCTAGTGTAACTTTATAGTGTAAGGAAACCTTGAAGTCACACTTTCTGCTTCCACCTCTCAACAGCTTGCACTGCAGGCATGTGGAAGCATACCAGTTTTGTCTACATTTTGGCGGGAAGAGGAGTCAGCACACCAGGCACACACATTTGTTATCATTCAGTTGCTGTCTAGGTCCCAGTAACATATCTTATACCACACAAATAAATATTCAAAAGAAACTGTCATTCTAGTCTCAAAGTAGAAGATCATTGTTTTAAAGAATGTAACATTTTGTCCTTTGTATTAAGGCAGACATTGCATGATTTTTATAATGAGTTTTAACTACAGTATTGTGCTAATATTTAGAATTAATTTATTGGGAATTAATTTTTACTGATACTTGATATCCTAAAGTCTGCTAGTCTGAACTCTTAACCTTATAACTTGGCAACATAATTAGTATATATAGGAAAGTGACTGAGAGCCAACAGGTAATAATAGTACTAAATTCTACAACATATGTAACACTACTGATTAATAAGAAATTCTCACTCATAATACACTTTCGTGAGAGAGGATGAATTAACACTCAGGAGGTGATTCTGGCCAGTGAGGTCATGGGGCATCTAGGCTTGAGTCTGTCAAGGACCCCCTCAGGTTGTGGTGCTGAATGACACTGGTTGGCCGGAACTCTCAATTTGAACTGGACTAGCTTTCAGTTGGGACAGATTACAGTCTTCCTGCTTCTGCCCCCTACCCTGAAGGTTCTTGTCCATGGAAGAATAAAGCTCAAAAGCACCAGGCTATCGCAAAAGAATGAGAAGGCATGAGCAGGATGAATCTTTAACATGCTTAAAGAGCAGAATTCTGTCTCTACATATGCATTGAAATGAAGGAGACATAGGGGTATTAAAGGAAAATTATACACAAGGTTTTGCTCTTAAGGTGAATTAGAGCAACACTACATAGAAGGCAAGGAGAATAAGTTCAAGGTTAGCAGTTTGTAAAGCACTCATCTGCTAAATATCCATTTTTCTATATCACTGCATAGATACATTTATAATTGCTAATACTTTTATATATCTCCTTTCTACCTCTTTATTTTACTTATATTTTTAATTTATTTTAGTGTACTTTTAATTGAAATAGACTTACATCATTTCCCCTTCTTTTTATTTCCCTCCAGCCCCTCCTAGTTATCCATCCTTAAACTCCTCCATATTTTCAAGTTGATAGCATCTTTTTATTTGACTACTATTGCTTTGTATGTGTGTATGCATATACATATATATGGGTGTGTGTGTATATGTATATAAATGTATGTATGTATGCATGTGTGTTTGTCATGGAATATTGGGGTAAGACAGTCATTTTCTTCAGTTATGGCCCAGAGGTAAGCAAATAAGATTCCACGAATATCTCCAAACTCACGGTCACATAGGCAACCTTGTTTAAAACCAATGGGACACACACATACAAAAAGACATGAATGTGTGAAAGGGACTTGCAGGTTAGAGGGGAGTCTGTCAGGGATGTGGGATGGGAGGGGAGAAAAGGAGGTAAGAGGTAAGAGTAATTAGAATGCATTGTATACATACATAAAATTATCAAAGAACAAATTTAATAAAAATATTTTAATAAAGTTAATCTTTTTGAGCCTTTTGGTTATAATTTTAAGTGGCTGCGTTTTTTATCCTAGTAATATTACATTGAATTCTAACATATTTTACATTGAATTTTGTCATTACTTTTCTATTGCTGTGATAAGACACTGTGACCTATAGGAGAGAGCATTTAGTGGGACTTAATAGTTTCAGAGGGTTAAAGTAACCTATAGGGGAGAGCATTTTGTGGGACTTAATAGTTTCAGAGGGTTAATCCAGGATCATCGTAGAGGACAGCAAGGCAGCAGGCAGGCAGGCATGATCCACAAACACAAGGCAGACAGAACTAACTGGAAATGGCATACCTCCTTCAAGAAAGTCACACCTCCTAATCCTTCTCAAATAGATCCACCAACTGAGGACCAAGAATTCAAATATAAGACCCAATGGGGATCATTATCATTAAAGCACCACAGACTAGGAAAGTGGGATAAAGGATAAGCTACTATATTATGTTATTTTGGTCAATTTGCTTGTTATATTTTAATTTTAAGTTACCCTTTCCCACTGTTATCTGGTGCTCCCCATACATGGTATCATAGAATATAAAGTTAGTGATATGAACATAGCTGTTTAGTCTATGTATAATCTGTGAATGTCTGCAGGAAATATATAAAGAAAGTAGCACCCAGAATTTATCATTAACCCTCTTTATAAGATATTCTGCAACTTTGTCATAAATTTATGAACTTAATTATAAAGGTATTAATTATTAGCTGGAATAACAGTTATGTATAATCTAACAAGAAAGAAGATAGATCCAAAATATCAAAGTAATACATAGGTAATGAATTTTAGACTTGATTTCAAGTGAGATCTGTGACCTAATTTATAGAGACCAAAGTAATAACATGAAGGTTACACTTACTTAAAAGAAATTGCCCAAATTAAACAGCTAAAATTAACGTTTCACATTTTTCCCTGATTACTTTTGGAAGTAGATTTTATTTGATTAGATTAGTTGGGGAATTTGAGATTTGTGAAATTTTTCGACTGGTTATTTTTGTCTTTGGAGGATTTGGAAGTCTATATAAATGGGACAAAAATTAGACCATGTGAGCCACTGATGGAAATGAAATTGGTTTTTTAATCATTGATGAAACTCCAAACTGTAACAGTCACCGCAAAACCTGTCTTACCTCATCAACTGTGTCTGTCCTGTATCCCCATCAGCCTACAGAAAAGACTCAATGTCACGGTTTTTTCCATGTTTACTTATAAAAGTTCTTAAAAGTTTTTAGGACCCCCAGCTGGCAAGACAATAGCTCTGTTGGTAAAGGAGCTTTCCAGAGTGAGTTTGATTCCCCAGGATCCATACTGGAAGGAGAGAAATGACTCCTGCAAGCATCTTCTGACCTCCATGTGTACTCCCGAACACACACACACACACACACACACACACACACATTACAGTAAACAAGCAAAATATAAATATAATAAAAATTTGAGGACCAACAAGATTGCTCAGTGGGTAAAGGCAACTGCCACCAAGACTCACAACCTGAGCTAGGTCTCTAGAGCCTACATAATGGAAGGAAAAAAACACTTCTTGAATGTTATCCTCTAACCTCCACACAGACCATGATGTACCTGCACACAAGTATTCACAGACACACAAATAAATAATTGAAAAGTAAAATCTCCCAGCTTGCACAGAGCTCTGGGTTTGATGCCTAGCATCACATAGAACAGATAGGGTGACACATCTCTATTATCTAATGCATGGATGGGGGAGTTAGCAGGATTGGGAGTGCAAGATCATAGTAAGTTCAGGCCAGTCTGGACTTTATGAATCTTCTCTTTAAAAATAGCATATGTGATGAGATAGCACAGCAGGCAAAAAGCACTTGACACTCAAGCTTGAAAACCTAAGTTTGATCTCTGGAACTTATGTAGAAGGTAGAAGGAAAGAAGCAACTCCACAAAGTTGTCTTCTGAGGCCCACATGTGCACCATGTCCATGTGCATACACCATGCAAACAATAAGAATAAATTATATATTTATTTATTAATAAAAGATCAATTAGTCAAATCAATTAATTGAAGATCTCAGAAAGGTTTTGTTTATATGAACTCTGCCTTTCAATATCTATTTCAAATAATATTTTTAAATGCTTACTTTAATATTTATTATTAAATTTTTGCTTGAGGGGCTGGAGAGATGGTTCAGCAGTTAAGACTACTCTTGCATAGGACCTAAGTTTATCTCCCAGAGCCACACGGGGCAGCCCATAGCTACCTATAACATAGTCTCCAAGGACTCCAATGCCTTCTCCTGGCCTCCACAGACATAGTGCTCATATACACATATCCACACAAAGACACACACATATACACTTTTAAAAAAATTTTTTAAATTACATGTAATATAATCATACACACACACACACACACACACACACACACACAAATTAAATGAAATTACCAACATTCATGCCCTAGAATTGTCATAAGAATCTAATGAAATAGTATTCCAAAGAGACTTGTCACTCCATTAACTCACACCTATACCATCCCTAGTGGACAGCACTGACATTTGCAGTAGGACCGTCCGGATTTGCCATTATTAGCAGCGCAAGCTGTGTGTTCTATTTCTCTTCTCCAGCATTAATTTCTACTCTCTCCAACTGGCATTTTGCAGCCCTCATTTACAGTATTGTTCAGAATTTCTGGTGTTTACTGCAGTATCTACATTCTGGTAAGTGCATACGGTAATGCTAGTACCTCTCCCTAGATCCCAGTGGTGGTCTTGAAAACATTCCAGTTACTAGCCCGGTAAGCCTGCGCTGGAGCCCCTTAAGCCTTGAACAACGGCTTAAGCACATTAGGATTGTTTGTTTTGTTTGATTTGGGATAGGTTTCATTGTTGTTTGTTTTATTGTTGCTGTTGTTGTTATTTGCTCTGTGAATTATCACATCTGAGTTGAAATCTGGGATGCATTTGGAAACACAACTCATCCCATCTTAAAATTCTTCTATAGTGTTAAGCTCTGGACTGTGATATTACATCGTAATCCATTCGTTGCTATACCCTTGGCAAAACACGAAGCCATAGAAATCTGTAAGCCAAAGAACAATGCCATAAGGAAGGAACTTGAGTGGTTATACAATGCTTCCAGTTTCCTTCTGTGTTTCCTCCCTGTGTCCTAAGTAAGTCTCGCTCTGCAGGAGTAACATGTGTCTGGGCTCCCCTGACGCAAATCAAGGTGCCCCGGCTTTCCTTTCTTCTTTGCTGTCTGGAATCCTTCTCACCTCTCTTTCCAGAGAAACTGCCTTTCTTTCCCACAGCACAGCCTCTTGCCACAAAGGAAGCTCATCTGCCCGGCTATTAGCTGCCAGACTAAACCCATCACCCTCTCCACCCTCTCCCCGGCATGAGTTTTTCAATGCTTTGTCTCCCCAGCTCACACTGAGACCTGCACCGACTTGCAGAAATTGCTCTTTCCCAGGGGAGGTTAACCTGAATTCTGTGTTGAGGTCTTAACTCTGTTCTGGCTGCCTGATGCTGTATATTTCTAGCATTCACTTTCCTCCTTTAAAGCCATAGGCTCTTTGCATCCTTGTCAAGATAAGGAAGCAGACGCAGGAAGCAGCGAACACTCCGCACGCCTTGCGCACTGGTACAGCTTTGATTTCCTTTGCTTTTCCTTTCTATCCCTGGGACAAATGCCTAGGGAAGAAAACCTCCCTAAAAAAAGACTTTTCAACACATTCGTCTATCAATCACCCATAGAGTGTTTAGAAATCATTTCTCCCAGTTAAGATCAACAGACAAAGGATGCTCTGGGCTAGGGTAAAGTTCTCCACCTGGGACTGGGAGATTACGAGTCAACACCCTTGCCTGTTCTCTTTAGCTCAGGACTTCCTGAGGCAGAATCACCAAGCCCTGTTGGAATCACCAAATCCCCAGCCAAAAGATGTATCATAAAGGTCTGCGAATAGCGATGACGTAACTCCTGATACTGTGCCTCTATACCAAGCATGCTTAGACTGTTATTTTTCTCTAGCAGCAGTTCAGCTTCACATTTCTACCATCCCACTATTCCACCTTGGAGAAGAGAAATCTCCATCTAAAGTTATTTCTAGGGCAGTAAAATAGCTCAGTAGTTTAGCAAACCTAAGTTCAATCCCCAGCATCCACATATGGCAAATAGCCTGTAATTCCAGCTTCAGGGATCCCAAATCTTTTCCTGACCTTTGTAGATACCAGGCCGGCATGTGATCTACAGACCTATGTGCAGGCAAAACACCCATATACATAAACAAATAATAATCATTTAAAATTTTAAAAGAAATATGATAGAAAAATTAGAAGACAATTTTGGGCTTTTAAAGGAATTGGAGTTTTTAAATGTTCTGCCTAGAATATAAAAAGATTTGATAAAACCACAAAGTGTAAAATAAATTATTTCTGTCATCTAACATTATTGCTAAAGAGACAAAAGGAATACCCAACTAAAACAAAAGGTTCACTTGTTTCCTTTCATATCTTTTTAAAATGAACAATCTTTTTCATTAGATTATCTGCAATTTAGTACTAATTTGCTCCTCAAAATAGCATCAATTATAATACTTTAACCAAAATTATATAATACACTAAGAATTATTTAATGATATTATAAATGTAATGATCCCAGATATATCTAATTGCTTAGCTGCGTCTTTATAGATGATACAGTTATTATTAAGGTCATCATGGAGAGAGACAAAATAGATGTAAACACATGGCAGATGGAGCAAAGATAGACAGGCATGATCTACAAAAAACAGTCTGTACAAATTAAGTGCTTATCTTCACACTTAGAAGCACTCGCAAGAAATAAAAACCTTATATATAATGCTGTCTCAGCCTTTGGAGTTTTCATAAGTGCAAATAAACATTTGTATTAAAAACATAATCGGTTGACCTTTGCTTTGGTTTCATCTAGTCTATGCCTACCATTTGCAGACATGTTTCATTTGGAGAAATGTCATTAATTCTTTCCATAGACCTTAAACTTGAAAATAAAGATTGAATTTATTTCCAAATTGCAACACAAACAATACACTAAGTTTGTCTCCCATATCTAGTAGGCAAGGTGAGATAGCAATTTGATGACGTAGGTAAGAATAACACATCTGAAGAGGTCAACTTGAGATCTGTCACTGGGATCAACAAGATGGTGTGTGCTTGAGATCTGTCACTGGGATCAACAAGATGGTGTGTGTGCAATTAGCTGACACCAGCCATGATATGAGTATTTACACAATAAAAAGGGCTCTTTTTTTTTTTTTTTTTTTTTTTTTTTTTTTTTTGGTTTTTTGAGACAGGGTTTCTCTGTGTAATCCTGGCTGTCCTGGAACTCACTCTGTAGACCAGGCTGGCCTCAAACTCAGAAATCCGCCTGCCTCTGCCTCCCAAGTGCTGGGATTAAAGGTGAGCACCACTACCACCCGGCCAAAAAAGGCTCTTTTGTGATTTCTTAGCATAGAACCACCAATTACAAGTCCATGAAACAAAGAGGATTCTACTGTAGAACAAGAGGAACACGGCCAAGGCCTATCATTCATTATCACAGCCGTGGTATGTCCACACTGCCCTGGAGCACCCATTTGACCCTAGGCCAGTCTGCTGACCTCATTTGAAATATTTCAGAATCTGCTGACCTTACTCATTTGCATCTGACATCTTAAGACTTATTAGACAGTAAACAATGTAATATAGATATTTATGTTATGGTAACTGTCTTTATTATAAATCCAAAGATGTGGCTTAGGCTACATGAGACCCTTGTCTCAAAAGAAAAGTAGATTATGTGAATAAATAAATTCAAACTGAGTGATGAAATTTTACCTTCATACGCAGATTCATTAAACCTATCAAAATGTATGACAATGTTCTTAAATTTCCTGTATATGCAAGATATTTTAACCACATTGATATTATGCTCTTTAAGTTAGAATAAGTTATTTCTATCTAACAACAACCAAAAATGAGATACAGAGAGTTTAAATAGCTTCATGCTTCAGAGCAGGGAAGAATTGCAGCTGGGATTAGAGCCCTCCTTCCAATTGACATTTTGGAGTATGAGATTTTACATGGTTCCCATGCACACACCTACATTCAGTTGTTTCCTGTCACCCCTGAAAATCTCAGAATAGTTTTACTAAGCTAAATATGATAGCTACTGAGGTGGCAGAGGCAGAGACATGGGTTTTATGCCGATGGCTTTTTGAAAGTTTCTGCTAAATTGAGTTGTGAGTTATAACTCAACTATCAATTAAGTATTTGGTATAATATTGATTTCTTTTGCCGGAACAAAAGCCATGACCATCCAAAGCAACTCAGGAACGAGTTTATTTTGCTGACATCTTCAGGTAACAGCTCACCACTGAAGAATCTCAAAGCAGCAACTCAAGCCGTAGCCTGGAGGTAGGAGCTGAGGCAGAGATGGCAAAGGAATGCAGCACCCTGTCTTCTTCCTCATGGCCTGTTCATGTGGGGAAACTGCTCATTAAGGTCGAAGTCCATCATGTACTAGATAACCTTCTGGGGATCCGTGCTATATAGTCCCTGGTTCACTCTGAATAAAGTGTATGTGTTCATATTCATCACCAAATAAAGCAATAGGAACAAACAAGGATCATCTCAGATAGCTGCTTCTTTAAAGACACTCACAGGAAGGCCTTTGCCTAAAGGAGCTATACCTAAGACTTCTGAAGATGGCTTTCTCTCCTCCAGCCCCTCAGGTACTAGGCACTTGATCCCAATCGCATGTCCCCTGAGCGAAAAGGTGGACTACCGACGGACACCCCCACAACTCCACTTCTGACTTGCTCTACTGGCAGTATACTGATAGTTGCTAGGTACGCAAAAGGAGATTGGTCACCACAGCATTCCTTCCAGACCCCTCTGTTTCTCCTTCTGGTCAACCATGTAATAGCATCTGATGCCCTAAAGGGAAACATAGGCTGTGGACTCTTCAAGTTCTGGCCTTTGTCCTGTTTGCTCCCCGCTGGCTTGCTGGCAGTACCTGGGCACCCCTGGAAAAAGGTAGACCCTGATACGGCATGTTCAGTTTGCTTTCTTTTACAATCCAGAACCACCTATCCAGGGGTGACACCCTCACAGTGAGCTTAGCATTCTCACATCAATAATAAATTAAGAAAAATGTCCCACAATCTTGTCTGCAGGTCAAAGTGATGGAGGCAATTCTTTCCAGGTCTGTCTAGTTTTGTGTTAAGTTGACAGAAAACAACAAACGCAGTACCAAAATCCAATGATTTCCACTGTTTTTTTTTTTTGCATCAACTCCACTATCCACCATAAAATTTCAGTTAGTGCAGATGTTCTTTATACTAAGTAAATACATTTTAAATTATTTCCATTGATCCAAAATCATTTTTCAAATCCACAAACCATACCTTACCACTCATTTCTACATTTGAAAAACAGGACTTACTCATTAAAATGAGGAAAATTAATCTGATCCTACAGTCTATGTATAAAATGTCAGTCAATGAAATGCTACACATTCTTGGAAATAATGGCAAGACGCCCTTGATAGGATTCGACAGCTGCAATCGAGAGCGAAGAGTCACGCGTTCTTGCTGAAACTGACAACTCTAATGGTGCTAGAGAAGTTGAGAGACACCTTACAAATGCTGGGGAAGGAAGAGCTTCACCCCTGGGGAGTGGCAGAGAGTGGAGCCTTAACAGTAATCTCACTGTGAGGGTAGAGGAGGCATGGGAGCTCAGAAGCATTATTATTACAGCTGTGGGCAGACTCACTGTGGCTGGCTCGCAAACTATTCATTAGCACTTCACATAAATGTTCTCTTCAAACAGGAAGGCCCTTTCTCTGTCCATTTATTTTTAAGTAACTCCAAAAGATGAATTTTATTTGAGGTTTCTAAGAGTGAAGAAGAGAGCCTGGAGAAGCATCGGCAAGTACTCTTCAGTTTGGAGTTCTTTTTACCTTCAAGACTAAGCGCTATTTAATTCAACCTCACTTTCATCTTCATTGGTAAATAATTAGTTATCTTACATACGTCAAGTAAATGATTGTATTAAAAACTCAATTACTTTGCTCAATTAGGATTTTCTCCCTAGATGTAATTGTGCGTTGCCATAAAAAAATGTGTAGTCCAGCCAGAAGCTTATCAGAAGAAAATAAATTAGTTTTGTTAACAAGGTTGTGAATCAGAGAAAAGATATATTGTTCACTTAGATTACATCTCCATTTCTCACAAGGGCAACATAAATTTCTAGTGTTCATTGTTTCTCTGCAAGAAATTATACATATAGCTTCATGACGAATGGAGTGAGATGGTTGCCATTACAAAACTTTACACTAGATTTTAGGATTTACATTAGATTACTTCTCAGGTCTACTACAAAGCTAAGTTTCAGTGAAGTCCTCTATTTGCTGTTCAACTACCCCACAAAATGTTCAGTATGCCCAAATGCCTTACTATTACTCTTCTAAATTCTTGATATTACACGAAGCAATCTTCCATTTTCCTCTTTTATTAATGTTTGACAATGAGTCCTATGTTAGTGACACCTGTTCTTAAGTAACCATTTTCATAAAAAGTGTCTCTATCTTCGCTCACCAAATACACTATGACACCCGCGAAAGTGTTGTCTTAACAACAGAGACAGCCAACAAGGAGAGAGAATTTTTGTATGACCTCAAGCAGATATACTGTATAATTCTTCCAAGTTGCTTTGCAAATTAGATTTCATGATCCAATTCTGAAAAGGAGAGGAAAAAGTATGTGACTTTCTAGATATTTTTCTCTCATATGTTAATTGTTCCAGGAAAGACACCAAACAAAATAAGTCAAGTTAAATTCAGTTTTTATACTGAAATTGTTCTATTCAGTTTTATACTAAATTGTTCTATTTAACATGGCTCAAATATCCAAAAGGAGTAACAATGGATGTGTTTATTAAAAAAATCCAATCAACTCTGGCCTATACTTTCAGAGCCTATACTTTGTCCCAATTTGTGTGGCAAATTGACTGTCTATGTAAGTGCTGTGCTATCTGACAGTACCTGTTGCCCTTAAATTAGAGCCAAGCATGGGTGCCAGTGTGTTCTGCAACAGAGAACTCCCAGAATTCAGAGCCAATGCCCCCGGTGTGTATCCTGGGCATACTGTACCGCTGTTTTCTCTCAGATCCCAAAGGTTTCCACAGCCCTTGATGAGAAGCAGAAAAAATGTCAAGGCCAGAGCCTTGATAGAAATGACAGCTAGAATGTCTTAAAGAATGGTAAAATGTAAAACAACAATGACAGAAGCCGTGTGCATCACCACAACTATGTCAGAGGCAGAGCTGAGAAACCAGTCTGAAGTGTGAGAGGCAGTGTTTGTCAATGGCCGTCAGCTCTGAAACAGAACAAAACAGCGTGGCATCAGACGAAGTAGCAGAATTCAGCAGAAATGCAGTAACTAAAGGAAACAGCAAAGCTGACACAGTTCAAGGCCTTAATAGAATATAAGTAATTTTAACCATATACTAAAAATGCCAAATTCCCAAACCAAATTTGCAGTTGTCATCACAGGAGCAAAACCTGGTAGTGTAGCATGTGCTCAATAGCATGAGTTCTGAGCTAAATCCTTATCACCCAGAAAACAAAAAAAAAGGGGGGGTGGTCTCCTTCTCTGAAGAACAGTAAAAAAAAAAAAAAAGGCAGCTGTTGTGCAGGGCAGGTACCTTTGACCACCGAAAAGCTGTGTAGCTAATTAACTTGATGTGGGAGCCAACTTTATGGTCACAGCTGGACCAAGCAGAAATCAGGACATTCCAAGTCCACCCTCTCCCCTGCTGTACTCTCCCACTCTGCCAACACCACCACTGTAGTAGGACACTTGTCCCGGTGAACCTGTATTGAGCCATCGCTCTCCCTAAAGTCCAGTTTACATTACAAGAGTCTTTGCACACTCTAAAGACTTGGACAAATGAATAATGGATGTGTCAGCTTTTCTAGTATCGTAAAGAAAACTTCAGGGTCCTAAAAGGCATGATGTTCTCTCTATTTATCCCTGGAAGCCTCTCACCTCTGGCAATTATTGGCTTTTCTAAAATGCCATAGAACTGGAATCATGCAGCTTCCTTAATAAGTGGTTTCTTCCACATATCTCTCTCCCTCCTATGTTTCTCTCATGCCTCTCTCCATAGCTTATTGGATTGATTCATTTTCAGTTCTGGGTCTTACATTGTCTGGGTGTATCTCAGTGTACGTGTTCATTCATATACTCAAAGCCACGTTCTTTGTTTCCAAGTCTTGGCAACCATGAATAAAGCTGTTCTCAACCACGTGCAGTTTTCTGTGTGGAGAGAATTTTCGATTTCTTTCTGTAAATACCAACGACCAGGATTGTGGGACCATGTGTCTTGAGTTTGCTCCATTTATTATGAAACTGACAACCCGCCTTCTAATGTAATTCTGCCAAGTTTACCTTCTGACCGGCAGCGAATAGGAGTTTCTCTTGTTCCAGATGCTCTGCACCATTTGGGATCTATCCTGGGTGTTCTGGCCTGCTAGCAGGTCCTCGTGGCATCTGTGTCCTTTCTCATGTGCTGATTTGTCATTCGTTTGTCATCTTCCACATCTGGGCTCAGGGGCTCTGACTATGCACAGATGTATGACACGCACGCAAGATCTCACTCTCATTCCAAACAGATATCAATATCAGATATCAATCTCTTCCGGTGAGGGGGAGGGGACTTTGCCAAGATACAGAGCTCCTTAAGTGCAGAAAATGGGGAGAGGCACAAAACAGCTGGAGTCTGCCACTTGACCTGATCTAAAGGGTCCTAGAATCTCTGCGGTCCCTAAGGGAGCGAGATGAACTATCAAAACTGAATAATCTGTCATGGAGTCAAGCACTGCAGTGAGGAGGGAGCTGCAGAGGAAGGACACCATGGGCATACACCACAGGGCCACCGTGTGCTCAGCATCAAGAGCCTCAAATTTGTATGTTGAAACCTGATACCCAACGTGATAATATTAGAGATGAGGTCCTTGACTGTGATCATGAGGAGTTCTCAGAAATGTAATATGTGTACTTATAGGTGAGGTTTCATGGCGGTCCCTGGCTCCTTCCTTAGTTTAAAGAAATAGTAACTAGACAGGGTCCTTGAAGCAGGAGGGAAGCCCTCAACAGACACTAATCTGCCAACACCTGGATTTGGGTCACCTCCGCACTCCAGAACTCTGAGACATAAAATTTTGTTTATAAAAATACAAAGTCAACGTCACGGAAGCAGCACAGCACAAAAGGATTAAGGGGCATAGCACAGGAGAGGTCACAGTGATGTTATCCAGGCATGGAACAAAACGCTTTTAAACCAAGAAGGACTCAGGGTTATTACTACATGGATTCCAGTGTGCTGTATCCCCAGTGCTCCTCAGTTCCAGTAGGACAAAGCCATAGGGGCTGGGAACAAGAGGATGTAGTTCTTATACCTTTTGAGAGTATTGGGGCCTGTTTCAGGAAGACAAAGAGATTTAAGCAGAGGGGATACAAGGACAATGACCATCAACTTAATTTGAAATAGCTGCTTTTTGGTAAAGCCTTGAAACACATCATTGCATTCATAAGATAGCACATGAGCATCTATTCCTCAGGATAGAATATGAAAGAAGATGGAGTTGTCCCTTCCTTCCTTCCTTCCGATACACATGATGTGCAATATTAAGTCAGCTCAGAACTGTAGCAAGACATTATAGGGTATCCTAGAGCCAATCACTGCAAGAAGAACCCTGGGGCTGAAGGGTATTTTTTTTTCTCTTCAAAGAGGTTTGTCTCAACCAATATGTAACTACAAATACTGTTCCCAGGGAGCTGTCAAATTACCTCAGGCCTTGATTGATGCAAGGTTACAGGTGCCTCACCTGAGAGAATCTTCTGAGCACCCAAATGGAGACCAGGGAAAGCATTTTGCGACGCCAGCAGACAGACTTACAAGAGGGCAATGCAGGTAGACTGGGGAAGGAGCAAGGAATCAGTCACCACAGGTCTTGTCCGTTGAAGTTTTTCTTGCAGAGAGCAAGAAAGTCACATTTTGACCAAGAAGACATCAGATCTGAGGGCAAAAGCTACATTGCTCCTCCTTGAGCTAATCAAGAAAGAAAGAATTCACAGTCTTTCATTGCGGTTGCTTTTAACTTTGTAGTCAGTCAAAGGCTGTTCGGTAGGCCCCAAAATTCATGATGGGTGTTTGCAACAGGAGATAGCCAACCATATTTATTTTTAAATTTTGTTAGTTTTGTTCCAGAAAGAAGAGAAAATCTTCCTTTTAAGTTCCTTATAGTTTTGATCCTGGACAGAATGGGTCACTCTGTTCACTGACATCAGTTTACCCTTTTTAGCTTTGTGGCTGGTTTGGGTCCCAAGCTGCCATTTTGCTTTATTTTGAATGATGAAACTTGTAAGAAAGGCTGTTCTTGCTGAAAGACCAGTGTGGAGGCCTTAGGCTCTCTCTGTGAGGATGTGCCCCTTCCCAGTTCCCCAACTACTCTCCCTGTGAGGACAGGCCTCCTTTCCCAATGCTCTGCTTTCTGAAGCACGGGCAGTGTTGTATCTTCTCCAGACGTTTAGGGGCAATGTGAGTTTACATGATAGCAATGAACCTAACAGTGAACAGTCCACTTCTTAAAAGTCCTTTAGCATCCCCAAGCTGCTCAAAACGTCACTGTCTCCATTCAACTGTCTACTAGACTACCACACGAGGGCGGAGATTTTTATCTGTTCATGAATGCATTTCTGAAACCTAGAACTGTATCTTTACCAAGTTGGGGGATCACTCGGTATTTGTGCACTGAAGCAAGAATCCTCTAGAATCTTCCTTTCACCTCGCAGCCCCTCTGGCTTCATAGTCTTTCCCTCCTTTTCTTTCTTTCTTTCTTTCTTTCTTTCTTTCTTTCTTTCTTTCTTCTTTCTTTCTTTTCTTTCTTTTTTTTTTTTTTTGGTTTTATGAAACAGGGTTGCTCTGTGAAGTCCTGGCTGTCCTGGAACTCACTGTGTAGACCAGGCTGGCCTCGAACTCAGAAATCTGCCTGCCTCTGCCTCCCAAGTGCTGGGATTACAGGCGTGCGCCACCACGCCCGGCTCTCCCTCCTTCTTTTCTTCAGAAGAGTTTCCCATACTCAAGGATCATTGATATTGGCCCTTCTTGCCCCCTGCTTCATATCAGGGGAAAAGTGGCAGAGGCTAGGCTTTTGGGCTTCTGTTCCCTTCTAGTTCCTTAAAAGCTCTAGTGTGGGAATTAAAATAACTTACCTTTATTCAACTAGTCACAGATTCCAGAAATGTTTGTTTATTTAAAGTAGTTGGGATTGCCTATGCAAAATTTACAAAATTATACTTTCAAATTTTAAAACCATGGAATAATTTCAAGGGAAATATCAATCTATGACTCAAAAGTTCACCAAAAATAGTATTATTTTTGAATTAAATAGAAAGCATAGTGCCTTCTCCTATTGTAAAATAACATATTTAGTACTTAGACTTCTTTTGGGGGGGGCGTTTCAAGACAGAGTTTCTCTGTATAGCCTTGGCTCTCCTGGAACTCACTCTGTAGACCAGGCTGGCCTCGAACTCAGAAATCCGCCTGCCTCTGCCTCCCAAGTGCTGGGATTAAAGGCGTGCGCCACCGCCGCCCAGCAGTACTTAGACTTCTTGAACCCTCATATTCTCCTCTGAATATGTGTGTAGTAGGAGATTATATCTACATGCATTGCTAAATATCTTACATACATATATGTAATATATTATAATTTATCTTATGTATATACATACAAACTATTAAATTAATCATAATCCTTTCCTTGAGGTTCTTTAATACATCTTTCTTTATATAACTGAAATACTACCATGTATAATGGCTTTTACACATGATTCTGCCAAGTGAAAAATATTTGTTATAATCATGATATAAATAATGTGTATCATAAAATGTCAAGAAAACATTGTGAGACCACTTTTCAAAAGTAATTTGACTTTGATATGAGGAAAGGGGAGAACCAGATATGGAAAGAGAAAATCCAGACAGAAGCAATCATTAGAGTAGAGCAGACTTCATAGCAGAGGGCTACGAGGTCATGTGGAGATGGATTGAAGGCAGTTAGGATTACTCTCGAGGGAGAAAGGTCAAGGAATGCTGGGAGACAGTCAGGCATACATACGTCAGCAATTTCACCTGGAAGGAAAACTAACAATTCGATCCAATCCTTATACAATGCTATTACAGAGTCACTTTAATTTTGTATATTAAAATATTTTGTAAAATCGTGTATAACATAAATATATATATGTGTGTGTATGTGTATGTATATGCATATGTATATGTACATATAGCCTACTTTTTTTTCCTGACCAAAGAAGTGGCAGGATGAGACTTACTTCGAAGATCTTTATTTTTAAGTATAATCAAATGAAGGGTCTTTCCAGGTAACAAGACTGGTGTGGTTTATTTTTGCAAATGTAATACTTCACTGACAAAAGAGATTCCCACAACCCTGCAATTAGTGTTCATGCAAAATCTTTCTCACTCACTATGCTAAAATGTGAGGATTACATGCAAAGTTCTTAATTTACATCATATTTTATCTTTGAAGAAGAGATTTTCTGGGATATAAGGAACATACATTTCTATCATTTATTTTTAAAGTCTATCCAAAAGAATTTATTCTCCGCTTGCAATATAGTAAAATACAAGTTAAAATGCATGTGCTGAGAAAGAGAACATTTATTCTTGTTTGGAATTTATACAATAATATCTCAATATTATGATTACAATATTTTTTCATTACACTGAGTCTCTATTTCAGCAATTAAAGAAAGTATTGGAGGTGGTGGGAAATGATGCTACATTCTCCAGTTGTTTTTGTTTTTTATCATAGTAGTCATCTATTATACAAGACCCACTAATATCATAAGATACTTATGCCTCTGGTCAAATGCATAAGTTTTAAAGAAAAATATCCACACCTAAATTATTCATATGGTGTAATTAGACCTTTTCAATATTTTAAAATTGTCTAAGTAAGGATTTAGTGTATTCCGACTTTATTTTACTTAACAGTAGCCAAGGTCCTTCTATTTAGGTACAGTTCTACTGGAAACTATACAAGAGAGATGACAGGTAAACAAAAGCTCTTCTAACGCCTGAGCTGGGAGGTTGAGGCACAGGCTTTTAATTCCAGCACTCAGCAGGTAGAAGCAGGCAGACTCTGAGTTCTAAGCCAGCCTGGTCTACAGGCAGAGCTACACAAAGAAGTCTGTCTCAAACAAGCAGAAACAAACTGGAATTTGCTTAACTTGTAAATGGGAAGCAGAATTAACTCATGTTGTGTTTTGTCCATGTATGAAAATTAACTCTTCTAATACTGAGGGTTTCTGCAATTAAGAGCATATAGTAAGAGTATTTCGTGCAGTAACAGGGCATCTGAGCTCAAGTCTCAGCACTGACATGAAGCAGCTCATAACTCTAGCTGCAGAAACTCCAGCTCCAGAGTGGATCCAAACACACACACACACACACACACACACACACACACAGACACACACACACAGACACACACCACACCACACCACACACACACACACACACACACACACACACACACACACCACCACACACACACACACACACACACACACACACACACACACACACTTTAAATCTTTTGTTAGAAATCACAAACTATGTTAAAGACGCTAGCTAGCATCCTCTTGGTTCTGTCCATCTGAATAAGTAAACAGGATGTTGAAAGGCTAAGACTCTCTGATGCTAATGTTTTGAGTTTGGTTATTTTTGTTTTTGTTGTGTTTTGGGTATTTTTTTACTTTTAAAAATTATTCTTTCATGACTACATATATGAATACAGTATTTAGGTCATAGCCTCTCCCCCACTCCTGAACTCATCCCTTACCCTCCCAACCTACTGCCTCACCGTTCTTCTTTCTGTTTCTATTGCACACCAAGTCCAGTTAGTTTTGCCTATTTGCACATGTGTAAAGCCACCTACTTGAGCACAGATAGCCTATCAAGGACCACACTGCTGCAGAAACTATTCTGGAGTAGACTGACTGTGGTGGAGATTAACCATTCTCTACATCTCATCAACTGTCAGTAGCTCTTCAGTTAGGGCTGGGGCCTTGTGAGCCAGTTCTATCCCTCTGCTGGAGTGCTGACTGGATTGATCTTGTACAGACAATCACAGACATTGTGAGGTCCTGAATGCAGCAGCCATATCATGTCCAAAGCATGCTACCCTGCAGCAAGCTTTCAAGACAATCTTGTATGACAATCTGCTTCTTACAATCTTCAGACTCACTCTTCCAACATACTCCCTGGGACTTGGGGGGTGGTGGGAGTGATACAGATGCCTCACTTAGGGCTGAGCAAGTCATGCGTATTCCCTTCATTCTGACCACTTGCCAGGTTCTGAACTAATCACTATCTGCTAGATGGTCACATCTGAGTAGCAGTGTGTGATCATCGTCAGTCGTAGTTAGCATTACTTACTATTTCTTTTGTTATCCCCCTGCCTACCTACTTCACCCATGAGGATGAATTTCCATGATATTTAGACTCAAATAAATAGAACAAGGTTGCTCAGAAGGGAAATTTCATTTTTAATAAGTAACCAGATACTTCACTCGTGAAACTAAAGACTAATTTATGGCCAGAGATCTCTGACTTGGTCCTCAGTGTAATCACTATGATCCCCTCTTTCCATATTTCATTACTTCCAGTACAAAAAAAATGACAAGCCTCCTTCAAATTACAAAGTGGAATGACCATTTTAGTCGTAAAAGTTAGTAAAGTACATAGTCAATTAAAACAAGTACTGAACTGTATGGGTTAACAATTTTATGTATACATCCTAAACATAGTAAATAGGGCCAAGGCAATGCCAGCAACCCACTTTAATTTTGTAACACTTAATTCTCCTGACTAACTGCATAAGTTCTCAGAGTCTCTGGTCAGGGCTGTCATATATAGGTACATGGCATCTTTAACAATATATTTATGCATCCAAGAGAACCTAATCAACCCCCTTTCATTGTCTATATCCAAATATTATTTGACTACAAGATGATCAAACTCCCATATAATTAATAATGACTTCGTGTTTTAAGAGACAAGTAATAGATTCTCTTTTATACTGCATGTTTTAATCTCAAGGAGTTTGTTTTAATTTTACTATAGGTAATAGATTGGGATATATTTAACACACAATAGACTTTATGCCTCAAAAGTGTGCTATTTGTCAGTCTTTCAAGTTGTTCTTTTTCATTGCTCACTAGCATTGACTATGCAGGGACATAGCAAAGTGTGTTGATTCATACATTCAGTTCTTAATGAACATTGCAGTTGCTTATGGTTTATAACCTCCTAGAAACATACTCATAACAAAGTCACTAAAAAATCTGTAGGATTGTGGTGTTTTTTTATATTTTTAAAAATTTTTTTTATTGGATATATTCTATATTTACATTTCATTTCCCTTTTCCTGGTTCCCCATCCCCCAAAGGTCCCACATACCATTTCCCTCCCCCTGTTCCCCCATCCAGCCCTTCCCACTTCCCTGTTCTGGTATTCCCCTACACTGATGCTTTGATCCTTTCGAGCACCAGTGTCCACTACTTTCTTCTTGTGAGACATCACTTGATATGTGATTTATGTCTTTGGTGTTCCAAGCTTCTAGGCTAATATCCACTTATCAGTGTCTGTATACCATGGGTATTCTTTTGAGACTGGGTTACCTCACTTAGTATGATGTTCTACAGCTCCATCCATCTCTAAGAATTTCATGAATTCATTGTTTCTAATGGCTGAATAGTACTCCATTGTGTATATATACCACATTTTTTGTATCCATTCCTCGTTTGAGGGACATCTGGGTTCTTTCCAGCTTCTGGCTATTATATATAAGGCTGCTATGAACAGAGTGGAGCATGTATCCTTATTGCATGCTTGGGGAATCTTCTGGGTATATGCCCAGGAGTGGTATGACTGGGTCCTCCAGAAGTGTCATGTCCAGTTTGCTGAGGAACCACCAGATTGATTTCCAGAGTGGTTGTACCAGCTTGCAGTCCGACCAGCAGTGAAGGAGTGTTCCTCTTTCTCCACATCCTGGCCAACACCTGATGTCTTCTGAGTTTTTAATCCTAGCCATTCTGACAGGTGTGAGGTGAAATCTCAGGGTTGTTTTGATTTGCATTTCTCTAATGACTAATGATGTTGAACATTTTTTAAGGTGTTTCTCAGCCATCCAAATTACTTCAGGTGAAAACTCTTTGTTTAGCTCTGTACCCCATTTTTGGATAGGGTTATTTGGTTTTCTGGGGTCTAACTTCTTGAGTTCTTTGTATACATTGGATATTAGCCCTCTGTCGGATGTGGGGTTGGTGAAGATCTTTTCCCAATTTCTTGGTTGCCAATTTGTCCTTTTGACAGTGTCTTTTGCCTTACAGAAACTTTGTAATTTTATGAGGTCCCATTTGTCTATTCTTGATCTTAGAGCATAAGCGATTGGTGTTCTGTTCAGGAATTTTCCCCCTGAGCCAATGTCCTCAAGGGTCTTCCCCAGTTTTCTTTTCTATTAGTTTTAGTGTGTCTCGTTTTATATGGAGGTCCTTGATCCACTTGGAGTTGAGCTTAGTGCAAGGAAGTAAGAGTGGATCAATTCTCATTCTTCTGCATGTTGACCTCCAGTTGAGCCAAGCACCATTTGTTGAAAAGGCTATGTTTTTTCCACTGGATGTTTTCAGCTCCTTTGTCGAAGATCAATTGGCCATAGATGTGTTTTAATACCTCTTATATATCTTTGACTGGAATATTTTGATTATATGGTGGATAGATAGATAGACAGACAGATAGATATATATATATAAGATAGATAAGATAGATAGAGATAGAGATGATAGAGATAGAGATAGCTATTATAACTTAGAGAACTACCAAACTACTTTCAAATGTATTTGCACCACTTTACTTTCTTACTGACAGTCAATGTGTGTTCTAATTCTACTTTCTCATCAACATTTGTCACACTTAGTCATTCATGGTACCCATTCCAAATAAGTTATCTTATAACTAATCATCCAACTAGAAGACATCACGAGTGGGAGTTACTTATGGCCATTGGATAAAAAGTATGAAATCTGCATTTTCTGACTTTCTGTCACCCTGGAAAAGTAAATTTAACTTTCAAGGTGCCAACATGCTCAAGAGAAAGGAATGACTAAAATCTTAACATTTCCCCCCACAACAAATCAACAAGGCATTTCTCACTATCCCTGCTTAATAGATGATAAAAAGAACATAATAGAAAGTTGGAGATGTGGTCAAGTCTACACAGCTAGTGTGTGGTCGAAGGAGAATTCAAACTCTACATTCCTGTCCTTCATGTGCCACATTGCCTGCAGGGAAGAAGAAGACCTGTCACAAAGGCTCCACTAGTGTTTGAAGTAGTAAGTGACAGACATGTGTGACAATATCTTCACCACTATATCAGTTGTGCCTTCAGGATGTCAAGAAGTACCCCCTCATGTGCTAACACATAGCCAAGCTCTAAAAATGATGCACCAAATGATAGGTTAGGCCGAGATAGTACGATCAAACTTCACAAGATACAATCAAGACCCTTTTATTGCATGTAAAAAAATTAAATGCACTATTCTGAAGGGGGCAGGTATGGTTAGCATCTTTACACATACAACCTTATACACACAAAACATGATTTTACTACATAGTTCAGCCATGAAACCTTAAATGCAAAAACAAGAAATAGACTCAGCAGGTTGTATTTATACATTTGTTCATGCACATGCATACATAAATATGTATATAAAAATAATAATCAGAGAAAAAGAGGCTTTTAATTTGAAAGGGAGGAAATATGGGAGAGGTTGTAGGGATGATACCTGGGAAAGTCTGGAAAGAGGAAACGGGACACAATTATCTTACCCCATTTCAATTAAAAATATTGTTTAAAAATATCTTAGGCTATATTCATACACATGTGTTGCTCAAGTCCAGAGTCCCAGGGTTCACTTGGAGAGTCATCATGGTTTTGGAGAAATGGTGGTAAGGGGCCAGAACCCAGGTTGGAACTCTGAAGCCTATCACACTGCACACCAAAATTCACACATCAGAAAACTCACACCAATATTCCTGAAATACCCAAGAGATTTCTACTCCAGATGACTTTTAAGGAAAAACAAGAATCACTGTTGGAAGGTACAAAGAATGTCTAGTTCAGGAGAGGGGAAGCCTGAGGATAGTAAAAGCCATAAACACTCTATGGAGTTCCTAACGAATGTGCACTGCAGCCGCTCAGGCAAGAGACTGACAGGCACTCATCGCAAATGATTTTTACAAGATTCAAGTAAGAAGAGACAAGGAACTTGAGATCTGACTGTGATGTTCCAAGTGTGAAGAGCATTTTAATTCTAACAGAAGATAAAAGTTCCACTTGCTAACATACAGCAGCACAAGGCCACAGTGACAAATGGATTAACAGTCTCTAGATAAGAGACTTTCCAACACATCAAAATAACCCGTGTTCTCTCAGACAATGAAATTACAATTCTAATCCCTCCAGCAAGATGAAGCACTTGGAGACCATACAGACTATAAATCTGACAAGCCATGTGAACGTTTTCTCTTTCTTCTCAATCTTTTTTTCTTTTCCTGGCAGAGGTCACGAAGTCCATCCCCACAAGATTGGTCGTGCCATCCAAAGCTAGCAAAGACCTGCTTTCATATCTGCCTTCATATCTGAACCACCCTGCTTGACATTTCCACTCGGAGGCCTAAAAGTCTCCTCAAAAACTTAATTCCACATCTAAGCTTTTAATGGGACAGCTCTCACCCACAACCAAATCCTCCACAGCTTTTCCAGTCTGAGCAAATGTCACTACCATTCCTATTATCCAATTCCTTAGGCCACATAATTTGCAACCACCCACAAAAGTTCCTGTTTCCCATGCCTCTGCACCCAGGGCTGACTATTCCCCCATCAGAACTATTTAGAACATCTCCTCCACCCTCTCTTGACATCACATTCCCTTCCAACTTCATTTTATCATGGACTGCAGACTCAGAATTAGACTACCTGACTTAACTTTTGCTATCTACTTTCCTTTATCTTATATTTCCACATAGGCAATAAAGTTGTTCTCAACATGATTTTCTTTATGTTATTTAGTTTTTATACTTTTTAAACTCAATTATTACAATACAATAGCAAATGTCATCTGCAATAAAAGATGTTTTGATAGTTTTTAAATATATGAATAAGAAGTAGCTATTCATAAACAGAAAATAATTCTTCATTACTTTTATAACTCTATATTAAACTTATATATTGCAGCTTTACTTAAAAGTAGATCACCTGAGAAATCTTATTTTATTCCTAAATTTTTACCTAAAATAGAAGTTTCACTTTTACTTGTTCTTTGAAGAATGTACAATAATTTCTAAATTTAACAGGTTAAATCATTGTCAAGTATTTGATACCACATACATAATTAATCAAATTTCTTTAGATATTCAAATCATAACTACTTAATATACTTCACTTTCTCAAATATGTTAAAACTCCAAAAGATGGACTTAAAACTTAGAAAATAATTGTCTCACAACTTCTTTCTTATAAATATGACAGACTTTTACTTTAACAAATCAAATTTTATAACATATTTCCAAAATCTTAATTAAAAAATATAGAAGACTGAAATGAGAGTTTCAAGCAAGCAGCACTTTCTTGCTTCTTCCTGGCAGAAGGACGGTATAACAGCAAGAGAAAATGGGAGATTATAGTGGACAAAGTAGGCTTAAAGACAGATGCAAAAGAGGAAGCCATTGACTTAGCTCTTCTGGAAGCTGCAGCCAAGACTTGTGTTTGAGACCTGTTTCCCCTTCTTGACTTAGAGGAGTAGATCAGAACTAAGAGGGTTGTAGACGCACACTTCTTTGGAAAACATCAGTCTGTGTGTTTTCCTCTCCCTTGTCATGCTGACTTAGCCATCCTTGTCTACCTTGGGGGCTACCCAAGCTATATGACCTTGTGTCAAATCCTATGGAGCAAGTCCACTGGAAAATATATGCTGTAAGCATCAGGTTAGAGATATAGAAGGGAGCGGAGATCACTTTCCTTTTAAAAACCAGTAGCTTAAGCTGTCAATAAAAGTAAATCCAGTCACTGAGCAGAAATGCATAATCTTGGGTGGAAACTAGAATATGAATGAATGAGATATGAAAACAATGTAAAAACCATGGTAAAAAGGTAAGAGATCCACAGCTCTGTCAAAAGCACTGAGACTAAAAGGAGCAGAAATAATGGGATGGGAACTATGATGGTTTGAATGAAAATAGCTCCCATAGACTTTATATATTTGCATATATATATACATATATATATCTGATAAACTGTTTAAAAAATAGAAAGCATGGAAACTATGTAGGTTTCCATAATCAGAAGAATGAATAAAGAAAATGTGGTACATTTATACAATGGAGTATTACTTATCTGTTAAAAAATTACATCATGAATTTTGTAGGCAAATGAATGGAAAGAGAAAAAATCATCCAGAGTGAGGTAAACCAAACCCA
The DNA here is from genome assembly GCA_964023405.1 of Apodemus agrarius. Lineage (NCBI taxonomy): Eukaryota > Metazoa > Chordata > Mammalia > Rodentia > Muridae > Apodemus > Apodemus agrarius. The sequence continues at coordinate 83,983,551 of OZ030012.1, read as the reverse complement.
GAAAGATAAATAAGATATGTATTCATTTATATATGGATGTTAGTCATTACGTGATAACCACTATGCAGAACCATAGACCCAGAGGGGTTAAGCCTGAAGGAAGTAATTGAGTGGGGGATACATTGATTTCCCTGGAAAGGGAAATAGAGTAGGTTTTATGGGTGGATTGTGGGCAGTTTTGGGTGGGGAGAATGAGAGGATCATGCGAAGAGTAGGAGAGATAGGGTCGAGCAGGAGACTGAGAGGAGGGTCAGCTGAAACTGAGATTTGAAGGATTATATGGAAACCTAGTGAAGTGGAAACTTCCTAAAATACATGAAGGTTATCTTAGTGAGGTTTAGTAGTGGGGGATATGGAGGTTCAACTCATCATCACTTGCCACTAAATGTGGCTTCTAATACAGGGACTGATTTGCATCCAACTGAGTTGTTGACCAAGGAGGGGGGTATGGAAATACCCAAACAACCCAAGCTGATGCTGAGACAATGGGTTGATTTCCACAAAATGACAGAAGGATCCCATTGCTGAAGACAACACTCACGTGCATTCTAGCATCTTTGATAAGGAATGGTTTCCTGCAAGCTACCAAAAGAGAAACAAACGTCAACCCAGCCACAAAACCTTTGACCTACAATCTATGCAGATATGAGGAGAGAAAGTCCTTGAAACATATACCTTTAATGGAAGTTCTACATGAAATCCCTCCCCTCGAAGCTCACAGAATAAGCAATGGAAGATACCAGGAGAACAGGGCCCTCTGAATCAACTATAAATGGCACATATGAACTCACAAAGACTGAAGCAGCAAGCACAGATTCTACATGGGTCTACACCAATTCCACTGCTTAGAGGACTCCTGGGGGTGTGAATGACTGGGTCTCTGATTGTTTTTTGCTTTTTTTGGTTTCTTTCTTTGTTTTTGTTTTTGTTTTTGTGTTTTGTTTTGTTTTGTTTTGTTTTGTTTTTTCGAGACAGGGTTTCTCTGTGTAGCCCTGGCTGTCCTGGAACTCACTATGTAGACCAGGCTGGCCTCAAACTCAGAAATTCACCTGCTTCTGCCGCCCAAGTGCTGGGATTAAAGGCGTGTGCCAACACCACCTCGCAGGGCATGTCTCTGATTCTTATACCTGTTCTTGAAGCACTTTTCCTTCTATTGGGTTACCTTTTCCAGCCTCAATGTGATGGTTTTTGTTTTATCTTACTATGTTTTATTTTTTCATGTTTGGCTTTTATCTCTCTTAGAAGGCTGTTCATTTCTAATGAGAGATAGGAAAAGGAGAGGAGAGGAAGGGAGAGGAGGAATTGAGAGAAATAAAGGGAAGGAAAACTGTAATCAGTATACATTGTATGAGAAAAAATATATTTTTAATAAAAGAAAAAAATAAGATGTGGCCTTATTGGAGAAAGTATGTCACTGGGCAGGTGCTTTGAGGATACAGAAGCCCATCCCAAGCCCAGTGCCATTGTTCCCTCTGCCTCTTGCCTATGGATCATGATGTAAAGCTCTCAGCTACTGCACCAACACCATGCCTGCCGCCTTCCCACCATGATGACCATGGAATATCCCCTAAAACTGTAAGCAAATTCCTGATGAAGTGGTTTATTTTATAAGAGGTGCCTTCGTCCTGATGTCTCTTCACAGCAATAGAATATCAACCAAAACTAGATAAATGATCACACAGAGAGTGTGTAGTGTCCCTACTCTTGTAAACACCCTATAGGAAAATAAAAGGAACCTCAGGTGTCAGCACAGAACACACCATATCAAACCATACTACACATCATTTAAAACATTATTAAAATTACTACAAATCCAATTGTAAATATATTCAGTATTTGAAATTGATATTCCAGGATACATCATCAAGAAGTCTGTCTATAGAAAGTTTGCTGTGAGATTGTGTCACCTAAAGATATTAGATAAGGTACAGCCATGAAGTCTCACCAACATGGCTGCCTAAGCATGACCTGAATAAGCATAATTCCAATATACATGCTAACACATGAATTTGGGGAAAAGTCAACAGACCTGGACAAATAACTACAGGCAACTATTCTCCTGAGAGTGGGAAATATAATCTTCCTCAGGGAAGAACAGACCAATTAGATATTCAATATCAAAGGGCAAGACCTGAAAATATACACATGCAAATAACATCATATGAAGTGAGCTGGTTCTATTTATTATATTTAGGAATACATATATATATATATATGTATATATATATATATATACATATATATATCAACAATTATAAAAAAAGATGCCATTAATTTGGAAGAGAAAGGGAGATATGTGGGAGGATTTGGAGAGAGGAAAGGGAAGGGGAAAATAATGTAATTATATTATAATTTCAAAGAATAAAAAACTTAAAAGGAAAGCTTGTTCCAACAAAAGAACTCTCACATTAAAGTAGGCACCTTCATTCAAAAAGATATGCTAAGTAGAAAAACAGCAAATATGAAAAACAGAGAGTGATACCTTCTCCAAAATCGACCATATAATTGGTCACAAGACAGACATCAACAAATATAAAAAGATTGAACTAATCCCATGCCTCCTATCTGATCACCATGGAGTAAGAGTGTTCTTCAATAGCAACAAAAACAACAGAAAATCCTCATACACATGGAGGCTGAACATTATTCTACTCAATGATAACTTAGTCAAGGAAGAAATAAAGAAAGAAATCAAAGACTTTTTAGAATTTAATGAAAATGAAGGTACAACATACCCAAATCTATGAGGCACAATGAAAGCAGTGCTAAGAGGAAAACTCATAGCCCTGAGTGTCTCCAAAAAGAAACTGGAGAGAGCATACACTAGCAACTTAATGGCACACCTGAAAGCCCTAGAACAAAAAGAAGCTATTCCACCCAGGAGGAGTAGAAGACAAGAAATCATCAAACTCAGGGCTGAAATCAATCAAGTTGAAACAAAGGGAACCATACAAAGAATCAACAAAACCAGGAGCTGGTTCTTTGAGAAAATCAACAAGATAGATAATACCCTAGCCAGACTTACCAAAGGGCACAGAGACAGTATTCAAATTAACAAAATTAGAAATGAAAAGGGGGATATAACAACAGAAACTGAGGAAATTCAAAAAATCATCAGATCCTACTGCAAAAGCCTATACTCAACACAACTGGAGAATCTGGAGGAAATGGACAATTTCCTAGACAGATACCAAATACTAAAATTAAATCAGGATCAAATAGATCATCTAAACAGACCCATAACCCCCAAAGAAATAGAAGGGGTCATAGAAAGTCTTCCAACCAAAAAAGCACAGGACCAGATGGTTTTAGTGCAGAATTCTATCAGACCTTCAAAGAAGTCCTAATACCAATACTCTTCAAACTATTCCACAAAATAGAAACAGAAGGAACACTACCCAACTCATTCTATGAAGCCACAATTACCCTGATACCAAAACCACAGAAAGATCCAACTAAGAAAGAGAACTAAAAAAAAAAAAAAAAAAGAAAAGAAAAGAAAAAGAAAAAGAAAGAGAACTACAGGCCAATCTCCCTTATGAATATTGATGCAAAAATACTAAATAAAATACTTGCCAACTGAATCCAAGAACACATCAAAACAATCATTCACCATGATCATGATCAATATGGAAATCCATCAACGTAATCCACTACATAAACAAACTCAAAGAAAAAAACCACATGGTCATCTCATTTGATGCTGAAAAAGCATTTGACAAAATTCAGCATCCTTTCATATTAAAAGTCTTGGAAAGAACAGGAATTCAAGGCCCATATCTAAACATAGTAAAAGTAATTTACAGCAGACCAATAGCCAACATCAAAGTAAATGGAGAGAAACTTGAAGCAATCCCACTGAAATCAGGGACATGACAAGGCTGCCCCCTCTCACCATATCTCTTTAATATAGTACTTGAGGTACTAGCTAGAGCAATTCGACAACATAAGAAAGTCAAAGGGATACAAATTGGAAAGGAAGAAGTCAAACTATCACTATTCGCAGATGATATGATAGTATAATTAAGTGACCCAAAAAACTCCACCAGAGAACTCCTACAGCTGATAAACAACTTCAGCAAAGTGGCTGGTTATAAAGTCAACTCAAGCAAATCAGTAGCCTTCCTATACTCAAAGGATAAGCAGGCCGAGAAAGAAATTAGGGAAATGACAACCTTCACAATAGCCAATTGTGATATAAATAAAATATCTTGGTGTGACTCTAACCAAACAAGTGAAATATTTATATGACAAAAACTTCAGGTCTCTGAAGAAGGAAATTGAAGAAGACCTCAGAAAATGGAAAAATCTTCCACGTTCGTGGGTTGGCAGGATTAATATAGTTAAAATGGCAATCTTTCTAAAAGCAATATACAGATTCAATGCAATCCCCATCAAAATTCCAACTCAGTTCTTCACAGAGTTAGAAAGAGCAATTCTCAAATTCATCTGGAATAACAAAAAAAACCCAGGATAGCTACAACTATCATCAACAGTAAACGAACTTCTGGGGGAATCAATATCCCGGACCTCAAGCAATACTACAGAGCAGTAGTGTTAAAAACTGCATGGTATTGGTACAGTGACAGGGAAGTGGATCAATGGAATAGGATTGAAGACCCAGAATTGAACCCACACATATATGGCCAATTGATATTCGACAAAGGAGCTGAAAACATCCAGTGGAAAAAAACATAGCCTTTTCAACAAATGGTGCTGGCTCAACTGGAGGTCAACATGCAGAAGAATGAGAATTGATCCACTCTTATCTCCTTGCACTAAGCTCAACTCCAAGTGGATCAAGGACCTCCACATAAAACCAGACACACTAAAACTAATAGAAAAGAAACTGGGGAAGACCCTTGAGGACATTGGCTCAGGGGGAAAATTCCTGAACAGAACACCAATCGCTTATGCTCTAAGATCAAGAATAGACAAATGAGACTCATAAAATTACAAAGTTTCTGTAAGGCAAAAGACACTGTCAAAAGGACAAATCAGCAACCAGCAAATTGGGAAAAGATCTTCACCAACCCCACATCCGACAGAGGGCTAATATCCAATGTATACAAAGAACTCGGGAGGTTAGACCTCAGAAAACCAAATAACCCTATCCAAAAATGGGGTACAGAGCTAAACAAAGAGTTTTCACCTGAAGTAATTCGGATGGCTGAGAAACACCTTAAAAAATGTTCAACATCATTAGTCATTAGAGAAATGCAAATCAAAACAACCCTGAAATTTCACCTCACACCTGTCAGAATGGCTAGGATTAAAAACTCAGAAGACATCAGGTGTTGGCGAGGATATGGAGAAAGAGGAACACTCCTCCACTGCTGGTGGGACTGCAAGCTGGTACAACCACTCTGGAAATCATTCTGGCGGTTCCTCAGAAAACTGGACATGATACTTCCAGAGGATCCAGCCATACCACTCCTGGGAATATACCCAGAAGATTCCCCAGCATGCAATAAGGATACATGTTCCACTCTGTTCATAGCAGCCTTATTTATAATAGCCAGAAGCTGGAAAGAACCCAGATGTCCCTCAACAGAGGAATGGATACAAAAATTGTGGTATATATACACAATGGAATACTATTCAGCCATTAGAAACAATGAATTCATGAAATCCTTAGAGAAATGGATGGAGCTGGAGAACATCATACTAAGTGAGGTAACCCAGTCTCAAAAGAATACCCATGGTATGCAGTCACTGATAAGTGGATATTAGCCTAGAATCTTGGGACACCAAAGACACAATTCACATACCAAATGATGTCTGACAAGAAGAAAGGAATGGACACTAGTGCTGGAAAGGATCAAAGCATCAGTGTAGGAAAATTCCAGAACAGGGAAGTGTGAAGGGGTGGATGAGGGAGCAGGGGGAGGGAAAAGGGCATGTGGGACCTTAGGGGGTGGGGAAACAAAAAAGGGAAATGAAATGTAAATATAGAATATATCCAATAAAAAATTGTTTTGAAAAAAAGAAAATAAAAAAAGAAAGAAAAGCAGAGAGTAGTGAGATACTCCAAGGTAATTCTCCTATGACTGATTCCAAAGACAGTGAAGTTGGTAAAATACCAAAAGAATGCAAAGAATAATTCTTAAAAGAGTTGATAAATTCCTAAAATATACCTGTCTTAGTGTGCTATAGTTGTAAAGAGACAACTTGACCACAGTAACTTTTATAAAGGAAAACATTTTATTGGAATTAGCATAAAGTTTCAGAAGTGTAGTCACAGCAGGAAGCATGGACAGTGCACAGACACACATCGTGCTGGAGAAGGAGGAACAGACCTCAACTAAGAGTTGTACATCTGAATTGGCAGGCAGCAGGAATAGAGAGACAAACTGGGCCTGACTTGAGCATTTGAAACCTCAAATCCACTCCCAGTAATACACTTTCTCCAACAAGGTCACATTGACTCTAATAGGCCCACATCTCTTAATGCTGCCATTCCCTGGTGACTAAGCATTCAAATCTACAAGTCTATTAGGGGCCATTCCTATTCAAACCACCACAATACTAAAGAAAGTAAAAGAATTAAGAACAACAAGTCATGATATGAATTAAAAGATAAAGCAGATATTTTGGAAATAAGAATTAAACAGAAAATTTGGGGAAAGGTCAGTAAATTGAAATTTTAAAACTCAGTAGAAAGACTCATGGACAAACCATACCAAGTAGATGACAGAATTTCAGAGTTTGGAAAGAGTTCGAGGAAAGAGTGAGAAATTAGAATATAGACCATGATATGGAAATTGTCGTTTCCTATTTTTCATTCTGTGATGATTGAAACATTCAAACAAGCAACAAAATTAAAAATGAGAGAGATGGAGGGGGCCACAAGTTATGGTGATATGGTAATATATACCTGTAATCAGTAATTCTGGCACTTAAATGATAGCAAGATTAGAAGTTCAAAACTAAGGTCAGCCTCATAATAATCTTAAGACTAGCCTTGTCTACATGAGACTCAGTCTCAGGATATACCAAATCAGGGTCTGGATAGATGACCTAACAGATAAAGGTATGAACTACTCTTGCAGAGGACCCACGTTCCACTCCCTGCACCAAAGCTGTGTGGCTCCCCACCTGTAACTCCAGCTACAAGAGATCTGTCACTCTTTTCTACAGTACAGGCACCTGCACACCTGTGTACATAATCTACACACACACAAACACACACGTGCACACACACACACACACACACACACACACACACATTTAAAAACAAATCTCAGTAAATGCAATGCACCCAATGGAACCTTGTCTAAAATCAATCATATAAAAGAATACAAAGCAAGTCTTAACAAACATAGGAAGAAAGGAAATAACTTGTCTTCTGATTACAAAGGGTTAAAACTAGTAATCAAAAGCAAGAGAAACTCAGAACAAGCATTGAGTTGTAGAGATAGAACAGCATAGAAACTCCATGAGGTTGTGGGTGCCTATCCTGGTGTTTCGATGACATGGAGTGATGACTAACTACATCATCACAGAAAGAAGAAAGCTTCAAAGTCCCCAGATCAAATTCAAATGGAAACACAACAGGACAAAACTGATGGGACACAATGAAAACAGTCTTATGAGGGAAGTATAGAGATAATGTGTGCCTACATTCACAAATACAAAGCACTCTCAAGTAAACAAATGTAGGACCATGGGGCTACAGGAAAATAAGAATAAGCCAAGGGACATGCCAAAAGCTATAGTTCTCAATTTTGTCACCAAGAGGAATATTTGACCAGGTTTAGTAACATCTTTGATATCACAGAGTAGAGGGTAATGTTCCAATACGATCTAATGGGTAATGGCTGCCACTATGTATCCTACAGGATCCATGCCTAAAACAAGGAATTTTCTAGTTAGAATATTAATAGTGCTAAAGTCAAGACACTGCCAAAAAAATAAATAAATAAAAATAATAAAAATTAAAAAAAAAAACTTAAAGGCGGTGAGTTTTAAAAAAAAAAAAATGTTGTTTCTAGTAAGCTTTGGTCACTAGTGTAGCAAGCCTGAAGACCGGGAAGATCGCATACATACAAAACAAGCAAAAGGAATCTGACAATGGAGGGAAAGAGAAGTTCAAAGTTGCGTTATTCAGAGGAGTAAAATGGTGGCTGCTGAACTCTAGAGAGGGACTCATCACAGCAACATCTTTTGTGCACAAAAATAACTTCCTAAATGTTAAGGAAAGCAAGTGAGAAATGGCAGCTCCTTGATTTAGCATTATAGTAAGGAAGTATGTATGCCTTTTCACTCCTGGGCATATACCCAGAGGGTTCCCCTGCATGCAATAAAGACACATGCTCCACTATGTTTATAGCAGCCTTGTTTATAATAGCCAGAAATTGGAAGGAGCCCAAATACCCCTCAAAGGAGGAATGGATACAGAAAATGTGGTATATTTATACAATGGAATACTACTCAGCAATTAAAAATAATGAATTCATGCAATTTGTAGGTAAATGGTTAGACCTGGAAAATATCATCCTGAGTAAATTAACCCAATCACAAAAGAATGCACATGAAATGCAATCACTGATAAGTGGATATTAATGAGCCCAGAAGCCCTAAATACTCAAGACACAAATAGCAAGTCAAATGATTCCCAAGAAAAAGAAAGGAGAGGACCCTGGGCCTGTAAAGATTGCATCCAGTTTAGTAAAGAAACCGAGGGGGGAGGGGGAATGATTGGGGAATAGTTGGGGGGGAGAGGAACTATGGGAACTATGGTGGGTGGGAACTGGGAAAGGGGAAAGCCTTTGGAATGTAAACATAGAATATAGAAAATAAAAATTAAAAAAAAAAAAGAAAGTAAATAAAGGGTGACCTAAGTCACAAAGAGTGCTGAAGGATAGAAAGCTGATTCTAAGAGATGATAATGAAACTTACCAAAACGCAGAAAAAGGCACAGGTATTTACGTATATGGTAAGAGATACCTAGTCAATTTTAAACTCAACCAAGCTTAATCCAAGACTAATTAGAATTAAGGTCTCAAAGGTTAAATACAAAGAAAAATATTGGAACATCTAGAGAAGAAACTAAAAGCAATTAAGGCTGTCCAAATGCTCCTGATGAAAAATTCAGCAGAAGCTTCCTACACCTGAGAAAGTGGTCTAAAATTTCCCCAGTACCAAAGTAATCTAAAAACAAAGGATTTCAGCTAGGAAACTCTGCCTAGCAAAGCTGTACTTCAGAAGTGACTATTAGGAGTGAGACAGAAATCTCAGGGTTGTTTTTGAAAGGAGTTAAAATTTCTCAGAGCTCATGACTAAAGAGACGAACAGAACTAGGGAAGAATAGAACAGTACAAACTCAGGGCATACCCGGACTAGCCTAAAACAACGCTGTTAGGGCATTGCAGGAACCAACCAGCCATAAAGATAAGGGACATGTCTGTACAATCTCCACTGAGACACTGGCCATCTGGACTGGTGTCACCCTGTCTCCCTCCCAAAAGATAAGCCACCCCCCTACATTGCTGATGCACCAGTCTGCACGTACTGCTTGCTGATGTAATTGTGTGCCAAAATTAGCCCGCCACTGTTTGAATCAGCCAATTATGTGTAACCATGCCAAACTCCCTATCTTTTCCTATATAAACCCTGATTTCTGAGCCTCGGGGTCGACTCCTCTGTCTCCTATGTGAGATACAAGTCGTCCCGGAGCTCCGATATTAAATTACCTCATGTATTTGCATCAAGCTGGTCTCTCGAGTTTCTTGGGGAGCACCATCCCGAGATTTGAGTAGGAGTCCCCAAAAAGGAGGTCTTACATTTTGATTTGCATTTCCCTAATCACTAATGATGCTGAACATTTTTAAAGGTGCTTCTCAGCCATTCGAAGTTCTTCAGGTGAAAATTCTTTGTTTAGCTCTGTACCCAATTTTTAATAGGGTTATTATTTGGCTCTCTGGAGTCAAAACAACCCTGAGATTTCACCTCACACCAGTCAGAATGGCTAAGGTTAAAAACTCAGGAGACAACAGGTATTGGCAAGGATGTGGAGAAAAAGGAACATTGTGGGAATGCAAGTTGGTACAACCACTCTGGAAATCAGTCTGGCAATTTCTCAGAAAACTTGGCATGACACTTCCGAAGGACCCTGCTATACCACTCCTGGGCATATACCCAGAGAATTCCCCGGCATGCAATAAGGACACATGCTCCACTATGTTCATAGCAGCCTTATTTGTAATAGCCAGAAGCTGGAAAGAACCCAGATGTCCCTCAATGGAGGAATGGATACAGAAAATGTGGTATATTTACACAATGGAATACTACTCAGCAATTAAAAACAATGAATTCATGAAGTTCTTAGGCAAATGGTTAGAACTGGAAAATATCATCCTAAGTGAGGTAACCCAATCACAAAAGAACACACATGGAATGCAGTCACTGATAAGTGAATATTAGCCCAGAAGCTCCAAATACCCAAGACACAATTTGCATATCAAATGATTCCCAAGAAGAAGGAAGGAGAGGTCCCTGGTCCTGGAAAAGCTTGATCCAGCAATGCAGGGTAATACCAGGACAGAGAAGAAGGAGGGGGTTGATTGGAGAACGGTCGGAGTGACAAGGACTTATGGGACTTTTGGGGAGGGGGGAACTGGGAAAGGGAAAATCATTTGGAATGTAAACAAAGAATATAGAAAATTTAAAAAAAGGAGTGAGACAGAGACTTACACACTGGAGTTTAATATCGACCGTGATGGATGGGAAGGGTAAAGCATAGCCAGACAATGGGGTTCAGAGGTGGGACATTTGGAGGTGATTAGGAAGAGATATGCTCATTAGGTGCAGTACCTATAATTCAAGATTATGTACTACACAAAAGGCCACAGGTCTGAAAATATATACATATACTCCCATCTTCTCCTATGTGATGCTTGGCATTATACCCCAGAACTCTGCTAGTCAGAAGGTTATCACTATATATGATCATTCAGGTCAGATCAGAACCATGAACCAGAACCCATTCTTTAGTGTATAAAGTTACCCTGTTCAGGTATTTCATTATAGTAAGAAAATTTGAGCTAATGCAGTTGGTTTTTCTAGGCAGTTCACTATATATCTGCATATTCTCAGAATGTCTTCCTAACACTTATATCTAATTTAGCTGTCTTAACACTTAAGACTGTTGTACTAACCTAATTTCATGTAAAGCTTCATCATTAAATGTGGTACCTAGAGGGAAAAAAATAATCATGATATTTGGCATTGAATCATGTCTTCTTTTTTGAGGAAGACCCTTACTAGTCTTCATGTAATAATATACTCTTCATAATAAAAAGAGTATTAAATTTTAATGATATTTGTGAATCAATTGTGATGAGCCTTTTTTTAATTTCTTAGTTCAATACATGTAAATTGTATTGATGGTTTTACTTTATGAAGGCATCCTAGCCTCCATGGAATAAATAGCACCTAATGAAATGTACTACCTTTTTAGTGCAATAAGAAATTTGTCTGGAGAACATTCCAGGTAAGATTTTTCAAACTACAACCCCATAAAAGTTAACATGACTTGGTGCCCACCGATGGTTTAGATCCCAATTTGGGCTTGTCACTGGTCAGCCATTCATTCAGTCTCTGCTCCATTTTTGTCCCTGCATTTATTTTAGACAGGAGCAATTTGGGGACGAAAGTTTTGTAGATGGGTTGGTGTCCCCATCCTTCCACTGGATGGCCCTGTCTAGCAACTTGAGGTGGTCTCTTCAGGTTCCACTCTTGGGCATTCCAAATAAAGTCACCTCTACCAAGTCCTGGGAGCCTCCCCCATCACAGGTCTCTGGAACTTTCTAGAAGTTCCCCTGCCCCCTCCCCCACCCCCACCACCGCTTGGTCCTCTGGGCTTCTTTCCTGTCTCACCCCATTCCTGATTCTTCCCCCCTTTTTTCTCACCCCTCCAACCCAGAGCCCTCCCTTCCTCTGCTTCCCATGATTATTTTGTTTCCCTTTCTATGTTGGATCCTCACTTGGGCCTTCCTTCTTGTTTAACTTCTTAGGGTCTGTGGGATATATCAGGGGTATTCTGTAATTTTGGCTAATAGCCACTTATCAGTGAGTACATACCATGCACATTCTTTTGGGTCTGGGTTACCTCTCTCAGGATGGTATTTCCTAAATCCATCCATTTGCCTGAAAAATTCATGATGTTCTTGTTACTAATAGCTGAATAGTGCTCCATTGTATAAATGACCACATTTTCTGTATCCATTCTTTAGTTGAGGGACATCTGGGATGTTTCCATTCCATAGGTGGGCACCAAACTCTGACACTATTACTGATGCTATGTTGTGCATGGCTGTCCTCTAAGAGGCTCTACCAGCAGCTGACTAAGTCAGATGCAGATACTCAATCACAGCTAAGTATTGGACTGAGGTCAGGGAAGCCCTTTAGAACACTTAGGAGAAGGACTGAAGGAACTGAAGGGGAAGGCAACCACATAGGAAGAACAACAGTGTCAATTAACCTGGACCACTGGGAGCTCCCAGAGACTGAGCCACCCACCAAAGAGCAAACACTGGCTGGTCTGAGGCCCCAGCACTTATGTAGCAAAGACTGTCTTGCCTGACCTCAGTGGGAAAGGATGTACTTAATCTTGGAGAGACTTGATGGGGGATGAGAAGGTGAGGAGGAGGAACCTTCTTGGAGGCAAATGGGAGGAGGGATGAGGGGAAGAACTGGGATGAGGGGCAACATTTGGGATGCAAGTAAATAAAATAACTAATTAACATGTATGTATTAAAAGAAGCTAAGCATGAAAGTTAACCATGTTACCATGGTTTAACTAACAAGATTATATTACCATTGCAGAATGAGATGTGCGACTTCTGCATTTCTCTATTTTCTGAAATAACTTCTAAAAATATGAAAAATCAATTGTGGCCTGAAAATTTGATAGAGACTTTTTATAAAGACTTCAGTCTAAATTTAGTAAGGAAGGGGTAAAGAATCTTTTGATGAGAACTAACATTTATGTGTCAATAGAGGGTGGATGACAGAACCAGGTATTTCACTGTTGGAACCAAATAGCACAACGAGGCTAGAGAGATGCTGCTGCAGTTAAGAGCACAGGCTGTTCTTGAAGATGGCCAGGCTTGATTCTCAGCACCCACATGGCAGCTCAAACTGTCCCTACCTCCATTAAAGTCCTCTTCTGAACTCTGTAGGCACTGGGGATACATGCAGGCAAACATTCGTGCATGTAAGAATAAGTAAATCTATTTTAAATAAGAGTATTAAATGGAAATAAGTTTTTTAATTAGAAACAAGCACAAGGAAAAGCTAGAAGTACTCACATGGTGCTGAGAAGTGTTGGGACCATCAGTGTAAAATCGTGCTTAGCTTAAGACATGAGTATAAGTAGGTAACATAAAGAAATGAATATTTCAAAATATGAGCAAACACTTGGCATCTCTTCAAAGAGGCACAGCAACCAAATAAAAGAGCTCCCACAGGCCAAAGCTGTGTCAGTCTAAAAAACAGCATATGCAAAGTAGCAGTGGATTATAGCACAAAGCATAAGTATAAGCCCATACTGACATAAATTAAACAATAAATAAATTCATAGAATTAAATATAAACATCCTGTGTAGAATTTTAAATAATTTATGTAAAGTCTCCTCTTTTGTGGCAATGAAGCACAGACCCTCCCTCTTTATGTGCACGTTCTGCATACTGACTCCCTTGCTTACAAGGAGTATAGTATGGAAAGGAGGAAGCCGAGTAACTACACTAGATGGCGGTGAGCAACACTACTTCAGCCACTTACTCAGAAGATGAACATCACCAAACATGTGCCATGTGGGCAGCCTACATCCATACCAGGATCTGGTAGCAACACTTTATCTCCAGTATTTTCCTCATTAAAATCCATAACCAGTTGAATCATGAGATAGAAATCCATGAAAATCACCAGAAGATGAGATGTGGCAGTGCCCACCTGTCACACCAGCCATAGTCAGCTGGGACGGGATGCACATACACATGAGAGTAGCCAGAGCTTCCGAGCTTGTCAGAATGAACAAAACAACAACAACAACAACAACAACAACAACAACCACAACCATGGAAGAAAGGAGAGGTGGCAAGGGGGAAAGTTTTACCAGAAAACCTGTGGCATTTATTGTGGTAATAGTTTTATACTTATACACCCATTAAGTTACACACATTAGATAAGTATTGTGTTTTCTTCTGGAAGAACTAAGCTTTTTTGATCTTTAATCTAAAGACCAAACAACATTTTGTATTCTCTTTTCTCTAATGAGTTGTGTTGTTAATAATTGTCTTCTACAAAATAATTGATCAGTATTTCTCAAGAACATTACATTAATAAAAACTTCTTAGAAATCATGAACACCAAGATGTACCCAAGGACACATAATATCTAAGTGTGATATAGAGTACTGAACGAAATCCTGGTATATAAAGAAAGATTAAAAATTAAGAAATGTAAATCAATATGGATTATGATAGCCAGTAACAGTACAGTGTTGATTAGTTATATAGAAAAAGTATACCACACTAAGGGAACTTGCTGAGAGAATTTCCAAGTAGAGGTTACCAGGGGTGAAATGAATGTGGACTCTGTCGTCTCTTACCACTTTCTTATACACCTAAAATTAATTAATGGAGGGAAATACTAGTTGAAATTCTACTATCATCTTGAAACTGAGTAATCTTCAATGCAGTAATTGAAAATGGTAAGCCAATGTAGTAAAATAGTAGAAATAAAATAATTCAAACAATGAGATTTTGAAAGCCAGAGAATTAGTTCATATCCCTTCTGTAAACTGTCCTCGATCTCATTTAACCTTTTCTGTTCCATTATTCCCTTTTCACCACTACATTCTGTCTCCTTTTTCTTGAAAAGAGATAGTTGACCACACACAAGAGCAGATCTTATTCTCAAGAGTAGTTAGTCAATACAAACTGCCCATGCTTGGGTGGAAAGTAGAAATTTTAAAGTTGTGCAAGTAGGCAACAGCAGAGAGAATAGATAGGGAACCATTGGGACATGAAATTCTCAAATAATAACTTAAAATATTATTCTAAAAATATTGGAGTTGGAAAGAGAGGAGGCCTAACCAGCTGAAAGGTTGACCATAGAAAGCCCCTGAAAAACTGTGTGCTTGAGGTCCATTCTGAAGCTAGCCTGACCAAATATTCCTTTTCCAACATAACTATTTTCTTCATGCAAAATGCATTAGGAAAATCATAGTCAATGAATCATTTATTATACGAAGGGAATGCTGTGTTAGCATGGCTTGTAGCTGCATATGGATTCAATGTTAGGATTGGTATCAGTGTACAATTTTCAGAGATGTAAAAAAAAAATAAATTTGAGAGGAAGGAAAAACTGTAACACTGGGTGGTGCACAGAAAATCTTCCTCATTTCATTTCCACATAGCAGATGATCATAATAGGAACTGATCCCTTTCCTTGGTGCTATCCCTAATGTTTTGTGGCAGGAGAGGGGAAAAGTCAATTAGTATTCTTATCATTTAAATGATGATTTATGGCCTATTAAAATATTCATGAAGGATAATTATGCTTTGAAAATTGTTCTGAACCAAGCAACCAAATTATGAATGATTCTGGTCCACTTTCCTGCACTTGAAGCATATGTTTAGGCTGCAAATGGTATTTGCCCAGAGTAGCACACAAGGTTCATTTGAACATGATGATTTCTCTAACAAAAATATATGGTGTCTGGAAATTTAAACAAATATTGATCATATATGTTGTGAGGGAGACCAGTGTCCTTCCAATATTTTTCCCAAGCTACAAGCTTGTGTCTTACCTGCTATTATCTTGAAATTTATCATATATACATATATATTTGTGTGTATATATATGCATGAATATATATCATATATATGTATATATATATACATATATTTGTTTATAGGATAATCCCATACCTGTTAAATATAAGCAATTGCACGGTTATGCTTTTTTAACCTGTGTCCTAAGTATCCTGCCTCAAATCCTCATGCTTGAATACCAGGATGAGCCATTTCTCCAGCCCCTGACAATGAGTTTTAAAAGAAAAGGGAAATTGTATTTGTCTATGGATGTCAGAAAGGCTTCAGAACTACAACTTTGTCAGTATTTTTATTTAAAGAAAGACTGTCTTGCATTCAACCTCACATTTAAGTTGTGTCTTGAAATAAATTCAATAAGAAGAGAAGATCCACAGGATCCAGGAGTAGAGCATCACACCTAAAGCATCACAACACGGAACAGGCTTCTCCGGTTGAGTAGGAAAGCGGCTCAGGAACACGGGAGAGAGAAGAATAAGACAGCTCAGTGCACAGAGCCCAGGGAAGGGGGCAGATTGGCAGTCCTAGTACAAGAGAAGAAGAAAAATAAAACAACTATGCCATACTTCTTAGAAAGACCAGCTGACTTGTAAAAAAAAAATGTATTTCTTTCTTATTTTTTCAAGCACTCAAGACAGTGAAGCTAGAGTATGGGTTTTTTGCTTTGTTTAATTTTCTCTTTTTTAGATGTATTGGTTCCTTGATAATTTCAGAGAGTATATTTTATCATATTCTTTACTGTCCTTTTAGTTTTTCAAACACGATATCCTATTTGTATAATGAAAGAAAGAAGGATGAGGGTTACAAAGACCATACAGTGATGATTCACCAAGAGGTGGTAGTCAGATTGTGGGCACTGCTGTGGGACAAACCTCATATGTTTGTGCAAAGTAAAAGCAGAAATTAATTATTGAAACAGTAAAAATTATGTCAGTCTATAGTACTGGCTTTCTGCACTCAGGGTAAGTTTCTAGAACTCACTCCAATACCTCCTTCTTAGAGCTGTAACTACATTATACAGAAATGATCAAGATACTCTTTTAAATTATTTCAATCAGAAAAAAATAAAAACTTACTCAACCACTAAAGACATTGAAGTAGGACTGATTATAAAAGAAAGACCTAGTAAGAGTTTGCATAATCTGTTGGTTACAAAAAAAAAAGGAAAAAAAAAAACCAAGAATCCCATTTGGGAACAATTCATTATGATAGCATTTTGCAGGTAATGTGCTGTTGTTGTTGTTGTTGTTGTTGTTGTTGTTGTTGTTGTTTAAGATAATGATAAATGAGTGTGAAATTCTCAAATCCCATTAAGAAATACAACTCAGAATTCACATTGAACATTGTATCAAGTATTTATTGATTTGGAATTTGACTTGTTTGAAATCTTTGAGTTGTGGACATATTCTTTATGAATAATCAACAATTATGCACAAAGTAGTGTCTATAATTAGTAACAATGAATATATTATTGGAAAATACTTACCAATAGTTCTGACTAGTTTTTTTCTCATACTTTGGAAACATAGCAGTGAAAACTATTATCCATGCTGACATTTTACCTTGTTTCCTACCTAATGTCTAAGTTTTTTTTAAAGAGGTAATGTATATTCATACTCTAAATGTATTTATATCCTAAAGTCTACTTAGTAAAAGATAGTTGTTAGTGAACCACACTGACACAGATCCATCACATTTTGGTTAATCAGCACTTCCTGGTCTTTGCAACAGCTTTTAAGTGATTTATAATTTTAAGTTAAGCATTCTCTTCTCAAAAAAAAAGAAAAAAGAAAGTTCATAAGAAGTAATGCAAATATTAATTAGCTCAATTTAGTCACTACAAATGATATATGTATTTCGTAAAATAAAAATATATATGTTTTTATTGGCCAAATTACAAAACCAAATTTCAGTTTTAAAATTGAAATTTTTATTAATTAAAAAGATATACAATTATAGACCTTAACTCTAGGAGTTGCTTTTTGTCCTGGATAATTCATGGTTTGGCCATATAAGGAAAGCAAATATAATAGCCCAACAATGTTTCATAAACTAGAAGTAGTAAATCAGCACTGGATAAACTACAAATTAATAATATGTCACATGTCACATGTTTGAATTAAATGGAACCTATACTTGGACTAGATTGAGAGACATGGGAACAAGGTACTTCACTGGCACATGCAAGAACATACACTGGAGAATAGTCCCCTTAGCAAACACTACTGCTGAAAACGGAAACCCCACAATCACAACCATCTACTCTACATAGATTAGAGACTTGTGTCTGTATATAAAACTTGAAAGCCGAGAAGAGTCTAAAGAAAATAAGCGAATGTCACACAACAATAAAGATTTAAAGGGCAAGGCCTCCAAAGTTCAGGAAACAAGCAAAAGTAAATGGTAGAAGAGCAAACTGAAAAGCCACACAGCAAAGGAAACAGACAATGCAATGAAGACACCAAAACAATACCCATAAACTAGTCATCTGACTAGGGATTAACAGCTAGAAAATACAAAGGACTCTAAAGGTCAGCAGCAAGGATGTCATTTAAAATAGACACATGCTCTGAACAGACATTTTGACAAGAGGACGCACCAACAGCTAACACGAGTATTAAAAATGCTTAATATCAGTCGGGCGGTGGTGGCGCACGCCTTTAATCCCAGCACTTGGGAGGCAGAGGCAGGCGGATTTCTGAGTTCGAGGCCAGTCTGGTCTACAGAGTGAGTTCCAGGACAGCCAGGACTACACAGAGAAACCCTGTCTCGAAAAACCAAAAAAAAAAAAAAAAAAAAAAAAAAAAAAAAAAAAAGCTTAATATCAGTAATTATCAGGAAAATGCAAGTCAAACCACAGTGAAATATCATTTGACACAGTTATAATAGCTATTACCAAAAAGAAAAGCAATTTCAAAAAGCTATTGAAAATGAGAAGAAAAGTGAACTACCAGACAATTGCTGGTGAGGATATGTTAGTGCATCTAATATAGCAAATAGTATGGAGGTTCCTCAATAAAACTAAAAATAGAGGGACTTTATGATCCAGAAATATATGTTCAAAAATATTCAAATATAAGAGGACTTATGGGACATATGGTGAGGGGGGAACTGGGAAAGGGGAAAGCCTTTGGAATGTAAACAAAGAATATAGAAAATAAAAAAAAAATAAATAAATAAAAGAAAAAAGAAAAAATATTCAAATATAATATAAAGGAGGTGCCTTTACTGCTATATTCATTGTTAAGCTATCACAACAGCAATTAACCAATATGCCCATCAACAGATAAATGAATAAGGAAAGATGACCTATAAATATAATGAAATGTTATTCCACTATAAACACAAGGGAATAGAGTTCTTTTTATAGCAACATTGATTGAAACATACGATATCACACACAGACAAATGCTGCTTGTTCTCACATTTTTTAGAAACTTAAATTATCCAATTCTATAAGAAGGAGGTTAACAGTGGTTAGTGGAGATCAGGAGAGAGGAGAAAACAGATAAAGGTTGTCATCAGATACCAACACATGTAAAGAAGAGCTAACTACAGTGTTCTATAGCACCGTAAGGTAACTACAGTTATAATTTATGATATCAGCAAAGTAGTTCAGTCAAAGATTTTAATACATAGAAATGATTAGTGTTTGGGGTGGAAATTCTAATTAGCTTGATCTGATCTTTCAACATTATATCCTCATCTCAAACTACCATGATCCACTCTAAAAATATGTATAAATGTTGACCTTAAAAAGGCTAACATTTTAAAATACAAAATTTGAGATTTGAAGATAAAGTAGAAACTTGTAGTTTGTCCGTCTTGATATCAAAACCAATAATCAATGCTTTAAAATAAGAAAAACCTACAAATGAGCCTCCAGTTGTAAGGAGGCTGGCTGACTGCAATATACCATTCCTGGTTCACCATCACGGAGGGAGGGTCCTTTGCAGCATCAGTCTGGGTGAAAGCTTCAACTTAAGCCTGCCCTCCTCATCAGGAGGGGCTTGGCCTCTCTCAGACTGCCCACATAGCACTTCACCCACCCAGCTCTTCCCATCTAGGTCCTTTTGGTTCCTCACAAAGAAACTGCAGCATAATGCTTGGGAGAGAGCACCCACTCTCCCAACTGATCTCCACTACTACAAACAATTTTAGTCAAAGTAGTGAAACAAAATATCCCTATACCAAATAACCCCAAAAAGTCTAGGGCGACCTTTCTCTAGACCAAGCTTATGGATTGCATTTTTTAACTAACACCCTCTACAATAGAATTAAAGACCTGCATATGTACAGGAACTGAGCATTGACTGCAGAGTATCAGACCGCATTGCTACGTTCTTTCCATAAGTCAATTTTAAGTGTTCATCGTTCTTCCAAGTGGTTCTGTTTTAAAATCATAATTTTAACACGAATTAATTTCCTGTACATCATTCTCACTCTTCTGGATAACCTCTCATGAGGCTTTCCCTGCAATTCAAAAATAGTAAATAAATACCTTAGTTTCCATGAACACAATAAAGCAAAAAGTTATACTTTGGCCCCTGTAACCTCTGTTACCGCTGGGTAAAAAGATCATATATGCATTATCATCGGGTTTAAGAGATTAAACACAGTTATCTTGTAGCAGTGATTCTCCAGTGCTGCCAGGGCACTTTCTAAAGGCATCTATTATTTCCAAATTAACATTCATGATCACTGTTAATATTTGGCCTATCTGAGCCCTATGGCATAGGGTTTTTATATGCATTATATCTTTTAATCTATGTAATTGTAAAAGATAAGTATTATCCCTCTGCCACCAATTAGAAAACAAAAGCACTTTCCGGTTCACACAATCCTCCCTTTCCCCCACCAGGTCTCAGTTCTTCCTGTGTGTTGATGTTTCCTCATCACAATGTGACCCTACTTCTCAATACATTTTGAATTGTATTCTACAATTACTGAATGTAATCAATCAGTCTACTTTTTTTAAAAAAATGACATAAAGTCACTCGTTTCAGTCTTTAATTTTAGATGCCTTTGTATATCTGGAAGGGAGCTGCACAGGGTTTAGGAAGATGAAATTACACTCAGCTACATGAGACTACATTCTGGCTTGAATATTCTGATTTATATACCTCGCCACAGATAAGTAGGTTAACTCAGTATTGTTTTCTGGGCTGGAAAACAACACATATTGTCTTAATAGTTGTGCAAAATGACACCATCTGGCGTATAATAGGCATTGGTAAGAGTCTGTAATCATCATCACTCCTGCCAGGTGGAAAGAAATATTCCTACGGGACAATTTAGCCATTTCTCAGACCCATCAAAGTGAGGGAGATGTTCTACATTCTCAGTGTAGCACGTAAGACCCATCATGACCCTCCCTATTGCCAGGATGCACATGGCAATACATTTCCATTCACCTCATATCCTACCTGAGTCCCCAGCTTCCTGAAAGCCCAAGTCTCAGGCTGGGTTGGCGTTGTCAGCCCCTAGGTCACATTTGCTATGCCTTGGCTCTTCCAAGCATGGTACAGACAGCCTCTAGCATGGATAGGCTGTCCTCTCTACAGTGAAGCTTTCCCCTCCTTGACCACCTCCAAACTAAGACACAAGCTTAAATGATGAATGACTTAGAAGCATTCTCTATTACATGTAATTTCCCCTTAAGATTTCAACTGGCACCAGTTTTGTCATACTTCAGTTACTAAGTAGACTTTAGGATATAAATACATTTAGAGTATGAATATACATTTACTCTTTAAAAAAAAAACCCTTAGACATTAAATAGGAAACAAGGTAAAATGTCAGCATGGATGATAGTTTTCACTGCTATGTTTCCAAAGTATGAGAAAAAAAACTAATTATGTTTCATCAGATTTGAAATAAGTGTGGAATACCATTATTAACTCTAAGTAAAGCTATAAGTTTTATTCAGTGAAGTTATGTTTTATTTACCTATTATTGGTTAGCAACTGTAGGTAGACATATGACTCTCTGTGAAAGTAGTTGCTGCTCTGAGTGAGCAGGGAGCTGAACAGAGCAAGCCTCTCCACACAGTGCAGTGTACGGTGGCCACTGTCAACCTTTAGTCTTCTAGATGCTGTGGCCTATCACAATATTTCCAGAAAGAACTAGAAGGCATGCCTCAGACTGTCTTTTGAAATAATTCTAGGCCCCCTTTCAAAACATCCATTCCAGATTGCTTCCTCACCCTTCCAAAGATGTCACTTAGCATGGAGACTGGGGAAAAATTAGTTTTTTGTTTCTTTAGGGTTTGTTGTTGTTGTTGTTGTTGTTGTTGTTGTTGTTTTGTTTGGCTGGATGGTTTGCTTTTTTCTTAGCATAGTATTTTTATTGATGCTTTGGGAATTTCACATTATGTACCCCAATCCCACTCCAGTCACCCCCACCCTATAACCTCTACTGCAAAAGAAAATTAAAGGAAGGAAAGGAGGGAGAGAGAGAGAGAGAGAGAGAGAGAGAGAGAGAGAGAGAGAGAGAAGAAGAGGAGGAGGAGGAGGAGGAGGAGGAGGAGGAGGAGGAGGAGGAGGAAGAGGAGGAGGAGGAGGAAAGGAAGGAAGGGAGGGAGGAAGGAAGGAAGGAAGGAAGGAAGGAAGGAAGGAAGGAAGGGAAAGAAAGAAAGAAAGAAAGAAAGAAAGAAAGAAAGAAAGAAAGAAAGAAGAAAAAAGAAAGGAAGGAAGGGAGAAAGAGAAAGAAAGAGAGAAAGAGAGAGAGAAGGGATGGAGGAATGGAGGGAGGAAGGAAAGAAACAGGAAGGAAGGAAGGAAGGAAGGAAGGAAGGAAGGAAGGAAGGAAGGGAAAGGAAGAAAGAAAAAGAAAGGAAAGAAGGAACGAAGAGAGAAAGGGGAAGGAAGGAAGGAAGGAAGGAAGGAAGGAAGGAAGGAAGGAAGGAAGGAAGGAAGGAAGGCATTTGCCAACCCCTGGGGCAACAGCCTGCTCTCTATCAACCACAGCCTTCTCTCCCAGGTTGCAGCTGTCGCTTCTGGCCACACTGCTCACCTTTGTGAGAACTGAGCTGCTGCTCACCAATCCCGAGCAATGGAGGGCTACAGGAATGTGAGTGCTCAGGAAACCTGGATCAAAAGGACAGTTTTCTATGCAGAGAAGAGGTGCCTATGTAATTTCTACAGTAGAGATGGACTGAAACAAAGATCTTAAAGCAACTAAGAAACAAGGGCATAAAGAAGAAGTGTTTCTTTTAGCAAATGAAGGCAGCCCCAGAGACAATATTTTCAGTAAAAGGGTGAGAAAGAAAGAAACCCAGGCTTGGAAGCTAACATGGAAAAGGAGAGGGGGAGTGCAGGGGTGGGGGTGACGTTCATAAGTATATGGCAATGAAGACAACACGGAGGGACAAAGGGTATCAAGTAGCTGCTGAGGACAGGAAACTAATTTGGCCAGAGGAAGTGTTCCGTTTCCTTCCTAAATATCTGAAGACTAAACCGACTAGTGTCATTTTCTTTTTCTGCTCCAGAAAATTATCCTAGAAGCTGGTGTGTGTATCGATAGGTAGATACAGACTGTAAGATGTTGTCTTAGGGACTAAGGGAGAAACGTTGAAAGTGTTTTTGCTCTTTTGCTAATGCTTTAATGTAACTGACGTAATGTCATGTCTCTCTAATGTAACTGTTTCTCTCTGTCATCCTTGGTGGGCTGGGCTAATGACCGGCACTGTATCAACTCAGTGAGAACACTGGTGAAAAGTGAAGTGGCTTCTTTCAAACTGCTGGATGTTGAGTATCTGCTCGTTTTTCAATCCCAGTTGTGTCTCGCTAGCAGCTGCCGCTGTACTGGGGTGATTATAAACTACGCAATGCCATTGGTCATGCTGACTTCTTCCTGTTTGGGGAATCATAAACTGAAGACCTTGCCAGTTTGCATTTATTCCTAACGAGGTCTGTGGGCTGGTGCAAACACCCAACCCTCACATTAGCATAAGGTCTGTCACTCAGCAGAGGGACCTCCCCACACTCTCTCCACAATCAGCATTTTATGTTGGTATCACAGTCATATCAGCCATTATTGATGATTATTTGCAAGCAAGCAGCTTTTTTTTTCCTGAGTCCCTGTTTAAAAGGTGGCCCCAAGGCACAGTGATGTATCTGCAAATAGTTTGGCAGAATCACAAAATCTTAGGATGGTTTATTGTCTGCTTAATATTACAGCTGGAGGTGAGGGTGCAGCCCTCATACTGTTCCGCCACAAAACCAATGACTTGAGATGCATTCCAATGAAACTCTTTAGTGATGCTGGGGAAAAAAAATCTCTTGCAACCTTCAAAGCGTCTCTTTTCTGAAGATTTAAGCTAAGAATAGATGGTACAGTATGATACTCTTGAATTTTTACACTCAAGAGAAAGATTTGTGATATCCATCATCAAGGGGAATACAAATATCTGATTGATAAGCTTAAATAACGTGAGAGCCCTTTCCTGAGTTATTCCATTCACCCACTTCCATTAATAATAAAAAAGGTCGTTAAAGTTTTGTATAGTGGAAGTACAAATGTTTCTGTTAAACCAGTCTTTAGACTTGAGTGGAAAGAAGAAAATAAATTTGTTGATTTTTAGCATTTCTTCATAAAGTATTCCAGAGACACTTTCTAAGAAGAGTAGACAAACTGAGTGAACTTTCTTATTTGTTTCCACGAAGTCTGTTGACTTATCCCAGCAAATCTTACTTCCGTTTCTGTGGTGAGCTCTGGGTGCCACTTCAAGGATATCAGCAAGAATATTTACATTGGGCTAGGACAAGAACATCTTGTCCTAGGCTCAAGATAAGAACATCTGAGAAATGTGTTCCTTTTATTTTGATCATCTTGGTAAGTCCCTTAATACAGTGACCATGGGATCTTTGTTTTTATCTTGTTTGTTCCTTCATTACGTTGTTTATGCCTTAGAACTGACTGTATTCTTTGCATGTGCCTACAAATATATAAAAGCAGACAGGGAAAAAATAAATATGCTTCAGCATATACTGGAGCCATACTATAGTGTTGTCTAATTGTCTTTCTCTAATCCTCATTCCCTCCCTTGAGACCCTGTTGACGATTGATCTGGCTTGGTTATATTTGTTTCTTCCTATGTTGAAATGAAGCCTCTTAGCAGACAGTCCATATTCAAAAAGCATTGGACAATAACCATTCTGCTCAAATTTCCATGTGAATCAACATTTTTTCATTATTTCAACTCTATTTTCTATGACTATTACAACCATAATGACAATTGATAAGATACATATTTGGGTATCTTATAATTTGGGAGAGTTCTATTTTACCTGTAGTTTTTAACGACTTTGTATTCTTTCCCCCCACTTCCCTTTCTCCCTCTTGCTCTGGCCTCACTTGCTCTATGCCCCATTTGCTCCAGCCCATAAGTTCTTTATTTGTTTCTCATTATGGATGGTTGTGAGCCACCATGTGGTTGCTGGGATTTGAACTCATGACCTCCGGAAGAGCAGTCAGTGCTCTTAACTGCAGCTTTGTATTCTTTAAGAAATATTTTTAATGAACACAGTGCAAATTTAACTGACCTCACTTTTGTTAAAGTAGAATCACTCTGAAATATAGCCTTAGAAATATAAGATCATGCACCTTCATTGTAAAATGAAGTTCAGTCTCCTTACTACAAGTTGAGCATATACTTAAGTTCTCTTATTCATGACTGCTGGATTATAGAAAAATATTGCAACTTACACTGAAAAACTTTTTTCCATTCCAGTAATTAACAAATCTTTCCATGAAAAAGAAATTTCCCAAGCAACTCAGACAAATGTATAATGGATTTTTATCCATAGATCGATTTCTATCTCTCTCTACACACAGAATTGCTATGAAAATACAAAATTGAAAAGCACAATCTATACACAAAGGATGTGTGAAGTTTTTTTTGTTGTTGTTGTTTTGTTTTGTTTAAAAAGCCCTGACAAAGAATTATCAGTTAAAGAATCTCCAAAGTGCCATTGGGTTAATTTCGTGTTAGAGATCTACTGCTGGGTATGGGACCTGGCCTTAAGAGTGGCTTGTATACAAAGTGAGACTCCATTGGAGAAAATTAATTGTTCATTTGTTCATCCTAATGAAAATTTTCTCTTATGAGTTTGTTGAGAATATCTTCTGTGCCTTTGACCTGGGTTTCTTCTCTGTCCTCTAGTCCTATTATTCATAGATTTGGGACACTTTTCATAATGTCCCAATTTGCCTGGATGTCTTGTGCCTGGATGTTTTTAGAGTTAAGATTTTCTTTGAGGTAGTTATTTCTTTCCTGGTCTTTAGTGCCTGAGATTCTCTCTCCCATCTCTTATATTCTGTTAGTGAAGCTTGCCTCTGAGGTTCCTTTTGGAGTTCCTAAATTTTTTATTTCTAGTTTTCCCACAGTTTAGGTTTACTTTAGTGATTTCATTTCCACCTCATGACTCAAACTGTTTCCTTCATTCCACAGTTTGTGTTTTCATAGATTTCATTAATGAATTATTTCACAAATCCTTAAGGCCCTTGAGCATAGTCATGATATCTACCTTAAAGTCCTTGCCCTGTGCTTTCATATATTTCATTTCTCAAAGCCTACTATGGTAGGGCTGCTCATATCTACTGGAGTCATATTGTCCTGGCTTTGACTGTGTTTTTTTTTATCCTGGTGTTTAAATAGCTGCATTTAGGATGGTTGTAATTATAGGTGTTGACATCTAGTTTTTTATTGTTTGGTGGATCTTCCATTGTTTGGTTTCTGTTGTTCTCTCTGGATCTCAGTGGTACCTGTTGGTTCCCTGGTAAAGAGAATGTTTCTTAGTCCCAGCCAGATGTGGTCATTGGGGGCTCTGGTAGAACATGTTTCTAGATATTTTGAGTCTACAAGAATGATTTGGGGTGGAATGGGTGTGGAAGGAAGAAGAGGGCTCCCAGGAGGAAGGAAAGCTCAATCTTCCAGGAGGATCTATATGGTCTGCAAGAGAAGATTGAGAGACCGAAGTAGCAGACCTGCTGCTAATCTGGGGATAAGACTGGGAAAATCAAAATGGAGGACAAAGATGGGAAGAAGGGTATCACCTACCTACCTACCTACCTGATTCTCTGGCTAGCATGGCTAATGGATTTCCAGGGAGAGAGTGCCTCAGGGTATTGGCAGCTGAGATAAAGGGATCATGGATGGAAGAATATAGGTGAAGATCTGCCCAAACCATGCTTTTGACAAAACAAATGACTAGAATAGAAAATATAAATAATTTTTTTAAAAAACACATTATGCATAGTAAGGATAGAAAGATTGTCATGGACTCACATAGATCACATTGTAATAGATCACAATATAAAATGTGTGCCCTTGGCTGATGTACATTGTAAAATGTTTTAAATATGGATTTCTACTAAACGAAGAGTAAAGACCATTAGTAATTAAGAGCAGACACTTCATAACTAGCTACCTTACATATACTACACATTAAGATGCAGTATTATAAATAAACTGTGAATAATTCCACACTGTATTAGCCTGGGTTCTCTAGAGTCACAGAACTTATGGGCAGTCTCTATGTAGTTAGGGAATTTGTCAATGACTTAGAGTCTGTAGTCCAACTCCCCAACAATAGTCAGGAACAGCTGTGGATGGAAGTTCAAGGATCTAGCAGTTGCTCTGTCCCATGAGGCAAGCCGGCAAGGAAGAATCAGTCTTCCTTCTTCCAATGTCCTTATATATGTTTCCAGTAGAGGGTGTAGCCCAGATTAAAGGCTGTAGGTCTTCAGCAGAAGGTGTGGCCCAGATTAAAGGTGTGTGTCTCCATGCCTTTAATCCCAGATGATCTTGAACTGGAATCCATAGCCACTATGCTTCAAGATCTCCATGCTAAGATCCAGGTCAGAAACTTATATCTCTGAGCCTCCAGATTAGGATCATAGGTGAGCCTTCCAATTATAGATTGTAGTTCATTCCAGATATAGTCAAGTTGACAACCAGGAATAGCCTCTACACACATGAAACACTGATTGTTTTGTCCCATGTTGATATAAGGGTCTCTCTCATAGATGAATGTTGACTCTTCAAAATGTGTTTGTTGATCCTTAGACCATTAGTCATTAGAGAAACACCAAAGCAGTCTGCTTTAAGAGTCTACCTACCCAGCCTGAATGCCTATTAAGGAAACAAATGGCAATAAATATGGGCAAAAATGTAGGGAAAGAGGAATCTTTATTTACTACCAAAGGAGAAACCTGTATATCTACTATGGAAATCACTGTACAGTTTCTTCAAAAAGTAAAACATAAAATTACCATACTACCCAGCTATAAACCTCAAGTACATACCCAAAGATATCAAAGTCAACAGCACAGACATGTGTATGTGTAGTGTAGCTCCATTATTCTCAACAGCCAGGAAATAGAACCTCAAAGCTCACTGGCAGACAGATGGATAAAGACAATGTGGTACATATCCTCAATGAAATGTTATCCAGCCTTAAAGGAAAAATGATATCATAGCAGTTATAGGAAAATGAATATATCTAGATATCACTGTGTTAAACAAAATAATCAAGACTCAAACAAATGCTACAAATATTGCATTTTCTCTCATTGGTGGACACCGGATTTAAATTTAAACATAAGTTGAAAGGAGATGAGAAACGAGGATGAGATCTTAAGGGAGGTGGAGGGAAAAACAAGAGAAAGAAATGGAGTACAGGTGACATGGAAGCCGAAATGGGGACTGTGGGAGTCAGAGAGCATTAAGGCAAGGTAAAAGGAGCAGATATGAAAGGACCACAGTTAAGCCCATCGAGTCATTTACTACCTTAGGCTTGAATGTTATTTTAATAAATTCATTTGTTAACATCCTAACCACAGTACCTCAGAATGTGACTACATGTGGAAATAAAGTTTTGAGATATGTACTTAATACAGAGGTAGATGCTCACAGCCAGCCATTGGACTGAGCACAGTGTCCCCAATGGAGGAGTTAGAAATAGGACTGAAGGAGCTAAAGGGGTTTGCAACCTCATAGGAAGAACAACAATATAAACCAATCAGACCCTCCAGAGCTCCCAGGGACTAAACCACCACCCAAAGAGTACACATAGAGGGACCCATGACTCCAGCCCCAGATGTAGCAGAGGATGTCCTTGTCTGTCATCAATAGGAGAGGCCTTGGTTCCAGGTAGGGAAATGCCAGGGCAGGGAGGTGGGAGTGGGTGGGTGGATGGGAAACACCCTCATAGAAGCAGGGGGAGGGAGGATGGGGTGGGGGTTGGGGTTGGTGGGAAAGTGGATAACATTTGAAAGATAAATAAAGAAAATATCCAATAAAAAAAGAAATATGTACTTAAGGTTACATTGTTCACAGTTGTATGGAAAAAGAAAATTCTGGAAAGCCACTCTGGAATGTCATGGCAGTTCTGGCCAACTAATATAATATAATTTGATGTAAGGAAATGGAACTTAGCTCAGAACAACTAAGTGGGAACATTACACATTTAAAAAATTTCAAAACTCCTTGATAGCGTAAGAAGAAAAGAATCAGATACAGCATGAACAGCTGGCTGAGAGTGTTTCTGGGATCCTGCTTTGGGTCTGTCTGATGAATACCTGTGCTTTAGGAATGAGGACATGGGCGCTGTGCTTCAGTTAACCACATAAGCACAGGTAGTCAGTTAGCATAAGCAAAGGTGTTCAGCCAGACTTTCCCATTGACCCCTAAACTTCCAGTACAAAATGTTTCTCCCATTATAGCTGCACACAGTGAGTGAAATGGAGACCTTTCCTAGCTTCCAGTCAGAGCCCAGACCAGCAATGACGGTGACCATCTGGTTCCTGGGCTGGGTTACAGAGCGCCTCTTGGCAGGCAAGAGTTCAGTATAGGAATACCTCAAAAAATGACATACTGGGCTCACAGCTCAGACACTAAAGCAGCAGTCCAAAACCAGGAAAACAGGCATATGCCCATTTCCTCCCCTTATTTCAGACATCACAACTCATCCACAGGCACAAAAGCAACATTTTTGAAGTTTTTTCTACAACTTTATGCAGTTCCCAAAGCACCTCTTATCATCAGGCTGCCTTTCTGAACATAATTTAAATGAATGGGTTATCACCATGCAAAAGTGATTTGAATGCTAACCCATATGGCCACTAAGACACCTCACATTTTCATATAAATTAGAAAAGCTGCCTCTGCTGCCCTCTGTCTAGGCGAGATTCTATTTTTTAAAGCCAGGTTCTTTCTTCTTAACCTATTCTGAATCAAACTATTTTCTTATCTTATATTGCAATGGTTTTTATTCATCTTCATAAAACTAAACTGAGCCATAAACAAAATTCTGCGATGGTTTCTTCTGTAACCCTTGACCTGCAAACACACATTTCCCAAACACCATGAGTTTTTAAAAGTCCTATTTTCCAGTTAGTTATCTTGGGTCAGCTTCCTACATGAGGGATCAGAAAATGCAACCAGAAAGTAATCAGGACTGCAAGAGACATAGAGGGAAGAGGGGAAGAAACTGTGTTTTCCAAAGACTTTTTTCTGATAGTCTATGAAGAGAAGTTTTATGTGATATTGATCATGGTTTCTATCTCACTGACAAAAAAAAATTATTTCTATTTGATTTTCTGTCAGCCATTATCCAATAAACTTCATACTTCAAGCACTGCCTCACAAAAATAAACGTTACTTCATTTGTATTATATTCTTTGTACAGAACCTCTTTTCTATCAACACCTGCAAAACTTGAAAACAACCATGATCTCCAAAAAAAAATATTTTCATTGTTTTAAATTAACATTTACCTTTTTGGTTTTATTTTTTCAAAAAAAAATTTTTTTATTGGATATATTCTATATTTACATTTCATTTCCCTTTTTTTATTTCCCCACCCCCCTAAGTTCCCACATGCCCTTTTCCCTCCCCCTGCTCCCTCATCCACCCCTTCCCACTTCCCTGTTCTGGTATTGTTAGTTTAAATAATACCTAAAAAATATATCTATTACTGGCTACAATACATTTTGTTTCACATATATATTTAGTAATATTAAAATCATGGTAAACCTATATCGCTCCTCAAATATCTATCACCTCAGTATAGTCACAACCTTCAAAGTCATTTTTCTAGATTTTGATAAAACATATGGTATGTTATAATTATCCATATTTAACATACTATGCAGAGGACTCCAGAATATTATTTACTTATAAATATAACATGTTATTCACCTACAAACCCCATTGATCTACCACACTCCTCCCACCCCCAGAATCTGATAACTTACATTCCACTCTCAACTGCCATGAGATCAATATTTTTAAATTCTACATTTGAGGGAAAACATGTGGTACTGGTACCTGGCTCATGTTAATACAACGGCCTCTACTTCAAGCCACTGTGTCATAGGGACAAGCTCACACCCCTCCTCAAAGTGAGCACCATCCTCTTGTGTATATATAGTACTTTTTTTTTTTTTTTTTTTTTTTTTTTTACCATTTGTCAGTTGATGGACACTTAGGTTCTTTGCATTCTTGGCTATTGTGACTTGTACTGCATTGAACTTGACTTGGAGATGACGCTTCAGTATGCTGTCTTCTTTTCCTTTAG
Source organism: Apodemus agrarius (assembly GCA_964023405.1). Lineage (NCBI taxonomy): Eukaryota > Metazoa > Chordata > Mammalia > Rodentia > Muridae > Apodemus > Apodemus agrarius. Next base: position 83,952,127 of record OZ030012.1, on the reverse strand, counting down.
ACACATATAATAGAAGAATTACAGGGCCATCGGCACCTCGACTTTAGTTCCGTGAGCTATAATGTTTGGCATTATAGCTGTACTAATCTACATTCCTACCAATGTACAGAAGGTTGTCTTTCCTCCACATGCTCACCAATGCTCACCACCTTTAGCCTTTTACATAGCGGCTGATTTTACTAGTAAAATCATAGCTCATTGTGGGTGATTTTGATCTGAGTTTCCGTGATGATGAACGGTCCTGAGAATGGGTTGTCCACATGGATATCTTCCTTGAAATTTTTTCTATTTGGGTCTGGTGCCCACTTTCAATTGGATTGTTTCACCTTTTGCTGTCCAGTTGTTGGAACTCTACATAAAGTCTCAATACTAGTTGCTTGCCAGATGTTTGTTTGGAAAGTGTGTTCTTCTAACCTGTGGGTCGTCTCTTCCCTCTGTTATAATGTCCTTTATGTGCAGAAGATAAATGATACCACGAAGTCCCATTTGTTAATGTTTCAATTATGTTTCCTGTCTAATGTCCTGAAGTCTTTATGTTTCCTTATTGTAAATTTTAAAATTTCAAATTCTACATGTAGGCCTTCTATCAATTTTGAGTTAATTTTTATAAACAGCAAAAGGTAAGGGCCTGGTTCCAATTATCAGTATCTGGAGATCCAAACCTCTCAGTAACATCTATTGAAAGCCTCATTGCTCAATGAATATTCTTAACAACTTTGTCAAATATCAACTGACTGCTGATGTAGTTTCCATCTGGAATCTCTATTCTGTCCCATTGGTCTGTACATCCGTCATTTTTTATTTTTGTAGTCTAAATAATACACCATTCCATATAATAGATATTCATGAAATAAGTTTATGTTTAAATTAATAAATGCAGCCAGACATGATGGAACATGTCTTTAATCCCAGTACTTGCAAGACAGAGGCAGGCAGATCTTTGTGAATTGGAGGTCTGCCTGGTCTACAAAGTGAGTTCCAGAAGAGCCAGGGAGAAACTCTCTCAAAAGACAAAACAAAAACAATACAAACAAAAATAAAACAAACAAACAAAAACATTTCAGTGAATGAAAACATTCAAATTAAGCCTTTGAACTTGGCATTATCTGACTTTACATATATATATATATACATATGTATATATATACCTGTATAGTGTTTTTGCTCTAAAATCCATTAAACAGTGTTACCTTCTGTTGCCTATAATTAACACTCAAAGTAGTAATAAAACATCAAGTATCATTTATTTGTTAACCTTCAAAAAATCAGCTCTTAATAAAGCCAGAAATGTTGCGTTCTTTTGTCTTGATGCAGTTTAGACATGGTGCTGGGGTGTGCGTTTGCACCGACGCTGTGTCTCAGAAAGCAATGAGTAACTCCTGTCAGACGCCAAGATGCTTTGTTGTTGTTTCTTTGGCTTCCCATATAGCGTTGCTGAGATAAATGGTCTGCATGATTATTCATGGCTCGGAGAAGATTCTTATTCAGAGGTCTGCAGATGAAGCAGCGAAGCCAGTCCTTTACCAGCCTTTCATGTTCAGTCCATTTCTCCCCATCAAAAGTTTGATTTACATTGTTGCATGCAAATCTGTAACCTCCATTAAACAGCTCCTGTTTCAGAAACCTTATGAAAAATTTCAAAGCATGTCTAGTGGGTATATTGCTTTTGAATGCAGAAAAGTGGCAAAGCAAACAATTGTTATCTCTATTATCATGACATCTCTGGGAAAACTTCAACAGATGCTGAAAAACAAAGATAATCAAATTTCAACATACTACTGAAAAATGGAAACCAAGAAATGGAAAGTTTGCGACATATATTACTTTCATTATCCTGTTTTTAGTTTTTGTTTTAATGGAACTAAGCCCAGATGGTTTTGCTCAGTCCTCATAAAGTATCTGAGGAATTTAAGTAGTAGTCAGCACGAGCTTCCAGTGGATAGTCACAGTTCACCCTTTGCCACATGTTGTTGACAGGAGCCTTAGAAGTAACTTATACTTTTTATACTTTATGAATTAAAATAAAGTCTTACCAAGCTAAACAATTTGTAAATTTTGTGTCATTCTGCATGCATTTTTAATTATTTCAACTTTGATCTTTGGACCAAAGTTTGGTTCTTTTATCATGACACAAAACACACTTGGCAATCTGTTTCCCTCTATGACCCAAGGGAGGCCATGCTGCAGTTCTGTCCCCTCTCCTCTATATAATGACCTTCTCTCCCCATATGCCACCCACAGTTATTTTACCTGAATCTATCTTAATAAGACACTCTAACTCCTGTCCATTTGTAGACTTACTGTTTCAGACTCAGTTCAAATAGCACTCCTAACAGAACACATGGATGCTGACTCCTCCCAGTGTTCCTGCAGTCAGGCTCCGTCCTTTTGTATTTATTTCCATGCTTTTAATCACTTGTCTTGAAGTTTGTCCCTCAGTTTAGATGCTAACTAAGCATGAACAATTACTGAACCACCTTTCTGTGTCTAGGATCTAAGACGTGATACATCCCCCATTTATGTTGGCAAAGTAACAAGTAACAAAGAGATGAATAAGAGACTGTGCAAAGAATAAAGCTATAATAACTTAAAGCTCAGTATTCTTTAATCTGAGCTCTTTAATTAACAACCATTCTAGCATACCATTATTATTTTCTAGGTTTGCATCTAAGCCCCTGAGTTGAGAGTATCAGAAGTCTTGATTGACACCCTGAAAGATATAGAGATGCAAGCTACCATGCCTGCTGAAGATCAATCGTTGTGAAGCTATTAGACCTATTATTTTTACATTTGCCTTCCTAGATCAATACAGTAGTTGCTCAGCATCACACACACACACACACATACACACACACACACACACACACACACACACACACACACCAAACAAATAAACAAATATAGAAGCAAGCCTTTGTCTTTCTGACTGGGACTATACACCTGGTTAAGGTAACTTGACATTCCCTTCATTATAGCTACACCATGAGATGTGCAAAGACACAAAGGCAAACCATAGTTTTCAGAGAATACAGAATTGGCTGTCCTGATTTCCAAAGACTTTATGCTGTAGAATTTGACCAGACCAGTAAACATTCTTATATCATCTGGGAAATAAATTTCATTAGTGTTATATACATGTATCAACATGCATTAACACTTAAAATGTTGTATTGAGTCACAGAAATTTACTTTATGTTTCCTACTTCAAGATATAGGCACAGGCAAGAAATTTATGAAAGGGACTATAATATCCTAGGAAACAAAACTAATAATTAAAGACTGGGATTGTGGGCTGGAGAGTTGGCTCAGCTCTTAAAAGCACTTCCAATCTTCTAGGGATCCTTGGTTTAATTCCCAGTCCCCACATGGTGCTTTATGACTGTCTATAACTCCAGTTCCAAAGAATCAGACACATGCACACAAGTGATGCGCAGACATACATGAAGGCAAAACTCCTCTATACATAAAAATAAAAGAAGAATTTTAATTGGATTGTAGAAAAACTTCCGTACAATCAGGGAAACAATTATCAGAGTGAAGACAGTGTACAAAATGGGAGAAAATCTTTGGCAGCTTTGATCAGACAGTGAAAAAGCATGCAAATAACTCAAAATATAAACACAAAAAAGCCCCACAAATAATACAATAAATGAAGGAGCAAGAAAAATATAACAGATTTCTTAGAAGAGATGCAAGCAATCTGTAAATACATGAAAAATGTTCAATACTTTTATACCTCAAAGACATTCTGTAGACTTTGTTATCAAAACCTATTTTATTTATGGTTCTTAAATGCTCAAACCTCCCTTCCAACCGACCGACCAACCAAAAGTAGGGGGGAAAGAAGGTTAATAGGAAAAGGGTGTTGTGGGCCTGTTCAGAAGTAGTTCCTTAGGGGCGATTCCACTCTTCATTGTCAGGATACCAGCAGTCCAGTTCAATAGCAAAGACCAAACACAAATCAGTAACATTGGTACAATCCAGTAGAAACAGCAAGGCTCCTCTGGATCAGCAAGGCTCCCCCAAATCAGCACAAGTCAGTGGAAGCAGCTGGAATCAGCCAGAATACCTAGAAAAGTTCTTTGGCATGTTTCTCTCTACAAAGAGAAGACCAATGAAGACCAGCAAGGAAGACCAGTGAAGAAGGCCAGCGAAGCGTGGCACAACATAGCAATGCAAGAGCGTCCTCTCGCTGTTTGTGGGGTTCCACTTATATTCTTTCTAAACACTGCATGCTCTCTCAAGTGTCTGTTTTCAGCAAAACATCACATGCCAGCTCATAAAATAAGACAAGGCATGAAAGCAGAATGAAAACTATTTGGAAAGAGGAAGACAAGAGGCAAAGGGGGTGGATAAGATCATGAAATATGAAACTGCTGCAATAAAACCTATCATTTTGTACAGCAGCTGCACATAAATACAAACAGAAAATTTCTAGCAGGACTTATTTTTTAAAAAAAAAAAATCTTCTTTGAGAATTTCCTACCTGTATCAACTCGCTTTTCAATTCTCCCCAGGCCTGCCTCCTTCATGGTCCCTTCCTAATGTCCAGTCTGTCCTATCATTACACACATTGGAGTAATACCATCACCTAGAACATGGGCAACCCAATAGGGACCACTTCCCTGAAAAAAACAATCTCCTTACCCCAACAGCCATCAAAGCCCCTCAGGTAAGGGTGGGGCTCCATGACCCCTCCCCAATCTATGCTAGCAACAGTCTATGTCATTAACCTAATTGAGTACCTGCTTGGAACTTTTTAATATTTATTTATTTTATTTCCTATGTGTATGCCTGAATGTATCTCTACTGTATGCGTGCTAGAGCCCAAAGAGGTCAGAAGGCACATTAGATCCCCTGTAACTGAAGTTACAAATGGTTGTGAGGTGCCATGTAGGTGCTAGAAAGGGAATGTAGTTCCCCTGTAAGAGCAGCAAGGATGTTTAACTGCTCTAGCTTTGATGTTTAAATTTTTCACAGCCAGAAAAATTATCTGTTCTTCCCAAAGACTGGGGATTCAAATCCCAGCACCTACAGGGTAGCTTACAACTGTCTGTAATTCCAAGAACAACACTCTTACATAGATATACATGTACACCAATTCACATAAATTTTTAAAAGATTTTTTTAGAAATCTCAAGAATATAAAGAAAATATAAAGATCAAGGTGTATAAGAGAGTCAAATATGGAAGAAAAAATGTGGACTTGGGTATGTAGTTACAAGAATACCAATACCAGTGTGTTGACACAAAATAAATGTATTTCTTAGTAATGAAAATTTAGTGTGTCATGTTGTGCTAGTTGCCAAAAACCTCCTCTGTTGATCCAGGGACTGAGGCACTTTCCAACCTTCAGTGTTCTCACCATCTCTAGCTCTAGACAGGAAAGACAAAAAATGCAAACTCAATGGAACAAAAGAAGCATCACTTCCACCTAGCTTCCACTGTTAAACCTCTGTCGTGTAAGTATAGTGAGTGCTTCCTGAAACAGAGCAAGGGCTGAGAAAGGCAGCCTGCCTGCATGGCTGCTTCTTACTTATACCGAAAGAAAGGCTAGTTTTGATGAGTTGGTGGGTGGTGGTATACAAAACGTAAATGTTAATTTTAATATAAATGGATGCGTTAGCATTTCTTCTAGACTCTGCCCAACAGTTACCTAGCAACAGCCAGGTATGAGCCCTACCCTTCTTCCCTTCCTCCCTCTCTACCTCTCTCCCTCCCACTACCCCCTCCCCATCCTCTGCTTCCCACCCCCCTATATTCCCAATCGGGCTCTTCCCTTTTTTCTCTCTCCTTTCCCTTTCTATACTTCTCTTGCCCCTTCCTTTCTCTGCCTCTACTCCCTTCTCACCCCGCTTCACATGCCTGAAATAAACTTCATTATATATTACACCTGTTATATGGCTGCTACCTGAGGAGGCAGGGGAATGCCTCAGCATGGACCTCTTGATACCCTCTCCTGCCTTATCATGCTGCCACATTGCAAAACATATCAGTATTAGTAAATTGATACAGTGGCTGATTTTCTTTATCCCAGCTAGTTTCCCAATAACAATACAGAGAGACTGAGATTTATTTCCAAGCTTCACCTCAATACCTGGCCAGTCAACTGGTCTATCTTAATCCCCTAAACTAATCTGGTTACCCACCAGCCAAAATCCCTGTAATACTTCCATTTAAAGTCTTCCATGCTTCAGCTGAGCTCTCATGAACTCCTTTCATCCCACCTCCTGGCTCAATCTCCCCTCCCTCTCTCTTGCCACTGGCTGGCAGAAGTCCTGCCCTATTCTCTCTTCTGCCCAGTCATTGGTGATTGGATTTTATTGACAAGGCAAAAAATAAATGGTAAGAATTGTTTACACCAACTTGAGACAGGAGATTCTTGACATATGCATCCAGATTGAAACAAGATATGAGGGCAGAGAAACCAGCATTTAAATAACACAAGAATAACCTTTACATAGTGTGCAAAAAAAACTATGCCTTCAACAAAATGTTTTATTATTACATTTTCATATATGTCATTATATCTAGTTAACATTCACCGCCTCGTTGTCCTTTCTTGACCTTCTTCCCATTCCCAAGGAGGGCAGCTCTAACCATCTCTACTAACATCAACATCCAACGCTTAAATTTCAACATTGTTGTTTAATTTTTTAACTATTATTAAATGAGCAGTCAAGAGCTAAGTCCTTAGGCATGTTTAACTCTTCTTGAATTATTTATTTACTTTTAAATGCTTAAAGTAAAAAGACATTTTTCATATGCTACCAGATTAAGAATCAGATAATAAGACAGCTAATGTTCGATTTGGGTGAGTGTTTTTACTAAACAAAGCCTAGAAAACAAGGTATGAACACAGTCAGATTTGAGCACTGAAATTAGGGCACTTCACTCTTTTCCTTTCATGAATCTATGGTTCTAATTAAACTGCATTGAGCATTTACTATTTTGTTTGCTTGGTTTCGGGATAGGGTCATGTGCATCTCAGGCTGGCCTGAACTCTCTTTGTAGCCAAGGATGAGATTGAATTTCTGATCCTCCTTGCATCTACCTCTTAAGTTCTGGAACTACAGACTTTCTCTACCATGTCCTATTTATGTAGTACAGGAACATGGGGCTTCGAGCATGTCTGGTAAGGACTATACCAACTGTGCTAACTCACTAGCGTATATATTCCTTGAAATTCATGGCCAGTTTTTTCATTAATTATCATTATATGCATATATTTAGATGTAGATACATACATATTCTTTAATATAACCTTCTAAGTCTCAACAATGTTACCTATATGTATATGTTTTTGGTGATGGCCATTTGACATTGGCCAATTAATTGGTGTGCTCTTCCCTAGGAAGACTATTTGTCCATCTCGCAGCAGCCCTCAGTTGCCTGTAATTCTCTTTGTAGGATTGAGACCTGTGGTCTTTCCTTTGCCCACTTTGATATGTCTATCTTTGTTCTCCTTGCTTAGTTTATGATTAGGCAGTCTTGTTGATGAGACTTTTTTGGGTATAGCTTCTAACACGACTAGAAGACAGTCTCACAGGAAAGTCCCTGATCCTCTAGCTCCCTGTCTTCTGTGATGTTCTCTGAGCCTCGAGTATAGGATTTCAATCATAGATGCATCCATAAGGATGAGGTCTCACAACTCTGCATTTTGATTAGTTGTGATTTTTCTCCTATAATGGTCTCTGTCTGTTGCAAAGAAAAAGTTACTTTGAGAAGAGGCGGTGACTATATCTATGGATATAAAGACAAATATTTACAATATGGTTAAGGATTCAAAACTATTCCAAAAAAAAAAAACAGAACAAAGCAAACAAACAAAAAGCATCAAGAACGAGAGGCTTACTTTTGAATTGTTAGTCCAAGAATCAGAGACTTCCAAAACACTAGCACTGTCGCCCTTCATTTCTCCTCAGAAATGGAGGATAAGTCCCTATTGCTGAAGATAAAAAGCTCTTTAAACATAGGGCCCAGAGCCCGCCGAGCTGGAACTAACTAATGTCTCCTCACTGAGGACTGGTTTTTCTAGTACCCTAGGCACCTTGCAAGTTTCCAAAGAAAGGAAGCAACTCACAGCCCAACCCGGCTATGATGTTTATGAATCATGTCAATGACTGGCATGGCACAACTACCCTAACTGTGCAGTATGACATAAATATATTGGTAGTAATGGTCAGGTTTCAAAAGGACCAGGACATCACTTCTCGGCCTTTTGGCTAAGATCAAGTGTAGTATCAAAAAGACCAGGACAAATGGCTGAGGTGCCTATTTAACATATCAAAGCTGACCTGACTACCAGGTTCTCCCTACATGCCTCAGCCTCTACCAGAAGCAGGGTCCTCCTGGGTGGTAGACCCCACTGCTTACCCTGAACTCCCAGCCCAGGGGCTGGGCTTTTCTTCTCTAAAATCCAACCATTGTGGTTATCTGCTTTTTTTGAACCTTTGGCCCTCCTGGATGCTGCACCTGGTCTTTCATAACATTCTGCAGTCTCCTCTCCCCACTGCCTTCCTCTATCCCCTCCATCTCCTCTCTCCTCGGTTTCCCTTCAGAAAAGGGCAGATCTTCCAGGGATAGCAACCAAACATCCAAACATTGCACATCCTATTGCAATAAGACTAGGAACAGCCCCTCATATTAAGGCTGGATGAGGCAACCTAGTAGGAGGAAAAGAGTCCCAAAAGGAGGCAAAAAGATAGCACACATACACACACACACACACATACACACACACACACACACACACACACACACACACACACACTGTTAGGTGTCCCACAAGAACATCAAGCTACATAGCCCTATCAAGGGATCTGACACACGCATGTAACAGGCACAGAGCTATATACACATGCACATAATTTAAGAATAATATAAATCTTATTAAATCTACTCAATTTTCACTTGGCACATGTTTACCTAATAACTATCAGAGAGACACAAGGATAATTCTTCATTACAAGATGCAACTATAAAAATATATGATATAAAAGTATATATATATATATATATATATATATGCTCATGGCTTTGTGAACATTATAGTGGAAAAGGATATTGAAATTCTTTCCATCACATGCCTTCCTCTCAGAGGACAGGTTTTCTTTCCTTTAACATTTACTTTGAACAGCCTAGGTTAATCTTAAATTCCTAAACCACACTGTAGCTGAGCACAGGCTGGCTCAAACCCATGACCCTCCGGGCTCAGTCTCCCTGAACACATCTCTCACAACTGAAATGATGTATTGAACCCTACTGTGTCCACTTGGGTAAGCTTCGAACTACCCCCCAAGGATCCATTCTATGTATATATCTGAGTTAATGTTTGACGAGAGGGATTTGCGCATGATTGGAAGGCAAATGTGAACCAACAGTATTGTTTTCCAATGTCTTTTTGGTAAGATGCTATCCGCATACCAGGTCTCAACTGTTCCCCACTCTACACCTAGTTTGTCTACACAGCTATTGACTCTAGGGTCACCTGAGGTTTGGCTGCGTGAGTCAGGCTTTACAGAGAACTGTTCCATCCCACAGACTACTCCCTCAGCTGTGCCTTCAAGGTCTTCTTCAGCAGCTGGCTGTGTTCTTTTTAACAGAGGTCCCCACCAGCTCCAACTTTGACACTTAAAGCCCAGTAATTCTACCTCACCCTCCGTTGTCATAATCCACTTCCCATCCCCCAGCTGCTAAATACAGTCAAGGTTCTAACAAGAAATTCCTTATCTGATGAACTGAATATGACCCTACTACCCTGACTTAGAAAAGTACCCCCTCTCCTGTGTTTCCAAAAATAGGCTGTCTTTGAGAATTCTAGAGAAGACAGCTACCTGCAGTACTAAATCATTTCTTAAACATATTTCATGGTAATTTATCCCCCATCTAAGACATTTCTAAGCCTATTTCTCTTCTAAACTGTCAGCATAGTACTCTGATCTGGCTACAAAACTCAAAACCTGGTTGTACTTCTGACATTAAATTAATGAATAATTCAGCAAAAAACGCTTCCAGAAAGTCTCAAAGGCACGCCAAGTGAATGGCCGAAAGGAACCAAAGAGTGGTTTGAAATGCTTCTTTCTCCTAAAATAGTTTCCTTCCCACCCCTGCCTATGCTGGCTGATTTTCTTTTCCTTCCCCTGGTGTAATGTTCAACTCCCTGCACTAAAATGCTAACATGACAAGTCTTCCCAATTTCAAAGCAGGTAATTAATCGCTTTATTGATTGTGTATTGGTAACAAAGCATATTAGCTACCTTTTCTTACACTGTCATGATAATTACCAGAAAGTATAGCGTAGATTCAGCAAAAAAACAGCTCATGAATAAAAGTTGAAATTTAAAAAAAAAAAAATTCAGAACACAGGAAAGGAATAATGCTTCTAAACTTTTCAATTTTGTATTTATTCTTTGACAACTTCAAATGTGTACAGAATACATTTTGGCTTTACTCATTCCCTATTGTCTTTTTTATGCCCACTCCTGTTTGCACTTCTCTGCAAGTTCCTCTCCCAGTTCTAAGCCTTTTTTATGTTATGTTTTGCTAATGTTCCTAACATGAGCGTGGGTAGGAACTTTTTAGTGGTGCCTATGTAGCTAACCACAAGCTAAAAAAACCCTTTGCCCAGGAAACATAAATTGCCAATAGATCCTCAAGAGGGAGGGGGAGCTCCATCCATGATGGAATGTTGATGGATCTACTCATGTGAAAGTCTTCTGCATGTAACTACTGTGATTTCATAAGTGCAACAGCTTCATCATGTCCAAAGGATAGCATTTTACAATAGTCCTCCCCGTCTCTTAGTTCTTATAAGATTTCTACCCACTTCTGGTTGTCTGAACTAGAATGTCACCATAAGCTCATTTTTTTTAATATGTGATCCACAGTTAAGGAAATTGTTTTTGGGAAGGATTAAAAGGTGTGATCTTGTTAAGAGGTGTCAATGAGGGGGCACTTTGAGAAGCCAAAAGCTTTTACTATCCCCAGAGCTCCCCTGCCTCCTGGTTCTGAATAGAGATGTGAGCTCTCAGCAGCTGCTGATACTAGGCGAGCTATGGCCTTGCCCCCAAACATGGACTCTAATCCTAAGAAATCAGGAGCCCGGCTAAACATTCTTAAAATAAGTTGCTTTGGTCACTGTGCTTTATCACTATTATAGAACATTAATACACTACTCTACGAATGCTCCCTGACCCTTGAATGGTGTAACACAGACACTCTGTCTAGGGCTGAGCACACAAGATCACTTTGTGCTTTTACCAGTTAATTCTTCTACTAAGCCATTCACAGTAATTCTGTTTCATAGCTTCAGTAACTCTCATAGAAAACATCAGCATGCTAGTTGATGAGCTGATCAATGGAGAGAAGGCTGATAAAATGGTTTCTGGCAACAACAGAGAAAATGTCCTGAAAACTCCTATCATTTGTTGTCAGACACGCTCTGCAGATACAGGAAGGGAATGTTTACAGGGCAATTCAGTGTTAGAGGGGTCATAATACTAGATAAAGTGAGTCTGGACTTACATCTTAATCCAGGTATCCTGTGGCAAAAATTGTTAGAAGACTCACAATAGGGGACTGCAAGTCTTCATACATATATGAAACCTGGGAACATCTAGTTCTTTCTCTAAGACCCACTATTTAGTACATCTAGCCTGTGATTGGAAAAGAGGGGCTGGGGCCTTACAAAGCATTTGTTGAAATAATGAATAATAAATACCATTAAAAATAGAAATTGCTAAATTCAACAATTCAGTTAATAAAAACAGAAAATCAAGAACTAGGAAAATATAAAGAGAGAGACAATATGAAAAGTTTAAGATAATCATGAAAGAATCTCTAAAGCCGAAATTCCTGGAAGCCAAAGAAAGGGTCTTATAAAATTGAGTTGAATATCACCATAGTTTCATATAGATATGACTAGCTATTCATCTACCTAGGAAGGCTTTGCCTTAGAATAGCTGGATTGGAAAATAGGAGGATCCATATGAACATTTTCCAAGTCACTTTATAGAGCAATCCTGGACATATACCTAAAAGTTCTCCACTATACCAGAGAGAACTTGCTTAACAGAACAGCCTTATTTGTAATAGCCAGAAAATGAAAACAACCTAGAAGCCCCTCAACCAAAAAATGGATGAAGAAAATGTGGTACATCTACCCAATGGAATACTATTCAGCTATTAAAATCAAGTAGCCTGAATTTTTTCTTTTTTTTTTTAATTTTTTTATATTCTTTGTTTACATTCCAAAGGCTTTCCCCTTTCCCAGTTCCCACCTCACCATATGTCCCATAAGTCCTCTTTCCTCCACCCATTCCCCAATCACCATCCCCCCCATTTTTCTGTTCTGATACTCTCCTACAAAACTGGATCCAGTTTTTCAGGACCAGGGTCCTCTCCTTCCTTCTTCTTGGGAATATTTTGATTTGCTAATTGTGCCTTGAGTATTCAGAGCTTCTGGACTCATTAATATCCACTTATCAGTGATTGCATTTCATGTGTATTCTTTTGTGATTGGGTTACCTCACTTAGGATGATATTTTCCAGATCCAACCATTTACCTACAAATTGCATGAATTCATTATTTTTAATTGCTGAGTAGTATTCCATTGTATAAATACCCCACATTTTCTGTATCCATTCCTCCTTTGAGGGACATCTGGGTTTTTTACAACTTCTGGCTATGATAAAATAAGGCTGCTATGAACATAGTGGAGCATGTGTCTTTATTGTATGCAGGGGAATCCTCTGGGTATATGCCCAGGACTGGTATGCCAGGGTCCTCTGAAGTGGCATGCCCAATTTTCTTAGGAACCACCAGACTGATTTCCAGAGCGGTTATACCATCTTGCACTCCCACCAACAGTGGAGGAGTGTTCCTCTTTCTCCATATCCTCGCCAGCACCTGTTGTCTCTTCAGTTTTTAATCTTAGCCATTCTGACTGGAATCTCAGGGTTGTTTGGATTTGCATTTCCCTGATGACTAATGATGTTGAACATCTCTTAAGGTGCTTCTCAGCCATCCAAATTTCTTCAGGTGAAAATTCTTTAACTCTGTACCCCATTTTTAATAGGGTTATTTGGTTCTTTGGGGTCTAACTTTTTTAGTTCTTTGTATATATTGGATATTAGCCCTCTGTCAGATGTGGGGTTGGGGAAAGTCTTTTCCCAATTTGTTGGTTGCTGTTTTGTCCTTCTGAGGTGTCCTTTGCCTTACAGAAACTTTGTAATTTTATGAGGTCCCATTTGTCAATTCTTGATCTTAGTGCATAAGCTATTGGTGTTCTGTTCAGGAATTTTCCCCCTGTGCCCATGTCCTCCAGGGTCTTCCCAAGTTTCTTTTCTAATAGTTTCACTGTGTCTGGTTTTATGTGGAGGTCCTTGATCCACTTGGAGTTGATCTTAGTGCAAAGAGATAAGAGTGGGTCAATTTGCATTCTTCTGCATGTTGACCTCCAGTTGAACAAGCACCATTTATTGAAAAGGCTATCTTTATTCCACTGGATGGTTGTGGCTCCTTTATCAAAGATCAAGTAACCATAAGTCTGTGGGTTAATTTCTGGGTCTTCAATCCTATTCCATTGATCTACTTACCTGTCACTGTACCAATACCATGCAGTTTTTAACACAATTGCTCTGTAGTACTGCTTGAGGTCAGGGATATTGATTCCCCCAGAAGTCCTTTTATTGTTGAGAATAGTTTTAGCTATCCTGGGTTTTTTGTTACTCCACATGAATTTGAGAACTGTTCTTTTTAGATCTATGAAAAATGGATTTGGGATTTTGATGGGGATTGCATTGAATCTGTAGATTGCTTTTGGCAAGATGGCCATTTTTACTATATTGATCCTGCCAATCCAAGAGCATGAAATATTTTTTCATCTTCTGAGGTTTTCATCGATTTCTTTCTTCAAGGACTTGAAGTTCCTGTCATACAGATCTTTCACTTGTTTGGTTAGAGTCACAGCAAGATACATTATATTGTTTGTGGCTATTGGGAAGGGTGTTATTTCCCTAACTTCTTTCTCAGCCTGCTTGTCTTTTGAGTACAGGAGGGCTACTGATTTGCTTGACTTGATTTTATAACCAGCCACTTTGCTGGAGTTGTTTATCAGCTGTAGAAGTTCTCTGGTGGAGTTTTTTGGGTCGCTTAAGTAAACTATCATATCATCTGCAAATAGTGATAGTTTGACTTCTTCCTTTCCAATTTGTATCCCTTTGACCTCCTTATGTTGTCTAATTGTTCTCACTAGAACTTCAAGTACTATACTGAAAAGATATGGAGAGAGAGGGCAGCCTTGTCTAGTCCCTGATTTTAGTGGGATTGCTTCAAGTTTCTCTCCATTTAGTTTGATGTTGGCTACTGGTTTGCTGTAGATTGCTTTTACTATGTTTAGGTATGGGCCTTGAATTCCTGCTCTTTCCAAGACTTTTAGCATGAAAGGATGCTGAATTTTGTCAAATGCTTTTTTCAGCATCTAATGAAATGACCATATGTTTTTTTTTCTTTTAGTTTGTTTATGTAGTGGATTACATTGATGGATTTCCATATATTGAACCATCCCTGCATCCCTGGGATGAAGCCTACTTGATCATGGTGAATGATCATTTTGATGTGCTCTTGGATTTGGTTGGCAACAATTTTATTTAGTATTTTTGCATCGATATTCATAAGGGAAATTGGCCTGTAATTCTCTTTTTTTTTTGTTGGATCTTTGTGTGGTTTTGGTATCAGCGTAATTCTGGTTTCGTAGAACGAGTTGGGCAGTGTTCCTACTGTTTCTTTTTTGTGGAATAGTTTGAAGAGTATTGGTGTTAGGTCTTCTTTGAAGGTCTGGTAGAATTCTGCACTAAAACCATCTGGTCCCATGCTTTTTTTGGTTGGAAGACTTTCTATAACCCCTTCTATTTCTTTGGGGGTTATGGAACTGTTTAGGTGATCTAATTGATCCTGATTTAATTTTGGTATTTGATATCTGTCTAGAAAATTGTCCATTTCCTCCAGATTCTCCAGTTGTGTTGAGTAAAAAAATATGGAACACTTCACGAATTTGTGTGTCATCCTTGTGCAGGGGCCATGCTAATCTTCTCTGTATCGTTCCAATTTTAGTGTATGAGCTGCCAAAGTGAGCACAAGTAGCATGAATTTTGCAGGCAAATGAATGGAACTTGAGAATATCATCCTCAGTGAGGTAACCCTGACCCAAAAGGACATGCATGACAGGAGCCTAGAATAACTGTCCTCTGAGAGGCTCCACGTAGCAGCTGATTAAAACAGATGGGGAGACCCACAACCAAACATTGAATAGACCTCAAGGGCTTTTACAGAAAAATTGGGGAAAGATTGGGGCAATAGAAACTCAACAAGAAGACCAAGAGCGTCAATTAACCTGGACTGTTGGGGCTTTCAGAGACTGAACCACCAACCAAAGAACATGCAGGGGCTGGACCTAGGTCCCCTGCACATATGTAGCAGATGTGCAACTAGGTCTTCATGCGGGTCCCCTAACATTTGGAGCAGGGCCATCCCCAAAGCTGTAACCTGCCTATGGAATATGCTCCTCTAACTGGGCTGCCTTGTCTGGCCTTGTGGGAGAGGACACACCCAGTCCTGCAGAGACTTCATGTGCTGGTGAGAGACCAAGGGGGGAGGGAGTCTACTCTCTCAGTGGAGAAGGGGAGGCAGGAATGGGGAGGGTCTGTGTGAGGGGGACCTGGAGGTGGGACAGTGTTGGCGTGGTTTAATGGAAGACTTTGGAGGGAGGAAAGGAAAGGGAGAAATGTTGTAATTATATTATAATCCCCAAAATAAAAAGTAGAAAGAAAGAGGGAACCAAAGTCCTGACTTAAGACTTTCCCATATCACTATCTCTTGAAAGCTCAGGATGGAAGATTAAAACTTATAAATGAAACCGAAATAAGGGTGGAGTCTGGCAATAAAATTCACGAATGTGATATCCCAATAATTCGATTAATGCTAAAGTTCAAGGCGGCTTCCATGTGGCTGCTTAATCTATTTGCCTCTATCCGTCCCAACAGCTGATTTCCCCAGCTGCCTTTTGGAAAAGGTTAATAGTAGAGACTTCACTTAAGGAAACTAATGACCCTTGAAAGTCAGTTTTCTGGAATGGCGGCTCAAAAACAAGCCTTGCCTTTAGAAAGCCTGGATGTACTTACCAAAAATGATGTTTTTCATGAACTCCCAGACATTTGGTGTGCAGTCTATTGTTTTTATTCTTTAAAAATTTTGTTTAGATGCATACAATGCATATTAACATTATGTAATCGTATATGTAATCATATCCACCCCAACTCCCTCCCTTAATTTCCTGTCTTCCAATATGTCTCTCTTCAGCGTGAGACAAACTAGTGCTGCCCATGGCATGGGTGTAGGGTCATCCACTTGAGCATACAATCCTGACTAACTGCAGGTTTATAAAGGGGCACCCTCAACCGGACACAAGTCATTCCACATTCCGATGCCATTCAAATATTTCCCTAACTACCATTCCATTAAGCATGAATCAAAAAGCATTAATCTAGAGGATTTTGGAAAGTGAAATTATCATCTTTCCAATTGTGAAAGTTTGGCAGAAAAATTGTGTACAATGTTGAATCCCAGATGTTAACAAGCTTCAAAACTCTGTGTCAAGGCAAAATGTTGATCTGGGTTTTGAGCTAACTACTTTTTAGATTATTTAAACTATCAGACTGGCTCCTGAGGTCAGAGTTGCAGAGTAAAAATAAACAACTACAGTAGCTCAGGACCCCTCACTCCTGATGGCAGCGAGGTTTGCACACATCTAAAATTGTTCAGGAACACACTTAAAACTACAAGACATTAAACAGCCAAGTTTACTATATTAAAACTAAAGAATTTCCTTAGCAGGGGTTATTTTTGTATAATTGACTCAGGGACTGGTTTTTAATCAAGATTCTCAAAAAAAAAAAAACACAGCAAAAAACTTTGATATGCATAGAGATCAGGTAACTTACCCAAGAACAATGCACACTTTTTTTTTTTGTCTATAAAATTAAATGTCCTGAAATCTACAAAAGCTATTAAAGTGTGATTATTCTTATGGAGTCAAAACAGAACACTAAAACTATAACCAGTTATGGAGCAGTTAAACCTAAATCATTCCTATTCCTTGGGTAAGAAGATAAATAATAAACTGACATCTAATTCACACAAGTTCTTGTGGAGTTAAGAGGAGCTGTTTTGTCCTGATGCATATATAACTTTGGAAGTAGTCACTTAGCATATTTGAAGACAAGAAAGGAAATACTTTGTATTCACCTGTGGAATCTACTTTGAAGAATGAGTTAGAAGAACCAATACAGTAAGAATTCAAGTTCTTGGTGAGGAAAGAGTGCCTAGCTTTCTCATAAAGTGTCTCCTTCGGCAAGCCTGCTGTTTGTATTTTAGGTTGAGGATGTTTGCCATTGTCATTCACAGCTAAGGTTAAACATTAAGCTGCAAACTTTCCTGTGTAGCATGTATAAACCCCATTCACCATCGCTAGAAAGTTCCCAGGTCACCAAGCCACTGGTCAGAACAGAACAACTTGTAGGTAAGGATCAGCCCCGTGGGAAGAAGTCATAAACTCTGAGCACAGTTGAGTTTATGCTTTTGGAAGTTGTCAAGTAGCTAACTTACTGCCCTGTGTACATGCCTGGAATACATGATCACAAGGAACATTTAAAGCTCTGATTTAGAAACTGTCAAGCCCACAGGCTTCCATGGCTCTTCAGAACTCTGACTTCTTGGCTACTGTCCAGGCCTCTGCCCTCTCCTCTGTGCTGGGTAAAATGTACATAGGTTTGGTAAATATTTTCCCTTGAGTAACAAGGCTATAGATTCATCTGATATTGCTATAAGAAAACGCTAACCATTTTTCAAGTGTCTTTCTTTGACTCATTCTTTAACCCAGAGCCTAATCTGAGGTAATAAGACTTCTTTGGCATGTTGACTTGTTCTAAGTATACGTCTGACATGGCTTCAACAGTCCAAATTGACCAGGCACCTGAGTACATTGTCCCTATTTTTATTTTTGAAATCCCTCTAATTCTTGCTAGGAAACAAGAATTGGAATCAGATGTGATGTCATGCACATGTGCATATACACACCACTTTTTAATAGCAAGTTGTACTTCATGTTTTTCAGGTGGATTTCAAGTCTAAGCAGTATCACGCAGAAGCCAGTCCTAAGAGATAGTGGTCTGTTCCTGGAGCCAGGGGAGATGCTAACAAAACAAAACACTTCTGATTTCTGCCAGAGCTTCCAGGGCATCTTACAGCAGAGTTCTAATTCAAATACCCTCAAACTTTAAAAGGTCCATGATAAATCCCATGTGGGATTTGAGGGCTAGCCATTGCTTTTACCTGATATGTAGCATTTCAACATAACAATGATTGGCAATGGGGAAGCCTGAACCTTTGGCTTCACATCTTATTTGTTTTGTAATATGGGCAGGACATGATGTGGCAGGGGGGTACCTTAGCGTTCCATGCTGAGGCATCCCCCCAGCCCAGGTATGATGTGTCTAGTATAAAAGTTTATTTGGGACATTGTAAGGGAGTGTGGGGGAAGGGAGAATAGAGACAAGGAAAGAAGGAGAACAAAAAAGGGCAGAGAGAGGAGAAAGAAGGGAAGAGGAGAGAGAGGGGGGGAGAGAGAGAGAGAGCTGAACAGTCTTCTGATTAGTGAGCATGTGAACCAGGCTCATACCTGGCTGTTGCTAGGTAACTACTGGGTGGTGCCTAGAAGAAATAATCAAAAGGGAAAAATACTAAGACCTTGAATAGAAGGTAATTACTTGAAATTTGGATCACCTGTAGGTAGAACATGAAAACCCTCACTAGCAAGAGAGAGAGAGAGAAACTTCAGGTGAGCACTAATATGTCCACTTCCTCATTTGCCAAATTTCAAGATAGGATTCTTTTGCTTCCAGATACATTCAGAGTTGACAGGAACAGGGAATACACAGCTTATTTATATGCCTCTTGGAACTTAAAGTTCAATGTGTCTAGTTTCTGCTTCGCTAGCTCTGATGGGGCTTGATAAGCCTGGTGAAGACAGAACAGTTGGGCAATTTTGCAGGATGGAAGAATTTAGACATTCTCAGCTAACATACCCAAGGAAATGTCTGCTGTGAGAAGACCGGAGCTCTGCGGGCTGGGAGTAAACTCAGGTTGATGAGAATGAAATTGGATGTGCATGGCCTACAACACCTGGTACAGGGAATAGGAAAGGAAACCTTGCAGGGAAATCGCATTTAAGTAAAAATCAGGTAGTGTGGCATATGTGGGGGAAGTCAGCTGGATTAGATCCTCAGTCATTGAGGGAGTAGGGCCGGGTGAAATGAATAACACAAATAAATTCAAGCAGAAAAGATGGGAGGAAATTAAAACTCTGAAGAGATTGTTTACAGCGAATGATTTGCTGATAGAGTGTGGAAGTCCCGAGTCAAATGGTTACCTTAGATAGCTATACTTCATATGTATGTGTTTTCCGGCCAACCAAAAAGGCAGGTCAGTATTTCCCTAGATAAGCAAGGCAACGTGCTTCAGGAAGATTCTTTTCTTACCTGTGGTCAACAGAGAAATTTTGTTGTTGTTGTTCAGTAAAAAGCTGCATTTTTCTGGAATAAAGGAGCAAACCAGGATGTCAAATCTCAAAATGCAGTGGTTTCCCATGACTGCAATGCTAACTCTACAAGGGAGAGAATGCTAGCCCTAATAAACACGTCTCTTTATCAAATCATGTTCCCCAATCCATTGGAACAGGCAAAAGTTCAAGAGCAATAGGCAAACCCAATCCAGTGAAGAGTTTCCCTTTCTCCCTCTACGGATGGCCTTCAGCAGGTTCTCTCTCCAGTGTTTCACAGACATTTCTGAGCATCTGCAATAACATCAGGTAGGTGCTTTGTGGCAATTGGCGAGACATCATCCCAGCTGGCCATGTATCATCCCTCCCATGATAACTTGTGCTGTGCACCACAGTCATGCCTTTGAAGCGACAGTCTTGCAGATGCTGCCCACCTCCAGAACTGCTCACTGCCATCACATGGGTGCCATCTGCCATCCCTGTGGAAGCAGCAGTGCTCCCTTCTTTCTCACTGTAAATACTACTGGCATCGGTGAAGTCAATAGATCACTAATTTCCATTTAGTTCACACTTAGTATTAATGGTACCTCCCTCACTACAGAGCACAGCCCAAGAACCTACGTAGGGCACACACTAAAGGCTATCATTTGCCACCCATGAAATTCTTCCTCCTTTAAGATTTTAGCTCACTTTCTTTTCTTTCTTTTTAATTTATTTATTTATTTATTTTACACTCCATATTTTACCCCTCCCCATCCACCCTCTGACTGTTCCACATCCCATACTTCCTCCCCATGCCCCTGTCTCTATGTGTATGTCCCCATCCCCCACCCCACCTGACCTCTAAACTCCCTGGGGTCTCCAGCCTCTCCAGGGTTAGGTGCATCATCTCTGAATGAACACAGACCCAGGTGTCCTCTACTGTATGTGTGTTGGGGGTCTCATATCAGCTGGTGTATGCTGCCAGTGTGATGGTCCAAGGTTAGGGATCTAGAGGGGTCCAGATTGAGACTTCTGGTCTCCTACAGGGTTGCCCTTCTCCTCAGCTGTTTTCAATCTTCCCTAATTCAACAACAGGGGTCAGTCCTCATTTGATGCCCTGTCTTCCTGCTGGAGGTAGGCTCTATAAGTTCCCTCTCCCTACTGTCAGACATTTCATCTAAGATCTCTCCCCTTTGAGTCCTGAAAGTCTCTCACCTCACAGGTCTCTGGTGCATTCTGGATGGCACCCCCTCACACACACACACACACACACACACACACACACACACATATACACACACACACACAAAACCTCCTATCTCCCAAGGTTGCCTGTTTCCATTCTTTCTGCCCCATGCACTTTTCCTCCCTGGTCCCTCCCTCCCTCCCTCCCCACTTGTGATTGCTTTCTTCTCTCTCCCAAGTGGTACTGGGGTGTCTTCACTTGGACACTTCAGCTTGTTGACCTTTTTGAGTTCTGTGGGCTATATCTTTGATATTTTGTATATATATATATTTGGCTAATACTCACTTATTAGTGAGTACACACCATGCATGGCCTTTTGGGTCTGAGTTACCTCGCTCAGAATGATATGTTCTAGTTCTGTCCATTTGCCTGCAAAACTCAGGATGTCCTCATTCTTAATAGATGAGTAATATTCCATTGTGTAAATGAACCACAATTTCTGTATCCATTCTTCTGTCATGGGACATCTGGGTTGTTTCCATCTTCTGGCTATCATAAATAAGGCCACTATGAACACAGCGAACACGTGCCCCTGTGGCATGGTGGGGCATCTTTTGGGTATGTTCTCAAGAGTGGTATAGCTGGGTCTTCAGGTAAATCTATTTCTAATTATCTGAGGAACCTCCAGATTGATTTCCAGAGTGGTTGTACCAGTTTGCAATCCCACCAGCAATGGAAGAGTGTTCCTCTTTCTCCAAATCCTCTCCAACATGTGTTGTCACCTGAGGTTTTGATTGGTGTAAGGTAGAATCTCAGGGTCATTTTGATCTGCATTTCTCTAATCACTAAAGACTTTGAGCATTTCTTTAGGTCTTCTCAGCCATTCAAGATTTCTCTATTGTGAAATCTCTGTTTAATTCTATACCCCATTTTTTGATTGGGTTGTTTGGTTTTTTGGTGATTAGCTTCTTGAGTTCTTTATATATTTTGGATATTAGCCCCCTATTGGATGTGGGGTTAGTGAAGATTTTTTTCCCAATCTCTGGATTGCCAATTTGTCTTATTGACTATGTCTTTTACCTTAACAGAAGCTTTCCAGTTTCATGAGGTCCCATTTATCAATTCTTGATCTTAGAGTATGAGCCATTGGAGTTCTCTTTAGGAAATTTCCCCTGTGCCAATGAGTTCAAGGCTTTTTCCCACTTTCTCTTCTGTTAGATTCAGTGTATCTGGTTTTATGTTGAGGTCCTTGATCCACTTAGACTTGAGCTTTGTACATGGTGACAAATATGGATCTATTTTCATTTTTATACATTCAGTCAGTTAGACCAGCACCATTTATTGAAGATGCTTTCTTTTTTCCACTGTATATTTTTTGGCTTTTGTCAAACATCAAGTGTCTGTAAGTATATGGTTTTATTTTGGGTTTTCAATTCTATTCCATTGATCATTTTATCAAAGTTAAACCTGACTATAGTTGGCTATCATTTTAATGTCTTCTGAAGCTTTGTAGGTTGAAGTCTAACCCCACTGTGAAGAATAAGAGAATAGAAATTTAATCCAGGTAAGGTTTTTATGAGTAAGGACTCTAGGAGGTGATTATAAGACAGTTAGGTCAGAGCTCCCAAGATTGACTCCTAATGACTATATAAAAAGAAGGGAAATGAGAAGAGACATATATGCTCTTGTCTCTTGCCAGGTGATGGTTTACAAGTACTCTAGAGACTGGTAGGAAGATGGCCATCACCCCCAACCTTGACCTCCAGAGCCACAAACCAAAATGAACTTTTTTTTATCTACTCTGGTATGTTACTGTTGGCAACAGAAAATTAACTACTACAAACTGACTATTAATGTTTCTTTCCTTGTCTCTAATCCCTCCAAACAGGTTTTTTTTTAATCCTCCCCTACAGTGAACACAGTGAACCTGCCCATTTCCCTCTAAATACGTCCCATATTTAGAATCTAAGAAACTAATAGGTTGCCTAACTCATTAATTTATTCAATAAATAATTCCTGACTATATTATTGCATGGACCTTTCTAGATGCTAGAGATATAGTAATAAAACAAAACCAAAATTGCCATCCCTTCTGGAAGATCTCATTGTACTTGAAAGGATAAAATATAATAGAATAAAGTAAGTGGAGAAGAAGTTACATAAATGAAAAGGTGTAGACTGTGTCAAAGCATATGGAATTTTTTTGGCCTTTTCCTTGGGTAGAGAAAAGAAAGTTTTCTCAAGTTGATTCTAAAATTGGGTCAATACAATAAAAGGTTCCAATGATTGTAACCCTCTTTTTTAAAAGTGTTAGAGGATACTGGATGTTTTCCAGCATCAGTCCTGAGAGAGTGAATTATAGATCCCTTCTCAGAAAAAAATATTCTGCAATTATTCCTTTCTCTGAATGTGATACCAGGCACTTAGTATAATTGGCCCCAGTCAATAACCATGAATTTCAAGTGTACAAATCACCCATGGAGGTTCTGAACTGTTCTGGAAATAAGATAACAACATTGTTCCAATTGATTCGGAACCATTTTTGAGGCTAGTCTAACAGCTGTCCTGGAGAGTTAATTTGGTCAGTGGCTCCCCTAAATTTCCTGTGTGGAGAAAGAACAGAAACAAAGGCATCAAAGTCTCCAATGAAACTCTGAAATTTCTACTCCTGTTGACAAAGTTCACATGGTCACTACTTTAGTGCAGGGATCCTAGAAAATAGCATATCAGAAAAGAAGGATAGAGGACATAAATTCAAGAACTTTCTACCATGGGCTCAGTAGATGGGATGCATAAATAGGTCAACATGACTAATAAATCCTTGGGACTATTTTAAATAACAAATATTTTAAGAGTGAACAATAGCCCCATGTTCAGAAAAGAGCACAAAATCACATCTGGTACTCAGCCTTGAGTGGACAAAACAGAATAAAACAAAAGACATTTATAATAGCTCACGCAGGTGCTATGGAGCCCAGGTCTGATGAAAAACTAAGAAAGCTATTGAAGTCCAGGCTGTGCTATTGTGACTAACTATAACGATAAGACTTTGTGATTCATAAAGAATGGGGACCAGTTTCTTGCATTTTTGATGTGCAAAGTCAGAACTTGGAAAATGTTGTGTTAGGAAAGCAGTTTGGCTATATCATCCCATGCTAAAAAGAAGGATAAGAAGCAGTATGCTAAAGGGATGGGAGAAGTCAGCCTTCCTCTATGAATAGCCAACTCCAGAGAACTGGCCCAGTTATCTGATAGTCACAATGATCCATGATTCAATCATCTTCCAGAGATTTTGCCTCTCCACATTGGTATGAATTTAATTTCTGGCATGTAAACATCGAGGATGAGGACACATAAAAATGACAGCTAGGTATAAAATACTGGTAAGACTAGAGGTATGGCAATAATGGTAACCATAAAAGTTGGAATGCAAGGAGAAATAGCATTTTGTTTCCACAAAACCTCCTACCTATTCTCCCATGACCACCTGGAATGAATGATAGATCATCTGAGACTTTGACCTTTATTCCTGATTCCCACATCTCTTCTTAACAGTACCCCCCCAGAGGCCAACACAACTGCTCTTAGTCATCCCTGACCTCCAACACCTGACTAAAATGCCCAAATATTGCTGCAGTAGTGCTTACTGAAAAGATTTGAGTATACTTCTTTTCCTTCTGGACCTAGTCCTGTATTAGGATAGATTCCTTTAGTCAACAAAACTTAGATAGCCCCTCATAGCCCCCAGATGATTCCCAGCAGATGCCCCTAGTATACACACAAAAGCCTAGAAAGACAAGTTCTTATTTGTCAATAAATACCTATTTTACTTTGCATGGACTATTGGAGTTTCAAAGATGTAATTAACTTGATTTTGTCCCTCTAAGGCTTTGCTGTCTCACAATCATCTATAGAGTTCTGTGTTCGTATCAGTAGACATTTCTAAAGGACAGCCTTGATCAGTGTTCTATTGCTATGAAGAAATACTATGACTGAGGCAACTCTTATAAAAGAAATAATTTAATTAAGAGATCTCTTAGCGTTTCAGAGGTTTAGTTCATTATCATTACAGCAGAAAGCATGGCAGCATGCATGGTGCTGGAACAGTAGTTGAACTACAACCATCTGTAAACAAAGAAAGAGAGAGACTGGTCCTAGCATGAGCTTTTAAAACTTCAAAGCCTACCCATAATGACATGCTTCCTCCAACAAGGCCACACCTCCTAATCCTTATAATCCTTTCAAACAGTCCCACTGCCTGGTGACTAAGCATTCAAATATGAAGCCTATGAATGCCACTCTAATAAAGTCTCAGCTAGGCAGAATGAATTATTCATGGAAATCTAGCGTCTGGTGACTATAGTTGACAATGGGGTTTTCATATTCTTGACATTTGCTAAGAAAGTAGAGATTAAAGACTTTCATCATAATGAACTGATACAGATGCTAGTCAGCTTGCTGATGAGAATCATTTGCATATATTAAATGTAATGTTGTATACCATAAATATATGTAATTTTATTTGTCAATTCTATAAAAACTAATAAAGCTGGAAATGAGGAGAGACTCTCCTAAGAAGTAAATGAATAAATGATATGTTCCTACCATAAGGAGGTCCAATAGAACAAAGCTATTGTATTACAGAAACTCATTTTGGATTTGAATATGAAATGCACCCTCCAGACTCATATGTTAAATACTTCCCCCTCAGCTGGGGGGGGTGCCACTTTAAGAAATTCTGAAAATTTTTAAGAGATAGAGTTTAACTAAAGGAACCAGGTCACTCAGAGTATGCCCTTGCATGTATCAAGGCCTGGTCCCTTCCTGTCTCTTTCTGCTTCCTATCTACTACAATGTAAAAATTTCCCTTGGTATACACACATTATACCTCCATGATGTTTTTGCCTTGCTACAGGACTTGGAACGTAGAGCCTAGTGACTAATCATAGACCTGAAGCCTCTGGACCATGTGCCAAAATAAAATGTTTTCTCCTTTAAGTTGCTTACACTGTACCCAGTGTCAACCACTATGAAGTGAAAATAACTAACACATTTAATAAAATCTTAATATGTACATTGAATTGGAGTTTCTATCTGTGGGGAAATAAAATCAGTAAGTAAAAAAACAAAGTAGTATCTGCAAGTCTAAGGGAAGATTTATCTCATGGTGTACCTACCACCTGTGCAGTCTTACATACATGTCTGCACTTAGAAGAGATCAGTACTTAGGTAAATGTTCTGCTATTGGTAACACAAATGTTAAAATGATTTTTGCACATAATACCATCTGCATTTTCATTCTATACTGAGCCCTTCACATTAAATCCAGTCCCCCTGTTTGATCACATAGTTCACAAAATCTACTGAATGAACCCTCATTCAGTAGATTTTGTGGGAAATTATACTAAATCAAATAAAATAACAGAGAAATGAGTCAATTAATATCAACCTTAAAAGACTCAAAATAAAGACAAAGGTAAATCATCAAAACTATCTCTCAACCTGGCCAAACTTTCCCAAAATAAATTTATTCATAGTTTATTCTTCTAGTCTCTGAAATAAGTAAACTCTCAAAATGTCCACAAGAAAATGTCTTAAGTAATCGGAGAGAACATAATGGCTTGTTAGATCACACTGTTCTCCTTAGTTCCCTTCACAAACAATGTGTTTCCATGGAGAATAAAGAAGCTTTTCCAAACAAGAGATCTAGAGCTGTGTAGCCTTCAAGTGTGGAGCTCAGAGTATGTGGGAGTAGGAAGGGTGCAGGCAAGAAAGACTGGGTGCATTCAGGGGAAAATGTCACTCGGGCTCAGGAGATGATGGGCAGGAGAATGAAGTAGCCCTCCTACCTATACAAGGTATAGCTGCCAGCAAAGTCCTCTCACAACAGCAACACAAAAACTAGAGAAGGCAGTCTATTCTGCGGAACGAGAGACTGAACTAGGTCTGCAAAGAGAATAAACTAAACTAGGGTAAATGTGAGCATTACAATCTACCAGAGTATGGCTGGAGTGCTGGTCATTGTCTAGGAGACTGCTGGATGTATTGCCTGGCAGAACACCGAGCAGCAGAGAAAAGGAAAGTTACAGCTTTATACGTTCAGGATTTCAGAGACCTATGTTGGAAAGTCCATTAAACAGACACTGCCTTGGGTATTGTATAGTGTCCCCTGGGTTCTCCTTTTTTCCCATTTTGTCCTTTATAGATACTTACCCCTATCCCTTTCTGTTATTCACAGAGACTTCTAGAAACAAGAAGATACCATTGCTGGGAACCTGCCTTCACTTTTGCAGCCTACCTATGTTCCTCTCATCTCCCCTCATTCCTTCCTCTCAGAGATTGATGCTAACTACTGTTTGGGGAGGGATGATGACTACAATAGATGATTCTAATAGAGAAAGGATCCTCGCCAGATAGGTATAAGGGACCAGTCCAGGGAACTGTAAAAAAAAAATTAATATGTTGTACAGCTGGAGATTCATCTGCAGGACCATTTGTAGAAGCAAAGAGGCAGAAGGAGGGGAGAAGAAAATCCCTGAGGTCACTACAGCTTAGCCTAGAGTATAGCAACCATTCTCAAGAAAATCTTCCATAGGATATGCTGGAGAGTAATGGCACTGGCCCTATTAACATGACCAACTTCTTGGCAGCCTGTATCCACAATCAGCTAGTATGTACCTGCAGATGGAGGCAGGCAGGAAGAAAGACTTACTATACCCTCTTTTACTTCTTCTTTAGGCTCTATCAACAATAAGTCTCTTAGAATATGAGTAGGTCCAAATTCCTGCAAAGAAAATACACTGAAAGGTATTAGAGTCATGATTCATGGCAAAAGAAATCCAAATTATTTGCTCGAGTGTTTAAGGCTCTAATTCTGTCCAATGTTTGAAGAAGCAACTAAGCAACAACTTTGAAGGAAGCTGATGACCACCATGTCCCATAAAACAGCTGGAAAGCCAAAGCAAGATTGCAGAGTCCTGTTGTTAGAAGGTCAATAACTACAGAGAGGACTCAAATAAGCAAATGAGCAAAGCGAGGAAATAAATTCATGACCTAGAGAATAAAGTTATCAAAGTGTACGAAACAGCCAGAACCTCGGAAGAGAAATCCAGAACCATGAAGGGAAAATCAAGCAAGGAAATAGAGACTGAAGAATCCGCAAGTCAAGGAAATAAAGGAATTGATCAAGAAATAATCACAGTTTATTGATTTCATTTATTGTTAAATTTATTTTTATTTATAAAAACATTGTCAATTGATAACCTTAAATGTAAAAAGCCTCATCAGCCTTTCTATGGTCTCCCAGAAATGCTTCTTACTAATAAGTAAGAGTCTTAGCTTGCTATCTACTGCTTTGATAAACATCATGACTAGAATTTGTAGAGAAAATGGTTTATTTCAACATACAAATCACAGACATGGCCCATTATTGAGAGAAGCTGAGGTAGGAACTCACACAGGATCTTGGTAACAGAAACTAGAGCCATGGATAAGTATTGCCTACTTACTGGCTTGCTTATCTTGGCTAGCTCAGATTTCTTTCTTAAGCAGCTCAGGAATACTTGCCCAGGCATGGCACCACCCAAAGTGGCATGGGCCATTCCACTAACAATCAAGAAATTTACCTCAAAGGCTTGCATATAGATCAGCTTGCTAAAGGCATTTACTTAATTAAGGTTGTGTCAAGCTGACATAAAACTAATCAGCAAAGATACCCACATACTGAGAGACAAAGGCTGGGAAAGATCTATCAATTAAATAGAAGCTGAAAATAAGTTGTCATAGCTATCTGATGTCTGAAAAAGTAGACTATAAACCAAAGTCATCAAAAGACATCTAGAAAGCCACTGGGTATTAATAAAAAGAACAATTCATCAGAAGACATAATAATTATAAATATATATGCATCAATACATTGTGGATTCCACCTATTATAGAAACACACTAATAGACATAAAAGGCCAGATAAGCCCTTATAAAAAATAGTGATTTCAACAATCCATTCTAATCTCTAATAAGCCATCTCAACTAAAAATCAACAAACCTCAGAGTTAAACTATACCATATATCAATTAATTTAACAGATTTCTCCACACAGTTGAAACAGACTGTGTATGATTAGCAGCTTCAGATGATAGTATAATAAAACTAGAAAGCAATTGCAAGAAATATGCCAATATATGGTTGCCGAGCAATATTGTCTTAAGTAATCAATGTAGCAATTAAAGTGTAGCTAGAGTCTGAAGTGGAAATTTCTGGTGTGTCATGTGATGCAGACTCATATGATGTTTTGCTGAGGCAAATCCCATGAGAGGACACATGATGTTCAGAGAGAGTATAAGAAGGGCTCAACAGACAGTGACAGGGTGCTTGCAGAGCTGGCTGTGCAACTCTTCATTGGTTGTCAACATCTTACTGGTTGTCACTGATCTTCACATCATTGAGAAAAGTACAGCAGAGAACTCCTTGCATTCTGGCTAAGCCTGGCTACTCCTACTAACTCGACCAGATTTAAGGAGGCCTGGTGGTTTCTACTGGATCATGCTGCCATTCCTAATTGGTAACACTACTGAACTGGATTGCTCATATCCTGGCAATCAGAGATTGGAATCCCCAAAAGAACTACTTCTAAACAGATCCACATTCCCCTTTTCTATTTACCATCTTTTCACCCCTGCCATTAGACAGTGGGCTAGAAGATGGATCAAAGTATTTGAGAACCCCTATTAAAAGGTTTTGAAAAATCTAAGCCTGCAAGCACCAAACAAAAATGGAGTCATAACTTACCCCAAACCCTTGAGATACAGCTAAGGCAGCCCTCAGAGGAAGATTCATAGCTATGGGTGCTTACATTAAAAAAAATAGGTCACAAATAGTCTACCAATGCACTGCTATGTCCTAGCACAAGCACAATACAAACCCTAAAGCAGTAGATGTTAAGAAACAAAGATTATAGCAGAAATTAATGAAATTGTGACTAATGGACCAGTGTATATAATCTGTCAGACAGAAAAGAATCTTTCAAAAAAATAAGATTTTAAAAATAATGAAATGAAATGGACAATAAGAAAATATTGCAGACTCTCATTAAATATAGAGACTCACTAGGGAGTAATTTAAAAAGTTATATTCTAAAAGTCCTGGAAAAGTTAGAGCAAGGATGTTCAACCTTCTGGCATTGCAATACTATGATTTCATCTATAAATTTCATACTCAAGACCCATGTAATTGAGTTGCCAAAAAAACAAATTGAAAAACAAAACCATAGCATTTTAAGTAAGTTTAAGAATAATGCAACATTCATAGCTATCCTGAGGCCACACACAGTTTAACATGCCTAATCTAAAAGAAATTATAAATTTCTAGACATATATGACCTGCAAAATGAAATCTGCACCATATAGACAACTGAAACAGATCCATAACAATTAAGGAGATTGCAGATGACACAAAAGACTGACCAACAAAGGAAAGTCCAGGGCTAAGTGGATTCGTTGCTGAATTTTGTCAAACCTTTAAAAACAACACAGCAGGACATGGTGGCACATTTTCATAATGCCAGGACTTGTGAGGCAAAGGCAGACAGATCTCTTCTTGGGAGGACAGCTGGCCTACATGTGAGTGAGACTCTTGTCCCAAAAATCCCAAACAAACAAACACCAACATGTTGATACTAATGCTCCTCAAACTGCTCCAAATGATAGGAAGGCAAGGAATAATAGCAGTCTCACTCTAATAAGTAAGGGATACCTTGGTACCAAAACTGGACATCAGTACAATGAAGGTGGAAAGTTATCGACAACTTTCTGATGAACATTGACTCAAAAATTCACAATAAAATCCTTACAAATAAAACTCACAGCTTTATTTTATAAATAAAACTAAGAAGGAAATAAAACTTAGCTGTGTTCTAGTAATGCAAAATTTGGTCAACATTTTCAAATCAGTACATTGAATTCAGCATATAATAGAATTAAAGGCAGAAACCACTTTGTCATCTTTATCAAATGACTTTGATAGAGTCCATTATCTTTCTATGATGAAATCCCTAAAGAAACTGACTATAAAGGAACATTTGCCACCATAATGAAAGCTATATATGACACAATTAAACCATCATTTCACTAGGTGGGGGAAAGTGATAGGCCAGAAAGAGTGTAATGTGCCATATATCCCTTCTTATTCAACAGAGTACTCAAAATCTTATTTAGGGCAATACGATAAAAGAAAATGTATAAGAGGCACAAAGAGCTAAAGAAGTTAAACTGTCCCCATTTGTATATTATTTGATTCTATATATAAAAGACCTTAAAGGCTTCAGCAGAAAACCCATAGGCCTAATAAACACATCAGCAAAGTAGCAGAATATAAAATCAACACACAAAATTCAGTAGCTTTTCTAGATGACACTAATTCACTAAGAAATAAATCGGGCAGAAAACTTCATTCAAAATAGCTTTAGAAGAAAAAAAAATATTTATAGGCAGAACCAGCCAGGTGTGAGAGACTTCTGTTATGAAAACCTTAAGACATTGAAGAGGATGCTGAAGATGAAACAACCGCCCTCGCTCAACGATAGGCAGAGTTAATATCGTGAAGATGGTTTTTACCAGTAAAACATTCTGCAGGTTCAATAAAATCTTCATCAAAATACCTATGTCATTCTTCACATCAACAGGAAAAATCCATATGGAAGCACAAGGTTTCCAAATATCAAAAGCAATACTTGGCAGAAAGGGTGATGCTGGAGTAATCAAAATACCTGATAGCAAACTCTATCACACAGCCCTAGAACATGAGCAGCAGCATCCATGTGCAAGGATGGTTGGGTAGACCGACGGAATAGGGAAGAAGACCTAGAAATAAGAATCACACCGTCATAGCCACCTATTTTTCTTTTTTCTTTTTCTTTTTTTTTTTTTTTTACAAAGACATGCATTGTAGAAAAGCTACCCTCTTTACAAATGGTGCTGGGAAGACTGATTTTCCCATGTAGAGCAATCCCATCTCTTCCCCTGCATGAAAGTAATCAAATATCATAATTATGACCTCAAACTCTGAAGCTACTAGAGGAAAATGAAAGAAAACCTAGCTATACTATTCTCAGTGCTATATGTGTAAAAGATTCTGAGTGGATATATCACAGTGATACTTCTACATCCATATTTATTGCTGCCCTAGTCACATTAGGGAAGAAATACAATCAGGCCAGGTATTTACTACATACATGAATATGTCATCCACTTATACCACTTGTGGATATGTACCTGAAGGATTGTAACTCATATCATAAAAATACTTACACATGTATGTTTATTTCTGTTCTATTCACACACACAAAAAAAACAGGAAACAAAAACTCAGGCATCTGAGTTTTCCATCAATAAATGAGTAGATAATAAAAATGTCATATATTTACAAAATGGAATTTTGTCTGGCTATTAAATATAAAATCACAAAATGTGAAGGAAAAGTGCATTAACCTGGAAATTATAATACGTGAGTTAACCCAGACACTGAGAGACAAATACCACATTTTTTCTCTCACAAAAGGATCCTACCTTTTACTTTTTATATTTATGCATGTATGGAGAGGGATAGAGAGTACGAAACTGGAAAGAAGACCATGACAACTTTTAAAAGAAAACACTAAGGAAGGCATTAAGGAAGGAGGGAGGGAGGGAGGGAGGGAGGGAGGGAGGGTGGAGGGAGGGAGGGAGGGAGGGAGGGAGGGAGGAAGGAAGGAAGGAAGGAAGGAAGGAAGGAAGGAAGGAAGGAAGGAAGGAAGAAAATAGAATATAGAAGACATAAATGTGGAAGGGTGAGCTCCGGGCAGAGGAGGGGCTAAGGGACACAGAGAGACGTGTGACAGGAGCATCCATAGAAACAATGAATACATGAAATCTCATAATGAAAATCATTGCCTTTTACTCTAATCTTAAAACCACCAAATAAAAAGGAAACAAGCACAGAAAGTAGATTGAAAGATATTAAGAATCCACAGAGGGAAAACTCTCCAGCAACCCATGCCAGCAGGCCTTGACGAGACATTTAATAAGAAAAGGGAAACTGAGTCAAGGTCTCTGGATTTAGCAATGAGTCAAATAATGATATCTAAGATTTTGTTTATGGTTTTCAAAAGCACAAGAGTGAGGTACTTTTCTTTCGTAGTTCTGGATTTAATTCCTTGAGGTTAAACTCCTGAAAAAAGCTCCTGAATGAAACCCACTAAACACCTACCCATAAGCACAGTATAAAGAGAAACCAGCCCTCCATGACCCACTCAGGTATTTCTTTGACCAAGCAAAGCCCTCTGCTAATGAAGTCAGCCAATGAATAAATGCTGCGTGACATCTTACCCCATTTACAAGTGCTACAACTCCTGCAAAGTGATAGGTTTCTACCATGTACTGTGAGGCCTTTCATAGGATGGGCAAGGATGTTTTCAAGCAGCTTTTTTATAGGATGGGGATGGGTGGAAAGAAAGCCCACCTTACCCCCCATTTTCCCAACTTAGTCACAAAGTCTCCCCCTTCCATGTTCATCTTTCAGGACCTTGACTACACTCAGGTGCCAAAGCCAGCCTGTGATTTCTTCACGTTCACTAAGTGTGTCGAGTTATCAAGCTCCCTTGTCCTTTGTCCTTTCCACAATATACAAACATGGAACCTTTTTCATAAATTGTGTGGCTCTTAATTTCTATGCTATAGGCACACAGGGTACTCCAAAACATTTTAGCCAGTGAACTGATGATTCTGCACATTGTATATTATGACCTCTGCAACATCTACAAGCGGTAGTACACTGACTTGACTTCATGTAAGCCATAGAAATGAATGAGTCTTTCATTTGTGTATAATATATCAATAACGCTCCACGGGGAGAGAAAAGATGTGAGTCTGTCTTCGCTGGGCTACAAACGTTCTGCGTGCTGAAATCAAGTACTGGAAAGACCAAGCAGAAATACAAAACGAACGTTAACATCTGTACTTTTAATTTTTCTAATCCCTTAACAACACAATGTATATGAGGTGGAAATTGCAAAACTAATTAAGAATAAATAATAGTCATGTGATGAAAATTATTAAGAGGAAGCAAATTAGACCAAAAATTTTAAAGGACTAGGCAAAAGAAAATCTTCTGGGGACATAAACAAAGAAAGCCAGACTAGAAAATGACCACATTTTTCTGGCATCTCATTCCTGTGATGCTGCGACCCAAACTGTTACTAGCTGAAGACACAATCAATAATACATCTGAAGTCACTGTGAGCATTGGCTAGAACCAACGAAATAATACTCAGGACATTGGTGTGACCATAACATACACATAAGCCATAGCGAGGTCTGAAAAACACACAGTTGCACAACAAAAAGGCCCAAGGACATCCCTGTGAGATGCTTTGAGAACTGATAACTGCCTGTAGCTGTAGTGCAGATACTGGGTGAACGCTATGAACTGTGGGTCTATGAGGATGTGCCTAAAATTATGCATATATCGTGCAACAGTTTAATCACAGCAACAAAAGCCCAAGGTTAATGCTGATAAACTCTTCCAATGGCAGCACATCAATGTTTTTTAATAAGACAACTCTGGCTAGAATCCGTAGAGTGGCTACTTTGCACCTGGAGAAGTTCAATAGAACCACATGAAAGAAATCGGATATAAATCTGTATGAAAGAGAGATGAAAAACTCTTAGACAGACAGATGGTATTTTTAAAATTATAATGAAATCAGCTTCGGGGAAAATCTTTGACAGGGAAGCAAGGTGAGAAAATAAGCAGCATTAGCATAATGGCTTCCACAGTCCAGGTAGGATGCAACAAGCCCAGAATGTAGAGTAGTCTTAAAAGGAGCCTCTCACAGAACCCTGACCCGCCAACATGTCTAGGTGTTCAGAGCTGCCAAGAAAACCAGAGATCTTGCCATTATTTCCTGTTTCCAAGTAAAGGCAGAAGGGTCCCTGGAAAACTCGTGCCCAGGAAATCAATCTTAATGGACAAAAAGAACCTTGCTCTCTGCCTTGTCCTCAACTTTGGTTCCAGCGGGGATAATAGGTCAAAAACTGCCTTTGACTCTCTAACCACAGTTACTTTAAGAAGAAAATAACATCTGCTATTTGTGTCACAGCTATCAGACAGGATGGAGGTTGGGGAATATCCTTTGTCCCCAGATGACTGTAAATGGAAGCTTTTCTACAATGCATGCATGCATACAAGTTGTAGAGCTATGAAGAATTCTGTGACCCACCAAGCACATCTCTCTCCACCAATGAGACTGTGTTCTCTCTACATCGTGTGTGTGCATGTATGTGTGGGCAGGCGCATGCACGCACGGGCACATGTCCGTGAGCATGTGTACGTGCACGAGACAGAGTGGGTGCTGAGAAAAATAGCAAAGGAGAAATGGGAAAGGGAATGAGGGGGGGACAAGAACAGAGATGAAGACGGAGACAAATAATGATGAAACAAAGATGAAGACCAGAGAAACACAGAAGCTGCTGAGGAAGAGGAACAGGGTAGGGACTTGTACCCATGTAACCACTGCCTAAAGTTGTATCATTTCCTTTCTGTTCCAAACCAGGCAGTACCAAACACTTTGTTCCCAGGATGCCTGGCTGCTGAGATCTGGACTGAGGAGACAACTCGATTAGCTCTGGAAGTCACAGCAAAACACAGATGTACAATCCCTTCTCACAGCACCGTTTTCCTGCCTCACACAAAGAAAGAGAAGACCAAGGGATGTTTTCTCCTTGAACTCACCATTTACTGCACATTGGCTTAACCTCCACATGGTTAATTCCTGCATAGCTTAACTATTTTCAACAGACTCCCATAATGCCCTACATAAGGTTCCCCTTTTTCTGGGGCTTCCCTTCTGCTTCCTGCTTCTAAGGCTCTCCCTAATTCCTTTTTCCTTGCCTCTCTTTATCCTGATTTCTAACCTTTTCCACAGCCTTTGCAAAGGTCCTTCTACTTTCCTTCCTAAAGGTCCCTCCAGCCATTACGTATACTCTCTGAAACTTGTTGACACTGAAACTTAGGTAGTAAAATATCTTTAACTCATCGTTATCAGGAGGGGAATAAAAGGTCCAGTATAAATATTATTTCCCAAAGCATCCAGCTTTCAACCATCCAGGAAGAACCTTGGAACCACAGTCACGGGAAGGCAAGCTGTGAGAACACACCGAGTCCTTCCATGCTTACAACCAGGACATCCATTGTGTGAACGCACTTGTTTCTGCAGAAGGCCTTCAGGGTCAATCATCGGAACATTATTCTTTTAATCTGCTTAGCAACCCCATTTTCGTAGATGTGGGTTAAACAGGCTTCTGAGTAATATGCTGTATACATCCCAGCAGATGGCCCATAGAAACAGCCTTGTTCACGGAGTCAATACGAATTCTGCACCATAAACACTTGCTCTGCTCCGTGGCCTTGCCATAACCACACTCTATGTCAGAGTCATTCTCTGTAGAGGTACAACATTTTAATTGAGCCTTGCTTGTCTTTTGCATTGTAAGCAGGCAGAGGTGCCCTTAGATATAAATATGCAAAGAGTCTGCCTGTCAGCTGAGTCCTGCTCCTTCCGTTTACCTACCCATCCTCCTCTGGCTCTGCCCACCAGAGACCCTTAGCCCAGGAATCAGATCCATTTCCCTGCCTTCCATGAGGTGCCACCCACTTTTAACTAGCATTCCCAATTCCAGGGGCGACATCACCCAACTAACTAGTAAAACTATGCCAAGAAAAAAGTAATTCCAAACAAAGGGTTAACTGTTGTCTGTAAAACGTTTTTAAGAATACAACCGTTTTAGATGAAAGATAACTATAACTTTTCATTTCAGTTCACGTTCCAACATGAGGTCTTTCAGGACATTTCAGTGGTCAGTTCCTCTGTGGAATTTACCTTCCCTGACACCTGGGGGCTCTGCACAGTCTCACCTATAACTGAGATGCTGTGTTCAGCTCTGCTGACTACCACACAACCCAGAGACACATCACTACTGGTCACATTAGAACACTTCGTCCAGGGCAAGCTGATCCATTCTCATTCCGGAGAATGAAAATGTCTAAAGAAGGAGCGGCTCTTCTCCTGAGCAGACCTGAAGGCTGAGGTGTGATCAGTTCTGCAGCAACCATGCCTCATACTCGCTGCAAACCAGCTTAAATAAGTCAATGGCTGA
Organism: Apodemus agrarius; assembly: GCA_964023405.1. Taxonomy (NCBI): domain Eukaryota; kingdom Metazoa; phylum Chordata; class Mammalia; order Rodentia; family Muridae; genus Apodemus; species Apodemus agrarius. Next base: position 83,915,156 of record OZ030012.1, on the reverse strand, counting down.
CAAACACGAAGGTCCTCTCATGGCACACAGAGGCAATGACAGTTCAACCTCAGCAAAATTTCTGCACGCAACTGGATGACGGAATCTACACACAAAGCAAAACTGGACTCTGTGACACAATGCCCTTGATAACCTATGCAGAGACCTTTTGTTAAGGGGAGTTGTGTATGAATTTCTGAACAGTCTCACATCCTAAATATAACACACTTCACCAACAGGAGTCAGTCCTATTGTCCATTGTGACAATTTTCTAACTATCTACAGCTGACTTGAAGCAGTAAACACCAAAATACGGGATTTCTAATTAAGTCCTTTCAAATGTTAATAATCAAGTGTATACTGCCAAATAATCTCTATCCTCAGAAGAGGACATCACTTTTGATTTCAGATCTGAATATATAGCCCTGCAGTTATAAGATATAGATATTTTATATATATATATATATATATATATATATATACATATATATACATATATGTGTATATATATATATATATCCATTTGGCCATATACACCTTCATGCCTACATGTGTGTTTACACATGTGCACATGGAGAAGCAGAATGGGGACATCAGATGTTCCAGAGAGAAAGCTGTCAAAAAATATCTTCCTTAGCCTTTGATGGCCAAATCTACTCTTCCTACTTTGGACTTGTATAAGAATCCTTATACAATCATAGTAAATGTCTTCCTTTTCTCAAACTCACTTGAGTATATTCTGTTACTTGATATCAACAGATCCTAGGCTAAGAAGTTAAACTTGTTGTTACAGAGGCAATATAATTACACACAAAAATTTTAGTTGGCTTCCCATCCTTAGGATAGGTTAGGGCGTGAATTTTAGCATTCTACTAAAAATGGCTCAAGGGATCATATGTGCCATCTTTACAAATTTATAGAAACCTGTAAGTGTAGACCACTAAAAATAGGTATGAATCATAGACTTTTCTCTAACCCTTTCTAAATATAGATTCATTTCAGATGAACTTGAAGTAAATTCAACACACTCAGTCGATAGCCAACATAGGCAGAGAACTGACCAGGAATGCACTACGTTTAAATGTATAAGAGATTATCTTTTACTCTGAGAGCTGGGTTTCTATTAATATTCTAATAAAGGGCCAGAAAACTCACAAGTGACTGTAAAAAAAGGCATGCTATTGACGAAAGGCGTGCAAGTATAAACACTGAGAGGCTGGGAAGGGATAGAGGACTTCCTGAGTGAGAGGCCACATGGTCTCAAGATTCCAGGTAACCCTAAGAGGTTGACACAATCTGCAAAAGCAGAGACTGTAAGAAAGAGGACAGAGAGAGCCTGCTGCTGGGTACAGGGGCTGGACAGTACAGGGCTGCTCTAGACAGGACAGAACATGGTTCGTCTGTGGTGTCAGATGCTGGAGACATAAAACAGAAAGCAAAGAAGGAAAGAAGGGAGGGAGGGAGGGAGGGAGGGAGGGAGGGAGGGAGGGAGGGAGGGAGGAAGGAAGGAAGATAGAAAGAAAGAAAGAAAGAAAGAAAGAAAGAAAGAAAGAAAGAAAGAAAGAAAGAAAGAGAAAGAGAGAAAGAGAGAGCAAGAAAGAAAGGAAGGAAGGAAGGAAGGAAGGAAGGAAGGAAGAAAGAAAGAAAGAAAGAAAGAAAGAAAGAAAGGTAGATTGACAACAGGTTCTCACAAGCTGAAGTTTCTGAAACTTTATTCTGTTGTCAAGAATGACATGAGGCAGATGTGAGGGTAGGGGTTCTAAAGTGACAAGATGAGTTTTTGTATGTGTGAAGAAATACTTCTGGATATAAGGTAGAATGACTAGGAAGATGGAGTAGAGAAAAAATCAGGTGGAGAAGCCGCCGAAGTCCCCCAGGTGAAAGTTAATGAGGTGCAACTCGGGGTGTCTGCAGCAGGACTGGAAATGATGGATAACAGGAGCATTGCTGCAAAGGTGGGTTGGCAGAAGACGCTGATGCGTGAGGGGAAGCTAGATGTATTTTTAAGTGAATTACAGCCACATAGCCATGCTGATTTGTGTTCTTATTTTTAAAAGAGAACTCATATTTCCCTCATGATACTTTGTGAGAATAAAGAGGTATGATGCCTGCAAAGGCCAACATCCAACAAGGAAGGACTTAGTGCCCACAGTGCCTTAGTTTCTCTCCATTGTACCTACAATGCTTATTCATATGCTTCCCCCATTAAAGTTGAGAATTAAAAATGTCCACATCTGTCGTGTTACTGTTGTTATTATGTCATGGCCAGACCAAAGCTGACCAAGGTATTGTCAGATTCATTGACCCGTGAAGGCACTGCACAGGAAACAGCAGAAAGGGTAGAGGGAGCAAGCCCCCTAAGGCTGTTTGTTTCTTTACACCAGTCCTGATGATGAAAACCCGAACTATGAAACACTACTCTGTGTTGTTGAACACAAAGAAGCTGAAGGAAATGTCATTCAGACAAGGCTGGAGGGCTCCTAGACTCGTGAAGGCCACTGGCGGGGAACAAAGACCAGAGAAGACTGCAAAAGACTCGGGCAAAGGTGATGCTTGGAGCTGTTTCTAAGTCATACTTTTACAGGAGGCATTGGCGCGGATCTGTTACCATATTTAACTCTTTGCAAAGGTATGTATGGTTAATTGCATGACGTTGTGAATGAGAATTCCTGGAAAGAAACTATGACTACAAAAGCTAACTGACTGATAAGGACTTCAGGGATACAGAGAAGCTAGAACATTGCAAATTATCTTAGGCCATCAATAACACCCTTAATATTCTTTTATAACCTCCCCCTCTATATGATCTAATATCTTTCTGACAAAATCTTTTGGAATATACAACCAAAGCCCAGATTGACACCAACCAGCAGTCTAAGAATGCAGCCTAGAGCTGAGATGTCCCTGCTTTCCTGTAACTTACCTGCTCAGTGCACTCACCGATGCATTTGAAAAGTGTCTGATCTGTGAATGTCTTTGTTCTGTCACTACAAAACTAAATTCTCCAATCCTGAGTCCTTGTCTTCCAAAGAAGCACCTGAAAAGCCTGTGCTGCTGAAGATGCTGGCTTTTTACAGTGATGTAAAGTCTAATTAGAACTCAACTGTTAACCGTGTTGGACATAAGGTATTTGGGTAAAACTGAATCTGTGATGGTCACTCATATTTGGTTTCAGCCATCTCTTTTGTTCTTGAAAGGTAAGAGCTGTTCTGTGGACAATGTGGATTTTGTTAATTTATATTAGACTGTCCCAAGCATCCTTTTTCATTCTAGAATGGGACAGAAAGTATCAGACAAGATATTCACCAAGGGTATCCTAAGAATAGTAGCTTACTTCCTGAGAGTGGTGTGGGAAGATTAGGCAACTCCCATGATAGATGTTGTCCTGTCAGTCAGTACCTGTAGTGTTAAGTGCACTGTACTCTATAAGCAGCCTGACTCAGCACTCCCTTACACAGAAAAGACACACAGATATGTGGTGCACTTTTTTTACCTTTGAAATTCAACTCATCCATAATGTATACTATGTTCCCCAAAAGTCCCTGATGACGAAGGAAGTCTACAGTCTTGAGTCTTTGCTTTTCAAAGGAACCTTAAGAAGACCTGTAACAATCTCTTTCTTGTCATACTAGTGATATAGCATACTAGTGTCCAGACTAGAAATCAAACCAGTCAACCTATCAATTAAATAAGCCTCTGTTGCTAAAGATACTGGTCTTATTTTACACAATGATTTTATGTCTAATTTGATACTAAATTTGATTTAGAAAATATCTTGGCAGCAATTTTCTTCACCTCTTTTTCCCAAGACACTGGGGACCCCATTTGTCACTTAAATAATGTAAGAAACTATTTACATGATCCTCTGATGCATGAATCTATGCTAAGTGCTGTGGCCCATGACTAGGCCCTGCAATACTCACCAAATACTAAGCTCTAGGGAAAGTCAGAACTCATTTGCCTCATTCCCTTCCACCTACCTACCTAACCTAGTCTCTGAAAAGTACCAATTTGCATGGAATTTGATGTCCCTACTCTGTAAGTGGAACTGGATGTCTACATTCCACAGGGATTTTTTTTCTCTCTCAAAGCAAATATGCTCTGTTTGCTGAAGTCTCTCACTTCTTTCTTTTGTCTTTCCTTTCACTGGCCTTTCAAAACTGTGCTAAGAACTTGTTTAATGAATAAAGAAGTAAAGAGGAGGGAAAGTAGGTGTGAGTACCAAAGGGACACAGCCTTGTTTCTGAAAGACTCCAGAACATCAGCCTAAGCCAGTGTTTCTCAACATGTGGGGAAAGTCAACTGACCTTTTCACAAGGGTCACCGAAGACCATTAAAAGACACATATATTTACATTGCAGTTCATAAGAGTAGCAAACTTACAGTTATGAAGTAGCAACGAAAATAACTTTATGGTTGGGGGGTCACCAAAACATGAGGAACATTACTAAAAAGTCATAGATAGCACTAGGAAGGTTGAGAGCCACTGGTCTAACCATTCAAGAAGTGGAGCATTGATAATCCAACTCAAAAAGTCCTTTCTATTTTTCTAAACTTTCAAGGCATCATTGAGAAAATATTTCTACATGTTAAATCAAAAAATAAAGGAAAGTTTTTCTACACTCAAGATGAACCAGCAAAACTTTCATTTAGTAAAAGGTGTTCATTTAGTAAACTGTGTGAGAAAAAGAGAAGGTAGAGACTGCAAAGCAAAATCATGGAAAATAAACCTAAAAGGTGTATTCATCGTTGCAATGGATGGGTCTCATGGGACATAATAGAAATATAAACAGGGGCTGAATATTTGATGATATTAAGGTATTGATGTGATATTGGAATTGTGGTTATTTTTTGATAAGTTCATATGTCTACAAATAAGCTAAATATTTATAGTTAGGAAAAATGTATGATTTGCTGGGAAATGTATATAGAACTGGTTCCTTTCAATAAGTAGGTACACAAATGAAATGACAGATCATAAATTCTATTCTTTTTCTGAAATGTTTTTACATACTTCACAATCACGAGATCAGGAAACTATGGAGTTTTTTTAAAAAAGGAAATAAAAAGTCCACAGCCTGTTAACATTCTAACTAATGCTGTACTGCAAAAGATGAAACAACTTTAAGTGCATTTTAAGTGATGAGAAAGGAGGGGTGGGAATGTGGCTTGGAGGTCAGTGCTCCCTTGATACAGAAGGCCCGAGATGAGAGTTTTGTCGGGAGAGGCTGTTTGAAATTTTCCATAGAGTCAATTTCATCATGATCTGGAATTTTTAATTTTTTATTGAAATAGATTTTTTTAATCTCACTAATATATCCTGATTATGGTTTCTTCTTCCTTCCCCTACACCTCCGAGTTCTAGCCACATGCCCCTCTCATCTGAATCCATTTCTTTTTTTTTCTCTCATTAGAAAACAAACAGGTTTCTAAGGGATAATAATAAAACAAAATAGGATTTAGAAACTAACAAATGTTAATGGCAGCCTTTTGTTTGCTTTGCTGTCTCTTTCCGGCTTATAAAGATATTTAAAATAGTATATAAACCCTCAATAGGGTTTCAGTAGAGACCTGGAAAAGAAAGGCAAGGAATCATGCATCCTCCATTCTGCTCATGGAGAGGCCATGCGAAGCACAGACTGGGAATGCAGCAGTGGTAGCCGCTGACTCCCATGTGGTGATATCCTCAACCTAGTACTCTTACATTGTAGGTTTTGATATGAAGAGATGATTCTACTACCTAGTTCCTAAGCCATCTGAATGTTGGCTGTAAACAGGGCAGGGTATAAAAAAATCCCAGTTGTCCTTCTGTCAGGTTTAGTGTATCCTGTTTTATGTTGAAGTCCTTGATCTACTTGGATTTGAGTTTTGAGCATGATAGATATGGATCCATTTGCATTCTTTTACATGCAAGCATTCAGATAGACCAGCAGCATTTGTTGAAGATCCTTTTGTTGTTGTTGTTGTTGTTGTTGTTGTTGTTGTTGTTTCATTGTATAGTTTGGCTTCTTTGTCAAAAACCAAGGATCTATAGGTATATGGGTTTGCTCCTGTGTCTTCAATTCCATTCCATTGACCAACCTGTCTGTCTTTTTGAGAACACCATGCAGTAGCTTGCTCAGTAGCACAGTTTGAGATGAGGGATGGTGATGCCTCCAGAGGTTATTGTACAGGATTGTTTAGTTATCCTGGGTTTTTGTTTTGTCATGTGAAGCTGTGAATTGTTCTTTCAAGGTCTGTAAAGAATTGTGTTGGAATCTTGATGGGAATTGTGTTGAACATGTAGATTGCTTTTGGTATAATGACCAGTTTTGTTATGTTAATCCTACCAATCCAAGAGCATGGGAGATCTTTCTCTCTTCTGATATGTTCTTCAATTTCTTTCTTTAAAAACTTGAGATTCTTGTCATATCGTTCTTTCTCTTGCTTGGTTAGACTTACATCAAGATATTTTATATTATCCGTGGCTATTATAAAGGATGTTGCTTCCCTAATTTTTATTCAGCCCATTTATCACTTACATTTCTTTTAATTAATTTTGTATCCAGCCATTTTGCTGAAGGTATGTATCCATTATAGAAGTTCTCTGGTAGAATTTTTTGGTTCACCTATTTATATTGTCTGATATTGTTCAAAACTGTCATCCCTGAGAAGAGAAAAAAGCATTTATACATCAGTTCTGGCTCCCATTGATTAAGGGTTGGCTGAAAGTCATCCAATGTGATGGTATTGATGAAGTCACAGAATGAAGATCGAGAGATACTACAGTGAGCTTGAGGTAAAGCAGTTAGAAAGATGGGTCGAAGCGTGACAATACATAACTTATGCATTATGTGCTGGGCAATGTTGTACGTTCTGTGGTTTGAGATGACTCAAGAGCTATCTTCTGCATGCCCTCATAGCAACACTGTAAAACACGCAAGGAATTATTATTAATCCCATTTGGGAAAGGCAACTGTATAAACAATTTACTATATTAATGTTAATAAATGATTTGGCCACCAAACAATGAAAAGAGAAAAGGAAAAACCTAATAGAATACCAACTAGCATCTGCAGCCCTTGCTATTTGGTGCTTATGTATGCATGCAACCTGGTATGTCTCGCTGTCCCTGTAACTCTCCTCCTGAATATGAATGTAGGGTTGAGGGTGATCCACATCAAAATACAAATGGCTCTTACAGATGAGAACCGGTCACAGTGTAGTGTCAACATGCTGAAAATCAGTTTACAGCAAATGTGTTCCTGAAATTTTTAACTGCATAGAAAATGCTTTTTTCCAATAGAATTCTTAAGTCTCAAATATTTTAACATGTGGACATACAGGAATTTGCAAACTACTGGCTAGAGATCAAATACACTCTTGCTACTGTTTTTGTTTGTTGTTTTGCTGTTGTGTTCATCTATTCCATATTGCTTATGGCAATATCAATAATTGTGACAGAGACTACAGTACGCAAAGCCTAAAATGTTTACTCTCTAGCCATCTAGCCAGAAAAAAAATCAACCTCTAGTGAGTATTATAGATGTTTCTAGATATAGGAGAAACCATACAATATTAAAGACTGATAACCAAGTTCCAAATGCCTAATTTTCAAAGAATCATTAGAGAAAATACAAACCATCTGTAACTTAGTGACAGGATTCAAAAGGTTTTTAGCACTTCCATTTTTAAAGTTGGACAAATGGTTGTCACTGGGGCATAAAAACTAACGACCTTCACCAGCCTTTCAACTGATGTTAGGTAGGGCACAGTCCTGGACTGATACATTATAAATAAGGAACAGAAGTGTCTGCTACATACCCTTCCTATGAGCAGAAAGGCCTTAAATAAAGTCATTCGTTACCCACTGCCTCAATTGTAAATCCTCTTTTATTTTGTCTTTCTTTTCTAATCCAAAAATAGCAAAGATGTTTTTCATTTGGCATACATATGTATCTTATGGCTTTTATAGGCGTACAAAGTCAAACGCATTAAGAAGAAAGTTACAGCAGTGTTGGGTTCATGGTAATGAGCCATGGAAAGGTTTTGGTAATGTTTCTTTGGAGCAAGAGCAGCCAATTAAAGAGTGCGTGCTGCTGACTCCTGTCTAAATCACTTTGGAACAGTTTGTCAACAAATAGGCTAAGAATTGCCACGGGTGGTTATTTTAAAACAGAAGAGGCAGGTACATTTTAATATACTAATCTAAGATTTTCTCTCGATGGCGTGTCTCTTTCACTTAATCTCATTTAGAATCTCCCCAAGCTAGATGCAAAACAACCTGCCACAAAGTAGCTCAGGAGGAAGGTTCCAGCTCATTAGGGCTGCACTCATCACCATTGCATCCCACGGGAAAATGGAAAGTTAAGTGTGGTGATTGAAGCCCACATGAAATAAATCCACTCTGGCAGATTCTTCTCATCTGTCTCTTTTAATCATTACTCGCAAAGGGCTACACCAAAAATTTTTACCCACTTTAAAAAAATAAAGTTGTTGAAAATGTATGCGTTCACATGGAGGAATATCTCCTTAATGTTTTAAGATCCAATAAACCATGTTTAAGACAAATTTGGTGGCTGGGAATATAGCTCAATGCATAAGCACTAGCTTTAGTATTTATGAGGACCTAAGTACAATCTACAATTCTGAGAGGTGATGGAGAGAAGAAAGAAATGTTTAATATACCAAGAAGATGGCAGCATTTTAATATTAATAGATATATATATATTTTTTTTTAATCTGTTGCTCAAGACTGCCTGCTGGTCTGATATTTCCATGTAGACTTGAGACAATAGAGTTAATTTGGTCAAAGTGCTTTTTGGGCCTCTCTAGCATTTATAACAGAGCCCCAGGCTATAAGCTTAGGACGAGTTGAACAGTACCATAGATTCCACAAGAGTATAACAGGAGTGAGTACTACCAGTTTCAGTGAGTACTACCAGTTTCAAGGCGAGTAGGCATTCTATAGAACCTAAGAGGATTCTCGGTAATAGTTCATGAAACTCATTCTTTTCACTTGACCAGATTATCAAAAGGCTACTCTGTAACCATGAGGGGAGGCAGCAATTCCAGAAAAGCTGAAGTTTGTTTTCATACATCCTTTATTTTATTCTATTTATGTCGCTGATATCTATTTTTTGTTTTTTGCCTGTTTGCTTGCTTGCTTGTTTGTTTGTTTGTTTGTTTGTTTGTTTTCCTGGTACCATTGAGCTCAGGGCTTTGATAAAATTTTTGTGTTGGTTTTTTTTCCTCCTCTTTCAGAGTGGAACCCAGTCCAGTGGAGACATCTTCAAAACATTCCCACAACTAAGTCTGAGGGAACACTGGGGAAGAGGAGTCAGAGGTCAGACAGAGTAAGAGCCAGATGATCAAGACTTTGGCTGTGAGACTATGTCTCCTAGGAACATTAGAAGCTACAACTGTAAACGCTAAATGACAGGCTTGCCCAGACATGAGCCGAATAAGGAAGACACCAACCAACAGACATGTTGTTGACACCATACTGTATGGAAGAAAGGCTATGAGGCCTCAGCCCTACACAAAGAACTTCAGACAACTGAGGAAATAAGGGAGCAGTCCCCAGAGAAGAGCACAACAATTGTTTGCCCACTGCCAAATGGTCATCCCTGAAAACATACATACAAGCAAGATTATATGGACCCACAGGTTCTATTTTAGAATATCATTGGACCCGCATGCCTGGCCAGGCTCCCAACACTCTCAGGGGCTCTAATTAGAGCTTGGGCGACATTAATGCTGCAGCTGCAGCCTCTGTGGGACCCTGAACCTCTTTACTCCTTTTCTAAGACTATAGTCTTAGCATACCTGGCTGGACCAGAGTTCTGCAAACCCTATTCATCCCAGATTCAGCTTTCTCCCTCCTGGCCTGGTGGGAAGTGTGCAGCAGCATCTGACTCCCCAGAGGGAAGAGGCAAACTGCAGATCCCACCTGCTCCAGACTTAGCCCTGTCCTCTCCAAGCCAGAATACCAGAGGTATTCAGACGCCCCAGGAGGAGAGGAAGAACCCGGAACCACAGGATTTGATGGAGATCTCTCATTTACGGCTGTGTGTCTAAGGGCTCTCTATGTGGTGTCTGGCTGTGGGTCTCTATAGTGGTTCCCATCTGCTGCCTCCTTGATGATGGCTGGATGTGGCACTGATCTGAGTGTATGGGATCTTCTTGTTAATTCACATCTACTACAAGAAGCTTCCCTATGAGAACTGATCATATAGGGTGAACCTCTCACTTGAGGCTCCAGCTTTCCAGGAGATCCTAGTCTGTGTTAAGTTGGTAAGAGCCAACAAGCTATTCCACATCTTTTAGGAGAGCTAGCATGTATGATTTCACCCACTCTCAAATCACTGTCATACCTAAGACACCTCTGCAAAGGTCCACCATGTCCCCCAAAGGGTAAAAACACCCTCACCAAGGGCAACTGAGTTAAGAAACAGAGATGGTACATCCAATAGTATCTACCACACAGTCAATGCTCACGTTATAAAGGTTTCTGCTAATTCTCTACGTCTGAACAGTATCTATACCAGTGTAGAGACCATCACAAAACTGCTGTCTTTGCTCTTATGGTCCAGGAAAGAAGAAAAACTAGGACAGTGTTCATCCAGAAGTCCTTGCCTTAAAGAGCCAGTGCTACTTTCATTACTAGTAAATAGTTAGACAATTAACAAGTGGGTACTCTTCCATCGTCCATTAAATATGAAGACCAGTTAAAAAGAAGAAAACTTGTGAGGATAGCCTCAGCCCAGAATGGCTACTTAATGAGCTTTTTTCTTTCCTAATGAGATCTTAAAGTCCCAGTTGGTAATTGAACACAGAATCATTCTTCAGGCAACTCAAGGAAGATGCATGTAGTAAGATAGATTGGAACTGGAGTTTCAAGGGCTTTAGAGTCTTGATTTTGTCCAATCTCTTCTCAAGTATTTTCAGCAAGAAATGAGAGAGAGAGAGAGAGAGAGAGAGAGAGAGAGAGAGAGAGAGAGAGAGAGAGGCTAATATGACTGATTCTTAGTCATTTTGGAGTACTGGGCACTAAGACCCTTGTCCCAGAACAGCATAAGACTTTACTAACCTTATACACCCATCAAACTTATCTGTCTAATGAAAATCTCAAAACTAGCATATCCATCTAGTGACTCTAAATATAATGGCTCCCACAGGCTCATATGTTTGCTTGATCTCTAGTTGGTGGAACTGTTTAGAAAGCATAAGGTGTTGAGGCCTTGTTGGAGAAGGTAGTTCACTGGAGGTGGGCTTTGAGGTTTCAAAAAGCGCATACTATTTTCAGTTAGTGAATTCTCAGGGACTGCTCCAGCGAAATACCTGCCTGCCTGCCTGCCTGCCTGCCTGCCTGCCTGCCTGCCCGCCTGCCTGTCTGCTGTTATGCTCCCTGTGGTCATGGACTCTGACCCTCTGGAACAATGAGCCCCAAATTAATTGCTGTCTTTTATAAGTTACCTTGATCACATTTTGTCTTGTTTTGTTATGTTTTGGTTTTTTTTGTTTTGTTTTTTGTCTGGTTGGTTGGTTGGTTAGTTGGTTGGTTGGCTGGGTTTTTTTGTTTTTGGTTTTGGTTTTGGGTTTTTTTTTTTTTTTTGGTTTTGGTTTTTGTTGTTATTTTATTTTGATTTGTCACAGCAATTGAAAAGTAAGACAGTTCTATAGTCTGACAAGTATGATATAATTTGTTGCATGAATGAGCAAAACAATGTTATACATTAACATCCGAAGAAGGCCTAAGTTGTGTCCAATACTTTGAAGAGGAGATAAGAGTTCTGATCCTGCAGGGAGTAGGTAACTGTGGGCCCAAGGTCTTTTAAGTTAGTTAAATTTGAATCTGAAGAGATAGATGTAATATGAAATTTAGCTTCAGGATTCCTTTATCCAGGACATAAGATTATGGACATGTAAGTGTGTTTTGTGGGGCAGAACTCTAGACTGCTACCTATTCATTCTTGTGACAGAACCAATTCAGGGTTCTCTTTTAAGAGGAACTCTGGCATTTCCATTGCTAAAAGCGGCTATCTGCTCAGGTATCTATCTTTATTAGATGCTCTATTTTTACTAGAGAATGCTCACCTTATTCCCAGATCAGCCAAAAGTTACTGTATATTGGTTGTTCTTATATAACAACATAAATACCTGCACTCTAGCCACTTGACAAGAAATATGAATTCAGATTTTCTTCTGGCCCATACATGGTTTATAATTAATTATAGAAATAACGCTTAGGGTCATCTGAATTCTCCACTTACCCTTCCTATGAGACTGCTCAAACAGACCATTGAAATGCTAGCCATGGGATGTTTGATTTCACATCAGTGATCTACTCTCTTGCCCTTGAGGATTATGACTTAAATACACAATGGAGAACATTATGAAGAAAACCTTCATGTAATTCCATGTTTTATTAGCTGTTGTGTGTCAAACTTTTCTTAGGGAAACATAGCACACATATCTGCTCCTCCCAGATAGGGAACCCACAACAGACCAAAGTCCAATTTGATGAACCAGTATGTTTTTGGGGGGTTATTTATACAAATATGAATGAGAGGTTACTTACCAGAGCAGTAATGGTTCCAAGAGAGCTATATCACCCCAGCAGGGCTGACAGCTCACAAAGCTGGGAATCTGGAGCATACTACACAGCCTGCAGGAAGTTCAACATGGTGGAAAGTGTCCTTTCCAGATGCTTCAACTAATCTAAACCTCTTCTAGGCAGCTCACTTGTCTCAGAGTCTTTTTTTAAGTTCACTTAACTCTTTTTACTCTGGTGGGGAGGAGACTGGCAAATCTGCTCAATTTCAGTGACTTCCTGAAACTATTTTGAGCTGTTTACTTTCCTTCCTGCTTAAGGAACTTCCCCTACAGGGTGAAAATTTCAATCTTAGGGGAAAACGTTATACACTAGGTGTTCAAATACTATTGATGCAGATAATTTTATATCAACCCATGGGAGAAGTATGTTTGGTCTCGGCTCCCAAAAAATACTTGGGCTTTCTGTGACTATTTACTGTTTTGTTTTACTTATTAAAGAATCCAATTCACACTATTGCTCATAAATCCCACTTATAGAGGACTTTTTAATTTGTATGAATTTTTCAGTTGCTGTAAAAGTAACTATCACCTGATACAATTCTTGTCACCATCTCTTAACTTAGACCTAGTCCTGGACAGTTCTTACCTTTGTACAATCTTATCTGGGCCTAGAATGTTTTCAGCCTCTGAGACTTACTGCTAACTATTCCTTCCTAATTCTTTCTGATCTCTGGCTAGCCTGTCAGCTCAGCTGTTCTGGCTCAAACTACAATGACTGATTCAATCTGGATTCTCTCAGATCCTCTATGAATTACTCTGCTTGGCTTCATATTACTTTTGGCAATGTGGTCTAATCTTCTGGCTCCTCATGCTCTGGCTCATTCTGTCTTCACCTGTGTCTAGCTAGTTCTCTCTCTACAATCTGTCTCTGTACGACTGTCCCAGCAAAACTGTCCCTCTTCTTTACACTGCTTTCTTCTTAAGTCTCCTCTCTTTCCTCTCTGTTCTTGTGAGCGTTGGGCATATCCTATTCTGTTAAATCTTTGTCTGATTCGTCACTTCATCTGCCATTCAATTCACTTTCAAACAAAGGTGCTTCTTTCTACAAACTAACTTTACCTTCATTGTCTGGGATTGAAGGTGTGTACTAAAGTCATGACTTAATCACAGCCACAGAGATTAAAGGTATCTTTTAAATTCTGAGCCACACCACAACTAGAAACAGTTTTTTTTTTTCAGTAAAAAACATAATCTCAGAGTTCACAGTATGATAAAGTATCCTGCAACATTTCTGTCAAAGGATTTTGATTTGGGAATGTTAATTTTTAATCAACTCAAATTTCCCATACCTTAATTTAATTCCTCTCTAATCTCCTTGCTAGCTATTAAATGTAAATTTTGTCTCTATATGTATATACATTTTTAGATTATTCCATTTTAAGTTGTTTGATACTTATTAGAATGATTTAAATTTTGTCTATCCAAATGCTAACTGTATGGAATGTCTTGTTGATTTATCAAGCCCATTTGTCAACTCTAACTATTTTGCTAGAATTTTCATTCTCTCTTGTTGTCAGTTCTCAAGTAGTACTCTTAAACCTGTAAATGTCACTAGACCTAGTTCTTTGAGTAACACATTTAATTCACCAAATATTTATTGGACACTAACTTAGTATATTTTACAAACATTACTATCCTCATGTCACATATGTAAAAGCAAATAGTTGAAAGGAGAATAACAACATGCTTAGTCTTAAGCACATAAACAGGATAATTTCCAACTGGAAACTGAGCCTTGAAGAAAGCACAGTGAGTTGGCGTAAAGACTAGTAGAGAGCCAGGCGGTGGTGGCGCACGCCTGTAATCCCCGCACTCTGGGAGGCAGAGGCAGGCAGATTTCTGAGTTCAAGACCACCTTGGTCTACAGAGTGAGTTGCAGGACAGCCGGGGCTATACAGAGGAACCCTGTCTCAAAAAAAATCCAAAAAACAAACAAACAAACAAACAACAAAAAAACATTGGAAGAGAGTAACTTCAGATGTGTCATCAGACATGTTCTCTCTGGAGGTAACAGTTTAGAGTTAGTTATTAGACTGAGACAATGGGGAACATTTCACAGATGCATCTTTAAGAGAAGTGATAGAGGTGAAGGCTATGCAGGATTAGAACAAAAGGGTGTGAAGAAAGTCAGCATATGGCTGTTTCAAATTGTGTCTTAAACTTTCTAAGGATGTGGCCTCTGAAGTCATACTAAGGGAAGTCTAAACTGCTGCAAAGGGTGTCAGGTTCCAGAGGAGTGGAATCTGGGAAGTGGTCATTGATTTGGCAAAATAAAGCTTACCATGATTATGACACATAAATCAGGGTCAATAAAGGAGTGGGGCAAGACCCTCTAATCAAACAGAGCTACATAGACATTTATAGACATCCTATATTTAAGGAAAAGAAGACAAGATTTTTAACAATTAATTCTATCTAACTTGGTCCATAATTCAAACCAAATCTAATGACACATTTCTCAGAGTTTTCATGACTTTGCAATTATGATGGTGCAATGAGCTAAATGATTCTACAGATACTTTGCAAAACACTCTGAGATTTTTTCCCTACTAGATAGCAAAATTTATTAAAACTAGAATATGAGACTTTATTTTCTACTCGATATTAATCTTCACAAAACTAAGATATAACATCATTTTTCCAGAATGTACAATTTATAAATCAACCATTAAACCAGTGAACTGACATAGAACAGGAAACAATATAACAGAAAAGTGGCCCTACAAAGGAATCTGGAAATGGGGGAAGGACATTCATTCAAAATGTTAAAATAGATGAGCGAAATACAGACGTAAGCCATTTGGAATGAAGCAAATTGATAGCTAATAAACATATGAAAATGTGTTCTGTTTTACCAGCTCTGTGAAAATGAAAACTTAAAGCCACAGTGAAATGTCATTTCAAAATCATTACTTTGACAAATCCAAAAAGCATAACAACTCAAGTGTTGTCATTAGTGTGAAAAACAGAAACTATTCATACATGATTAATGAAGACAGAAATTGGTATAAATCCACAAAAAGAGAATAACGCCAACAGTGGTTAATAACACTACACAGATTCTAATTAATGTAAATTCATAGCTGAATCCCTAAAATATAATATTGGCCAAGGATACAAGTTTCATTCATTGTGTTTTGTATATTTGTACAGTGGTATGTTAGAGTAGGCATTTATTAAATAAACACCAAATTCAGGTTAATGACTGATGTCTGATAGTTCATGATAAATTAATCTGAAAATATGTCCAACCAAACCTGTTCGTTCAGTAAAGTAAAAAAGAAGACAGGAGGAAACTGAGAAGGGGCTCTAGGCCAAAAGTAACAAGAAAAAAAAATAATTTGTAAGAGCAGATCTTTGAAAGAACGTAAACTGAATGTGCAGAGAAAACTCGCAAAGCTATGTTCCCAGCTGATCTCAAAAAACTGAGTAAATATAAATAAACGTATTTTAGGAGATTACTGTAGGCACCCAGCCTTATTATCAGTTACTAACAAAGCAAAAAAGCTCATAATATTTTTCAGATACACAAGCTAAACTTAGCATATGTTAGTAAATGACACTCAAATAGGTCACAAAGTCAATTCTGTAAGTTCTTTTTTTCTTTTGAAGAATACCGAAATCTCTCCAGCCACACACTGCATCAGTGGAATTTCAACCTCCACATGACCTTTATGAGGCAACCAAAAATCCTCCAAAGAGATGCCTCCAACTACATCCTAAAAGCCAGGACTGATACAGTGGAGTCATGCTGGAACAGTGTTTCTAAGATATTTTTAATAATTAAATGTATTATGTACCACTATTCTAACTGAGTGCCTATTTCCAATATACATTAAGTAATCCAAAACACTTGGACTTTTAGGTAAGGTGACTGCCTGTAAATCAAGCAGAGGTAAGACTCAGGAGAAAAAAAATACAGTTTCTCCTAAAATAGAAATAGAGGAAAAGCTCTGGAAATCCACAAAGAAGTGAAAGGATAGTGGGAAACAGTCAATGTACAATTCAGAGAGCCAAGGGAACATAGCCTCCGCTGCACAGTCACCCGGCAGAAAGGGAGAACCCAAAAGCAAGCCAGGTGAGCACCAGGCAGTTGAACCCTCAGACAAGGATACAATGCCTACAAGCCTCAAATCCAATTTTAGGTTTTGGTATGACAGTACTTCCTCTGGTGGATAGGTCAGCCACAGAGTGAAGACCCATTTGACTTAGAGAGGAGCTATCAGGTACTACTTAAAGAAGAATCTATTGTTAAATGTTGTGGTAGGAAGATAATGTAGAAGTGAAAGGATGGTTTTCAGATGACAATGTGTGTGTGTGTGTGTGTGTGTGTGTGTGTGTGTTCCATTTGAGAATCCAGAACATTGGAATGGGTAGCTAGTGAGAAACACAAACCACCCCTGCTAGGAAGTCTAGAGCAGATTAATATAATACCAATACAGTTAAAAGTTGAGCTAACAAAACAAGAGCTTTGATGTCAGGGAACATGCACAGGCCAGGGAGCTCTGGTGGGATCTGCCTCTACCCCTAGGTGAAGGAAGACCCAGAGAGGCACCTGGAGTTTAAGAGCGCTAGCCAGTGAGCTAGTAAGTCAGTGGATACATGCATCAGGAGGCTGGTTCAGACTGGAATGTGCATAAGGAGAATGAACCCCCACTCACGATGGCAAGGAATGCATCTCATCAACTGAGAATCAAGAGGTCAAACTTAACAATCTATAAGATTGGAGGAACTGGAGTAAATAATAAAGGCACACAAAAATCAATTCAAAATTATGTCAATTTTTTCCAAAACATAAAAAAGTAGACATTTCGACGAAAAGAAGCATATAAAACCTGAAATAGATATGTCTAGAGAAGAGCCTCTACATATTACAGTCAGGATGACAAAAATACAAATCAAAGATACAATGTCAGAAGCTGCAAAGGGGAAAGAGCACCAACTCATCTGCAAAGGCAAAATGTTAGATTAACATCAAATCTCTCATCAGCAACCTCAAAGCTGAAAAGCATTGAATGATATTCAACCCCTGAAAAGAAATAACTGCTGTCCAAGATAGCTGAGTACAGTAAAAAAAATAAAAATAAAAAAAAACACTGAGGCATTTCATGACCACCAAGCTAACACTACAAAAGATACATAAAGGAATACTATACACAGAAAGAAAAAATGCCTTAAATAGAGGAACTCAAGAAAGAATTAATTTCAAGAAAGAAATAGCTAAACAATGAAGAGCTAACAAGAAAAGAACTGAAGAACAAATAATAATCTAACCAAACAGAAAAAGTAACAAGGAACAGAAATTAGTAAACATTTCTTAAATAACCTTAAATATAAATGGCCTAAACTCATCTATAAAGGGGCAGAGGCTGTCAGAATGAAATAACACCCAGATCTAATCTTCTGTTGTCTCAAAGAACAAAGTCTTAAAAGAAACTACATAAATATATGAATACCAAAGGGAACACTTTGAATAACCAATGACCCAATTTTAAGTTTCTAGAATCATATATAAATAGAAGCATAATTTATCAGAATATCTGTACTACAGCCAAGGCAGTTTGAAGAGGAAGGTGTATAGTTAGTTATGAGTGTTTACATAAAAGAACAGAACAAGAAAAATGAAACTAGATCCATATCTATCACCTTGTACAAAAAGAATTAGATCTAAGTTGATCAAAAACCTCCATTTGAAACTCAAAACTTCTGGCACTAAAAATGCTAGAAGAAATCGTAGGCAATATTCAATGTATGTTTCAGTTAGGCAAGTAAGTCAGGCTTAGAAAGTCAAACATCAGTATTTTCTTTTATATATGGTGTTTAAACATAAAATTGTATGTTTGTGGGAGAAGTGTGTGTGTGCGCGTGCGCGCGCTTGTGTCTGTGTGTGTGTGTGTGTGTGTGTGTGTGTGTGTGTGTGTGTGTTTTCATGGGAAGTGACACCATTAGGAGGTGTGGCCTTGTTAAAATAGATGTGGTCATGTTAGAGGAAACGTGTCAATGTATAGGTGGGCTTGAGGTCTCCTAGGCTCAAGCTCTGCCCTTGCAGAAGAGCCCCTCCTCCTGGCTATCTTCCATAAACACAGCAGCCTCCTTTTGTGTTCCTTTGGATCAAGAAGTAGAACTCTCAGCTCCTTCTCCAGCGCCATATCTGCCAGGATGCTGTCATGCATCCCTCCATGATAATGGACTGAACCTCTGAACCTGTATGCCAGCCCCAATTAAATATCCTTTATAAAAGTAGCCTTGCTTACAGTGTCTCCTCACAACAATGATACTCGACCTAAGGCAAAGTGTCTAGCTAACATCTGTTGGCTGGCATCAATTTAAATGATGCTGAGTTGATAATGTTATTCCTTATCTCTGTGTGCATTGTCAGTTTTAGATTGTATATTACTGGGGTAAGCATCCAGTCCTATAGTGCTAAGTCACACACAAATGAAGCGAAAACTTCCTGGTAAGACCGAGCAGTTTAAATCTTGTGCTGTTATTCTCTCTGTCTGTCTCTCTTTCTCACTCTCTGTGTCTGTCTCTCCTCTTTTTCTCTCTCTCATCTCATTCTTTTTCATCATCCCTTCTCTCTCTCTCCTCTCCACCTCCATCCTGTCTCTCCTTTCTCCCCTCTCTCCCTCCTTCTCTCTGTTCCTTTAGTCCTCCCACAACACACAACTCTCCCACGCCCCTGCTTTTCCCTAAATAGCTTAACAAGATTATTCTCTCTCTCTCTCTCTCTCTCTCTCTCTCTCTCTCTCTCTCTCTCTCTCTCTCTCTCTCTCCTCTTTCCTCTCCCCTCTCCCCTCTTTCCTCCCCCATCATCACCAGACTTTGTTCTTTTTTAATCTTATTTACCACCCCTTTTTCACTATCAAATTATTCTGCAATCTACTATAAACAGTTCCATCATCCCATGCTACTGAAATGGTCTCTGAAGGACATGAATTCCTCTCTGTCACAAATTCAAAAGTATTTCCTCATTTGTGGGGGTCAGGGGAGTTCAGGGTGTATGAGGCAGGTGGGAGATCAAAACCAGGACCCCATGCATGCTGGGAACGTGTTCTACTACTGAGTCATGCCCAGCCAAGCACTTACCTTCTCTCCACAGCCCTCCACTACACTGACCATTCATTGCATCATTACAACTGAGTTTTCATGTCAATAAAATCCAAGTTACTGATGAAACTCTCAGTGCTTAGAATATGCATTATTTATTGTGATCTTTTAAATCACATATAGAAGGCATCAGAGGTTACCTGATAACATCTTATTGATCCCCTTAGCACTCTTTTTTTTTTCACTTGTTTGTCCATCTTTCTAATGGTCAGTTCTGCTTTACCCGAAGAGAATAGCTCTGTTTATACTGAAGTCATGTCTTACCAAAGGCTTGAGAAGGAGTGGGAAGCAAGATGGGGGAAAGCCTTAGTGCTCACAACCTTATAAGAAAGAGTGGCCTGTTTGCCTCCACAACGAGAAGGATCATTAAGCAGTCCACACAGGGTAAACAAGACTTTTCTGAGAATGTACAGAAGATGCTGAACTCACATCTTCAGCACATCAGCACCACCAAAGCTGCTATATTACAACCCTACAGTCCACCTTCCCTACTACTGCCTTAATACAGAATTTGGCAGAGTCTTTGACCTTTCCTCGCTCTATACTTGAAATGTCTCTTCCTATTTAATTCTCCATCTGATATCTTGAATGGATGGATTCAGATGGGGCATTCAGAAACTAGAAGCCCCCTGTTAACATTCCAAACAGGGCGGCCTATGTGTATTTCTTTCTGTATAATGTCTTTCCCCCCTCCCAGAGACCTGAGTGATAATGCAAAGGAAACCCTCTGAGCTAGGCAGAGTAAATGTAGTAGCAAGGACAGCAAGAATTCAGTCCAGAAATACAGTTCATGGTGCTGTATTTGTCAGAGGTCATATTCATTCCAGATGACACATGTAATCACAGGGCAGAGACAACCTGTCTCTCCAAGGACTAGTTCCTTCTAGGAACTCTTTTCCTCCTACTCCTGATTAATCACCCATTCTTCTGATCATAGAAATACTTCACGAATCCATTCTACCTTTCTGAAGTAGAAAAACAAAGCAATATTCAACGATGTAGACAAAGAGAGACTGGGGCCATTTGGAGTAGTTGTCAATCTACTCAAGAGAAATTAGCACGGTTTCAGAAACAGAAACACCATAGATTCTTACAGAGCTACCAGGCCTGTGATCTACGAAATGTGATCAGTGAAATTCTGCCAAAGTGGAAGGAGAAAGCTTATGTCTTTAAGAATATGTAATTACAGTTGACAGTCTGCCATCTTGAAGAAGCACCTCTGGAAGGAGCAATATCAACAGGGAACTTCAGCTGTAGTCCTGCATCCTGAATGGCCCCAATCTTACTCCGTGTGGCTCGTTTGTCCGGTGTGTGAGTCGGTTGTTTTCTCAGCAAGCTTTCCCTCTAGCAGGAGCAGACCGAGAACAGCAAGAATAACGTGGGCTGTGGACTCAGATCTCAGTTACCAGCTCTGGCTCCTGTTCACTAGCTCCATATTTGAAAAATCCACTCATCATTGCTGGTCCTCTTTCCAGTTCTGTAATATGGAAATAAAACCAAGAGGTTTTACTCATGAGGGTACTGGCAAAATATTATACCACATGCATAGTGACCTCAACGAGGTTTTGCTCATCAGTAGCAACTCAAAAGTCCTATCTAATTTGGTTAACAAATCCCTCTTTTGTGATGCTTTCCTGATTCATGGTGGTAATCATGTCTCACGTGTATCTACTGATTGCCGATGAAGGAATACATTTGACCTTTCCACCCTACCTTGTACATTTTAAATGCATCGGTGAAATTCTGCCAAAGTGGAAGGAGAAAGCTTATGTCTTTAAGAATATGTAATTACAGTTGACAGGCTGCCATCTTGAAGAAGCACCTCTAGTTTAATTGCTGTGACCCATAATTAAATCCACAGCAGTTAGAGGAGGAATTGCTACATCCAAAAGGCATTGTCTCGAGGATTATGGGTGTTTATCACTCATTTGCTTCTTAAGTGGCATCTGTCGACATTAGTTACTAAATTCTTAATTTTAAAATGGAGAAAAAAATCTGGAAGTACTGATATCAAGAGAAATCTCTAAACATCTTTCATTTCAAAATAACCATCTGTATGTTCATATCCATGTCATGTGACCTAAGACACATCCACAGAAAAATCAACCTACACCATATTTTCCTTTGGGTAATGTGTTTCGTTAAAAAAAAAAAAAGCCCATTTTGTGGAAATTGTTTTCACAATTTTAAAGTATTAACTGTTTTTCCAAAATAAAAAAGATAGCCTACGATGTTTTACAACAGGCTAGGAAACAGGAGCATAACAGAGCTCTTCAGTAAAGAAACACAAGTTTCTTTAGCTCCTACCAGCTCTCCAGCCCATGAGTACGCATTAGTGACATTTGTATAGGTGGATGTGCTACTGTTTTCTGACCTGTGTCTTTTTTTTCCCTAGACATGAGTATCAAAGAGCGAACTTCCTTTCTATCCCTGTTCATTCCTCCTTTCCAAGACACACTGCAATACGCATTGTTCTTCACCAATTGGATAATAGTTTTCTTTAAAGAGCACCAAAATAATTTGAAGTTAAAGAGAACTAAGCACCCACTGAGCTCTATTACCTCTGGATACTTGCAGGCAAAGTATGTGGAAGGGATTTGTGTTAAGTATGGGGACAGCGGAGACAATGAGCAAAGGAGGCGATAGTAAGAACACTTTAGAATTACCACAACAGATGTCTTCTACGTTCCAACCTAGAGCTTTATATCGATTCACACTTGAAATCCAAGAGTAGGTAGGAATCATTTATGTGTGTAAAATATTAAATTTTTCCCGCATGAGCTTCCAGTTCTAAAGGACCATGATCTAAAGGAGATTTACACCAACCAAACAGTACACATGGAGGGTCCCATGGCTCCAGCTACATATGTAGCAGAAGATGACCATTTCAGACATCAATGAGAGGAGAGGCCATTGATCCTGTGAAGGCTGGATTCCCCAGGATAGGGGAAATGCAAGTCAGGAAATTGCAGTGGGGGACAGGGGGCATAAACAGGGGGAGTAAAATGGGATAGGGGGTTTTCAGAGGGGTAATGAAGACAAGGGACCCAACCCAGAAGAGAGGCAGAATGACATCCCAGGATGAGCGCCCATGGAAGATATGAACAACTATGAACAATGATAAGAAATTAGACATTCAGATCACAGGTCCTCAGAAAACCAAGAAAGACAGTTATCTGAAGCATTGGGCTATATGGTGGGAACATTTTCATATCTTGAATACATGGAAGATAATTTATTCTTTTTGTATATAAAACACATAACTTAGAAATTAATAATTTTTAAATGTGTGTGTGTATATTCACATGCACTTGCATTTGTACACGGATGAGGGTGCCCTTAGAGGTCAGAGATGTTGCATTCCGTAGAGTTAGAGTCATGGACCCTTGTTCACCCAACGTTGTGTACCAAATTTGGATTCTTTGAAAAAAAACAAGACATGCTCTTAAACACTGAAATAATTCTTCAGAAAACAAACATGAGAGAGAGAGAGAGAGAGAGAGAGAGAGAGAGAGAGAGAGAGAGAGAGAGAGAACTACATGACTGTGTGAGTAAGGGTTAGGGCATACACCCTTGATATTAAAACAAGAGTGAAATCCTATCATCTGAAGCAACATTGATGCGCTTGACAGACATTAAGTTAGTGAAATAAGTCAGTCAGAAAGACAAAGACTGTGTTATCACCTGCCTTAAGCAATAATTAAAAAATATTTATAAAAGCTGCTAGTAGACTAGTTATAGAGATAGCAGAGGGAGGTTTCTAAAGGAGATGGTTGGGAATCCAGAGCACAAATAAGCTAATATTCTATACTCCAGTAGGGTAGCTATGGCAGACGAGAGTTAAATATATCATTTCAAAAGACATGAGTTTGACTCCTTCTAACATAAAGAGATGACGAAACGTCTGAGGTGATTAATATGTCAATTACCCTGATTACATTGTACCCTGTCAATATACCCTGTCATTATATTGTAAGCAAGTGTTAAAATACTGCCCTGTGTCGCATAAATACAATTACTGTATACCACTTTAAAACATTTTTAACTATAAACTCTTGGACCAGATTCTTTGAGCTCAAACCCTACCTCTGTAAACATGTTAATAACAGTGCTTACCTTATAACGCTGTACTTTGGGATGTAAGTCTGTGGCCATGTCTAATGTAAGAACATTCATATCACTCCCTGCAGCTTCAAGGTTCAACCTTGCATATCATGCATATAGTCACAATAACATAAAACTAAATGTGTGGTAAGCTAAAATATATGCACTACTGAGGCATGCTTACTTGAGTGGAAAGATTGTGTGCAGAAGGGGACAGATTCTCCATATCTGCTATTTAATAACACCCTAGAGTGAAAACTTCAGGTTAGTTACAGAATTAGACTATGTCGAAGTACAACTAGGAGGGCTGGGGCTGAAGTTCAGCCCAGAATGCTTGTCTGGTGTGATAGAGGCCCTAAACTCAATCCTGGGGGGTAGGGGCATGGCCGGGGCGGGGCCTGGGCGGGGTGGGGCCGGGGCGGGGAGAAAGGAGCACGAAGGGTCACACTGGAAGAATTAGTTAGAAGACTGTATTTTGGACTACAGAGATGGCTCAGTGTTTAATAAGAGTGCTTGCTGCTCTTCCAGAGGACACCGGTTCTGTTCCCAGCACCCATATCAGGCAGCAGCCATTACAGTGAGCACCCATTCCGGTTTCGAGAATCTGACGTTCTCTCCTACATCCCACAGGCACTTGCACCCATCTGCACACCGCACCCCTGCCGCACACGTGTGCTTAAAAATAAATCTTTCTTCAAGTAGTTGTTCTTTGAATGGAATCAGTATGAGGCAGGTGGTCACTCCCGCACAGACCTTCAAGGAATATGTGGATTCCTTCAATTCAGTGCATAACAGATTGAAAATTAAATGAAAAACCACTTGTATGTAACCCCAGATAGAAAACCCTCTAGAAAGCTGTTTTAGGAGAGAATAGAGACAGATAGCTCTGCTTCCCGTGGAGAACAGTGTATGCCTTACACTCCATGAATAGCAATGAAGCCCTCCGTGGGTGTTCCTAAAACAGGTCCTTTTAAAACCTCAACTGTCAGCCTCTCCTGCCTGTGGAAGGACTTGCACCGGCTCTCTGTGTCACTGTAACCTCTAAGTGAGAACGGAGTCTGTCTGAAAACACTGGCTTTCAGGGTCTTGGAGCGGGCTGACAAATGTTCCTCCAGAGGTTAATAAGATAAGGGTTACTCCAGCTGGCCCCTAAACAGAGATTACTCCCAAGGGGAGGATAAGCAGATTATCCCAGAAAGGGCCTGCTTCAGGATGCTCACGAATTAGCTCCTTCTCGGGGTAAACCAGGGAGGTCAACTGGATTCAGCCGGCACCTAGATTTGATTTTTTTTTCATATTTCAGACATTTTATTTCTTTAAATGTGACTTGGTATTGTTCGATGATTTTTTTTCAGAATTACCAGTATACAGAACCAGAATGAATTTGGAAATTAAACATGCTATCTTTGTTTTTTGGATTTTTCTCCAAGTTCAAGGCCTCAAAGGTAAGTTATTTAAATGTGCATTTAGTTTTAAATTTTCTTTTCTAAATCCAGGCTTAGTAGTATGTGCCTGTAGTCCTAGTAGTCCTTAGTAGTATGTGCCTAGAAGACTGAGGCAGAAGAACCAAAATTCTGAGACCAGCCAGGGTAACTTAGGGAAACCCTATCTCAGGCGAAAATGTAAATGAATGAGTTGTAGGGCATTTATATAGGAAATGCAAAGTCATATAATGATTTTAAAAAAAACCTCATATTGTCTAATTTTAGTATTGAAAAATGCTTGCTGCTTGATGATTTGATTGAATAAATGATCATCAGGAATGATAGTCTAATAACTTTCATGTTATTACACTGTTTTAAATGCAATTTATATTAACAAAGTAGGAGAGACCATGTATCTTGTTTGTGGTTATAGGACATTTAATGACAATTCTCATCACTGGTATCAGTCTCAGTAGGCCCTTGGAACCGACTCATCAAATACAATCTCAGAAAATAGAATCTAAGATTGAAATTAATATTCAAGGGGATTATGATAAGATCAAATATATTTCTTACCTACACACGATTAAACTAGAGGCACCTGCCCTGGAAAGCAGTGTGTGCCGTTCACCTTCAGGGCACAAACCCATCAGCCTGGGTGTCTGGTTGCTTTGGAGGTAGTGTAAGTGAAAGTCCTAGGCTGTGTCTGTCCTTACAGCAATCCTTCAAGTGAGTCTAAACTAAAGCAAGCTACAAATAGGCTTATGTGGGAAAATAACACTTTTTTTTTTCAAAACCCACGGGAGAAAGTTTGACTCCGTCCTAAGGATAAGCCTAACCACGAATACTCCATCTTTAAAAGTAGGTAAAAATCAGTAATGTTAGATTTTCTTTTTGTCTTTAAGGAGACCATTAAAATGTTGGGCTAGTAAACCTTTTCACTGAAATCTGGTTTTAAGGCGTCTAGGGAATGAAGGCATAAATAGTTGCATGTGAAAGACACAAAGTATCTGTGATCCTATATGTGACTTTCAGTGGAGGTTTGAAAAAGTCTGGGCAAAATTTGTATCCAAGTTTCCTTCAGGTTTGATTATTGGAGCAAAAAAAAAAAAAAGAGGCAGGAGAGGGGAGTTATTTAGCTTTTCTTGCAGAGTCAGCTGTGTATAAATATTTAAATGTATTTTGAAAGTTGTAATTAGAAGCAAGTGGTACCGTTCCAAGATAATCTAAGCTTTATCTGGTGAAAATACACTGATTTAAGTTTGATAATTCTGGCCCAGGCACATCAGCTCTGGCCTTGTTTACTTAATTAACTACATTTATTAATTGAACTATTTTTCTTATTTTATAATATATCATATGTTACACGCAATTACAAATAGGAATAATTATTTATAGTAAGTTAGATGAGATAAGCTCACCTCAAACTTACAATTTGCTCTAGGCCTTCTTCTGTGGAACAGCATGCTCTAATTGCATGAGAAATTTCAAAAAGCATACTTCTAACGTTGGACTCTTTCATAAGTGTATCTTGACTGGAGGTTATGTCTTCAGCCAAACTGCTTTCCTGTTCATGACTCCTTAACACCATGAGGACATCTACCTAGTGCTAGCTTGAGAAGAAAAAGGAGGGGTTCTGTTGGTTCTGTTTGACCCAGGGACCTGTGAAGCTCAGCCCCCGGATATCACACTAAACTCAAGCTCTACTTATGAAGATGACATAGCAATTTTAAAAATAATTTAAAAAATTCTATTTTCCTTTTATTAAAAAAAAAGATGTTTTTCATACGGTTCCAATTATGGTTTCCCGTCTCCCAACTCCTCCCAGACTCTCCCTACCTCCTCTCCCGTCAACATCCACACCTTTCTGTCTCTGGTTAGAAAAATAACAGGCATCTAAAGGCTAATAATAAAATAAAATGGGATCAGAAAAAAAAAAAACAAGCAAAATTTAAAAAAAAAATAGAATAAAACAAACTGGGGAAAAAAGAACCTCATAAGAAACCATGAGAAACACGTAAGACTCACTCATACACACAGGAATCCCATAAAATCACAAAACCATAATATATGTGCAAAGGAACTAGAAGGCAAATACATGACTAATGCCCTAGCCAAGCATTATGAGCTGCTAGGTTTCCTCTGTGATGCTCATGGACTGCTCGGCCTGGGCACTGCCCTGGAGAGTGGATTGTATCCTAAGGACAAACCCATCCCTAATCAGAAGCTATCTCTGATTGCTAATCACTCAAGAAATGGACAGATTTTTTTATTTTTATTATTATTTTTTTTTGGATTTGTTTTTTTTTTTTTTTCGAGACGGGGTTTCTCTGTGTAGCCCTGGCTGTCCTGGAACTCACTCTGTAGACCAGGCTGGCCTCGAACTCAGAAATCTGCCTGTCTCTGCCTCCCAAGTGCTGGGATTACAGGCGTGCGCCACCACCGCCGGCCAGATATTTTTAATTATCCCTAGTATGCCCATCAAAACACAGCCTCCATGGTCACCTTTATGTATTTTTCTCAGTGTGCTTATTTAGGCTTTACAGATTTATTCTTTCACTACAAGCAATTTTGTATGCCAGGCTTTTGGCAGCTTTATTAAAGCACATGAATTTCTGTATTGCAATCTAGGTTTGCCATGTTCAGATGTCTACATAGTGCTTCCATATTTATGTCAAGGTTTGATTTCCTGAATACCCAACAAAGGTGAACTAAGTTTTTCCAATTATTTTATTACACATAGAATTGCCCTAAGTGTAAGTCACTAATTCAAGACAGCACAGATTCACTAAATAATATTGGCTCAATGAAATATGAACCGTCTGTAGCGTCTGATTCCTATTAACAAAGTGCTTTTAAAGAGTTTTCTATGCCCTTGAGCGACTCTTTTCAACTTGATTTCACAGTGTGTCCACTGTGCAGCCAAAGATGGGATACTCACAAAACACTCAGAAGTATGCCCATAGTTCAAAGGGATTCCTGTAAGCTTTGCAGGTTTGCATGTACATTTTCCATAGGAATTTAGAAAGGAAGAGAGAAAGAAAGGAAGAGAGAAAGAAAGAAAGAAAGAAAGAAAGAAAGGAAGGAAGGAAGGAAGGAAGGAAGGAAGGAAGGAAGGAAGGAAGGAAGAAAGAAAGAAAAAGAAATAAGGAAGAAAGGAAAGAAGGAAGGAAAGAAGAAAAGAGAAAGAAAAAGTTTGAATTTCATTAACTGAAATTGTTTTAGCACAAAAGACCATTCAAAGTTTCAAAGACTAGTTACTTCTGTTATTATTATTATTATTATTATTATTATTATTATTATATCGCAAATGTTGCCCCCCTCCTGGTTCCTCCTCACAGAGTTCTTCCCCTACCCCCTTCACCTCTGAGAGGACACCCCCCACCCAGGGTACCCCCACCCTGGGGCATCAAGTCTCTACAGGACTAGGCACATCCTCTCCCACTGAGGCCTTCTGGCAAGGCTCCAGGCTCCCCGCAAGGTGTGAGCAGTGGAACGGGAAGAGGGAGGGGTGCAGGCTCCTCTGAGGTACACAAGGCACACGCTGTGCACTCAGCTCGCCATTTCACATAAATAATTTCCAATTCATCGCCCGTGACATTCAGCGTGTGTGAGGAAGGGGAGAGAAAAGCTTCCCTCGGCAAGTCCTAGAATGGAAATGGTGTTTGTCTTAGCACCCGCCTTGCGCATTACATCTGATTACTTTAAATAAAACCTTTAACTAAGTTATTATTAGTCCGACCAGGTAAGGTAATTATTCTAGTAGCTGGAAATGTCAGGAAATTTGCATTTGAAGAGACTCCACTTCTTGATAATCCTACACTACTGGGGACATTCTAGTTTCATGACATTATCCGGGAAGGCCTTTTCCCTCCTCGGAACTCCATTAACAGAGACCATTGCATCGTTTGTCCTTAGGAGATGGCTTCCCAAAGGCAGTCACATTAACTACAGCCTCTGTATTTTGTGTTCTTGTCTGGACAGTGGAACTCGAAAGTTT
Organism: Apodemus agrarius; assembly: GCA_964023405.1. Classification (NCBI taxonomy): domain Eukaryota; kingdom Metazoa; phylum Chordata; class Mammalia; order Rodentia; family Muridae; genus Apodemus; species Apodemus agrarius. The sequence continues at coordinate 83,885,942 of OZ030012.1, read as the reverse complement.
CAAGGCAGACTTGTTTAATGTCGGACTAATATATCTGCAAAATACCCTGCTATCAATGCAGTGTAAATTGAAGGTGCTGATGGTCATTGAATCAACACAGTGACAAGTCTGAAACTATTTACATTATAGGTTTGCTTTAAAAATAAGACGCTGCTGTGTGGCCCCTTATGTGTGTATTGCTGCTCACACTATTGTGAGAACCATTGTATTTGGAAGCCAGTTTGAGCCTGTGCCACCTGCTGCTTTGGGGCCAAGGTCTGTAAATATCAGTTCTGTTTGCATGCTAAGCATCCCTGGGAAATTCTAATCCTATCAACCTTACTGCCATTTTTGCAAGTTTTATGCTACTGTCAAATAATTCGTGTCAGAAACAAAATTTCTGACAGGAAATTTATTTTGTTTTAATTTTAGGACAGTTCCTAGATTTCCATTATACTTCAGCACCTGTATTTTCAATAAGCATAAGAAAAAGGCTGACCCCACTGCTGTCCTGAGAAACCTCAGACTCCTGAGCGACAGGTCGCCACCCACACCGTCTCTTCTTGCTTAAGCATAGGACAGACACTAGTGCACTTGTGGGAAGGGAACTGAGTTTTCAAGCCCTTACAAGAACGAATACTGGTCAGATTTTTGAAAGGTGGAAAATCTTCCAACCAGATTGTGAGGTTTAGCTTCCCAGGGTGGACAGTCTCAGCGACCACAGAGCCTCAGCTCTCAAACAAAGATCCGTTCACCCAAGACAAAACAGGGAGTCCCCAGTCAGGTGGAACCGAATGGACAAGGTAAGATGGCATGCTCTTTGCGATAGGCCTGGGCAAACCTGCACACACAGCAATGCCACACACAGTGAGTTAGCAAGGGTGATGGCGCAGCCCTGGTAATGGAATCACATCTGGAAAAATGCTCTGGAGCTTAGAACTGCCACATACACCACCATCTTTCACTGAGGATGCCCTTACATCTGTACTTCCAAGCACAGCAAATAGAAGCAGAATGTGAAGGAGATAAGAATGGTAAGGCTGCGTCTAAGCTTGGCTTTGTGCTTGCATATAGGTATCTCCTCATTTACAGTGAATGGGGTTTGAGGAAACAGCATCTTTCCGCATGCAAATCCACTTCGTTCATTCCCATGTGGTTTTCTTTATGCACCCATCTTTGGTTTCCTTACTATAGCCGCGCGCTTTCCCTAATTGCCCCAGAAGAGTTAAGGAAAGCTAAAAGAAAAGGAACTTTGTGGCAGGAAGTCAGGACCTCGAAATTCATAGAGAAAAAGTTTCCACTTTAGAAGAGCTTTAACTTCACGCAGAAAATAGCATGTGCTGGGCTAGTGTGTCTGTTTTGAAGGTTGCGCTGCTGCATTTAGAGACAATTTGCATTCAGTGAAGCTGAACTGCTAAACAGACTGGACACCCTGATCAGACACTCAGATCAAAATGCTTTGCTGATAGTAGCCAAGTTAATAAATGTTAGCTGTGACTTAGCTTTGTGGGGTCACCCACTGGGGGCTCACGGTGACTTAATTAGTCTTACTTCTTAGGAGTTCAATGGGGAACAGGCAATGTGCTCATTTGTGCGTGGGAACCTAAGACAGACTGCTACATTCATAAATATTCCTAAATTCATTTGATGTGGGAACAAGGACTGGGACCAGGCCTCTCTTGTATCTACTTAGTTCAATAGTAGCTTTGCCGAAAAATGAAGAATGGAACTAGTGTGGTATTTTCTTTATGATTATTAATTCAAAAACAGAATTTTCTGTTAAAAAGAACAAATATTTCTGGGCTATTTCGATCATCTGTTTTCTGAACTAATCTCAGAACTGTCTGTCACACCCTTCAGGTCCACCCTGATGGCCCGATCCTTCAAGTTGACCTTGATAGTAACATCCTTCAAGTCTACCCTGAACATGGAAGATTCTATCTTAGGACTCCTAGTATTCTATTAAGAGAGTAGTAATGCTTTGAATTCCTCAAAGAACAATTTATAGTGCTATTTTAGCACCCACAATAAAATCTCAGTGCTAAGTGAATTACTTGGACAGTAGCATTATGTAAAGGCGGTCACCGGTGGATATCAACACAGTGGAAATGTTCTTTAAAACCCAAAATAACACTATCCCTCCATCACCCTAAAACTTCTCCTCCAGATTTGCAGGGCAGCTTTGCTTCTGGAGATTTGAAATTTTGAATTTTTCCCCCTCTTTGGTCATTTTTCTTTCCTCTCCCTGCTGGAGCTCATCAGTGTGCCCCACACGAACCTAACATGCTCTCATCATCTCTCGAATCCTTATCAACAGTCTTCTTGTTCATGAAAGGGAAGTGTACTCTGACCTTCTAACTAGATAACATTTACTTTGTTAGCTCACCTGAGAAGATGTACTCTCATTCTTGCGCTAACAGTTGTTACTAGAGAGCCCCACAAGGCAGAGGCTGTCCATGAACCATGCACGATCTATTGCCCTATCTGGACCCAATAAGCTACTCCATCTTCCTTGATGGTGCTTAGCACACTGGATCTCAACCTATGGATTGTGACACTTTTAGGGTCAAACAACACTTTTACAGGGGTCATCGAAGGCTATCAGAAAACAGATGTTTACCTTATTTCTAACAGTAGCAAATCACGGTGTTGAAGTAGCAGTGAAAATAATTTTATGGCTGGGGGGTCACCACAACTTGAGGAACTGTTATTAAAGGGTTGCAGCGTTAGAAAGGTTGAGAACCACTGTGCTAGTCCATTTCTGCTTAATGCCCCCTCACCCTGAGCCTAGAGCCTGCTGACCTTCTTTCTTAGAAGCTGAGCCCAGAGATCAGTTAACAGCAGAGCTTGACTCCTTACAGAACAATTCAGTTGCTCACGACCTGACCCAAGCAAATTGCTCAGTGAGCAATTTTACAGTTTCCTCTTCTATAAAATAGGAACAATAGTTGCAGGGTCTGCTTCGAAGTGCTAAAGCATTTCATGTGGCATCTGCTGCAGACACATGCATACTGAAGGCTGATTCCCAAAACCACTTTGGTGACTACCCCTCTTACATCCTCACCCCTCCTTCCTGATGAGAAAACTGAAGTCATTTGACTTGTCTCTTCTGACTACAAAGTGCCTCTGAATCTATCCAAACATCTCTCATTTTCTTTTGTTTCAGAGGGAATTCAATAATTTTCCACTTTTGCTAATGTTATTCTCACCTCCTCCCTGTGATTTTTAACTCCAGTTCCCGTAGGACCTTGGCCTGCCATTCCCCCTCCCCCAGGCTAAAGGTGTTCATGCAGTGATTTTCAGTAGTGGGAAAGGAAATGCTGAACTCACGTTTTGAAGATTCTGATTTTTATTATTATTAATTTTTTGGTTCAAGATAAGATCTAAGATGCAATAATTATTCAAACTATCAAGGTGGTTCACCTACACAGCCAAGTTTAAACATAAATGATTTTTCTGGAAAGCTGAGATTTTAAGTCACCATATTGTGGACCTTCAGAGGATTATTCCAAATCTGCCCCCCCTTTTTTAAAATAATTATATACTATAGCTTTACTATTCATGGTCCACTACCTTCTTCAGCTTCAAATTAAAAAAAAAAAAAGGAAAAATAGAATTTCCAAAGCCTTCCCAATGTGTACAGAATAAATGCTATAGAAAGAAACTGAAATAACTATAACATAAAAGGTATCTATATCCCTTGTTATTTTCTTTTTTTGTTAGTACTATCTCTTGTAGTTAAGAAATGAAAACAACCAACACTCCCATCAATAGATGAACAGATGAATAAATGTGGTATATTTACATGTCAGGGTATAAAAAAAATGGAAATCATGACATTTGCAACTACGTGGACAAATCTGGAGAACACTATGTTAAGTGAAACAAGCCAGACACTGAAATGCATATGCTCAGTGGTCTGTGCAAAACCCAGAGATAGACTGCAAAGTGACAGTTACCAGAGGCTAGGAGATTTGGAGAGATCAAAGTATGGAGAGATAATGCTCAAGGACAGAACATAAATGTCCCGTTAGAGAGGAGGGATGCATTTGGGAGTCATAATATATAATGTGACTAAAGTTCACAAGATACCATAGTTCTGAAAAATACTATACAGAGGTATAAATGATAACTATATAAACTTTAGTTACCAATATTTAATCATTCCACAACATATACCTATCAAAATACCACATTGGACATGACAAATACAGCCCTAGTTCTCAGTATAAAAAATAATAACATGATAGTAATTTAAAAATTAAAGCTCCAAAATATCATCTGAACTCTTTATGTTGGGTCCTCCTTTCTGGCTTTACAGAGACAGTTCAAGGACCTGCTACAGTCATTTTACAAAGGTCTTCTTATTTGGAAAGCTTCTACAAAGACTATATAAAACATTTTAATATTTATTCAGGTGTCATCCTTAAAAGTGTCTGTGATAGGTTCAAGTTCTTCCTTGGAAAGTGTATTTTCAGGGAACCAGAAACAAAAGAAAGTAGTAAATGAAGCAGCACAGTAGAGAGGATGCCTTTCAAAAAGTTCCGATGAGTGCTAATCTCACACAACCATTCTCAGAGAGCACAGAACTAGAGAATTACAGGAATCTCCATGAGGTCAAGGACTGACAGAGGTGAAGTCTAAGCCATTTCCTCAAAGGTTTTCTCCAAGAATACTAATAGTTTATTTTGCATTTCCAGTGTGCTTATCCATGAATAATGGAAGTCTTTAGCACCAAAAGAACATTCTAAGACAATAAAAAGTGGATCGAATAAGTGAGTTAAAAGGAGTCATGGATTTGTGTCTCCTACAGGATCAAAGCCTATGAAGAGCTAGTCCTAAAAGAAGTAAGGCTGAGATTGTACATAAGAGGTAGCCTACATTCATCTCATAGCACACACAAAAGACAACTCAAAAGCACTAAAAACATAAAAGATTTGAAGTATGAAATAATTGGAAGAAAGCATCGGAGAAGAGTCCTTTACTTTGTCTTAGCAAGGATTCTGATTTGGAAGGGGCATACCTCAACATTCATTCAGAAAACAAACAAAAGCAACAAACTGGATTAGCAAAAGGAACAAAAATAGTAGCCTATGAACTAAAGGAAAATATTAGCAAACCCTATACACAAAAATGGTTAAATATCTAAAATTGGTAAGGAACTTAAACAAGACTTTAGAAAAAAAAGAAAAAGAAAGAAAGAAAACAATACAGCCTAATTTTTATTTATTTTTCTTTTATTATATTCAACACAACATATATTTCCCACCAATCATAAAAATGATGAACATGTTATTAAATGAACATAAAAAGATAAAGTCTTTTTGTTTGTTTTTGTTTGTTAGTTTGGTTGGTTGGTTGGTTTTTAGTAGAGCTTAAAATCTTGGCTCTTACTATTCTATAAACCCAAAATCAGAACAATTTTTAGAGACGAGTTCATTGTAATAAGTCTGTACTTCAATGTACCTCACATCACCAAAGAATTTTACTTCCATAGTAGCTAAGAGTTGACAGTTCTTCTGCGCCAAGGAATGAATTGTAGGCACAATTATTTGGATACAGATTTCCTGTTATGGTCAAAGCTATTTGACTTGGGTGATTGTCATCATTCTCAGCCCACAGGCAACAGGCTACATCCATTTAAGAAATGGTGTGTGTATTAAGATGGTCTATCCATAAAGTCATTCATCAACTGTTTCAATGAACGATAGCTCTTCTTAGAGGTTGGCACAGACATTAGGTGAGGGTAAGAGTCTGGTTCATTGGCTGTGATGATTTTGAAAAGCATTCATCTCAGAAAAAGAATAACTTATAAGGTCATCTTCAAAATTGATATAATAATTATAAATATCAAGCAAAACATTCAGTCTCACTCTTGTTCTCCTATAAACCACCTCCCAAATTAATTTTCTACATTTCTTTTTTCTGCATAAATAATTTTGAAATATGTAAGCTGTTCTGCAAACAATAGTATAGTATAAAAATATCAAATAAACAATTTTACTAATAGAGAGTCTGAGATAGGAGAAGCATGATGTCAAGACAATTATGTGGTATACAGCAAGACACTATCACATACAAACAAGCAGAAAGTATATATGGATTGTACAATATTGGACATATTTCTCCATTTACCAAATTAGAGAGACCACTGGGTGAGAGCTAAAAAATTTCTAATTCTTCATATTTTTTAATTTCAATCAATTAGGATATGTTGATAATATTAATTTTCATATTAAGAGATATTAAGGAAAAGTGATTGTTACTTCCTGTTATTTTTGTTGTTAGAGGTGGAATTATGTTTATGTGGATTTGTTGAAAGATTACTTTCTTGCTTTTTCTAGGGTATAATTTCCCTCCTTGTTTTCCATCTATTATCTTTTGTAGAGCTGAATCTGTGGAAAGATAATGTATAAATTTGGTTTTGTCATGGAATAACTTGTTTTCTCCATCTATGGTAATTGAGAGTTTTGCTGGGTATAGTAGCCTAGGCTTGAATTTGTGTTCTCTTGGGATTTGTATGACATCTGCCCAGGATCTTCTAGCTTTTATAGTATCTGGACAGAAGTCGGGTATAATTCTGATAGGTCTGCCTTTATATGTTACTTGACCTTTTTCCCTTAGTGCTTTTAATATTCTTTCTTTGTTTAGTGCATTTGTTGTTTTAATTATTATGTGACAGGAGGAATTTCTGTTCTGGCCCAGTCTGTTTGGAGTCCTGCGGGCTTCTTGTGTGTTCATGGGCATCTCTTTCTTTAATTGTGCTGAAGATATTTACTGGCCCTTTAAGTTGTAAATCTTTGCTCTCTTCTATACCTATTATCTTTAGGTTTGGTCTTATCCTTGTGTCCTGGATTTCCGGGATGTTTAAGTTACAAGTTTTTTGCATTTTGCATTTACTTTGACTGTTGAGTCAATGTTTCTATGGTATTTTCAACACCTGAGATTTTTTTTTTTTTTTTTTTTTTTTTTTTTTTTTTTGGCTTTTTTAAGACAGGGTTTCTCCGTTTAGCCCTGGCTGTCCTGGAACTCACTCTGTAGACCAGGTTGGCCTCGAACTAAGAAATCCACCTGCCTCTGCCTCCCAAGTGCTGGGATTAAAGGCGTGTGCCACCACCACCCGGCAGAGATTCTTTCTTCTATCTCTTGTATTCTGTTATTGATGCTTACATCCATGACTCCTGATTTCTTTCCAAGGTTTTCTATCTCCAGTCTCCCTGTGTGATTTCTTTATTGTTTCTAGTTCCATTTTCAGATCCTGGATGGTTCAGTTCCTTCACTTGTTTGTTTGTATTTTCCTGTAATTCCTTAAGGGATTTTTGTGTTTCCTCTTTACGGGCTTCTATCTGTTTTCCCATGTTCTCCTGTATTTTCTTAAGGGATTTTTGTGTTTCTTCTTTAAGGGCTTCTACCTGTTTTCCCATGTTCTCCTGGTTTTTTGTTTGTTTGTTTTTTGTTGTTGTTGGTTTTTGTTGTTGTTGTTGTTGTTGTTGTTTTAGTTTTTCAAGACAGGGTTTCTCCGTATAGTCCTGGCTGTCCTGGAACTCACTCTGAAGACCAGGCTGGCCTCGAACTCAGAAATCCTTCTGCCTCTGCCTCCCAAGTGCTGGGATTAAAGGCGTGCGCCACCACCACCATCACCACCACCACCACTACCACCACTACCACCACCACCACTACCACCACCACCACACCGGCTCTCCTGTATTTCTTTTTTGTTTTTTTTTTTAAGATTTATTTATTTTATATATATGAGTATACTGTAGTTGTCTTCAGACATACCAGAAGAGGGCATCAGAATCCATTACAGATGGTTGTGAGCCACCATGTGGTTGCTGAGAATTGAACTCAGGACCTCTGGAAAAGCTGTTGGTCCTCTTAACAGCTGAGCCATCTCTCCAGTCCTCTCCTGTATTTCTTTTTTTGTTTGTTTGTTTTTGTTTTGTTTAGTTTTGTTTTTTCTGAGACAGGGTTTCTCTTTACAGCCCTGGCTGTCCTGGAACTCACTCTGTAGACCAGGCTGCCTGGCTCTGCCTCCCAAGTGCTGGGATTAAAGGTGTGCGCCACCACCACCTGGCTTCTCCTGTATTTCTTTAAGGGAGTTATTTAAGTCCTTATTGAAGTCCTTTATCAGCATCATGAGATGTGATTTTTAAATCCAGATCTTGCTTTTCCAGTGTGTTGGTGTATCCAGGACTTGCTGTTGTGGGAGAACTGGATTCTGGTGGTGCCATGTTGCCTTGGTTTCTGTTGGTAATATTCTTGTTTTTGCCTTTTACCATCTGGTTATCTCTGGTCTTAGCTGGTCTTGCTGTCTCTGACAGTGGTGTACCTGTCCTGAAAGCCTGTGTATCTGTACTTCTGTGTATCTATCCTGTTCTGTTTGTGCACACAGGTATGTAGGCACTCCTAGGAGACCAGCTTTCCTGTGGTGGTATTTGTGTATCTAGCTCTGCGGCCCGGGATCAGCTTTGTGCTCTCAGGCCTCTCCGCACTCCTGGGAGGTTAGCCATCTCCTGTGCCTCCTGGATATGGAGCACTGTGGCAGAGGATGGTCCCCAGCTGGAGACAGAAACTAGAAGGCTCCTACCTGGGGATTCCAGAAGAGTTCTTCTGAGTAGCAGGGGCGGTCCTACCTGTGCTCTCAGGCCTCTCTGCATTCCTGTGGAAGGACCAGCAATGGTAGAAAGGGCACAAGGAACAGAAGGGAAATAGTATTCTGGAGGGTGGGAGTTTTTGGTGGTTGATAGATGGCAAGTCCTCCGGTCCCCCAGCAGCAGCTGTGGGACCCCAGGGGTGGAAGGGGGTTCTTACCAACTGCTCTGAGTGCAGCTGGTTCTCTAGGATGGATCAGGAGATGATGTCTTCTCTGGAGCAGAGCAGCCAAGGGTCTGCCCCAGCAGAAAGACATTTCTATGATAACTTTAGACATTGCTTCAACTTTAACCTGCAGGTTTCATGACAAGGTATTCTTGTTCTATGCTAAAAGCATTTTCTAGAAATGGAGAGATGGTCCAGCAGCTAAAGCCTATATTGTTCACACAGAGGGCCCAGATTCAGTTCTTAGCACTCACACCAGGCAGCTCACAACAACCTATAATGCCAGGTTCAATGAGGTTCCTTTCCTGACCTCCTTGGATCGTGCACAGCTGTAATGCATACAAACCCATCTCAAAAAAAGGGGGTTTTAGTATGATTAAGAGTATTTTGGGGGTTGGAGAGATGGCTTAGTGGTTAAGAGCGCTGACTGCTCATCCAGAGGTCCTGAGTTCAATTCCCAGCAACCACATGGTGGCTCACAACCGTCTATAATCCAATGCCCTCTTCTGGTGTGTCTGAAGACATTGATAGTGTACTCACATGTATAAAATAATTTAAAAAATCATTTTAAAAAAGAATATTTTCTTGAGCAATAATAGCAACCATTTCTAAATGTAAGAGTATTGCTGGCTCTACCTTAGAACCAGTTTTTTAAGTGAAAGGACAGACTTATTGCTTCTTCTCATTTACTAAGAATCTGAATTCATGAAATTCTTAGAGAAATGGATGGAGCTGGAGAACATCATACTAAGTGAGGTAACCCAGTCTCAAAAGAATACCCATGGTATGCAGTCACTGATAAGTGGATATTAGCCTAGAATCTTGGGACACCAAAGACACAATTCACATACCAAATGATGTCTGACAACAAGAAAGGAATGGACACTAGTGCTGGAAAGGATCAAAGCATCAGTGTAGGGGAATACCAGAACAGGGAAGTGGGAAGGGGTGGATGAGGGAGCAGGGGGAGGGAAAAGGGCATGTGGGACCTGAGGGGGGTGGGGAAACAAAAAAAGGGAAATAAAATGTAAATATAGAATATATACAATAAAAAAAAGAATCAGTCCGTTTGATGATTCCATGAAGTTATGACTGTGTATGCAAATGAGTCCCTCAGGAATTAGGTATAAAATATGCCTCTCATCATAATTGAGAATGATCTCCATTGGAGTATGACTAGATAGTTAAGGATTTTGGTTTTTGTTTTTTTTTTAAACATCCCTTTTACACACTACAAAGAAATAACTAATGGTTTAGCTTTTTAAATTCTTTACATGCTATTGAAAACGGCAATTCCCAGAAGTGCCCCTGTCACAACTAGAATGCATCCTCTCTCTGTGTTGATAGATTATAATGGGAGACTGAAGACTTCAGCCTCTACAAATACTGGCCTTGAAAACAAAGAGCACATCATGGAAGTCATGGTAGTCGCTTTACCGAGTCACTCTCATGTAGACATAGCGGTCTGGTGAGAGCTTTAGTGACAAGAGTAGCTTTTCTGAGCACTCTGACAGTTCGTCTCACTGATTCTCTCTCAGTCGGTCTCACTACCAAGACTTTTGACAGCTTCCCCCATTCAGCATCTAATTTTTCCACCTAGGGATAAAAGAGCAGAAACAGGGCAAGAATGAGCCCACCTCCAATTGGCTGCAATACATTTTTTTATGTCCTTTGAGAATAATCAAAGCTGAGTCCAGCTGATGACATCATTTATATCTATATTGTGCCTTTCATTTTTTATTCAGAAAAAATTTTTTCAAGCAATTTATTTTGATCATGGTTTTTCCCTTCTCCAATTCTTCTCAAGTGTTTCTTCTTCTGACGATGCCCCATTATAGCATCAGAAAGCTTGATGACAAATATTTCTCCAAAATAGGGGCCCATGATGTTGGTGACTTCTCCATGTCCAGTACCTAAGTCAAGAAGTCTATGGGTTTTTTAGGAGAATTAATTTGAAGTGATCTTTTAAGTTATTAGGGTGTCATGCAAACCCTTAGGCACTTCCTAGAAACCCACTAATAGATGCCTTAGATAAGAAGGCTAAAGAGATGATACAAAAGAGATAGATGTATATATGAAAAATTAGCTAGTTAGACTATTATCATACTTAATAAAGGTAATTATGAACAAAGACAGAAATCTCATATTTCTCTCTGTTCCTCCCATTTGCTGGGTTTCCTTCCTGCTACCTGCAGCCACTATTGGCTTAGGCTGCCCATCTTTGATATTATTATAAGTTCACTGATGGAATCACCTTTGTCTATATGGGAAGATGTATATCCCATACGTCTTGGATGGAGTTTGAAGAGTGTTAAAAGTCTAGCTGCTACAAGAAGCCCTGAATCCCTACAGTTAGCTCCTGAAAACTAAGCAGTCATGTGTGAATGCTTCCTCAGCTAGCTAGCAGTTTTACCGCCTTCCTATCCTCAGTTTGACCTCTCTGCTTACTTCAGCTCTCGCCCAGCATTAAAGCAACTCCTTTCACCAGTTTTCAAAATAAAGTATCTGCAATTAGCTGTAGCTTATGATATCCAGCTCTTTAGCCTTCCATACTGGGCTCATATGTGAATGGAAAGGATATTTCTGAGATTGCTTGAGTACTCATCTGAAAAATCTATTATAAGCTCTAGTATCTCAGAATGTTTGCTAAAACACTTGAGTAAATTTAACACTCACTCTATGAAGAAACAACAAGATGAAAATATGGGGTTGTTTTTCTTTCCCACTTTTAGGACAGAGCTGCCTTTTTTTTATTAGATATTTGCTTTATTTACATTTCAAATGTTATCCCCTTTCCTCGTTTCCCCTTCAAAACACCCCCCATCCCCTCCCCCCACCCCTGAGAATGTATGTGCCATTGGTGGAGATTCAAAGGCATTCCCAGGTCCTAGAAGTGTGCTCCAGTGCCTTGAACTGGAAGCTGGGTATAAGGAGACCTCAACCAAAGGTCACATTATCCAAGACCTCTGAGGAAGCCAACTATATGGCTTACCCTGTCACCATCCTCTAAAACAAGTGGCTCCCGTGTGATTTTAATCCCTTTTCAGGGCTATGAGGAATCAATTAACTTTGAGAACATCCCTCCCCTTCTCCATACACCCAGCCTTCTTGCCCTACTGAGAGGCTTGGGAGTTCTCACACATTTTATTCTCAGTACATTTGTAACATAGACCTTTGAAACTTTCTCTGCTAGATTCCTAGGCATGAATCAGACAAACCACTGACGAGTCGATGCAAATAAAGTCTCACCCCTTCAAGACACAAAAAGGAAACCGCCTTTCTTTTTCCTACTGATCGCTTGCTGCAACTTCAGTTCTGTTCCTGCCCACTTAGCAACATGGCATGATTTCAGGATCCTTGGCTCCTCACCTCAGAATTCCCAGCATCTCACCTACAGAACTGTTTCTCTGTGTTCAAATGCAGGGGGGGGGGGGGATAAAATAGAGGCCTGAGACATGGACATGTACAGAGAGAAAATCATTGTCTTCTGAGATCCTGACCCGTTCTCTTCTGACACACCAAGTTAATAATAGATAAACCAAATTTTATGATAAAGAAAAGATGATACAATCCCTTTAATTCTTTGGAGGAGAGTCAGTGGGAAGTGCTATTGGTGAGCAAATGTCAGTTTTAATAGTGAGAAAGGTTGCCATGACATCTGGCCAAGTTTCAGAGAGGGAACTGAGGTAGCATCTATGCGGTGCATCACTGATAATCCGCCTGCACGCTGACAACTGTAAATGCTTACTCACAGCATACATAATTCAGTCAAGGAAATAACTAGGTGCTTCCTTAATTTCTATCAGCCTTTCATTACATCATTGGTTCCGATACATTTTGACATTCAGGTCACAGAACAGGACTGGCCTTGTGTAGGGGTATTGGAAACTGGATGTGGGAGAACAGAGGACACTGTAAGTTCCATTGCATTCTCCACATGAGCATCCAGAAAACAGTGTTTAACATTCATGCTTTTCACAAACAGCACCAAAGAAAGTGTTGAGAAACCAGTCTAATTTGATGATACATATTCAGGCACATCGGATATGGTATGTATTTAACTGCCTCTGCTCTTTGGAAATTCGATTATGCAATTGAGAATCAACTAATTTAGGAAGACGACCTGGATAAAATGGACTACAAATAAGTCTAGAATTTTCATAAATACTGAAGCCTTTTAGTGGCATTCTTTCTAAAAACTTCCCATTGGTGGTTTAGGCCTGAAATACCAGTCTCTTTGTCTCTGGAGAGTTCTATTCTTCAGATGGAGACTTTGTTCTGTATAAATTCCAGTAAATTTTTATCTCAGCTCCCATTAGTTTATTCATTAAGACACTGAGGCTGTTCCCCAAGGAAAACATAATGGGTTTGCTAAGTGCAAAGAAACTACAAAGTGAGGCCCAATTCCTCCAATCCTGTGTCTGCTGCTGTCAATGTATGTGTAAAGCAGGCCTTTGTGGAAGCCTGGCAGCTAAAAACCTGCCTCTAAAAAAAAAGTTAGGTAAGGAGTAGCCCACAGGCCTTCCTGTTAGCTAGCAGACATCCTGTGCAATTCAGTCTGGATAGGATGGTAATAGGAAAAACAATACTTCTCACAATCACTATGCACTATTGAATCCCTTTGAACATACATAATTAAGGATGAAGCTATTCTATAGGTTATCATGGGCTCCAAGGATACTAATGAACCTTGAGGCCACATGGCGTCCGCCTAAATTCTGCTTAGGAAAAGGTGCCCTTGATTGCAGGGTTTCCTTTATATTAGCAAGTAGATATACTTGTGCAACTCAAACCAAATTATAAAAAAGAAATGAAAGATCAAGAGTCCCTACAATAATGTTTAAAGTCACCATTTACATCCCTCAGTTGTTTATCTTTTTATATATTTTTAATCTTCCAAGTATGCTATAGCCACAGTGGTTTGGCGAATCCAAACTAACACATTCTCCAACTAACAACTGATCCGGTTAGCAGAGTAGCTGGAGAGAAGAAAAACCTTTGCAACTGAAGTGTCCATGTTGACCATCTTCCTTAGTCATCTTGGAGTTTACTTGCTCAAGAATATGCCATTCCCCTTTCTTCCCACCCTAACATTTCCACCAGTCATCTCATAAGAATCTGCCAAGCCAAGCAGACCCCCACCCTTCCTGTGCTAAATCTTAGCTCTTCCCCCCCACTATCACTATCCAACCCTTAGAAGTGGTCACAGGGGCTGGGCTTCATCTCACTGTGTCTGTACACTCTGGTCCTCCCATACTCATGGTTTTGCTTTCTAAGCTTTCCATGTTTCCATCAATCAGCCCTCCGTGTTCTACTGTTAAACGCAGAGCTCCAGAAACAACTGCCAAGCTCTCCTTTGTGCACATGGTGGACCCTCGCTCCATGCTCTTCCGTTCTGCCAAGGATGTCAAGCCTCTGTTCATCAAGGCTGCCCACACTGTGTGTGGGAGAGAGCTATGCTCTGCGTGCATGCATGTGTGTACACACTCTGGTGCACACATTACCTACCTTTCAATCAGTGACTGTCTTAGGTATCAAACTGACTGTTGCAGTATTCCAGTACTCATGCTCAAGTAGAACTTATTTCGTTTAATAATGGCCCACAAAGTATGAGTATGGTTATGCTGGCAACTCAACACAAGTCAAAGAAAGGTCGGAAAGGGCTAGCATTAGGTAACAAAGGAAAACATCTTGACCTAAGGAAAGAAAAAGGCAATCATGTGATATGATTGCTGTGACCTATATATACAATAAGGATGAATCTATGCAAGAAACTCTCATGAAAGAAAAATTCTTCCTACTTCTGCTATCACATCTCAATAACGAAACTTAGAGTCACTGTATATAAGTGATCAATAGTTATAATTAAAAGACTGTTAAATTTATGGAAACGTTAAGTGTAGAAAATTCAGCGTGTTTCCGGTATGATTCTAGCAAAGATTTCAAGTCTATTGGTTGTCTTTGTGTCCCTCAGCACTGCCCACAGTGGCTGTGTCACGGAGACAGCAGCACCTTTGGAGAGATGTCCCTTTAGCAAACGGAGTACAATTGGTCCAGTATATTCATGAGCACTTTGCAATATAGAGATAAAAGAAATCAGGGAGAGAGGGAGAGAAAGAGGTACGTGTGGAACTAGAAGCCTCGCTTATATAAAGCCTGCTTTGTTGGGAAAGGAGATATAAGCAGATGTTCTGAAGAGTGTGCATAGAAACCGTGTAAGGCCTAAGTATACACGGGAAACCAGTCAGCAGCTGGAGACAACACAGTATCAAGAAAGTGGATTAACAACAGAAAGAATAAACACCTGGTCATGCACATAGAGGAATGAGCTAAAGTAGATGCAGAGATGGAAGGTTGTGAGGCTTTTCCTCACTTTCTCCTAACTCTCAGGAAAATGCAGTCAAAGCCAACAATGGAACGGAAACACCAGCAAAAAGGTACATAAATCTGTACCTTTCGGGATACAGAGGAGGAGATGAGTGTAGGCCTAGAATGGTAACAAACACCTAAGATCTTGGTGCTCTGGAGTCTGGGGAGAATGAGCATGAATTCTAGGATAGCCTGAGCTACAGGGTATGTCCTGCCTCAGCATGGGGAGCAGAGACTGAATGGAGCAGCGAAGGCAAAAAGGTGATGTGGCTTTATTTAGTGTCACAGACCTATAGCGAGTGCCAGCTTTCCTCCAGCCACACCCAAGACTGTTGTTACCCCAGAGGCAGCACTAATACTCTCCAAAATGTGGGATATCCCACGTTCCTAATCAGGTCCATTAAAATTGCTTGTAAATTCTGGATTTACTAAAACATATTTTATACATAAAATATATCCTTTCTGTTCTTTTAATTTTCATTCAAAAAAATTTTTAATTTTTCTTTTTAACGACTATATTATGCTTAATAACATAACCTGTGCCCTGGACTTCTGATATTAGACACTGAAAAGAAGACACAAACACTTCCTATTATGTTGTATGACTGTTCCCCAAACCAAATGTAAGGGTTGCTTTCCTGGTGCTGATGCTATAATTTAAAACAAACGCAACTGTGTACTATCCCCAAATGTGTAATATGTTGAATTCTGGGTGGGTTTTGTATTCATTGGTCTTAGATAAGAGGTCTGGAAGGGGCTGCTTGCTTGATTTTTCTTAGGGTCCCACTGCTGTTTGCTCTGTCTGTAACTATGAACATCATTTGAAGATGCCTGCATGTGGTAGTTATGTCCTGCCTCGCTGTGCAAGCTCACATTTTGTGATTGACTTAGAGAAATATTTTTTTTGCCTCAAAATAATATCCATGGGACTTGAGACTCAGTACTTAAAAGTACTTGCTATTCTTACAGAAGACCCAGGTTCAGTTCCCAGGACCCCCTCAGTGGATTATACCTTTTCTTAACTCCAGTTCTAGGTAATCTGGTGCCCTCTTCTAGCTCCTGCGGGCACCAGACACGCAGAGTGCACAGACATACATATGAGCTAAACACTTGAACACATAAATTTAAAATAATAAATAGATAGTTTTCAATTACAATAAGAATGATTTCCAAACTTCTGGGGCTAGGGCTGTAGCATACATAAGACCCTAGGCTCAATTCACAGCACGTTGTAAAAACTGGGTGTGGCACACACCTGAATTCCACCAAGAAGGTTAAGGCAGGAAGGTCAGAATTTCAAGGCCATCCTCACTTACACAGGGAGTCCAGACTAGCCTGGGCTGGAAACCTTGTATCAAAATATGATTCCCCGGTCTTTTATAAAATATGCTCCCTTTTTTTTAATCTTCAGGTATCAATGATTCTCATTAAACTTTCATCTATTTTTCCAAATATTTGCACAAACTAAAAATATCAAAATCATGAGGATGTACCCAAATAATCTTTACAAGCTCAGTATCTTCATGTTTTCTCACGAGACAGTAAAGACCATAATGCTACTGGCCTCACCAGAGAGCAACTTCATCAGCTCTTATGCTATATTTGGGGGGTGGGGTGGGGGTGGGAATAGGTTGGTTTGTTTTGTTTTGAAGTTTGGGGGTTTTTTTCTTTTTTTTTTTACTTCACTGACATATGTAACATGTATGTTTCTCATCTTTTTTTTTTTTAATCTTTCCTTTTGTTGTTTATTTTAAGCAACTCAAAATCCTCAGAAAGGGAAGCAAGAAGTTTTGTCAATGTAGACTGACCAGCAAGTATTAGGCTGGAGTCCAAACCCCCTAGAATCCGCGCTCCTGCACAGCACTGACTGGGGAGGAGGCACAGATGAAGTATTGTGCACGAAGCGTTAACTGTGATACTAACACCACAAGAGCCCTATGGCTGTTTTTAAGCAAAAGAGGGGGCAGATCGGTTGGGGTATCCAGTGGTCATGGGATACAAGAAACCATTGATCCCCTGCCGCTCTGCCATGCTACTGGTTTGGCTCAGGCTGACTCCACAGAAACACTGATCCAGCCCAGGTAGTCTCAGGCCCCTCCCCTATGATTCCTTAGCAACAGTCAATCAATAGCATATCCCTTGGCAACTAGC
Source organism: Apodemus agrarius (assembly GCA_964023405.1). NCBI lineage: Eukaryota > Metazoa > Chordata > Mammalia > Rodentia > Muridae > Apodemus > Apodemus agrarius. Next base: position 83,868,623 of record OZ030012.1, on the reverse strand, counting down.
CTTGATCTACAAACACAGCCTATCTCAGACTACATTAAGAGGAAAGCTAATTCTGAGCACAAACCAGAGGGAGAGTGCTGTTCCAGTTGCTGCTAGCAACCATCAGAGAGGCTGCTGGGACCAGGCCTGGGGGAAGTTCATAAGAACTCCCAGGCAGAGCTCCATTTCCATTAGGAGCAGCTTCCCCTGGGTGTACTGTTAACCTCCTTCTTGTGGAAACCAGTTCTACACGATTATCCTCACTCCAGATGGGAGAACCCTTTATAGATCCCGAAACAGTAGAAGCTGGAATTGCCTGGGGGATTTCAAGGATCACTGATACTATGTGCTTCTCAGGAATACTGATTCTAGCGTGTGCTTGAATGTTCCAGTCAGTGTGTACATGGCCTTCGTTCCCAAAGAGTCTTTCCTAAAATCCACTGAGACCACAGAAGCTCTGTGAGACTCCTCGAGATGCCCAGGAATATACCTGAACTCTCTTCAGCCCAGTTATGAAGGGAGGACTTAAACTCCCTGACATTTGAACTGTTCTTCGCTGATTGGCTTGACCTTCTGCTGGATTGTCTCCTCTGTACCTGGTTTTGAAAGATGGCAGCTAGAAGTGTTCCCTTAACACAACCGGTTGTCTCTGTAAGCCACATCAGAAGCCTCAGTGAGTGAGAAGTTCACGTGAGTGTGAGTGTGGCTGACTTTCCATACTTCCTTTCTTGGTTTTTTGTTTTGTTTTTTAAGAGATACTTTTTCTTAAAGATTTGTTCATTTTTATCTGATGTGTTTGGGTATTTTGTGTGAACATATGTATGTGCACCATGTAAGGCTGTTGCCATTGAAGTCCAAAGAGGGCATGGAGAGTGTGGGACTGGAGTTAGACGTGGTCCCCAGCATCCATGTGTGTGCTAGAACCTGAGCCTTCTCTAAGAACAGCAAATGCTCTTAACTGATGAGCCATGAGATACAATATTTTTAAAAAGTAAAATGTACTCCACTAATTGTATATTTTACTAGATTTTGGCAAATATGCACTCGTGGCTCCCCCGCCCCGCAAATACTCATATGTGACTCTAGCGGTCAATCCTTTATCCTTGCCACTGGCCCAGGAACCCAGTGTTCTTGGCTACGGTTTAAACTGAGAGAGTTTCTCGGGACTGGAACAGCACACTGTGTTCTTTTGGTGTGTTTGAATTATTTTGGCTGATGATTTATGATTTTTAGAAGTTTCTTCAAACTTAATAATGGCCTGTTTTCCATTTTATGAGTGCATCAAAATTTGCCTCTTTCATTACCAGTTGAGGGGCACATGAAATAAGCCCAATGTTACTGATATCGTTTTTAAAAATCCCTGGGAGCTCTGGGGGTATTGGGTGGCTCTTATCATTGCTCCTCCTATGGTGCTGCAAACCCCTTCAGCTCCTTGGGTCCTTTCTCTAGCTCCTCCATTGGGGACCCTGTGCTCAGTTCAATGGTTGGCTGAGAATGTCCCCCTCTGTATTTGTCATACACTAGGAGAGCCTCCCAGGTGAAAACCATCGATCAAAAAGTACACATGGAGTTACCCATGGCTCCAGACACATAGGCAACAAAAGGAGGAGAGGCCCTTGGTCCTGGAATGACTTGATGTGAAGTGTAAAGGAATACCAGGACAGGGAAGCGGTGGGTTGATTGGGGAAGGGGAGATGGCTTATGGGATTTGAGGGGAAGAGGGGAACCAGGAAAGGGGACAACATTTGAAATGTAAATAAAGAATATATCTAATAAAAAATAAAAAAGACATACACACAAAAAAATGCAGTAAAAAAAAAAATCCCTATGGACATTCATGCAGAAATTTTACTGTGAACACTTTCCAAAACGGAGTAGCTCCCTGTGTACACACCAGCAACAAATGACATACTTCTCTCCTAGTTGGTGGAGTGAGTGAAAGGCAGGAGGCAAAGCAACATGGGACAGAAGGTACTGCCACCCGTGGGCCTCAGAACCCTCCTGAATGATCAACTGGGGAAAAAAATGACATGATTTTTTTCTAAACTTCTTGGAAATTTCTAAAATTTCTATGTAACGTCTACATAGAAAAGGTTTTGTGGAAATAACACAGGAAAAAAGACAAGTCCAATTTATTAAAAAAGAAAAAGAAAAGAGATGAATGTGGAGAGGGTGCAGATGCAGGGCTGCTGTCCCCACAATGACGCACTGCTGCACCTGTATTCTCCGCGCAAGCCACTCCCCTCCCTGCCCTTCCCGCGCACGCGCACCCCCTCTACAGAATGTTAGGCTTCCTGTGCGAGCACCATCTAAGTCCACTCATGCCCCCGGCACACTCTCAGCTGGATTACTCCTTCTGTACCCTGAGGTCCCGAAATCCTATGGCTGCCAAGTAAAGGCAGGAAGGTTTTGCCATTGTGGTTTGCTCTGTGGGTTTTAGAAGCACTCTGCTTCCTCACTGGGACGATACCTCTGGGTACCACAGTGCTTTTTCATTCCCTGTGTTGGTTTTAGTGTCTCTTGACAGGATGAATGCTGACTGGGGAGGGATTATTTGGCAGTTCCATATATATATATATATATGTGTGTGTGTGTGTGTGTGTGTGTGTATGTGTGTGTATGTGTGTATATATATACACACACATATATATATACATACATATATATACATATATATACACACATATATACATATACACACACATATACATATATATACATATACACACATATATATATACATATATATACATATGTGTATGTATATATATGGAATATATGTGAAATATATATGGAACATAGAGAGAGAATATATATATGGAACACACACACATATATGTGTGTGTTGTGTGTGTGTGTGTGTGTGTGTGTGTATATATATATATATATATATATATATACACATATATATATTCTACCAGTTCGTTATTCTCTTCTCTTATTTCTGAAGCTGCTTTGTCATTTGGGGATTACAGTTGTCAACTGTACCAAGATAGAAATGCTGTAAACCAGAGGGCTTCTGCGTATTTCACTATCCACACATGGCACCTGTGCACTTTAGTATGTATATATTCACCATGAAATCAATTTTTCTCTTACAGATACCTCTATTAAAATATACAGTTCTGAGATCAAAAACATAGACAAAGCCCCAAGAATGGAAACAATTGAAGGTACTTCAACAATGCATAAAGTGTCAACCATGAAACGAATATTCAATTTGTCAAAGCTTCGAACCAAAAGGTCAGCACTCTTCCCAGCGGTTAACATCTGTCCACAGGAATCCTTGAGGCAGATTTTAGCAAGTCTTCAGGAATATTATAGACTGAGAGGTAAGGACAGCAACGGGAGCTGAGCCTTTTGTTCTCTTTATCCTCTCTAACCTACACACCCACAGATGGTCTCAGCCCTAACTATCCATGACCTCTCATTGCTCTATGAGAGCTGTAGGCATCAGCCCACTAACCCAATGGAATCATGGGCCACAAACATACACAATGATGGTGTTCCTGAGCTCTCGTCATTTAAAATAATTTGTTATGCTACGTGGAACCATTAGGGCCCAGGAAAATCATCACAAAAAAGGTTTTACTTGGTTTGTTTTATCCAAAGTCCAGTATTAAATTTTAATATTGTTCTTCTGAAGTAAAAAGCCTGGGATAGTTGCAACATCAGGAAGCTGAGAAAGCCAATTTATGACTTAGGATTTCTTTCTTTTTTTTTCAAAAGCAACATTATAACTTAGATCCTTTCTCCTTCAATAATAAGTTCATTTATTGCTGATCCAGAAAAAAATAAATAAAACTTTTGGAGGTTTGGAAACCTAGGGGCAGGTTGAAGTACAGAGACAATTTACAAATGGCTCACGCAGTGTGCAGGGGCCACTGCACCTTTAGGCTGAGGCACATTACAATTTTTACCAAGACAATATTGCAGAATGTCTTGCATCCCTGGACATCATTAAGGAATTACATCAACCACAGCTGCCGGCAGATGTCCTGCTCATTTCATCTACTCAACGTGGACAAAGAATCCACATGACTTTAAAAGAAAATTCCTTTAAAAGAAACAAAAATTATTTGCAGCTGCTATTCCGTCCTCTAAATAGTTCCAAAGGATGATGAGCATCTTGTCTCTCTGGGCTGAGTTCATCTTGCATTGGCAGTTTCCCACCTTTATGACACCAGATGTTGTTAGTGTCTATGCCAAAATATGTATCCCCCTGCTCTGTGGAAAACTGGTTTACAGGAACAAATGGTTCAGTGCCAGCCTGTGATGGGGTGTGCCTTGTTATAATTGAGAACACATTTGTGATCCTGACATCCAGAGATCCTCTTGGATACTTATACCTACCCATAGGGGCCACTGGGGTTGGAATCATCTTAAGAGTTCTCACTGAGTTCTTAGATGTCTAATTGTATGTGAAAGTAAAGGTCTCTGTGCTTCCTTACTGAAGTCTTAGCCGCAGGTAAACGGAAATTACTATATCACACTCAAGAGGAAAACCCTAATCGTAGAAATGCAGTACCCTGTGTGAACACTCTGAGGTCCTAGCACATTCTCCGCAGAAGTTTTTCAGTAAAATACTTGCTGAGGAATATGGGAAGCAAGAATCCCATTCATCAAAATACAAGGAAAAGACCAAAATGTGTGAATTATTTATGCTGAGTGTGCCTATGCATTGATCAGATAACAATGCCAGCAAGTTCTATAAAGTTTGTTTGCTTGTGCACATACACACACACACACATACACACACACACACACACACACACACACACACACATACACACATACATACATATTACTGCTTACTTTTTAATGTAAAATCTTATTCTTTACGACACTGACATATATAATTCACCAGAGGTATTCGGGATACACTATCACATGACCAAATTTTGAGCCCAAAGTTCTTTATTGTTGATGAGACTTGCCTCATTCATTCATGTTCCCCTAAACAGAACAAAACACTGTTTTTCTCCCCACAGCAAATGACAGTCCATTATCTTTATGGTTACTTCTGGGTGACATAAAATTTTACTATTCATCAGTGTGTTTCTTAAGTCTAAAAAAATGGTTCACAAAGAAACAAGAAATAAGAGCTAGCCACAAAGCTGGGCTCCTTTGATGAACTGACCCACTTACTGGTCTCATCACTGCCTTTCCAAAATGATCTGCTGACATCCTCCAACAGACTCAGGGGAGAAAGCGCCCCATTAGGACATCAAATAGAAATAGCGAACTGTTTCTTCTTTCCTCAACCCCCAAGCTTAAAGCACCACAAATGAAATGTGTGAAGTCTTATGCAGAAGCATTACAATGCTGTCCCGAAGCACAAATGCAAGCAATGAGGGTTGGTTTCTCAGTCTCCAGTGGCGCTCCCTCAAAGATGCCCAGCCTCCCACATCTCACCATGCTGTACCCCAAGGCTCTCCTTCCCTTTGCTCTCTTTCTCAATCCAAATACCAAGCCACCTTTTGGGCTTTTGAGATAGCTCAGCAGGTAAAAGAACTTGTCACTAACCCTGAGGATGTGATTTGAGTCCCCAGAACCCACAAAGTAGGAGAGAACAGATCTGGCTGATACCAATTGTCCTCTGACTTCCAAACGTGTACACACACACACACACACACACACACACACACACACACACTCATGCACACACTTCTCAAAAAGATATAAGAAAACCCACTGGTTCTTGTTTTGACTGGTTCTTTGCTTTTCTTGTCGCTGTGATAAAACACCTGCCGACTTAAGGGAGGAAAGGGTGATTCGCTCTGGGCAGGTACAGTCCATTGCTGCAGGGAACACACTGAAGCGGGAGCAGGAGGCGCCTCTCCAATTGCTCTCCTGGTCAGGAAGCAGAGAAAACAGCTCTGCTCCCGTTCTCCTGCTCCACCCAGCCTGGGACGGGAGCCTATAAAATGGTGCTGCCGACATTCAGGGAAAGTTTTCCACCTCAGTCGAGTTTAGGAAACCCCGCAGACATCTCTACAGGTAGGCTTCCACGGTGGAAACCTGCCAAGCTGATAATCATGATTAAGCAGCACAAGTTTCATCCTCAATATGACGATCCTTATAGACTGCAGTGCCTCTGGCAGATAAATCTTTGAGCAACCTCCTTGTGCTTCACGTGTAAATTATTCTCTTCTCGATGTCTTTACATAAAGCAGATATTGATGCCTATGAGGGAAAGTCCACCAAGGGGAGAGGGAGGAAAAGGAAGATGCAGACTCCATAAACAAAATTCAGCCTCAGTTCTCTTGTATGGCAGGGCACCACCTGAAGAGATCTGTCTTGATATGTCCTCAGGTTACAAGCAGTGAGAAAAATGAGTATGCATGCATGCATACGTGCACATGCGCACACACACACACACAGAGAGAGAGAGAGAGAGAGAGAGAGAGAGAGAGAGAGAGAGAGAAACATATGTATGTATACATATAATGCACATATGCATACTACTGTAATGCACACATTTCAAATGTCACATAGGCACACACACACACATGTCTAAGAAGCCTACAAATTTGAATTTTTGCTTAACTTAAGATAGCTAATAAGATAAATTCTGAATAAAATTAGTCCAAGCCTTAAAATGGACTGAAAATAAAATGAAAACTACCCATGTCCTAAAGCAACATGCCCAAGGTCTCACCTCCCTGGTAACAGGAAGGGAATATTGAATCATAGCCTCCCTGATGCTTATGGATATTTTCCATGAAACATACCAACACTAAACCTCAAAGGCAGTGATGGTTTCTTTTATGTATTGTTGTCTCTCTGGCAGTTGGGTAGGGATTGAACTAAACTAGAAGGTACCCTCATGGGGAAAGGCAAAGGCGAAAACCACACTCCCAAAGACAGATGGCGCATGTGGGCTAGAAGGGCAGCAAGGGTGGTGGGGTGTTCACACTGGACCCACAACTCTTAGAGTTTGGGCAAGTCTGCAAATTTCCAAGTGTGTTTCCTGAGTGCTGGGGAGGCGAGGGGCCATGTGCTCCGCGCCACTGCTGCCAGGATGGGCGCTGCCATCTTTGCAGGCAGCCGAGAGGCCACACTGGAAAGCAGTGGGGCTCTGCACTCCTTGCCTGTGTTCTCACTCAAGGTGAGAGACAAGACCTTGGAGCGGTAGCACTGCTGTCCCCATCGCTTCTGTGAGTTACTGTGGAAAGTTCGGCTGCCCTGATGATTCCTGTCAGGTGCTGATGGCAAATGGGGTGGGTTTGTATTGATATGAAATTCCCTTTGCCTCCAAATCAGAACGCACAGAGAAAAGAAACCATGGCGTGGATAGGAAGGTGGGACACAAGACGCACGAGTAAGACTTCAAACTGGTTTTTCCTCATCGTGTTCCTCCCACAACCAGTTTTCATTAGAAGGTCAGAGGATGTCAATCTCTCCCCCCCCCAAAGTTCCAATTCCTTCTCAGACTATAGAAATAAAACATAAATAAATAAATACATAAATCAATACATAAATCAATAAATAAACAAATAACCACACAAACAAGCATTATTGGCAATGGAATCTTCTAATATATCTGATTAACCTCCTTTACTGTTTTTTTCAGTTGACATCTAAAGTTTCCATCATGAGCTTAAATAGTTAATAAGAATGTTGCTCTCCATGGGCTATAAATATTACTATTTAAAATAAAACAAGACTCAGATCATTCTTGTGGTCCAGCGGGTTCTCCTGTGCACTGTGACTATTGAGCCATCAAGTTCTTTTAAGGAATAGATGAACAAGCTGTCCTTCAGGGCAGGTGGGGCCGGGATGTGGTTCCGTAGTTGAGCGTTTCCCTGATTGTGACCATCAATCGCCACCACTCTAGGGGGGGGGGAATGAAAGCTGGAACAGTAGCATCGAGTTTTCATTAAAAAAAAATCTGAACTGTAGAGTAGGGTCAAGTAGTAGAGTGTGAAGCATGGCCAACGTCCTCAGTTCAAGAAGGAGAAAATGTCCCATCTCCATCCTTTGCTTGTTCCTGTGAGTCTTGTTTCTATGTAATTTAAGTTTATGCTTTGACAAGCTACCTCCCCCAGCCCCATTACAGGTTTCCCCATGAATATAAGGACCATCTATCCATGCCTCATTCCCCATTGTCTTTCTCTTGGCACATAGTAGGTACTGGAACATTTTTGATGATTAAATTTCCATGGGGTGGGAGGGGAGACATGTTCCTACCTCAGTTATTCAATCAAGATAAGATAACCCCCCCCAACATATACATATACAGATATGCCCACAGGTCAGCCTACAGACAATCCCTTCTTGATATGATTCTGCATTGTGTCAGTTTACAGTTCAGGCTGGCTAGCACATTTGTAAATTCGTGTGTGAACATAAGCTTGAAAATATTTTCTGTATTATGACAACTGTGCACTTTGGGGAAAGGGATCCGTTTTGCACACCTAACTGCTTTGTATTACAGTATGTCAAGAAGTAGTGTGGGAAGCATTTCGTATCTTTCTGGACCGCATTCCTGATACAGAAGAATATCAAGACTGGGTCAGCCTCTGCCAGCAGGAGTCCTTCTGCCTCTTTGACATTGGGAAAAACTTCAGCAACTCCAAGGAGCACCTGGATCTTCTTCAGCAGGCAAGCCTATGCGATGCCCTGGGAGCAGTAAGGCCCCAGCCGCTGCCCCTTTGAAATGGTTACTAAGGCATAAGAGTTACTTGACAAAATAGTTAGAGATAGCTGATAAGACAGACAGGAATTTTATTTCTGCAAAATAATATTGCACAGGCAGGTTGAAGTGTAGTTGAAGGCAGAAAAGAATGAAAATAGACTTTAGCTCTTCAGTTGACATTATCTCTAGGTAAAATTACTTTTTATCTTCCTTTTTTTTCAGAGAATAAAACAGAGAAGCTTTCCTGGGAGGTAAGTACCCAAAATAGAATTCTAGATTCTCTTGATTTTCAAAAGATCATATAATGGAGTGCAAGTAAGCTATTGTACCTTGACGATTCGTCAGCCACCAAGATCTGTTTAGGTTATTCTGATAGACAATGTATGCATATATTGCCCTGAAGATAAATGAGTGCAGAAACTGAAAGGGGACCTGACAGACAAAGATCGATGTGTGTACGAAAATGGAATTCCCCTCTCTGTGATAAGTACCTAATGTGTACTTTCACTTAAAGGATCCAGAGCAATTAAAAGTTTAATTTTTAGGACTTAAGGCAAGCTATTAGTTACATCAGGAAAATACTTAACACGGTCAGAGACTAACCTGAATTTTGAGTTCTCATTTGGTATTCTGTAAAGGGTTATTATTTCTCAAACTAAATTACCGGAGCACTGAGCTATATCCTCAACAAGAACTGAATATCAAATAAGAAAATTGAGTTACAGGGAGAAAGTGTGGGGGAGAGAGAAAGAGGGCATTAACTAAAATGATTAAAGAAGGGAGACGCTGTTACCAAACTCAAAATTCACAAAGCACACTCAGCTGATGACATGTTGAAATCACACACACATTTAGACATATGAGATCCAGGAAATACTTCTAAATACATTTCACATTGGTTGCTTTGTTTCTCGTCTCTGTCACCAACCTGTTCCATAGCTCCTTCAGAATATCTAACTTACTCTCTCTCCAACCCAAGTCTGTGTATAGGAGGTTGCAAGTTAAGGACTATATCCGTGGCATCTCTTGGTCTCTGGCTTTTGGGTAGGACCAGCCAATGAAAATAGAAGAATGAGATCATTGAATCTCTCTCTCTCTCTCTCTCTCTCTCTCTCTCTCTCTCTCTCTCTCTCTCACACACACACACACACACACACACACACACACACACACTGTTTACTCTGTAGGGAGAAAAATCTAAAGTCTGATCTCCCCCAGTTGATATCCTGGCCTTTACTCTTTTTTTATTTCTTAAGATTCCTGCTTCTAGATTAATAAATCTGGAATATTCCTTTTATATGTTAGTCCTATTGATGCCGATCAAAATATTCCCTCATTGTTCCCTATTGCCTTCAGAATATCTAACTTGCTCTCTCTCCAACCCAAGTCTGTGTATAGGAGGTTGCAAGTTAAGGACTATATCCGTGGCATCTCTTGGTCTCTGGCTTTTGGGTAGGACCAGCCAATGAAAATAGAAGAATGAGATCATTGAATCCCTCTCTCTCTCTCTCTCTCTCTCTCTCTCTCTCTCTCTCTCTCTCTCTCTCTCTCTCACACACACACATACACACACACACACACACACACACACACACACACACCATCACCTTCCTGTTCAGCTCTGGCCTGTCCAGCAGCTCCTTCCACAGTTTTATATTCTGGTTTCACATCACTGTTAGAAACCACATGGTAGAATATTTTTATCTCCCTACTTTTTCTACAACAATAAATAATCACTTTATTAGGTCTTGCTTAAATTACCTTCCTGTTGGTGTTGCCTGTTCCTTCCCAGGCCCTTTAGTGAAATAGAGGGAAAACTAACTCATGCCCATTGTCTACTGAGATCTCTAGTTTACCTCATATTACCCATGATTCCACTGCTGCCACATTCTCACTGCACAACCTGCTCACCCTGGGCTCTGACCTAAGGGTTTCCTCTGTTGCATGAAAGAGCTTACCTCTTCCACAACCTATCCAAATTCTCCTCTCTTCCAAGATCCATGACTTACCTTTATGCGGCTAGGACGAAGCACCACGGACAAGACAACTTATTGAGAAAAGTATCTAAGTGTGCTTACAGTTCAGAGGGTGAGTCCATGACCATCATGGTAGGAAGCATTGTCACAGGCAGGCATGCTGCTAGAACAGCAGCCGAGAGGTCACTTAGAGATTGAGGCAACAACCACAAAACAAAGAGAGGAAGAGGGACTTGGAAAAGGAGATGAAAAGAGAGAGGGGGAGGGGAAGGGGAAGGGGAGGGAGAGGAAGAGAGATAGAGACAGAGACAGAGAAAGTGAACTAACTAGCTATGACCTGGGCCTTTGAAACCTCAAAGCCCACTCCCAGTAACATACCTCCTCCAATAAGGACACACCTCCTGATCCTTCCCAAACAGTTCTATCAACTGTAGACCAAGCATTGAAATACATGAGCCTACGGGGGCCAAGCTCATTCAAACCACCACACTCCAGTTGGACTCCCAGGTCCCCACAGTATCGTCACAGCCCATCGAAGGCTGAAGCCTATCTTGAACTTTCTGCTCTGCTTGGTACCCACCTTCATGCTAAACATTTTCTTCCTTCTCCTGCTTTCCTGTGAAAATACACAGTCCTTGGCAGCAGCCCCATGTGATGCTGTGCATGCTCCAGAGCTGTCTCCCGTCTACTTAATCAGGTGTGCGTGCTGAGCTACTCACACTCGCTTCAACAAGGTATTGTCAGGAGGCACTGCATGGCCCAGGAAAGGCTTCAGGCTGCGCTACTTCCCTTGTTCACAAGAATATTGTGAAGAGAATTCACAGAAATATTCTCAGCCAGTTTAAATATTGGACCGGAGTCCTACTTTCAAAAAAGCCTTAAATGCTAAGAGGAGGCCACACACTTGAAATGATATCCACAAAACATTTTAATTCATGATAGAGAAACGTGAAAAATTATGAAAGTTTTGCCTCTCCCAGACAGAGAAAGAAATTCTCTTCCTGCCTGAGCCCATAGCGTTATTAAAGAAGAGTAAGAGACTCACACTCACAGGAGCTTCGGACACCAAGTCAGGTAAAAGGAAAATTTCTCTTCCACATAAAACCATTCCAAGAAGAAAAGAGAAATGTCTCTCTCCTCACTAGTCCATAATTCTGCCAATTTCAAATGGCTTTTAAATGAAAGCCAGCACAAGAACCAGGTATCCCAGATTTCCATCCCGAGCTTCTGACGGGTAGTACAAATTGCCAGCTTAGAGGAAGGATCACACTCGACAGCGGAGGATAAGGACGCCACCCAAGAGTGCAGCACACACTGCGCTGCTAGTCTGTAACTCAGCAGTGGCCATGGCTACCATCACTCTCCTCCTCTCGCTTAGTTTTTTTCTTCACAGCAACCTGAAACAAGCAGAGTCCAGTGGTTCTGAGACCTCAGCATAAAAACAAAGGCCTATAAAATTAAAAGGAAAGGAAATCTGTCCAAATCATAAATGCCACAGTGTTTGACATTTAAATATCATCTCCATAAAAGCTATTTGTTAAGCATATAGCAGAATACCAGAAAAATTGTAAGAATGGCTGATTTCAAATTCCAGTAAAATTTAAGTTTATATTGCCCTGTATCTACCAATATACTCACCCATTGCTCAAATTGACATTTATTTTCCTGTTTACACCAATTTTTATTAGCATATATTAATCATCTTTAATAGTTTCATTTTCATACATATATATAATGTACTTTGACTATTCTTTTTCTAAATTAGGTATGTTCTTTATTTACACTTCAAATGTTGTCCCCTTTCCTGGTTCCCCTTTCCCCTGGAAATCCCCTAAGTCATCTCCCCTTCCCCAGTCAACCCACCCCTGCTTCCCTGTCCTGGTATTCCTCTACACTACGGTATCAAGTCTTTCCAGGACCAAGGGCCTCTCCCCCATTTGGTGTCCAACAAGATCATCCTCTGCTGCCAATGTGTCTGGGGCCATGGGTAACTCCAAGTGTACTCTTTGGTTGATGGTTTTGTCCCTGGGAGCTCTGGGATTACTTGGTGACTCATATTGTTGTTCCTCCTATGGCACTGCAAACCCCTTCACCTCCTTTGGTCCTTTCCTCTATCTCTTCCATTGGGGACCCTGTGCTCAGTTCAATGTCTGGCTGAGAGCGGCCCCCTCTGTATTTGTTATGCACTAGCAGAGCCTCCCAGGTGACAGCTATATTTGACTCCTGTCAGCAAGTACTTGTGGGCATCCACAATAGTGTCTGGGTTTTGCAACTGTATATGGGATGGATTCCTAGGTGGGGTAGTATCTAGATGGTCTTTCCTTCAGACTCTGATCCACACTTTGTCTTTGTATCTCCTTCTGTGGGTACTTTGTTCCTCCTTCTAAGGACTAGAGTATCCATACTTCATTCTTCCTCCTTCTTAGGTATCATTTGATATGTGAATTGTGTCTTGGGTATTCCAAGCTTCTGGGCTAATAACCACTTATCAGTGAGTGCATCCCATGAGGGTTCTTTTGTGATTGGGTTACCTCACTCAGGATGATATTCTCCAGTTCCATACGTTTGTCTAAGAATTTCATGAATTCATTGTTTTTAATGGCTGAATAGTCAAGAATTGACAAATGGTACAAAGTTTCTGTAAAGCAAAGGACACTGTCAATAGGACAAAATGGCAACCAACAAATTGGGAAAAGATCTTTACCAACCCTACACTCGACAGAGGGCTAATATCCAATATATACAAAGAACTCAAGAAGTTCTTGAGTTCTGGAGTTAGACTCCAGAGTACCAAATAACCCTATTAAAAATGGAGTACAGAGCTAAACAAAGAATTTTCACCTGAGGAATATCAAATGGCTGAAACGCACCTAAAGAAATGTTCACAATCACTCTCTACTCTTCTTACTTTTGAAACACGGTCTCTTACTATAAACTGAGTTCTCTATTTCAATTTGGGCTGGCTGGCTTGTGGACCTGCTAGATCCACTTTTCTCCAATACCCAGCACTGGGATTATAGGCCCATATCTCTGTGCCCACATCTTATATATGAATTCTGGGGAATCCAATTTCAATCTTCATGCTTGCACCTCAAGTACTTTACCCACTGACCCATCTCCCAGTCTTAAACATCCATCTTTATTGGTCAAAGTGCCTGAGAGCAGAAATGACAATATTTTAAACATTACTCTTCCTGGCATTTTGAAAAGTGTTGGAATGACAGAGATGTGCAGGTGGTATTGTTGGTTCTGTCCAATCTAGATGGCTCTGTAAGAACCAAGCACCAGCCATCTTCTTTCTTGAAGCATAAAAAACTATATATCATACTAGAAAAGACACTATCAGTTAGGACCTAACAGATTAGAGAAGCAAATCATTCAGTGAGATTCAAAAGCTAACAGCACCACAATTCCTTTCCACTATTTCTTATTACTAATGGGCTGATGCTGTATAGGCAGACAATTCTGCCACTGAGACCTTGGATCTGATCTTAGAATATCTCCCACATTGCCATCCATGGATCTGAAGTCTGACCCCCAACTTCCTGGCTGGTTATCACTGTGTACTACTGTTGTAGAAAGAATACAGATACCATAAACCTGTATCATCCAGAAACTAATTCCCTCCCACTCCTTTAACTACAACAGTTCTTTATTGGATAAGCACATTCAAAGGAGTCTGAGATTTGTAGGGAATATCTCAGCTTTCAATTATATCATCTATTACTTTCTATACCAAGAACACTGTATGTGCAATGAGACAGTAAAACATTGGGACACAAGTGAAGTTCAATTTTGCCTACTGTATAAATATCCCCCCACCCCAAGACCACACAAAGCTGAGAGGCTGAGAGGAGTCAGACATAACCATTCAAAGAAGTTGTTTGAAATTTTCTTTATTCAACATACAAATACAAATACTGTATACAATATGTAAATTTCAATTATTTAATATACAAATATAAATACTGTATACAACATACAAATCTTCAACTATTCAATATACAAATACATATTAAAATAACTAATAAAGAATAGATAAATGTAGATTACAATATGCTCTTCCTCTAATATTTAGTCTATATATAGTATAGGCAAACTCAAATGTAGGTCCCATCACATTCCTCTGTATCACTAGTTCTTTCTCTTCTTTTGTGCTAATAGAAAAGATGAGATCGTCTCCATGGAGACGCTGGGACCACCTACCGAAGGCCCCATGTTACCCACAGGTAAGTTTGGATCTCATTGCATCTTTTTCAAACCATCATGGAAAAGGTACTTGCAAAGCACTCCTTGACAAAAGCTGGTAAAAATTATGATGCACCTTCTCAATTCTAGAACTTTGAATTCTATTGCTGAATGTTCACATGCATAACAAACACTGCCTGATCAATACATTTAAGCATAAATACCTTTTAAATAGCTAATTTCTCAATAATTTCTGGGGCTAGTAGTATAGCACAGTAGAGAGTGCTTACATAGCTTGACACCCTGGGTTCAATCCCTGTACCACAGAGAGAATAATACTAAAGTTCTATTTTCATGGATTTTTGCCAGGTATTTTCCAGAAATTTTATTTTAATTTAAATAATAAATCATCAATCAACTTGGCAAGCTCCTATCTCAGTGCACACTTGGCAATGCTCAGTATAAACCTCCTTAAGTATAAAACCTCTTAAGTGGTTTTTTTTAACCTTTTTATTGCATGAGTGTGTATGTGTGCATGCCTTGTATATCTGAGTGCAGGCTGGCACACGTGGTGACCAGACAATGACTTTGTGGCATGGGTTCTCTCCTCTACCTTCACATGACTCCAAGGATCACACAAAGGTATTCAGGCTGGTAAACCAAGTGCCTTTAGTTGCCAGCCCTAAATATAAATTTTTAATGTTTACTCAAAAATAGAGATAATAAAAATAAACATAATTTTATGTTTATTAGATGTTTAAATTTTATTTTTCATGTATTTTAGAACGGCAGTCTCACCATGTTCCCTTATAATTTAATAATACTTTAGTGAGTATGATGCATAATACATTCCTATAATTCCACTACTCAGGATATTGAGGATGAGAAGATCATGAGTTTGAAGCCAGCCTGGGCTATAGTGAGTTCAAGATTAGACTGAATAACATAGCAATACAGTGCATTAAATATAAAATATATGTCTTAGGGAGTATTTTGCCAGGATGTATGTACATGCACCACATGTGTACAGTGCTGATAGGAGGCTAGAAAAAGGTGTCCAGTCACCTGGGACTGGAGTTACAGCTGTGAGCCATCACGTGGGGACTGAGAACCAAACTCAGGTCCTCTACAAGAGCATCAAATGCCCTTGTCTTAGTCAGGGTTTCTATTCCTGCACAAACATCATGACCAAGAAGCAAGTTGGTGAGGAAAGGGCTTATTCAGTTTATACTTCCATACAGCTGTTCATCATCCAAGGAAGTCAGAACTGGAACTCAAGCAGGTCAGGAAGCAGGAACTGATGCAGAGGCCAGGGAGGGATGTTCCTTACTGGCTTGCTTTCCCTGGTTTGCTCAACCTGCTCTCTTATAAAACCCAAGACTACCAGTCCAGGGATGGCATCGCCCATGATGGGCCCTCCCACCCTTTATAACTAATTGAGAAAATGCCTTACATATGGATCTCATGGAGGCATTTCCTCAACTGAAGTTCCTTTCTCTGTGATAACGCCAGCGTGTGTCAACTTGACACACAAAACCAGCCAGCATAGAGCGTAACCACTGAGCTCTTACTCTTGCCCCATTTCACATATACTTTCTAGTACACAGAACTGTTAAACTTCTGGGAAATGTTTTGTTTTTTTTTTTAAGTAATGGCAATAATATTTTTAAGAAAGCACGTTTTGATCACAAAAGAATGCACATGAAATGCAATCACTGATAAGTGGATATTAATGAGCCCAGAAGCCCTAAATACTCAAGACACAAATAGCAAGTCAAATGATTCCCAAGAAGAAGAAAGGAGAGGACCCTGGGCCTGTAAAGATTGCATCCAGTTTAGTAAAGAAACCGAGGGGGGAGGGGGAATGATTGGGGAACAGTTGGGGGGGGAGAGGAACTATGGGAACTATGGTGGGTGGGAACTGGGAAAGGGGAAAGCCTTTGGAATGTAAACATAGAATATAGAAAAAAATTAAAAAAAATAAATAAACTGAAAAAAAAAAAGAAAGAAAGCACGTTTTGGAGTTGGGAAGATGGAGGTCAGTAGAGTGCTTTCCTGGATATCTAACTCTCCAGGTTCAACCCACAGCATCTCTTATGCTGGATATGGCACTCTGTGCCTATAAGCCTAGCACTCGGGAAAGGGAAGCAGGAGGATCAGAGCTTAATATAATCTTGGGCAACATAGCAAGCTTGAAAGCCATAATGAGTTTGGTATATGAGACCTGAATCGTTCTTTTGAAAGAGAGGGGAAATATGTTTCTTTAAATCTATACATTAAAATATAAGACTTTTAGACAATGAAAATAGAGTTCATATATCTATGTACTGACTTTAAGGAAATCTGCTGTGACCTCATTTTTATATTTCCTCTATGTTGAAATAATTTACCATTTCTAGACCTATGTCTAGATAATAATGCAACAAGACTAGTTCAAGTTTAATTACAAAAAGTAAAAAACGTCCTTTAGCAAAAGTTGACTAATTGTTAATTCCTCTTATGAGTGGGTGAAGTTTGACCTGTGATTCTTAATACCAAGACTTATTTGCAAAAGTATTATTTACAGAAAGCATTTGTTAAAAAAAATTCATGCTGCTTTTTGTATATAATACAATACAATCAAGCTATTAAAAGGTGTTTTCTCTGTTTTTAAAAGTGGAAGATATTATGTCTTACCTGTCAAGGACCTTCATAACAAAATTAAAGATATTAGACTATATTAATACCTGGGGGTGGGTCAGGGATCTGTAGAATTGCAGCAGTATTCTGACTACTTTGGCAACCACATGGGCTTGGCTGGCACCTCGGTCTTCACCATGGCCTTATTGATAGCCTCTTCATTACTATAGAAAAACTGAGGACAATCAAAAGGACAATTTTTGATAGTGGGTTTTAAAAGTGGGACTATTCATTTCTTTTATTTATTTTTTGTTATTTTCTATATTCTTTGTTTACATTCCAAATGATTTTCCCCTTCCCAGTTTCCCCCTCCCCATAAGTCCCATAAGCCCTCTTCCCTTCACCAGTTCCCCAATCAACCCCCTCCCACTTCTCTGACCTGGTAATCCCCTACAATGCTGCATCAAGTCTTTCTAGGACCAGGGCCCTCTCCTTCCTACTTCTTGGGAATGATTTGATATGTGATCTGTGTCTCCAGTATTCAGAGCTTCTGGGCTAATATCCACTTATTAGTGACTGCACTCCATGTGTGTTCTTTTGTGAATGAATTACCTCACTTAGGATGATATTTTCCAGTTCCAACCATTTGCCTAAGAATTTCATGAATTCATTGTTTTCTTTTGGTTGCTTCTGTATACCCTCAGATTGCTGCTCGTGTTTGTACCCAGTGACTCAAGAGCAATGGCTGAGGTTTATCTATTGAGCTACACACAATGTAATAAAGATTGCCTGACATCTCGACTCTACTTTAACGTCAACTGAACATTCCAAGGACTTCAAGACTATACACTGAGTTCATAGTTTCAATTTAATTGTTTTCAGTCTTTAGTGAATCCCTCATTCCAATAACTATTTTTAAAAATCCGTTGTTTGGGTTTCATTTCACTTACTCTAATTAGAAACCATTACTGTGGATTTGGTAATTTTTGGAGAAGTTGTAGTGCCTTTGTTTTTTTTTTAATTTTAATTTTATGTTTCATATGCTTCTGCAATGGTGGATCTGGCATTAGGTTATTGGCTGAACTTTCTGATCATTGATAGTGTATAGTCTTGAAGTCCTTGGAATGTTCAGTTGACATTATAGTAGTATAGCAGTAACTGATCACAACACTATTTTACTTGAACATTTCTAATAAAATTTAGAATAAAATAGCAATACACATAGATTAAAATGAGTTACCCTTGAATAGAACCAGAAAGCCCCTTTCTTGGTATCAGTAACTATTTCTAAATGTTTTCCAGGGACCTGAAATTGTTTTCATTTGTCTGTAAAGGAGTGTTTTAAAGAATGTCCCGAGGAGCTGGAGAGATGGTTCAGTGGTTAAGAACACTTTGCTCTGACAAAGCCCACATTGGTAGCCCTCAACTCACTATCACTCCAGTGCCAGAGGATTCAAAGCTCTCTTCTGATGGCTGTGAGCAAACTGCACACTAATGGTGCACATAGCATATGCAGTTAAAATACTCATAATAAATAAATAAATAAATCCAAAAACAGAAAAGTAAAGGGGTAATTGATAGTATCTTACTGTTCTTTCATCTCTTGGAGTCCCCTTGATCTAAATTTTAATAATTAAACCGTACTGATTGTTAAAGCAATATGCACTTTAAAGACGAGTAATATTCTAAGATAATATAAAGAACAAATTCAATATAAACACTTGTCTTTACACCCTTTAAAGAGTCATAAACAGAAGTATTAATCAACTCTCATTAGACAAGTCACTTAACTGTACCACATTTATTATAACCTCAAGTTTTGCCCCCATAGGAAAAAACTAAATTGATATTGAAAGTGTAACTTAATAGGTTTTTTTTTTTCAAAAAAAACATATGTATGGAATTTCTGAAAAAAAAATGAGTTTAGAATGCATTTTTCTAGGGTGACAGAAAAGACATATGGAATTATGGAATCTTGAAATTGCTCTAATTTAAATTCTTTTCATCTTATGTTTTCCTGAAACCTCTCTAATTTCTACAGATGTTTCCAGCATGTCACTGGGGCCCTTCCTACTTCCTCCGGATGACACAGACCTCAAGGAGATTCTCAGTGTCACCCTCAAAGACATCCAGAAGCCAACAACAGTAAGAAGACCTGAGTTGGTACAACTTTTTACACACATGTCTGGTCTTTTCTTTTTATGTTCTCTTTTTCCTCTTATCTATGTGTATGTGATGTGCATACATATGCATGTATGCATGTCCACCTGCACGAGGGCACAGGAGGGCAAGGATTATGGGCAGGCTATCATGCTCCCTTGGCTTTTCCTTGGATTCTGAGAACCAAGAGTCTCAGACTTCATGCTTGCACAGCAAGCACTAACAAGCTGAGTCAGGTCTCTAGCCTTGATTTGTTTTCTTCAGTAAACTAGGGAAAGGGGTGGAAGAACCAGATACTCAACATTTTTAAAACTGTATTTTCATCACTCAGATTATCTCAGTGTCTTCGTCCTATTCCCTATTCTTATATCATTCTAAGGAAGGACTGAGGAAATAAATAGGTTGAAAATTAGGAGAAGATAGGGGGAATTACAAAAACCCAGCGGGAACCCTTCTCCCCTGTACCTAACAGATACTGTGTGCAATAGGTACTGCCAACGCATTAAAATTAATCAATCAATCACAATCAATTCACTCACTCTATACCAAAAGATAAGCCTTGTTGACAGCTTATATTAGTCTCTATAATGTCATGTTAGTATTAGTTCCTATCATATGCAGCATAAGTATATCAATTACGTTTCAAAGTCCTTCACATCAAGCCAGAGAAAAATAGAAAGAGTGATCTAAGGCTAAGAGGTTATGTATGTAAGAGGTTTCCATGTAGACTTGTGCAGCTGTGAGAGGTATTTAGTATATCAAAATAGGAAGTGTTTATCCTTCACACACACACACACACACACACACACACACACACACACACACACCCTAAATCTAGGCAGTGCTGAAGCAGAGAAACATGGCCCTCGTTACTCTTAAGAAGTAGAGCTGGCAACCCAAAGAATGACAAGCCAGAACTTGGGATCTATGCGATGCTCTTCTCCTCTGCATCCGTCCTTTCAACTTCCCTCCAAGGCACAGGGCAAGGAGAAGGAAAAAATTCCAACGTACTAGCTCTGCTTGAGAAATCCTGACGAGCTGCCTGCTGGCCACTCTATGTGGACAAGATGGCAGCAGATACAGCTGAATTTACTGTGAACAAGGAAGAAAAATAATGTGCTCTTTGTGAGGAAAAAAATCTGCCTCACCAACAGGGAAAGTGCTATTAGGGAAAAAGTATTTTGTAATTCAAAATATTTAACATAAAATTTGTAAGCTAGGCAGTGGTGGTGCATGCCCTTAGTCCCAGCACACGGGAGGCAGAGGCAGGTGGATTTCTGAGTTCAAGGCCAGCCTGGTCTAGAGGGTGAGTTTCAGGACAGCCAGGACTATACAGAGAAATCCTGTCTTGAAACAACAAACAAAAAAATCCTAAGATGACTAGTCTTTCTTCTCCCTTTTTTCATACTGCATGGGTCCTTCACCCTTCATCTGATGTAGGCACCTCCCTCTGTGTAAATGCTCCCCTATCTTTCATCTGGTATCTGCCATATCACCTGAAGAGCATCTTCTACCATCTACAGTTATGACCCATTCTTTTACTCAGCAAATATTTTTACTAAAGTCCACTGATAAGCCAAGACTAGAGATGAACAACAAATATCCAAAGATAAGCAAGATAGAGCCTGCACCAAGGAACATATATGCGGTTATATATGACAGAGTACCTTGAGCATTATGATTAAAGATGGTAAGATAAATTACTAAGACAAAATGATAAGCCAAGACAGATTGTAGGGGAACGCTCCTTAAACTTGCATACTTGGTGAGTTTTATGCATAATTACCCCTTCAGTTTTGCTTTTAGGGATTATGTACAGTAGAGAATGGTGTGAACCAACAAGACTTGCAGATAGAGAGAGGACAACAGGCAAGTGTAGAAGTAGATGCCAAACAAGAGAGAGGGAGAGAGAAAGAAGCTGTTCCTGGAGGTTGGAGCATCTTAAATAGACTCTCCAGGAGGAAAAAAAGCATACAATGTAGAGCCTGATTAATCTAGCAGTCATGACTGCGGAGTGAAACTAAAATTATTCAAGCAAATTGGAATAAAACTATAGAGAACATTAAAAGTACAGAAAAGGACTCCAGGTTTTAACCACAAGTAATAGGGAGTCTCTGGGGGTATTCAGTGAGAAGAATTTTTAAAAATCTATCTTTTACATGTGCACTATAAATAGAACAATTCCCACCCCACCCCCAGAGTCCATAGGAGGAGAATGTCAACACTGAACCAAAGAGAACCAAAGAGCACAGATTCTAGTCGTATCTAAGGAATCATCATAGTGAGCTGCTATACAGAATACTGACCGTAATAAGTAAAAACCACATCATATACTTTAAAGTTGCTAGGAGGATAGATTTTACACACACACACACACACACACACACACACACACACACAAAGAGATTTTTGAATTTGAGGTGCTAGATATATTAATAAGCCTAACGCATTCTCTCCAGACTATAAACATATACCAAAACCCATTGTACCCTATAAGTATAGATAGTTATTATTTACTATTGTAAAATATGTTGAAGCTGGATAATGAGGTGTGGGCTTGTAATTCCAGCACTCGAAGCGCAGAGACTGGACCAAGAGTTCAAGGCCAGACTAAACTATATAGCAAGTTTGAAAAAGTTTAGGCAACAATGAGACTCTGCCTCAAATAAGTAAGTAAAAAGAAACAAAAACAAAACAAAACAAAACAAAACAAAAAGACCTTGAGGGCTGCCTCAAGTCCAAGGCCAAGAGTTCAAGGCCAGACGTAAAAATATAGCAAGTTTCAGAAAAGTTTGGGAGGCAATGAGACTCTGCCTCAAATAAATAAGTAAATACAACTTGAGCAGTGCCTTGGCTAGCCTGAGCTACAAAATGAGACTCTAACCCAAATAAGAAAAGAAATAACCAACCCAGTGGCGCTCCAGTACCTTGTCTTGCTGTGTCTCTTACTAAAGTTCAGAGGCAACCCATAAGTCACAGAATTTCTATTTCAAAACCACTTGGACCTTCACAGTACAATTCGTGATACAATGGCAACATATATGATAGAATATTGCTGATTGTGTATTGTTTACATTAATAGAGCCCCTTTCATTGCTGCTGTTGTTGTTGTTTTTAACCCAGGAAAGCAAAACAGAACCTACTCGCGTATCTGAATTCTCATCGGAGGAGAAAGTGGAATTCAGCATCTCTCTGCCAAATCACAGGTTCAAGGCAGAGGTCACCGATTCCGGGTCCTTATACTATCAGGAACTGGTGAGACAGTCCCAACGACAGGTGAGTAGACCAGCCTGAACACCCACATCCCAAGTCATGGCACCATCTGAGAGCCAGCAGAGTAATACGTGTCCTTTGGCTATTAGCTCCGACTTCTTGTGGCTAGGCATCCATTAATAACCACTAAAAAGAAAACTAATACTACATTACATTCCAAAATATTGGGGCAAATTATCCAGTCTAGCTTTTCCATGGATCAGTGTTATTTATGTTTAAATAATCTTTAATTTTTAATAAATTTTAAGCTCATTTAAATAAAAGGCACAAATATTCTACATATGTAAATTACCATTATGGTAATGATTCATAAGCAAACACATTTCCAAAAATCCATCAAGGTGTATATTAAATGCTTTCATCTTTTTGTACATCAATTATACATCAGTAAAACTGATTAAAATGTTAGAAGATTAACATAAAATGATCACCTAGGTACCAACTAGAGAATCTAATTGATTGAAATGTGAATTTTCAATTCATAATATTATATCCTTTACTAATTTTTCTACTTCTGCAACTTGAAGGCTGCAACTTGAAAGGCATCTATGTTTACCACCACACCACCAATGCTACCTTTGCAATTTGATACAATTTAAATACACGACATTAAGTGGATATAATTTAAATAAATATTCATCAATTACTAGAATGAGAAGTAAGCCAAGATAACTTCTGTCTTTGAGCATTATCACACCTCTTTGTCTTTGGCTGAATTGAAATGTTTTTAACGCTCTGCAGGATAACTCCAACTATGTCGTTGAGTGTAGCATATGGATGCTGAGGTAGCAGTTGAGAATGGGGGAAAAGAGACAGAAGGAGCTGTAGACATGATCAGGGTTGTTACAAAGCGTGTACCAGGTATAGTGAGTCCACCACAGAGGCAGCCAGCCTATTGATGGCCTCTGGAGTGGAGGGAAGAGATGATTCCCAAACCTGTAAAGCTACTTGCAATTCTTGCCAAGATCGCCAGGGACACAGTTCTCCTGAGTCATCTCCACAGTTGGAGTAGACTTTTTCGTGATGCAGCTGCACTTGAGGCACGTGATGCAGCTGCCTGTAGTCTTATAAACAGCCCTTCATATATATATATCCCTGTATGTAGGGAAAACGAGCAGGGTCCGCGTACCCATGTAGGGATGATGGGCGTCCGTGTACCTGCTGAGGAAAGCTGCTTCTCCCCTGAGAAGGTCCTTTCTCAGAAGGCAGTACCAGTCTGGCACGGGCCCTAGGTACCTATAGGGGAAGCCTGGCTGAGATGAGTCTTGGTCCTTTCCGGTGACTGGAGATGCTGAGGCCTGTTTCACTGCTCCTACACAGCGGGTTTTGATAAGAAAAGACAGTCCATGGTTTCAAAGCTTTATTATAGAGAAGTAGGAAAAGAAAAACGGGTAGACAAGTAAAGAGAGAAAGAAAAGATAGAAGGGTGAGAGCTGGCCATGACCACGTGGAAAGAGGAGAAAAGAATGGGGAGAGAGGGGGAACAGGGGCACAAGAGATTAAGGGCAAGAGAGAAAAAGCAAGAGAGCTAGGAGGGGCCAAGAAGCCTCCTTTTACAGTGGGCTGGGTTACCTGGCTGCAGCCAGGTGACTGTGGAGGTGGAGTCCAGCCAGAACACTGGGCCTGGTCCTATGTGTGACTGATGGCCACAGGATTATGGAGTTGAGGAGTCAGGAGTATGGAGTTGGTGTCAGGAGCCTGAGTATCTGGGAGCATGACTCACTGGTTCCATCCCTTGTAGAATATCCTACTGGGTCTCCAGAGTAAGCCTCACTTCAATCAGGCCACAGACTGCCTTTCACGGTCCCACAGAATTTAAACAGCAAAAAACAAAAAAAACATTGGTTCACCAAGTTGGACTTGGTTAAAACCATTCCTTTGGTCTCCTGTGAGTTCCATATATGGAGTGAACAGAAGTGGATGTGTTAAGTCGTCAAGACCACGAAGGCAGCATGAGCACATACTAAAAGTGAGGGGAAATTGCAAATAGTTTATATTTCTGTCAATTAGAGTAGAAGAGAGTTTCATGGTTTGCATACGCTTGGCCCAGGGCGTGGCACTATTTGGAGGTGTGGCCCTATTGGAGTAGGTGCATCACTGTGGGCATGGGCTTTAAGACCCTCATCCTAGCTGCCTTGAAGTTATTATTCTGCTAGCAGCCTTCAGGTGAAGATGTAGAACGTTCAGCTCCTCCTGCATCATGCCTGCCTGGACGTTGCCATGTTCCTGCCTTGATGATAATTGACTGAACCACTTAACCTATAAGCCAGTCCCAATTAAATGTTGTCCTTATAAAGAGTTGCCTTGGTCATGGTGTGCGTTCACAGCAGTAAAACCCTAACTAAGGCAGAGAGATGGCAATGAATGGATATGAGACAAAGCTAAAAAGAAAGACCAGGCCTTACCATGGTTCTCAGATGTTCTGAAATCACCCTAACTTTTCAAGGATTTGCTAAAGAGGGTTTTAAATACCAAATGGAACAAGTAACAAACACTTCATTAGTTCATTCTGCTTAATCATCCATGTCTCAGTACTTGTGTATGGTTCGTGAACACTGCAGAATCCTTCACTTTCAAGTCGATCTGCGGTGCTTTATAATTATTTGACTTTCTGATGATGAGAAGGGTGGGAGGTAAAGAGGGCTTTATGCATATATCTCCTCTCTAGGTGAGAGGTGAGCACTGAATTCTCAAACTATGAGAAGCAGGGATCCTTTGCTGCATGGCTATAGGCACACTACGTGGCTATAAGCTCCTCCCTAACTTGGTACTTCTTTAAGTACCTAAAACATCATAATTTGGCTCCATCTAACTGTAACCCAAATCCTAACCTTAACCCTAACATTAACCTTAACTGACTGTTCATCACTGAAGGAAATCAGGCCAGGAACTCAAGCAGAGCAGGAATCTGGAGGCGGGAGCTGATGCAGACCCCAAAGAGGGATGCTGCTTACTGTCTCGTTCCTTATGGCTTGCTCGCCCTACTTCCCTATAGAACCCAGGACCAGCAGCTCAAGGATGGCATCATGCACAATGAGCTTAACGCTCTCCCATCAATCACTAGTTAAGAAAATGACCCACAGGCTTCCCTACAGCTCAATCTCATAGAGGTACTTTCTCCACTGAGGCTCCTTCCTCTCTGATGACTCTAGCTTGTGTCAAGTTGATATAAAACTGTCAGTTAAGTATCATTTCCTCTTTAATGAGTGAGGAAACTGAAGTGGAAGGGGGTTAATTAACATCCTCAACTGACCCAGCCATTGCCGGGCAAAGAGATGATCCCAACCCAGGTAACGTGTTCCTTTATCACTAGCCAATGCTTCTTATTTTTCTCAAATTAATGGTTTTGGAAACGGGGTAACTGTGTCATCAATTTGCCCTCTAACCCCTGAAAACCTAACTAAGCAAGAACTCATGTCCAACTTGGCTCCAAATAGCATCATCCTGCAGGCTCTTTCTTCAGTCCACCATAGGGCCCAGTCCTCTGCTGGTAGAGCCTGCCTGCTCCCTGGCTCCTGAGCAGGACCACCCTAGGGCCTGCATTGGAAACCCAGTGTACTCTACCCATTGCTTGTATTAACACAGTCATCTGGGCCTCATCAGGAATTAATGGACAGTGCTTTGCAGTCATTTAATTTCCACAATAAACCTAATGAGCAATTTAATACAAATGTCAAAAGGAATCGCTTGGTTGTTGCCTGAATGCTTTCTCCTGTGCAAACACTCAGGAAAGCTCCGCTGTAGCTGCTTTTTATAGCCCCGTTAACATACATTCTGGCAGAATCAGGGAGACCCCTGTGCATTTGGTATTATTAATAAGGTTAAGTGGGCACTTAATTAGCAATTTAGTGGCTAGCGGCTCATGATTGAAAGGGTCCCCAGTAGATTACTTAGCGGAATTAACTGAAGGGTTTTGTCATCCTGTCCCTAGACACCATATACACCCTGCGGTGCAAAGCTGATTCTTAATCAAACCCAGGTTCACAAAGAGGGCATGGACAGAAACATACAACAACCCTGCATTAAAGCCTTGCTGTGACACACTCCTGGAGGGGAGGAGGCCAGCCCTCCCAGGCACAGCGAGGGCAACTTCCATGAATGTGCTTCCACGCTTCGCCGACCGCTTGCACGGTAGGCTAGGGTCTCTGTAAAGAGAATACTTCAGATCACTGTAACCTGCTGCAAATACTGCAGCACACCTTGAGCCTTCATACCCTAAATTCATTGGGTGAATTCAGCTGTTCCCACAATAGGCCTGACCTATGTACAGGGACCTTTCCTGCAGCCTCCCAAGTAAAACCCAGCTCTGTGGAACCTGGCCTACCTTTCCCCAGGTTCTTCTCTGTTAAGCACATTACAGGCACACAAATTTATTTCCCTGGGCCTCCTCCCCATCCCCTTCCCCACCCCAACCCTAACCCTTACCCCCCCTCCCCCACCCCCCCAGCCCCCCCACCCCCCCCACCCGCAAATCACAGTAGGGACTCTCATTCTGCATCCCCCACCTAAGTCACCTAAGTTGTTTGTAAAACTATCTAAAAGCTGTGTCTGCCCTTGGAGAATCCATGCTATGGGGATAATTGGGAACTAGTAACCCAATGGAAAAGTAAAAAATTAAATAAATAAATAAATAAATAAATAAATAAATAAATATCCCTGATTGTCTACCAGGCACATGTTACCTTTCTATCATTCCTTACTGGTACCCTGTGGCATGGACATCAGTGTCCCATTTTGATCAAGAAAAGGGTCACGACCCAGAGATTAAGCAATAAACCCAGGAGTTTGCAGCTAGAAAGTAATAGCACCAATATCTAAACCCAGCCCTACACAGTATCTCCTTACCACCCAGACTAAGCTACTTTTATCACCAGAGTTCCTATAGGTTCAGGAAATGAAAACTATTTTTAATATTGGCACAAGAAAACATAATTAAAAGGTAAATCAGTCTGCTGGAAAAAACTTTTTCCATAATACAGCCCAAAGCCCCAGAGGAGATTGGGAATTATCTATCTATGATCTATCTATGCATCGCTGGTACAGTGCTTGACACTAGAGATACAAAATGGCAGTGATTTTTAGATTTAGTGGGGATGAGCTTAGAGAATGAAAAGATGAACTCAACTTATCAAGCAATTTTTTTTTTAGTTCCTTCTGTGTGGGTGACAATATGGTAGATTCTAAAAGCAAGGGAGATAAAGACGAACGAAGAAGACTCCATCCCTAGGTCAAAGGGCATGCATCTCCTAGAGCTTGGGTGACACACTTAAGAGTGTACCCTGGCAGAGAGAAGAAACCCCAATCTGAAGCTGAGTCTGGAGTGCTCACGTTTCAGTAGAGAAAGGGGAAGTAAGTAGTCCCTGTGCAGAAGATGGGGGGGGGGGGAGTACTGTGGTATGGGCCAAGGGGAAATAATCCACAGGTCTCTGGAGAAATAAGAGGTGCATGCTATATGGGGAAGGACAGAGGTCGGCTTGGATTTACTGGGAGGCCGACTATCAGCTACTGCTCAGTGGGATAATGGCAGAAAGAGGTGCATCTGACCTTTCTGTTTCTGTGAAGAGACATCATGACAAAGGCAACTTATGAAAGAAAGCATTTCATTGTGGACTTGCTTATGAAAGGATAAGAATTACGGCCTAGGGATCCCACGTGCCTAACTCTTAAATGACCCCAAAGGGTCAGAAGTTTAGCCTGCTCTTTGTTGGAAACTGGGTGAAAGGTCACATTCCTTGGGACCGCCTAGGAGTGCATGCCTCCCATCCGCCTGCAGTGAGCCCCGCAGGTCTAGGAGGGTGGGTCCCTGGCGTCCTTTCCTGTCTCTCCTCTGCGGAGCAGCTGGGGTGCGGGCGAGCGGGACTGGGCCAGTGGGGTCTCCACGCAGGCTTTGGGGCTCATGCCTGGTGGGTGCTCGGGTCCCCGGGTGCCTGCTGCTGGTTGGAGGGCCTTGAGTATGTGATCCTGGCCCCATGGCAGAAATGTGTACGTGACCCTGTGTGTGATCCTGGCCCTGTAACAGGAAATGTGTACTTAGCCCTGGCCCACGTAAGCGGAAATGAGCTAACTAGTTGCTACCTGGCTTCTGTAGAAAACTGATTGGTCTTGAGAGTGTGGACGTGGATAATTTAAACTGATTGGCTTAGAAGCTATGGAGTGGTACAAATCAATTGGCTTGCACTGAGCGGGCTCTCGATGCTAAGGAATTATTGGTTTGTGATACGCAGGTTTTGTTGTAAACCTATAAAAGCTAACCCGATTCTGTACTCAGGGCTCACAGTCCTCTACCCCTGCGTGGTGTATGGCTGTGAACCCCAGAGTCTCTGGAATAAAAATCCTCTTGCTATTGCATCAAGACCGTTTCTCGCAAGTGATCTGGGTGTCGCCTTCTGAGGCATGGGGTGCTGGGGCGCCCTCAGTTTTTTCGGGTCTTACACTTACAATTTCAGAGAATGATACCTTGACCATCATGGTGTGGGGTCCCGGCAAGATGATGCTGTGGAGCAGGAGCATGACACTGGGGCACTAGCTGAGAGCGTTCATCTTACTCACTGGCAGCAAGCAGAGAGAGATAGAGATAGAAACAGAGATAGACAGACAGACAGACAGAGAGGTATGACTGGAATGCTGTGGGCTTTTAAAACTTCAAAGCCCACCTCCTCAAAGCCCAACTCCTAGGAAAAAAGCCACAATTCCTCCAACAAAGCCACACCTCCTAATCCTTCCTAAATAGTCCACCAGCAGGGGAGCAAGCATTCTAACCCAAGAGCCTACGGGGCCATTCTCATTCCCACCCACCAAAGTGTGAATGGTAAGGCATGGTGCAGAGTCAGGAGAGTGCTAAGTGATTTTCCGAAGAACTGGACCTCATTCCACAGGCAGTGTGGCCAGTCAGAGGAGTTTTGGATGAAAAGCAACAATATGGAGCTTGGAAAAAATAATTTATAACACACGTTCCAGGAAGAGGAGGCAAAGAAACAGGGAAGAAAACTCCTGTTCTCCATCTGCACCCCCAACATACACATCACACACATGGGGGGATGGGCATGGACTCAATTCAACAGTGCAGCAAAGGAGTTTGGTAGGCCTGCTACGGGAACAGTCCTGTGGAAAATCAAATGGCATCACGGAATTTGAACAGAAGTTAGTAACTGAGGATGAGAGACAAAGAGAGGAGGTGTCTGGGTATCCTAGGATTTCTTTCATTACCTTGCCAATGAAGAGGTCAATTCAGGACCTTTTGGAAAATTCCACCAAACCCCTTCCCTCCGGAAAGGGAAGGCTAATTAACATTCTGCAGCAGGATGGATCACCTGCAGGTGAGGGAGGCCTAAACCAAGTAAACACATTCCACAGGCCAGACCCATGCTACCCCATTCCCTAAAGACCAATCAATTTAAAAGTCACGCTGTTCTGCCAATTACGTTGTGCCTAATGGCTGTTGCTCTGAAAAACTGTATAAAGACTGACCAAATGGGGTGGGGAGAGGGGGTGGGTTGCCATCTCTCCTTCCAGTGTAGGACGACCCCAACGTGCTGAAACAACAAATCCCTCTTGTTTTTTGTACCTATTCCCGGCTCCTCCAGGTTCACTCAGGTCCCCCACCCCACCCCCAACCATTCCTGGTAAGCTAAGGCTCACCAGAGTCTTACACCTGACATGTGGAAGTCAGGAAATTATGCATATTTGAGGAAGAAAACTCAAGACTGGGTCAAAGATGACTGAAGCCATGGGAGAAAATCAGATTTGAGGGGAGAGGTGGGAATGGGGGATCAGAGAGAGGCAGGAAAGAGGATGAGGCTGGCCTCCTCTTCTCCCTATTGTCCTACTCAAGCTCCTCTACAGTCAGCTTTGCCTTCCTCTCAGACCTGCTTGTCTTGAGGGAAAGCTGGTCTGGGCAGTATGGACTGGTTATAGAATCAGAAGGAGCAAGGTGTGAAGGCTGGGGGTGTGAATTTGCAAGGTCTTTACATTTAAAGGCTAAAAACAAGAATTTGGTGGAGCAAAGAAAACTTAACTGGTGAGAGAAAAAGAGGAAGTAAGCCAAAGCTTCTGCCCTCCTGCCGTGAAGGAAGATTTGGAGAGAACCACCCACTCCCGTGGAACCACAGGGGGCAAAAATGGAGCATTGAGGAGGGGAGGAGCCAGGAAAATGATCCTGATAGTAAGCTTCATTAACAAGTGCAAATTAAGAAAACTTGGGAAACCTGTGCAAGTCTAAGAACAAATCTAATTGATCAGCCATTTCACATTTAATAATATCTTTAGCGCTGTATTTTTCAAATCCTCTAATTCAATTCAGAAAACATTAGCTTACAATTAGCTATATAGAGGAAAAGTATGTACTACTCTATGTAAATAAAAATGCTGTAGTTAAAAAAGGTTTCCACCAGACTGTCTCTGAATCTGTTTTGCCTGTCTGTGAGTCCAGTCCCTCCAGAGCCACCTTGTAGGGCCTCAGTGGGAGATTCCTGCAATGCCTTGATGTACCAGGAGGGGCCTCTCCTTTCTCAGAGGAGAAAGGAAAAGGAGAATGGGGGAGGGGCTGTGTGAGGGATGGACCAGAGAGAGAGCCTCCATTAGGATGAAAAGTGAATAGGTAAGCTAATCAATTAATTAATAAAAAAAAAGAATTTAAAAAAGGCTCCCGCCAAAAACCACCTTTAAGTATTTCATATTTTATATAACATAACTTTTAAGGCATCTATGGCTTTACAGCTAATAAAATATTCTCTAGGCTTTAGAAATATCTGTGAGCAGAGGGAGTTTGACATGTTTTTGTTGTTTCCGTTTTCTGTTCCAACTGTCTCCTAACTGACTCATCAAAAGTGTTTGGGGGTTTTGTTTGTTGTTTGGTAAGACTGGAGTCAGTAGGACCAAAGAATATTTCATGCATTTCTTTCTCTCTCTGCAGTTGCAAAAGATATTTAAGAAACTTCCAGGATTCGGAGAAATCCGTGTGTTAGGATTTAGGTAAGTAAGAGAATCAAACTGTTCTCAACTTTAAATTTAAAACAACAAATTTGAAGATCACTTTCCGTGGCCTCCTTTAAAAGCGATGTCTAGAGGATTAGAAGGTTGCTTCTCCTTTAGTTGTTTAACTCAGTCGGGGAAACTGCAACCTAAGATCTGCAGCGCCTCTCAAGGAGCTGGAAACGTCGCCCTCTAAGAAGCATCTACCACTTGTCCTTGGCAATGTCATTAGCAAATCTCTAGAAAACACCAGAGTCAAGACATACCAAGAAGCGGTAGCAATTAACTGCCTTGGTATGGGGTCACCTAGTGTTCTCTCCAAGGCTAAATCTCATCCCCGTTGGCATAAATCACATTAGCCAAGAGACACAAGTGGACCTGATTCACGGATGGAGGGACTGAAGGAATAGAATCCACAGGGGCAAAAGCAAGACCTCTTAAGCATATTTTCTCATTTTATCTACTGTATGGACTAGAGTAATGCTGTACCACTCAAAGGGGAGAGAATTAGTAATGCAGAGGTAAAACAGAGCGGGACCACACTCCAGCAGGTCTGTGGCCACCTCGCCCACAGCACCCTAACACAGGATCATGGGTTTAAACATAAATTTTGCTTCATTTTTAAAGTTGTCGTTATTTCAAGCATCTATGGGCAAGTTCGGGTGGTTAAATGGTATTTAGTGCTGGGGGACACATAGCAGCCCTGGTGGAAGCAGGATGAATTTCCATGCCTGGGGAGGTAGGAAGTGACTTGGGAAGAGCGAGCTTTGTCCAAGTCTCCCTGGCTCTGATACCACCTGGTCTTGGAGCAGGAGGAGAACTTGGGAAGGGCAGCTTATGCCTGCACAGAAGGGCGTAGGAGCCGTGACCAGCTGTGTCTCTGGGGGCTGTCAGGCCTCTCTGATTCGTATGGCTCCAGAGGAGGGAAATATTGGAAAGGAAAGTGACAAAAGATGGAAATTCTAGTATTTACCAAAGCAAACTCACCTCTGCTCTGCGGTATCCGACGCGAAGTCAGACGGATGAGAGGATAATCAGAGGTGATTTGGACACATAGTC
Source organism: Apodemus agrarius (assembly GCA_964023405.1). NCBI lineage: Eukaryota > Metazoa > Chordata > Mammalia > Rodentia > Muridae > Apodemus > Apodemus agrarius. Next base: position 83,835,758 of record OZ030012.1, on the reverse strand, counting down.
TGCATAGATGGCAAAGTCTTCTGGATAAAGTGCCACAGTTAAAGAACAGATTTTAATCTACAGCTTCAGGAAATGATGGAAAGGCTTCTCCTGGTGAGTGATTAAACGCGTGTTATCGCCTCCCTGCGACAAATGAAAATCTAATTGTAAGAAAATCGACTTGAGAGGAGAATCACAATGTTAGGCAGGGAAATTCTCCAAGGCAAAATTTTTAAAGAGGCATGGCTGGAAACCGAATCTTTCCCACCTGTATGTCTCGGTGAGAATTTATTCCTATTTCTGCCCACTATGCTTATGTAATAAGTTCACTCACATTTTGCCAATGATTTTCCTTCGGTCACAAGGACTTCAGTCCACTGACAAGTCTGTGGGCCAATGAATTCAATAAGCCATATGCTTGTAAGCTCCACAGATATTTCATCATTGTTACCAATGCTGGAGATGTTCTGGAATAAACTTACTATGAAGGGCATTACTTTCATGGTGGGTTCAGATGCCCACAGACGATTCATCCCCTATCAGTCAGACACATTGCCTTTCCTCGTTTGTAGAAAAGCTTATTTCTGACTTCATAAATTGCTTGATATGAACAGCCTCATCTGATTCTCTCAACACAAACTGAAAATTAATTAGGACTCCATGACTAATACAATTCTAAGTATTAACAATTAAAGCACCACTTTGAGTATTGCTTCAATCTTTTGGGAGTGTGGAAAACTATTAATAATTCCTCAGTCTAGTGGTAGAGTGTATTTCTTCACATAATACTGCTGCAGAAATGTCCACAGCATCTTTATCTTAGCCAAAATATGGAAACAAACTAACTGCCCATCAACAGAACAATAGACAGTTCTGGAATGTTCTCAATATAGACACGTTTCTTGACAAAAGAAATAACACTTTTGACATGTGTGACAATAGGAATGTACCTCAAAATAACCGTGCTGAGTGACAGAGCAGACAAGAGTGCATTATGTTCTATTTATATTGAATTCCAGAAAACACAAACTCATCGACAGTGACAGGAAACATATCAGTAGTTTCTCGGAGACAGTGGAGCAGAGTGTGGAAGGGGGAGATCACAAAGAGGCAGGATAAATCTTTTATGCTGGTTAATAGGCTCCATATCTTGATTGTGGTGATAAATAATTCTTTCAGATTTCCATTTGCTTATGCAAGCATGTGTCAACAAAACAATCTTTAACTGGCAAGAATAAGGTTTTGGCCCAGGAAGCATGGACACTCCCCTTGGCTTCTTGGGTTACAAACACAAAGCAAGAGGCAGGGTCTGGATGAATGTCTGGTAGAAAAACTCTATTCCCACAAAGCAGGGCCACGTAGAAAGACAGCAGGTTCTCTGTCTCCACAGCAGGAACGCGGGACCCTGTAGCATGTCCATTGTCGCCATGTTATATCAGGGCATGAAAGTGAAATGAATTTGTGATCCAAGCAGAAATTCCAGTGCCGCTAATCCCATCACATATGTAGACTGTCATTTGAAATAGAAGGAAAGAATACCAAATACAGGTTCTAGACTGATTTCTAAAATCTGTCTGTAATTTTGGTAATCAAAGTGTCTTTCTCAGGCACACACACCACTGAGTGGAGTAACAAAATAAAACCAAGAGAGAGAACCCAAAGTTCAAAGTTCAAATCTTGCTTCTGCTGGTCCCAACTGAGTCTGTCTCCCTCTGTGGATGCCTTTGTTTTCCTGTAAAAAAAAAAAAAAAAAAAAAAAAAAAACGAGGATTCTGTTGTCTAAACATTAAATGAAAATACACATAAACTGCTGGGTACATATCACCCACTCAATAAATAGGTGTTTTTCTTGCAAATTTTCATTGTGATGGGAACCAATCCCTCAAATGAGTAGAGCAATTCAAAGAGAAATCAGCAAAACGCTGGTTCTAGGGATCAGCCTCAGAGATGTTACCTCTAAGGATAAACGAATCCCTTAATGACATTCAGGAAGAGAATCTGTTTGCAAAGTACTTTTTAAAAACATCCTGGCAATAGCCACCCAAATATAAGAAGCATAGAATCTATTTGCAGCCTCTTTAAGGAAGTCAGGCTTTAAAAGAAGACAATAAATGCATACAGCTTTGAACTAAGGCTCAAATCCTTATCAGAAACCCTATTCAATGATGTTTACATCCTAAGACTCATGATTCTTAAAGGAGCCACCCAAATTTCTGATGGCAGTTTGTATGTTTCTCCAAAGCTTGGGACAAACATGAAGGACAATGTAGAAACATTTTTGCATATAAAATAATACACCGACAGATTAAATAAATCTCACAAAAATTCTTTCTCCCTTTCATGTTTTCATGATATGTGGTGAAATGAAGACCAAAGAAAGAAGAGGATGGGTAATGTTGATTAATTTTTATTTTTTTGGAATATAGTATGCGTCTCTCTGCTAATGTCTAAGCTTGCTTTTTAAAAATAATTTTCACATGTAATGTCTTGAATAAGCCAATGATTTTTAGACTTTAGATGGAATTCATTTTCATTTAGTAATTTAGAACATATCTCTAGCCAAATTACCACATAATATTAGCAGGTAAACATTGACTTGACCATCTGAAAAGTCTTCTATAAAAACCTGAAGTTCTCACTAGGAAAAATAAAAAACGTGAGATTACAGATGCATTATGATTTAACTATGTCTTCTATGTTTACAATGGGAGATGGGCTGGTTGGCCACAGACTCCTGAGTACAACCAACTGAGGTCTATATCGAGGGAGAGAAACTAATTTGCTCCTCAGCCCCAAGGTCAGTCTGAGGTGGGCAAAGGACCCACTCTACCCGGGAAAGCTCAGTAATGAGAATCTGCCTTTGGCTCCCTCAATTGACTGGTGAAATAATGAACTGGAGTCTCTGACTGATTATGTGGTCTGAAGAACTGCCAAGAATACACATTATCAGTTCCCGAGGCCTTTAAAAACATTTCTGCTTCTCCCTATGTAGATTTATGGCAGGAAACAAAAGGTAACACTTGATTCTCAAGGACAGGGCTGTAAAGAAGAATCTTGTTGGAGATTTGCGTGCTGAAAGAGATTGCATTAATAAACCCAGCAGTAAATACAGTTAATCATGTACTGGGTGCTGCCTTCCTTCCCTTTTCTCAGATCGTTTGTTATTTTATTCCCTTGCTCTATTTCATTTAAAGCTTTTTTTAATGTTAAAAATACTTCATGGAAAAGAATGGAAGAAAAAAAAGCCTGAAGAACTGAAGTTTTGCTTGGTTATGGCATACATAGCCTATTATACCACGACTACATCCTGCATGCTAGTTCATAGACCTTAAAGGAGGTATCTTGTAGGAAATGTGCCAATTCATCTCTCTTTCTAATTGACACTGCATGTCTTTTAAGACTCCCAAAAGCATTCATCAACTAACAATGAATAATACCTTTTTAAATGTAAATATGTATGGACCGCCCCCCCCCCATCCCTCTTCAAACTAGACTTAATCCCCGGGCTGAAATTCTACTTTAAAACAAATTATTTGTTAATATTTTCCACATTAAGTTTCAGGCAAATATTGAAATGTACTAAGTTGGATACTATTTAAAAGCCTATCAGAAAAGAAGATAAATTATCATGAAGACTTGTAGCAAGACAGAAAACTCTAGTCTTGTAACATTTGCTTTGGCTCGAACGTGTCCTCTTCTCTCCACAGTTCAAGCTCCACAGAAATACAACTTATGGCCATCTTTAAGAGGGACCGCACAGAAGCCAAAAGCCCTGAGAGTGATCTCCTGTCTCTCGATTCCAACAAAATCGAAAGTGAAAGAATCCATCATGGAGCCATAGAAGACAAGCAACCAGAAACCTTCCTCACAGCTACAGACCTCAAAAAACTCATCATACAACTACTAGATGGAGACCAGTCCTTGGTAGAAGGGAGAATTCCATTCGCTGATGGTCAGTGGGTGATACTGGAGTTCTGAACTTAACCTAATTCTGACAGAGAGGCTATTAAGTATGATTTTATAATGGATTGTCATTTTAACTTGGGCCTTGTAAAGTGATCATTACTATGACAGGCACATCATGGTACTATTTCTGGCTCTCCTCACACCATCCTGCATTCCATTTAATCAGCCCATGGTGACCATTTTGCACCAAAGATAAGTCTAGAAGAATCCACTAATTTCTGTTCAATCAGGTCAACCTCATTCAGCCAGACAGGGCCTAGACAGACAGAAGATCTCGTGGACAGTTCCCATTAGCCTGGCACAGCTTACACATATCTTCTCATCCAGTAAACTTCTAGGGCTTTATAAGGATACAGACGGCATATTCAAATGAGGCTAATTTAAAAAGAGCTGATAGAGCGAGAGACTGTCCATGAAAGTTTTTCCTTACTCAAAGGCATGGAACAACCTCATAAGGCTAGAAGCAGCGTGACCTCTGGGCCTGAGGGTTGCCCATGAATACAACACACTCCAGAGAGGAGGGCTAGGAACCAATGGTACACGCTGTATAAGTCAATCTTCAAAGGGATCCAAAGAAGTAAACTAGATAATCTGGTGTGCTCAGGACCTCTAGAGGGTGCCACAGGGGACCCAGGAGCCTGGAACTCACAGGCACAGCTGATAGTATAATAAATAGTCAATAGAAGTGCCATTTCAGCCCAAGATAGCATGAAATTATCATTCTCTGGCAGTTCTGTTATTAGATTTAGATCAGCAAAGCATTCTCTCTGGAAATTGGAGTAGGAGGGTTATGGAGCCTCTGAAGCAACAGTGTGCAACTTCAGACTCATCTCTGGTATCATTTATTACTCTAGGTTTATGTCTTTGTTAAGCTTTCTAAGGTGTTCTGAGAACCAATAGGTAGTACAGGGTATCCACAGATACATGTACATTACAGTGTTAATATTTTTATGGCTATTCTGTTTATTGATTTACTTTTTTATTCGATATATTCTTTATTTACATTTCAAATTATTTTCCCTTTCCTGGATACCCCCTCCCCGAAAGTCCCATAAGCCCTCTTCCCTCCCCCTGTTCCCCAATCCACCCCTTCCCACTTCCCTGTCCTGGTATTCCCCTACACTGCTGCATTGAGCCTTTCCAGGACCAGGTGGCCTCTCCTTCCTCCTTCTTGGGCTTTATTTGATATGTGAATTGTGTCTTGGGTAGTCCAAGCTTCTAGGCTAATATCCACTTATCAGTGAGTGCATACCACAAGTGTTCTTTTGTGATTGGGTTACCTCACTTAGAATGATATTCTCCAGTTCCATCCATTTGTCTAAGAATTTCACAAATTCATTGTTTTTAATGGCTGAATAGTACTCCATTGTGTATACATATACCACATTTTCTGTATCCATTCCTCTGTTGAGGGACATCTGGGTTCTTTCCAGCTTCTGACTATTATAAATATTGCTGCTATGAACATAGTGGAGCATGTATCCTTATTACATGCTGAGGAATCCTCTGGGTATATGCCCAAGAGTGGTATAGCGGGGTCCTCCGGTAGTATCATGCCCAGTTTTCTGAGGAACCGCCAGACTGATTTCCAGAGTGGTTGTACCAGCTTGCAGCCCCACCAGCAGTGGAGGAGTGTTAACCATTTCTTTCTTTCTTTGCAAGCTAAGCCATATTTTTATTCCCCACTGGCCTAGCCAACCAGCCTTACTACTTGATCCATATCTGTAGACTAAGGCTGGGAACCCTAAAAATCTCTAAACTACCCTTCTTTTGTAATTGTTCTCATTATTTAATTGGCATATAATACTTATGCATACTCATGGGATATAATGTTATGATTGGACACATGCACATCCCATAATGATCAAAGCAGTGTAATTATTGTTTCTATCACCTTACTCACTATCATTTCTTTATGATGAGAGCATTCAAAACTTCTCTTACAGCAATTATGAAATAGACAATGCATTATCATTAACTATAATCACCCCACTGAGTGACATAATTCTAGTATTTATTCCTTCTGTCTACTTATACTGTTTGTTGTCCTCATTAGCAACCTCCCCTGCCACTTCATCCTGTTCTTAGTAATTCCCATCACATAACCGTGCAAGATGCAGCCCTATAATCTTCCTTCAGTGCATTATTCAGATTAGTAACCATTAGTCTGGAACTCCAATATCTTAGTGGTTTGTAACACTACTCCTTAGGAATTCACTGTTACCACATTTTAGAACCTTAACTGTTTTGTTACCTAAATCATAAAAGAAAAAAATAAATATTTTAGCCTTGTGATTTTTTTTCACTGCAGAACTTACTGAGCCACTCTTCAGACCTGTCACTGAACCAGAGCTGCCCAGGCCCCTTGCTGATGTCACAGGGGTAAGTTTCGTGTCCTTCTGTTTAAGACCTTCCCATCGAATAATCAGTTTTGTAGACTGAGTAGAAAAACATACTCTTCATAATGTTAAGTATTAAGTATTTTATATTTTTAGGGCTGCACTTGCGAGCCCATTTCCAATAACCATGTTAACCAAAATTAATTCAAATTGCATTTCAAATATTCTAAAGTTGGGTTCCCTTAGACTTTGTTAGATAAGTTCCATTTGAGTCAGGTTGTGCGTTGTGTTTAATAAAATACATTTTAAACTTTATTTGATACATTAAACCATTTATTTGAAGAGGAACAGGAGACACGGGCATGAAAGTATCTATGTGGAGGTCAGGCGCTGATCTGCAGACGTTGGTTCTCTCTTCTCATTATGTGGGTCCCAGTAACTGCAGACCACCGGGATTGGTGGCCAGTGCCTTTGCCTGCTAAAAAAAAAACATGCCAGTGCCTTTACCCAGCCAGATAAAACACATTTTTATAAACTAAAATGAATAATTAAAGCAAAATATAATACTTAACTTTGCTTCTCAGAAATACCCTTTTAAGTTTATGTTTAATTCCTAAGAGCTTACCTAAACTTTTATTTATGGGAGGTGGGAAACGCAAATTAGTGTCTTCGGAACTAAAAGTAATCGATGCAGTAGTAAGCTCAGGATTCAACTTAAAGCTTTGTCACTGTGTTCTATGAGTTCTCACTGGAGTGTGCATTAATAGGGATTCTGAGTAAAGCTCCCTGCCCTCTCGAAATGAACAAGTTATAAGTTAAACCATGACCAGCACAATTCAAAGCATTTCAGTCATTAATTAGTCCTGTCCAGCAAGACCAGTCACCCGAGAAACAAGAGATTAGGAAACAGATTGCCAAGCCGGGCCGTGTGGTCCTTTCAGGATATAGTTCCGGGCTCCTCTTCCATAGAAAACTCATGCTAACAACAAAGTCCTTCCCTTAAATCTAAGTAACAGTGTTACAAATACAAGTATAACCCTTCTCATGTACAGAGAAACATCAATTCCCAATATCTGTCTTTCTATATTTACTCCTCAGGATGCCACGTTGAGTCCAGAACTTCCTTTCACTGAACCAAGGCTTGAGGCAGTGGACAGAGATGGACAAGCCCTGCCCGGTGAGTTTCCTCCCATTCAGTCAATGTTTGATGACAACATTCTGAGAATTTATTAATGCTCTTCCTCAAATCCCTGACAAAGTCATCTCTACCCTGGGAAGGTTTGTCTCTCCAGCGTCACCACCAGAAGAGAATCTACTACAAAGCCCCCTTCCCCCCTTCTGAGGAGCATGATCTCCTCCAATCCAGCATCCTTCCCTCAGTCCTAATTACTAATCCCCTAGGAATCCTGATAGCCCTCCCTGGGTGTGGCGAGAGACACTAAAGATAATGCTACAGTAACTAATCTCCAGGGTTGGAAATGAGCTGCACTAAGACAGAGGCGGTCATGAGGTCCAAGTGCCTGTCCCAGGGTTATGGCTACAGAGGACTGAACCAACCTGTACTTCAGTATATCATCCCTACATGTCATTAACAGGATCTCTTTTAAATGTTGGGTTTTTTTTTTTTGTTGTTGTTGTTGTTGTTGTTGTTGTTGTTTCGTTTTATTTTGGAGACAGAATTTCCCTATGTAACTCAGCCTGGCCTAATCTTTCTGCCTCTGTCTTCTGAATGCTGGGATTTCAGACTTGAGCTACCTCACCTACTCACAAGAGCATTTTAGTGTGAATTACACATAAGGAGATCATAAAACATTGACATCCTATTGATTAACACTTTTTTCTTCTTTTATATTTATTTTTAACTTTTACCCTTTTGTTGTTGCTGTTGCTGCTGTTGGTTTCTTACAGACAAGTTCTTACTATACAGCCTTAGCTGGCAATATGTAGTGGCTAGCCTCCAACATGTGACAATTTTCCTTTCTACTCTCTTGGTTGCCTGGTGAAAGCATCCTTTAGGAAACACAAAGTCTGGGGATCTGAGGTTCCTCAGCTCACATTATAGGTCTAGACATGAGCGTCTCTGGAGTTGTGTTATGGCTGCATTTTCCAAGGCTTTTGTTGATGTTTTAGTTGGGACTCCTTATAAAACATGTCTTCAGTGCTAAATTCCTCATAAATTGTATGCAGCGGGGAGGAAAATAATCACAGAATCTGATTTTCTGGAATGCATGTATGTCATGATAGCAGAGCTGGCTACAAATTGAACTTAGTTTACATGATCACTTCCAAGGAAGTGTCCATTTCACAGCAGTTATATGATGCTGCAAATAAGCCACATTTTCCCTGTACATCTGATGTTTGAGCAGGGGTTGAAGAGGACGGCTCTGCTCTACATGTGCCAGCCGGCAGACTTCATCTGGCATTGAAGATCCGTTTTTCTCAGTGACTTGTGCACATCGCTGGGAAATCAGTGCTTAGTGAGAGCTGTGGGCTAGCGTTCCCATTCTCTTCCACGTGGGCCTCTCCATGAGGATGCTTGGGATTCCTCATGGCTGTGTAGCTATGTTGTGGGCCCAGAAACACCATCATGTCTCTCCTTGTAATGTCTAGGCAGTCACAGAGGCTCAAACAGTAAAAGGCATAGGCTTTGACTGTCAACAGAAGAAATATAGAGGAATATTAAGACTTCTATAATCAACCACAGTGAACATCAACCACCATTTTGGTTTTAAAATCATCCGAGAGTTGGTGTATAAATGGTTAATGCTGTCCCTGGATTCTTTTCTTTCATTATAAATCAGGAAGTCTGATAAAATTAGCCTTACAGGTAGACAAATAAAAATTGTGATGCATCTATGACATTATTACTGTTTCAAATTGCTTAGCTGTTCCCATACAAGAATACACCACAGAACACTAAAGCTAAAAAGAATTCCAGAGATAATCCAGTTAAGCCTCTGTGCTTCCAAAATGAGAAAAGCAAAGCTAGCGACAGGAAATGATTAGCACAAGGTCAGGAACAGGACTGCCATTCAAGTTTTCTCCAGGCTATACTGTATTTGCCTCCAGGAGACTTATCCTTAAAAAAAAACAGGCAAGTGGATCAATGGAATAGGATTGAAGACGCAGAAATTAACCCACAGACTTATGGTCACTTGATCTTTGATAAAGGAGCCACAACCATCCAGTGGAAAAAAGGGACAACTACTCTTAATCACTGAGACACCTCTCAGGCACAGTTTTAAGATTGTGTGTATGTGTGTATGTGAATTGAGTATATATGTGCATGTGTGCACATGTGTGTACTCGCAGAGTTGGATCCTCCTGAAGCTAGAGTTACAGGTATTTGCAAAGCACCCAACAAGGGTCCTAGGGATCCAACTTGGTTTTCCACATGAGCATCACGTGCTCTTAACCCTGAGGCATTCCTCCACTAGAAGATTATTACTGGTCGTTATAGATCTGTTTAATTTGACTTAATTTGGATAGGTCATATGTATCTAGAAATTCACATCTTTCTTTTAGATTTTCCAGTTACATGGAATGTAGATCTTCAGAATAAGACCTAATAATTTTATGAAATCCATTATTGTCTATATTATATTATATATATTAATATTCTCCTTTCATCTCTACTTTTATTTTCTTCTTTCTTTTGGCTAGTTTGGTCAAGAGTTTGTCAATTCTAGCTTTTCAAATAATCAACTTGTGCTTCATTGATTCTAAAATAAATACCTTCCAAAAATCATCTTTAAACTTATTTTGCCCTAAGGTTGTGTTTTTTAATTTCTCTATGCTGTATATTTTTATAAATAATCAAGGCCTCTGCTTCTCTATTAGGAAACCTGCTAGGGTTATCCACAGTCACATGCTATAGAAACAAACACAACTCCAAGTGTCATGCGTAACTTCCTAACTGGTCATCAGGTTCATCTCCACCTCCACTTTATTTGATCCTTTTAGCCGTGGCTCTCACAGACCACACATGGCTTGGCTCTCATAGTCCATTGTCTTCACGTTCCTGGCATTTATCCTTGTGTTCTGTGACCACACTGTCCTGAGCTCTTGTATTTGGACTTACTTTATGTTCTTTTGAATGTTTATTAAAATGCTACATCTCAAAAATAAGTTTTTTTATAAAGAGTCAAAAGAAAAAATAGAAAAGACAACAGTTGTATTGAGGTGTTAATGTATTGAAACTAAGTGTACACTGTGCATATATTACAGACCACTAAGTATTCATGTTAAAATGCTTGATTTTTATGTTGATTTTATATTGAGCTTCATCTCAATAACTTTTTAAAGAAGTCAGATGACTCTGCAGACAAAATCAAATTGAAATGGAAATCATGTTTGTCTAAAATATGGCTCAGTTGGTAGAGTCCTTGTCAAGCACACTCACAGCCCTGGGTTTGCTATCCAGCACATAATGTAACTAGATATAAAAGCTACAGAGGGAGCTTAGGCCAGTCTGGGATGTATGAAGCTCTGTTTCAGATAAAGGGGGAAACAGGGATCATAAAGTTCTCTGAATTTGCTTGAGGTAGACTGTGGATTTGACTGCAAGCTGTGCAAGAGAGAAAAACCTAATCCAGCACATAGTTCAGATCTGCACACTTCCAGCATGGGATCAGCCTTCTCCTGTGACTCTTCATCAGAGAGGCAGTCTGGATCTGATGAACCATGTCCTGTTTTCATCAACTTCCCCAGCATGGGAAACAGGCCTCAGGTGTTTTCCCCATGGCCTGGGCTGGATGTCTGCAATGACTGCCAAGGCCTACTTCATGACAGCAGTTTGGAGAAAAAAGGTTCTGTCAGTCTGTCTAATGCAGTGGCTGATTTCAGGAGAACTAGAGGGGTGTATGTACTGCCTGGCTTTCAGCCAATGATCAGTAGTTAAAAATTATATCTCACAACTGAGCTTTTGATTAATATTCAGCAAGAAGAACTGTATTACTGACATGGGGCCAGTGTGCAAATATTCTATGTTGTCAATTAAGGATAGAACCACAGGCATTCATCACCAGCCACACTGAGAATAGGAATGACAACACTTAAGGAGAGATGGAAACCCTAACTCAGAAAACTTCCTGAGAAAAAGCAGACATTCAGAGTACTTATTCACAGAAATATATAGAAGAGAACAAAAACATAAAAATAAAACAACTGAAAGGACCACCCCTCACCAAGTAATCCTGTCTACCAAGATGCTCAAAGCAAAATCACTGGCTGAGAAATAGTGCTCTGACCCCAGTTCTGACCTTACCACTTCCCCGTCATCCTCTGTCATGACTACCCTTCTAGCGGATGACCTGTCGTCCAATCCTGTAGGTTTCTGTTAACCCACAGCTCCTCTGATGAGCTGTCTGCAGCTGCTTCCTGGATGGTGCTCATAGAAACCATCTGTTCCCGGGTCCCTCAAGAAAATGTCACATATACATCCTTATCACATTTCCCACCCAGTGTTGAAGTGACCGGGGTGTGTCTGGGATCTGTTGCACAGAGTGAAATGACGTGTTCTTGTTCCTTTTATAAAGACTCCTAGGCAAAGGTGTATGACTGTGGCTCCTGATTCCTTGTCACCGCTGTCCTCGCTGGACCTGTCAGAACTAGACTCAGTCACCTCCCAGACCACAGGCCTTCCCTGTGCCAGGCTGCTTACAGGGCCACAGATCTTCTTCTTATTGAACAACATCCCTTACTGGTAAACAGTTTTTGTCAAGATAAGAGTGTTGAAGAATGCTAATCAGCTCTATCTCGTGCGATTTAGCAACGTCCACGCTGATTAGTGAAAAGGGAAAGCATGACCTGAATGAAGCCTGCAATAAGCCCCTCTCCCAGTCAAACATATATTCACATATCCAAATACTCCATGAAGCAGGCCAGACAAGATGTTATCTAACTCTCTACTTTAAAATGGAGGGATCATAGAGAGATCTGAAAAAAATTCATAAGAAGACCTGGCTGAACTGAGGCGTGTGTGTGTGTGTGTGTGTGTGTGTGTGTGTGTGTGTACTGCTTTTGCTTTTCTGTATCAGAGAACACAGTTTTCTCAAATAAGTATACTGTAACAAATTTTATATATGGAGCTAGGCTGTAACTCAATGGTAGAATGAATACTTAGCACGCACCGGGCCATGGACATGGTCTAAAGCACCAAAAAATAAAGAAATGAACAAATCTTACTCATCGAGTCTATAAGAGAAAAACCCTCTGAAGGAGGAAAAGGCAGCCAGTCAGCACAGAGGTGCAATTACACTCCAACCTCAGATACGATCGCATGTACCCCCCTCGGTGTACCCCCAAACACCAAACTTCTAGCTTTGACCTAGATGTAGACAAAATAATAGTATCCTTGGAGAGATCAGGGCAAAATGTAATGGCCTGCCCTAAATTTGGCATTTCCCACACAAATTCTTATTCTGACTTTCTGCCTCTGCTGAGCTGATACTGACACATCTCCCTCTCTGACCCTGCTCTCCTGTCAATGGGTACCCCTATGGGGAAGGTCAGTGGTCTGGGGTTCCCTAATCACCCCTCACCATCTTTCATAGAAGATGTTGTCTCTCTGTGGGCAGACGTGATAAGAAAGGGAGAAGTCACCCTAGATAGACCGATGGTTCCGACTCAACTAAGGAGCCACGCCTTTGTATACATTTCTGCTGGTCAAACTACCTTGGCCACCCCTTGCTGTCCCATGAAGCCAAGCCCAGGCTCCCTAAGAGTCTGCTAACGATCACTCCCAATTTATTTTCCAAGCTGTGGCCTGTGGCTCCTGCAGAGTTGCTGTCTGTCTAATCTCCTTCCAACCTTTTACTAAACTTTACACACTCAGATGATTCTACGGATCACGGGGTTTGCAGGAATTCTCAAACACGTCATCTCTCCGTGGTGCCACCATTTCTCCTTCCTCACTTTATAGGGCACTCTCTTTCTCCTCCCATGGGGGCTGGGAGACTCGTCCTTTACAGAAAAATTCCAGGGGCTCTGTAGGCCCCAGATACAAAAACAGAACAAAAGAGACCTTTATGGTTCCTCTTAGTAGCAGCTCTCTGGGATGCTGCGTTCATTTACTCATTCAAATACCAGAAAGCACAGACATAGAAGAGTGAACAAAGCAGATACAGCCCACATAGCTCAGGCTTCTGTTTCCCCAAAACAGGGCCTGGGACAAGAATTCCATTGTAAGGAGATTATCTTAGAGATGCTCCCAGGAAGCTTGCGAAATGGGGAATCGAATCAAAGAAAAGGAACCAAGACAGAAAGTTATCCAGGAACGCTGAAACTGACCAATGGTATGCTTATAAAACATAACAGTCTCAACAACAAAAAGCAATAAGTATAAAACAATTAATTATAAACGCTTTTCTGGAGGCAGGCGTGGTGGCCTGAACCTATCCTATAATGCTGACATACTGTGAAGGCTGAGACAGGAGGATGGCCAGTTCCAGGCTGGCCTGTATTACATAGTGAGACACTGTCTCAAAAGTGAAAAAAATTGATGTTAACAAGTAGCACACGATTGACAAATAATAAAATCTATCATGTGCCTTGTTACCGGCCTTTATAGCTAACTGATTGCTAAGGAAGTGATGCTTAAACTCAGGTTAAACAACAGAAAAGCTGAGGCAAAGCTGAGCAGAGGAGCAGTGGACAGCCAGCGTTTGGGGCAGCAGGAACTACCCGAAGGAGGAAGCATGTGTTCTATTGAAAGGAGAGAGACCTAAGTGAGCCCAGAGGAGTCAGGAAGAATTAATGAGACAGCTCGGGAAACACAGAGCCTTGCAAGCCCTGTCCAGAGTCACTAAAGGGTTTCACACAAAGAGCTGTGACATCACGTTTGCACTGAATTACCTCATGGCTGTGTGTGGAGAACTAGTTAGAGGTAGGCAAATGCAGACAGTCAATTGAAACAGTCCTAACAATCATCCAGGGTGGAAATCTTGATGGCAAGGCCTTGCACAGAAGGCAGGAGAGAAAAGCAGGTTGATTTGAGTGCAATTTGCGAGATAAAAACCATTATGAGAATTCTGAATCTTGAATAGACTCAGCGAGGCTAGCTGAATGGATTTCTCTTCTGGGCTCATGAGTGGGAAATAATAGCCTATAACAGCAGTTACTGCTCAGCTCCAGCAAACTGCTGTTGCCTGTACACATTTAGTGTACACATAGAGTGCCTGCTCATTGCCTCCTTGGAGTCTTTGCCAATCGAATACATCCTAGGAGACCCCAGGTTTACTGCATCCCAGATTTTTAATAAGGTCATTTTCATCACTACCACTCAATTTTGTCGGTGGAAGTTCACAGTGTGTGTGTGTGTGTGTGTGTGTGTGTGTGTGTGTGTGTGGCTAAGGACAGGGTCTCACTATGAGTCCCGAGTTGACCTCTGTTCACTCTCTTGACCCCATTTCCGGAGTCCTGCTGGATTTATAGGTATGCACTTCCATACTCAGCCTATGATTCACATTTACATAAAAAGAAAGACTGATAAATAGCCCTTTCGAGAAATTCTTTTGATTGATTTAATCTTTATTTGACAAAGATGAAAAAGGAAGTCATTAATTTCGAGTAGAATGGGTGAAAAGAAAGAGTCCTGAACACCAGGCTGTCTCCTTACAACCTTGACAATGCTATTCCGACACTATTATAGATCTATAGAGATGTCGGGTCGCCTCTGTCCTACGTACCCTGATTTAGTTTGTGACAGTCCAGGGAGCTTGTTTCTGTTGTTTCCATTTCGGTGTTACGTGTGTGTGTGTGTGTGTGTGTGTGTGTGTGTGTGTGATCTTTTTAACCTTTAGTTTAGCGGCTGCAATCTAGCCTCCCAGTTTCCTGGAGTAACTGCTAACATGCTCTAAGAGTCTTTGTTTTTCATGTATGTGTATGCATGTATGCATGTATGCATGCATGTATGTATGTATTCACTTTACATCCCGATATCAGCTCCCTCTCCCCATCCCCGTGTACACAACTCCTCCCTCCATTTCCCCCTCCTCTTCTCAGAAGAGGCAGCTCTCCCCTGGGTATCACCTACCCTGGCACATCAGGTCACTGCAAGACTAGAGGCATCCTCTTTCCACTGAGGCCAGACAAGGCGCCCCAGTTAGAGGAATTGGATCCAAAGGCAGGAAGCAGATTCAGGGACTGCCTTGCTGCAGGAGTCTTATTTGGATCTGACACTAGCTGGCAGCCAGGGCCCTGTCAGCACACACACTCATCCCAGAACACACTAGACCAGAGGTACTGCCAACCTTACCAAGCTTTCCACACATGAGGCAGGCGGCACGTGCCGCCTTATTAGCCTCTCCACACAGGAGGCAAGAACTATATACTGCCTCACTAAGCTCTGCAGCTCCCTGGAGCCTCTGTTCCCTTTCCTACTTAGAGATACTGAAACAATCAGACTAACCCTGCTGAGAGGCTCCCCGGATGATCCCTTGATGGTAAACAGGCTAATGACAAGGGGAGTGACTGCATAAATAAACTGTTACGTGCATCTATGCATAGCTGAAACTAAGCCATGTGACAATTTCAGCAGAAATCTTAACTTAAAACATGTTACTCAATTACTTCACGTTGAAAAATTGGGAAGATTTTTTTTTTAAAGAAGAAAAGTTTACCATACAACTTAAGGAAGAAATATTGGCACAAGGTTGCATGCAGGAAAGTATTGTAGGGCATATGTCACTGTTGCTATAGCCTGAACATTTGCAGACAACCAAAATATATACTTGGAAGATTAAATCTCCATGGTGACAATTTGGAACTAGAGTTCTTTGGGGGTGTTGTACCCTCTCTTCTGAGTATGATCTAACAATTCATTTCTCTCTCTCTCTCTCTCTCTCTCTCTCTCTATATATATATATATATATATATATATATATATGTGTGTGTGTGTGTGTGTGTGTGTGTGTGTGTGTATGTGTGTGTGTGTGTATGTGTGTATGTATGTATCATGTGCGCTATGATTACCCACAGGAGACCTGTATAGGATGGGCCTGTGGAGTGGGGGTTGGGAGGCTCCCAAGGTTCCCCTTTCCTCAAGGACATTTAGGCAGTTAATGGATGCTAGAGGAAGGGGCTCATCTATTCCTGTAAATATATAAGTTGTTAACAGTTGTAGGGGTGAGATGGGTTCCTTCTTTTTCAATACCCATGTTCCTGTAAATAACCCTAACTGAACTCACTGAATCAGCAAGCTAAACTTGGGTGCCTTATCTGAAATGAGTATATATGCTTGTTCATGTCTCCAGGAAATGTTCAAGACAACCAGGTGCAATCGGGTTATAAAGGCATATCAACAGTCTCCCTCCCCATCCCCCAATTTCTTTCTGTTTTTATCTGTCTATCTATCTATCTATCTATCTATCTATCTATCTATCTATTTCTATTCTTTCTCCTTCTTTCCCTCTTTAACTCCCTGCCTGCCTGCCTGCCTGTCTTCCTCTTTCTCTCTGCAATTCAGGATGTTTTATTGGTCACTGATTACAGTCCACACTCCAATGTCATGAGCTTATGGCCTCTGATGTCATGAGAAATGGATTTCCATTGTATTGCCAAGTAGACATGTATACTACCAGGCCATTTATCACAGTGCAGTCTCATATAGAGTAGATTATACTGTTGCATATGTCTGAAAGGTTTGTAAGGCCCCAATTTGGGCACTAACTAAAACTTCATACTGCAGAACTCTGTTATAATAATGTCAGAATTGTAACCTAGTTGTTCACTGGGCACAAAGGCTAAAGGGAAGACTGGATTCACGCCAGACACAGTGCACTCCCCACCCACTGCCTTCACTGGAGGATGGCATACAGGAAATAGTGAACAACATTAAGAATTTGTACCCATGAAATGTGTTGACAACATAAAGGACTTTATATGGGCTGAGCCTATGTTGATAGTACTTTAGGTGAGAGGAAAGGAAAATTAGTGACAAGGAGAGACAGCGAGGAGGGATATACAGAAGTGGGCCGAAAGGGGGATGGCATTGCTGGAAAGAGGGAGAGGAGACTCCAGGTAGAACCAGTCTCAAGAGCAAAGACACAACGTACCATGGGAGTTTTGGAGAAGAGTGCAGAGAATAGAATCCTGTGAGGAAGAATTCAATCAAGCATGACCTTATAAGGCAGAAAGTGGCATTTGCCTTGGATTTTGAGGAAGTAGAGAGCGATAGCAGTGGGGCAGGGGGCAGCTAGGCCACAATGGCCACGATGTGGTGGGTGAATAATAGAGAGTGGAGGAGCTTATTCCACACTTGCCCTGAAACTAACACGGAGCAGAGTGGAAGCCAGGACAGGAAAAAGGTAAGACATTTGATTTTAAAACGAGCTCAAATCAACTAAAGGCAAGTCTGAATGATGGTGGACAGAAAAGGGAGAGTCAGAGAGTCTGGTCACCTACCTGAAATGTGAGACAACACACTTCTCCCCACCCTAGGGGTGAAAAGTAGTGGAATATGATGAAGAATAAATACTCAGGCTGAAAACCTAGGCCTGGGCTGCACTTGCTGCCCCAGTAGGGTTAGCAAATCCCTTCTTCTCCAAGAACAGTAGTCTCTTTTATTGATTCAACTAATATGACAGAAATGAATCGTCTTTCCTCAAAGTCCACCGATTTAAATTCTAATCTCCTCTTCACAGAAACATCTAGAATATTTGTCCAAATATCTGTGTATGCTACTGTGGCCTAGTCAAGATGATACATAAAATTCATCAGTGCATTGTGTCTTGAATGAGCTCAATGTAGCCAGTAAGACTCAGAAGGTGGTTTGTACATCACAACAGCTGAAAATATGTAAACCCGGGACCAGAACAAACAAAATCAGGTAACAATTCAACAATTCATGTAATGAAAGGAACAAGTGGGTTTGCTTGAGGGGACACCCTTAGTCATAGATAATGGGTTTGTTTGTTTTGTTTTGTTTTTTTGGTTTTTGTTTTGTTTTGTTTTCCATTAATGGTGATAGATGGTTAGCACTTGTACTGGAAGACTTCTCATTTGCTAGAAGAAGACAGAAACTGTCTACTCATCAGTGGAGAACGCTAGATACAAAGTTATGCAGAGGAAAGTGGAACCACAAAGATGGCACTTCATAGGTAGTTCCCTTCCCCATCTGTCCATTCTCAAGTGACCACCATTGTACATTCATAGCTACAAGGATTACTGCCCCGTGTCTCTTAGCTAGATCTGCACAAAATATGCCACCAGGATTAAATGAGAAAGCAAGTATTTCTCTTTTACTCCTTTCTTTTCAGTCTGTGAAGTACCCCACAAGTGTTTAAAATAAGTTTAAGACCAGAGCTGGCCAGGCCTCTGTGAAGCCATAAGAAAGGGAAGTTGCCTTGGGGCCTGTTATGAAGAATTGCATAAAGACTTGTACAATATGGCTGACTTTAATCAAAGATGCAGCACAGCCCTGGGGGGAAAGACCTCTTAGCTATCCTACAGTGGAAAGAACATAAGTAAGTCAGGGGATATGAACAAAAATCCCATGAATAGTTTCCTTTCTTTATGGAGTTTTAAGAAGGCAAAACTCAGTTATATGTCTCTATGGATTACAAATCAGTGGTCGGTTTTAGAAAGAATATACATGGGCAACTGAGCAAGCTCCTGCAAATGTTGTGTGCTTCTGCCCAAAGCCACAGGTCATGTCACCCACTGGCTTCCAAGATGTAAATGTCAAGAAAGTGAGATCTTTAAGTGGATCTCACTAATCAGAGGGAATAGAACACAGTGACCGCTGAGTCAGTCCAACAGTAAGAGGAAATGAGATTTCTTCTGCCTCCTTTTCTCACTTGCTGTGAGTGGGAGAGAAAAGGATCAGCTGCCCATTGCTGGCTGGCAAGTCCTCTGAATAGCCAGGTCGATCAGAATCCACTGTACACTTATTGGCTTTCTCCCCTTCGAAATGTTCAAACAAGGACTAATCCACAGGACTTTAATGAAGCGCTTAGTAAATATCAGCCAAAGTCAGCATTCCCAAAACTCTGCAAACTTCATTCATAGAATAAGAACAAATAAAGGTATCTATAAAGAGGAAAAAACAAATATTGTCATTTGTCTCTACAAGTTGGGTTATTTGGAATACGGCATAGTTTAGAGTCAGAGGAAGTTTTAATAAGAAGTATCCATATATCTAAGGTTCAAAACATAATTATTAACATATGTATGTATAGTCAGCTGATTATTATAAGCAAGCTAACTAACATTTCACCTCTTACTGTGTTAGCTTGTGTATGTGTTTGTGTGTGTATGTGTGTTAAGCACAAGATCTGCTTATGTTTGGAATTTAAGAAAATTCTCTTTAGCTTCTTGAGTTGATCATTCCACAGGATGGCATATTTTCCACTGATCTGTTGGCTTTCTGTGAAAAGTTGAAAGGTTGTGTATTTGTCACGTTTTATATGGGTTTTTTGGTACATATCTTCCATTTTTTAAAGTGAGCCAATCTCAAAATGTTGCACTAATTATTCATGAGTCTTCAATGGCCACCTAGCTGCCTTAGATGGGGCATCAAGAAGAGACCAAGTAACTATTCCACCAGAGTGGAACCATCTCAATGAGCCAATGAATTTATTTGGCTTACTTAGAGTAAAGGTAAAAGGTTACTCTCTGGAGTATGAATGACCACTGATACACACCCCAACCCCACAACCTTGCTCCCACACAATAAAACAGAACATCATCAAAAAGCTTCAACCTGTCAAGGATGATGACTTCCCAACAGATCCAGATGGCCTCAAGTGCACCCTTACCTTAAACTTTCCCATCCGTACTGGCCAGGTTTGTGTATCAACTTGACACAGCTAGAGTTATCACAGAGAAAGGAGCCTCCCTTAAAGAAATGCCTTTATGAGATCCAGCTGTAAGGCATTTTCTCAATCAGTGATCAAGCGGGGAGGGCCTACCCCATTGTGGGTGGTGCCATTCCTGAGCAAATCAGGGGAAGCAAGCCAGTAAGCAGCATTCCCCCATGGCCTCTGCATCCACTCCTGCCTCCAAGTTCCTGCCCTGTGTGAGTTCCTGTTCTGACTTTCTTTGGTGATGAACAACAATGTGGAAGTGTAAGCTGGATAAACCCTTTCCTCCACAACTTGCTCCGTGGTCATGATGTTTGTGCAGAAATAGAAACCCTGTCTGAGACACCATCTTCATATACTAGCAACTGCTGAGGACACATGCAACTGAGGCAGAATTGTGTAGAGAAGCGATTTTCTGTCTTTCTAATGCTTGTAACCCTTTACTATAGTTCCTCATGTTATGTTGACCCCCCCAACCATAAAATCAGTTTTGCTGCTACTTCATAACTGTAATTCTGATACTGTTCTGAATCGTCACATACAATCTGTTTTCTGATGGTCTTAGGTGACCCCTGTGAAAGGATCATTGGACCCCAAGGTGGTCTAAATCCACAGGTTGAAAACCGCTGACATAATGCTTAGAGGAAGGTTTGGTAAGAAATGACTAAAATTTTAGCTGAAAATCTAATGACTCTTCCCACCCTCTTCTGAGGGAACAATGTGAACCAACACTATCTTATACAGGTCTCATCTGGGTAATCACAGCGGCTCTTATTATGATCCTGATAGCTATTGGACTTGAAGGACAGATGCACAACAGAAAGAAACTCAGCAAATCACTTGCACCTTTTTTTTCTTTAAGCATCTTAATGTGTACTGAATTTAGGTAGAGGTAATTGTAGATGATCCCTCTCGTGGTCAAAATATCCTGGGGTGGGGTTGTTGAATGCCAAAGGGAGTAGTTAGCAAATGGAAGAAGAAAGAAGGTTTGCAAGCTAGCAAAAATAAAAAGAGAATAACCAAAGACCTTTACACGGTAGGATATATGTTAGAAACAAAGGTGTGGGAGACAGCAAAAGAAATTTCACATGGCTAGAGAACCTGGAAATCGGCCAACAATGAGCAGCACCAGGCAGGGCATCCAAGATGGCGGAAACATCCATGCTGGGAATGGTTCCTTGAAGGGAAGCAGCTACGACTTGTCTGTGACTTGAGCATCTCCCTGAGAGAACCAGTTTCAAAGAGCGTTTCATCTGGAAAGGAGAGTATGGAAGAGCCTACTCCTCGCCATAGAGAAAAGTCAGAATTCATTAGAGAAAGCGCCTTCACCATGCACACTGAACAAAACCTGCTGCTGATACTCCTTATACCTGAACTTACTAATTCTTTTCTCATTCCAGAGTTTCTTTAAGAGGCTATCAAGTATAAGTAAGCTCCCCAAAGAAATGAAAAAGAAAATAATGAAGCAACCAGACTTGAGAGTCAGACTGGAATCCAAAGGCCCTCACCATCTCCCCAGGAGATGGCAGGGGATGACGGATGGGAGGCCCTTGATGAGGGCCTGGCTGTATTGCATCCCTGGTGATTCTGGTCCTATAAGGCCATCTCTAACAGTATCATTTCCTTGCTAGGCAAAGAGGATGTTAGGACTAACCAAAGGACACTGGAAGGCAGTGCTGCACCAGACCCTCCATCTTTATTGGCACAATGGGGAATGGCTGCTTCACTAGCCACGATCTCCAGATATACATATGTCTCCTGTTATTTTGTTATACATAAAAAATATCTCTCATTCCCTTAACTGCTTGTTGGATTTTTAGGTTTGTAACCTTTATACATAAACCATTATATTTCTTCATCTGTTTCCCCCTGGGAAGTCTTATTTTCTGTTCACTGTTAACTTTTCCTACTTGCTCTTGTGAGGCACAGTCTAGGCAAGATACCCAATTTGACATTTTGTGCCTTTTACAGCCATGCACTTTTAATGGTATGTTTCAGCCCTGGTTGTTGGTAACTCCTCCACTTGCTAAGGACAGGTTGCATGATGGCATAATTCCCCTGTACTTGAAGTGTTTCAAAAAAATATATAAAATTGGTGCAAAAATAATCATGATGCAAAACTATCCGTATTTTAGGTACGGATATCCCGTTGTTTGTTTCACCCTCCTGCTGAAATGACAACAGTCATTTCCAGTCTGCCCACAGCTCCTGGCCCATGAGGCCCTGCAGGCAGGTTCATGAGGGTTGACATGAAAGCAAACAGATTGGGCTTCATGGGGCTTCAAATATAATCATTTTCTTATCGCGCAGATTTGATTAGCTTTTTATTTTGGGTTCAAAATGTGGAAAGATATTTTGTTGAGTGTCTACAGGAGTGCGCATTTCCCGTGTAGCTCCAGGATATATTCTGGCTCCATAGGAACGGAACTGAGTCATGATCCCTAAATCTGTCCTCTCAAAGTGGAGACTTGCCTCTCCTGTTGTTTCATAAGGGGTTAATAAGGTAAGCTGGTCCAGATGACAATGTAGGTAGTATTCATAAAGACAGCAAAGCCATCACTCTAAATCACTAACACATCATTTTAGGTGAGAAATGTATTAACTTTTTATGTAGTCACTGAGATATAAATAAGTTTCCGTGATGTTCTATTTTCTCTTCTCTAATGACTTCAATCAGACTATTTAAGGTTGTGGTTTGATCTTATCCCACCTGGAAAATCCTGGCTTCCTGACACACAGCCTGCATTGCCATGTGGTCCTGACTGTGGCTCACGGCTTCCTCACCAGCCCAGCTCTGGGCCCTAGACCCACCATCACTCCTGTGCCTGGGCCAGCATTCGAAAGTCCCTTTCTAGTATGTCAGCTCCATTTCCTAGTTGACCCATAAGAGTCAAAATATAAATAACCAGAAGAACAAAACTTTTTCACACATTAGATTGGCATTTTTCAAAACTGAAACCATCAAATATCAGCAGCTCCAAATGGTTCAAAAATTATTCACAAGAAAGAGACATAAGCATAGGGAATGGGGACTTATCTACAGAAGGACAAGACCCCAAAGGGACCAAAGGGCTACCAAGGGATAACAAGAGGGGGACACTTCTGCTGCCCACAAGCCAGGGAGACAGAACAATGTGAGAGTCCAGAGCTAGCTCACTGAAGGAAGCTGCATACCCGAAACAATTAGCCAGTGTGAGAACCCCAACGAAAAAAGACTTTTCCCAAAATAGCTGCTTGGCATATATTTGCCCAACCAGTGCCCCACTCACACTGGCACCTAGAACCATGTTATACAGAAATTTTTAAATAAAAAATACAGAGCTCTATATATCCCTACCCTGGAAGAGAGCAGAGCAGAGAAAGTACAGGAATGACTCAGAGGAAATCTACGCCCAGGAACAGATCAGTTCCCACAGGAGGACTTGCATCATGTACTGACTCTGCGTGCTTCAGTAGGCTGGGCTCTTAGGATTCTATCACAGCATTTCCAGTATCGTGGAGGCAGCAAACCACAAAATCATCATACTTCCAAACTGACTCTTTATTAAATGTGCTTAACCTAAAGAACAAGGCGTGTGCTGTCTCTGCGTTTTGCATCTAAAGTAGCTAAAGAACTGCTTCTTTCCACTGGGAAATATCTCCCGATGTGCCAAATCTATCTGTTTTGATGAAGTGATAAATAGCTTAATCAAGTGAGATAGTTTCAAGTTAGCACTGGTGACTCCTTGATGTGGTCATCCATTTTACCTGCCCTTGAATTGGAGCGATTTTACTCTTATCTTTTTACACTAATAACTATCATTTTCTTGCTTTCCTCTGCTCCAAGGACATTCACTGCATAAATGAATGAATGAATGAGTGAATGAATGAATGAAGGAAGGAGTGGTTGAATGGATGGAGGGACGGTGATAGCAGATAGATGGCTGCCACATGTAATAATCATGTGCACAGTAGAGATGTTCCTGGCCTTGCTTTTCATGGTGTAGGAGAACACAAAGTGCTCCTGATGCAAAATGGGGCCATGCTTGGTGTCAAAGCTTATCTTAAAACCGTACTTAAAGCATCTGATTTGATGAGAAAGATAGGCTCCATTCAAACATTCTCCATCAGAGGTGTTCTTTTCTATGAAGTCAGCAATAAGATGTTGCCTAAATCATTCACGTTTTCTCCTTGGTGAAAATATTTACAGTGCTTTTACATTCAGCTTTTGAAATATGCACACAACACACACACACACACACACACACACACACACACACACACAGACCATCACCCTTTCATATGTCCTATAGAAATGAACTTTTATGGCTTAACATATGATTAGTCTTTGATTCTTTAATAGTTCATTTTCCTCAATAAATCTTGCAGACTCTTTGAAATATTCAATACAATAAAACAGATAAAATATCATATTTTATGGACAGTTAACCAGTATCAAATGCATGAAGTTAATCAAACATCCAATGTTCTGAAGGCAATTCAAAACCTTTTGCCAACTACATGGAGATGGGCAGTGCTTAGAAATCTGAGTTTGAAATAGCTCTAGCTAGAACTATTGCAGTATCCATCCCCAAACGTTCGTGCTTTGAAACTGTCTTAAAAACAGCATTTTAAAATCAGTGTTTTATGTTCTTCCTTTCTTTGTACACAATGGTTCCTGCCAACTAGAATGTGATATGCTGTATTAACACCTTCAAACTATGTGTTTATAAAATTTATGTTATAACTTAAATTTGATATACACATATATAAATATGAGTATATAGATTGGTCATAGATGGTGCTGATGAACATGATGATAGATAGATAGATAGATAGATAGATAGATAGATAGATAGATAGATAGATATCATAGATAAACTAACACACCCTTGTGCTTACAGAACAGCCTTTCAGAATTCTTTGAGACAGAAAGTAATAATTTTAAGTGGCTGAAATACAAATATCTTTCACAAATATAATTTGGCAAAAGCCACTAAAACCTACCATACCAGTCTTCTTCCTACGAGAGACTTATATTCTTATGTTTCAAAAAGATGTAATCGGTGAGTGGCAGAGGCCAGCCTGGTGGCGGCCAGGGACCGTTTCCGTGTGGACCAGCGGCCTCCTGGAAATCAACGAGACTCTGGTGATCTAGCAGCACGGGGTGCGCGTCTATGGCGGCGAGGAGAAGAGAAAATTCGATGCTGGGTTCTTAGTACACACCAGCTGATTTGGAGAGACCAGAAAAATAATGAGTGCTGCATGGCCATTCCCCTGTCTCAGATTGTGTTCATCGAGGAGCAGGCAGCTGGAATCGGGAAGAGAGCCAAAATCGTGGTTCATCTGCACCCAGCTCCTCCCAACAAAGAGCTGGGTCCGTTCCAGAGCAGTAAGAACTCCTACATCAGACCCTCCTTCAAAGAGCATGGCCAGATTGATTGAGCTTCACATGCGTTTATCAGAAGAAATGACACAGAGAAGATGGGAGACCGTGCCCATTTCCCAGTCGCTACAAACAAATAAAGGACCCCAGCCAGGAAGAGTAAGAGCTGTTGGAATTGTAGGTATTGAGAGGAACCTTGAAGAAAAAAGAAAAGAAACCGACAAAAAAAAAAAAAACATTTCTGAGGCCTTTGAAGACCTGAGCAAGCTGATGGTCAAGGCTAAGGAAATGGTGGAGTTATCAAAATCAATCGCTAATAAGATTAAAGAGAAGCAAGGCGATGTCACAGAAGATGAGACCATCAGGTTTAAGTCATACTTGCTGAGTATGGGAATAGCCAGCCCAGTTACCAGAGAAACCTATGGCTCAGGCACTCAGTACCACGTGCAGCTGGCCAAACAGCTGGTGGGAATATTAAAGGCACCTTAGGAGGAACGGTGAGGAATAATGTCACTGGCAGAGGTGTACTGTTTAGTGAACCGAGCCCTAGGAATGGAGTTGCTCTCACCAGAAGATTTAGTAAATGCGTGCCAGATGCTGGAAGCGCTGAAATTGCCCATCAGGCCCCGGGTTTTTGACAGTGGTGTCATGGTAATTGAGCTTCCAACTCACAAGGAAGAGGAAATGGTGGCCTCGGCCCTGGAGACAGTTTCGTAAAGGGGATCCTTGACATCAGAAGAGTTTGCCAAGCCTGTAGGAATGTCTGTCCTCCGGGCTAAAGAAAGGCTGATTCTTGCAGAGGAGATGGGCCACCTTTGCCGAGACGACTCTGTGGAAGGCCTGCGGGTTTATCCAGATTTATTTATGACACAGAACTGAGAACTTTGTACCTGAAATACTTTTCGTCAATACGCTTGCCTTTTGCCAAGGTCTCATGACATTGAGCTAAGAGATAAACCCAAATAAACCAAGAATGTGTTAGAACCTCACAGTATAATATAACGCTCTTCATCTCTCCCAAAATACGGTCTCAGAAACTTACTTAGGGTATACATATAGGAAAATACAGAAAAAGTGAGTATGAATATGCATTTAAAGTCATGCCAGACCATGTAGAACTCCCGGGATAGAATTTGAAACATATTGGATATTCATTTGATCCTGAGTTCAGGTCCTTGGGGGAAGAAGATGTAGAGTTGCACATTTGGATAGATCAGGAAATCATTTTGCCATGACTAAACCTCACCAAATTATAAATGTTTTCCTCTGCATCCAATGTGCCCTTTCTTGGGGCATGCATGAAGGAAGCAACAGCTACACTGTAGTTGAAGAACCAGCAGCACTGAAATAAAAAAATCAAACTGGAAAAAAAAAAGATGTAGTCAAAGATGGACATTTGCCAGGTAAGAATGACAACCACCAAGAAAGTCAAATGTGCATTTCAACATTCATTTTTCTTAATGAGTTCTTTAGGTATACAGTAGAGAATGTCATTTATTTTTTCTAATGATATCCACCAATACAAAAATCATTTTAAATGTCAATTCATGGTCTAGAGAATTTTCATTGTGATCACAGTTTGATCTCTTGCTCATCAAAGCACAAAGCTACTGCTCAAATTCATTTTTTTATTTTCTATATTCTTTGTTTACATTCCAATGGCTTTCCCAGTTTCCCCCACCACCACCATATGTCCCATAAGTCTTCTTCTTCCCCCCCCCCCCGCCCATTCCCCAATCACCTCCCCACCATTTCTCTGTTCTGGTACTCTCCTACAAAACTATCCAGTCTTTTCGGGGCCAGGGTCCTCTCCTTCCTTCTTCTTGGGAATCTTTTGATTTGCTAATTGTACCTTGAGTATTCAGAGCTTCTGGGCTCATTAATATCCACTTATCAGTGATTGCATTTCATGTGTATTCTTTTGTGATTGGGTTAACTCACTTAGGATGATATTTTCCAGATCCAACCATTTGCCTACAAATTGCATGAATTCATTATTTTTAATTGCTGAGTAGTATTCCATTGTATAAATATACCACATTTTCTGTATCCATTCCTCCTTTGAGGGACATCTGGGCTCCTTCCAACTTCTAGCTATTAATAAATAAGGCTGCTATGAACATAGTAGAGCATGTGTCTTTATTGCATGCAGGGGAATCCTCTGGGTATATGCCCAGGCAATTCTTTTTAACTGACTTGCCTCTAGAGCAAAGATTTCCCTTTGTGGGTTTCACTAGTTTTCTGTATTAAACATAAATATTTGGATAGCTCTTACCGGTCTTACTGGATAGTCTTTACCAGTTTAATATAATGAAGGAAGAGATACTTGTGCATGATGTAGGAACCAAGAGACCTGAAGGCAAAAGAAACGTGTCTCCACCTTCCATGGGGTCAGATTGGGGCTAGCCTGAGCACAAAGCTTTGTTTCCCATAGTGGATTAGAGAACCACTCTCCCGCCATTATTCCCACACTTTTCTATGAATCCGTATTTCTTCTGGAGAGCCTCATGAAACATTGTGAAACCTGTAGACCTAGAATAGGATACATGTTTTACAAACTCACTACAGGAATCTTTTTTTCAAGAGAGGAAGTACTTGAAGGATTATGACTTCATAGTAATACTGTGTATATTTGAGCTTTGATGGTTCAAAACTACTCTGTGAATTTTATTTAATTAATCTATTTCCAAACCAACCCATAAGATGAAAAAAAAGTTATCCTTCCTCCAACTGCAGGATTTTTATGAGAAATATTATGGGATTTCACTGTGTATAACCTCTTTCTGTGACACAGTAAGAACCTAAGCACTGGCCAGGACTCCTTCACACTGCGTGCCTCCGACGCCACCGTGCTTTACTTGATATTATAGGGACTGGCTCTTTTCACGTCTGTGTGCCTTGGCACCCACCTATCCACTTTTTCTAATGTTCCCTCATTCTTGCAATTAACTTTTTCTAGGAAAATATATCCTTGAATTTACTTTATAGTCAGCTAGGATGGGTTGTCTTCCCCACCCCTTTTAGGATTCACAAATCCAACTTCTCCTTCAAATATCCATATTTTGAGACACTCCTTTGTAAGCCCTTCAAGTGTGATTGCGTCTGAGGTACGGCAGACCCAGTTGGGAGAGCTGCTGTTCAAGGTGGGATCCGAGTTTCCAATTTCCCAGTGTAGTGGGTGGGGTCGGAGTCCCGGTTTTCTTATTGATTTAACCTGATCTTCCTTATTCGAGTTCTTTGACTTCAGCTTCTCCAGTGGGCTCATTAACTTCAGCACTGGCCTCGTCAGGATGTAAGGTCTAACAGGGTGAGCTGATCCACTGAGTAAAGTTCCTTGCTAGTAAATACAATTACTCTTTTATTATGAAATTTTTATGAGGGACATAAAGTACGCTCTTGATAAACTGACAGGCTTGCTGGTGTTAAAGTGCACCTGATATGATTTCCCATAACTTGAAACATCTTCAGCTTTCATCATGCAAAGGGGGATTCCCCTGGATGCTTTTGCTTGGTAGGTGTTCAAAGCTCAGCTTCCATGTCCTTCCTGACTACAGCAGAAGAAGGAAAGGCCTGATTGGTAAACTGCCTCTCCCAACTCCTCACATCACAAACTCTAGAGTGTTCTGAGGAAGCAGGAAGTCAAAACCCTTCAGGTTGTTGTTAGCATTGCTATGGGTATTATTATTGTTATTATTGTTATTATTATTATTATTATTATTGCTATGTTTTTAATCCACCTCAAAGGATTTGTGTAGTGAAGGAAGACTTAAATAAATTAAATGTACACTTAATTCTCAGGCGATAATCCTTGAAACCAAATACCAACCAACAAGAAAAATTGTAAACGCATAATTAAATTTATTTAGATCATCTTTCACCTATTGCCTTATACTAAGATCATCAGACACATGGTCTGTACTAAGTCAGGAGTTCTCTCCACACCATCATGTTTCATATGTTTAAATAGCAAGTCACTTTTGATACACCCAAAACAAGTTAGAACCACTGCCTTACTCAGGTCCAGGGTCCCAATATCTTAGAATCATCTGGAAACCCTCCCAGACATGCCCATATGAGGAGGTCCCTTTCCCGGTAGTCAACTTGAGTTCCTTCACAGAAGGTCTCATGTCATACATAAATCCTGAAGATGCCACAGAATTCCAGTGCCAGCCCAGAGCAGAGAAGCCCTGTCGTTTGGTTCATCAACTCCAAGCGGATTTTGTTCATTGGCTCTGGGGAATGTTAAGGGCTTTGAATTGATGCTAAGAATCGAATGCTGGGCTCCGTGTATGCTAGGCTAGCACTCTACCATGATGTAGGAGGCAGGGTCATGACTCATTGAAACACAAAACGAATTCATGTTGGATATTTTATTTGCCTCGTTGGATCATAAGAGACTACTTTCGGTTCAAAGAGAATTTGTAGAACAGACCAAATATAAGTGAAGGGAGTGGTGAACTATTCCCTATGTTCACACTCTGACCCTACCCCACCCCCACGCCCAGCTTGGTACGTTCTGTAAACTGGGCACATTTTTATATTTATACATAACTGGAAAAGATTTTTAAAGGTAAAATATTTGTGTTGTGCAGAAATGATATCCAACTCAAATGGATGTCATTATGCCCTCTGCTGTACACTGTCTTTACTACGTTAGATCGCAGCAGCGTGTTTGTGGCTCTAGAGACCATAAGACCTGCTTCAACTAGAATATTTGCTAATTGGCCCACTTTAAAAACCGTTTGCCAAATCCATGAGGCAATCAGGAATGCTGACCAAAAACAAAAAAACAACAAAAACAAAAACAAAAAAAAAACAAAAAAAAAACAAAAAAAACAAACAAAAAAAACAAACAAAAAAAAAACCCTGCAAATTAGTGCAAAACCAATAAATATCTGCAATACAATGCAGTGTTCAAACCACTCTTTCTCAGGGGAATAGAAAGTCATCTTCATCAGATAAAGTTTGCCCTCCGTCTCTATGGACTAGAATTATTTACATCATCATTATTTTTCTACAGATTGTGGACACACAAAATGGCTCTGTCAGCAACCAGGAAAAGTATAGCATCCTCTAATGTTAGGTGGTCCCCAGCAAGCTGCCGTATAAAATGGCTCTGTCAGGGACAATGAAAAGTACAGCATCTCTAACTTAGATGGTCCCCGCAAGCTGCCAGGTGACGCTAGGCAATTCACTGAAAAGACGCCAACCTTTTAAAGTCATATAATTTTTTTCCCAATTTTTTCTGACATGAACTTTTTTTTTTCTTTAACTTTTTCAGTATTTCAGAGACAGACTCAAATTGCAGCTCATTTCACTCTAACTACACTTGGGACGTGGCCAGGTCCTCCGTTTTATAACACAGCTTCTCAGCTTGATGTAGGAACTTGGCACATACCGCTGACTGCTACACTACTAACTGATCCCTGGTTCCTAATTGTGAGCTGCTCCTTTGCAGCCCAACACCACTATTAGTGGACGCATTGCAAGGCAGTCGGTGAAACACAGTGCCCACGAAATACCCAGGCTCTGATCTGGGGAAAGCACATACTCTTACAACAAGCACATCTAATAAAGGCATTTTGTGGCAATCTCATTCATTTCTGGTTTTACAGCTTCCTGACTTCCCAAAACTATTCCGACTTCTCTCCAAAATGTTTATGTTTACTGATTTTTCATTTACTATTATTTTTTTAAAAAATTTGCACAAATATCAAATTTCTAGGTACCCTCTGAAGAGCTGGAGAGTCAACCTTATGTTCATGTAATCCTCTGAAGAGCTAGAGAGTCAACCTTACCTTCATGTAAACTATTATTTTCGCAATTAAAAAAAACTCTCACTAAACATACCTTCAATATTTTTCAGGATGCTTTTACGAAAATATTTTGTCAAGTAAACAATTCTGCAATTTGTAGAAAATGTTTGCATTTTCTTAAAAATAGCTCTTTGAAATTCAAACTATTTCAGCGTTGTTTTCTGAAGAGGCTCTCTCGGGAAGCCAGGAGGGCATCTCCAGCACAGAGGCTTCGGTTTTTACAAGTGATCACAGCTTGCGTTTCTTCAAAATGCAATTAATGGCACTTACTCGCATTCTCAAATTCTTCTCTCTGGTCCAGCTTTATTGATAATACTCTAAAGCAAACAGGGAACTTCATTTCACAGTTACACGGGCCTTCCTTTGCATACACCAAAGCTCCTACAAACTCCCTTTTGCAGAATCTCCTATGCTTGCTATTAGATGAGTGACTCTCGAAGCTGAAGGTTTCCCGAAGGAAGCAGAGCATCTGTTATATAAACCACTGGGGCCTCCACACTGCAGAGAGGCGGCCCTCAAACTCAGGCTTGAGAACTTGCAACCCAGGCCTGAAACCGACTTCTCTCTAGCCTTCAGTTTTCCATCTTTGAAATGATCATAGAGTTCTTCGGAAGACTGCTTAAATATGTGCAGTGCTTACAACGGTGCCTGGCATGCTCCAAGTACTTTTTTTTAAAAAATGGGAGCTATTATTGCACTCCAGTACAGTTATGGACACAAAGCCACTAGACAAGGCATGTTTGTTGAATGAATGAATGAATGAATGAATGAGTGAATGAATGAAGTCAAGGCAGAAATGGGTCAGAGATTCCATATCAGAAAGCTTGAATTTAGAAAGAAAATAAAAACAGGAGTCTACCAAACTCTTCTTTTTTTCTCCATTATTCATTTATTTATTCACTTTACATCCCAACTGTAGCACCCCGCCTCCTCCCCTCCGAGAAGATAGAGGTCCCCCTGGGTACCAACCCACCATGGCACATCAACTCACTGCAGGACCAGTCACATCTATTCTTCTCCCACTGAAAACAGACAAGGCAGCCCAATTAGGGGAACAGGATCCACATGCAGGCAACAGAATCAGGGATAGCCACGCTACAGTTGTTGGGGGACTTGCATGAAGACCAAACTGCACTTCTTCTACATATGTGGGGGGGAGGTGAGGCCCTGGGGGAGGGCTAGCTTAGTGGTTTAGTCTCTGGAAACCCACAAGGGCCCAGGTTAGTTGACTCTCTTGGTCTTCCTGTGTAGTTCCTATCCCCTCCAGGTCTTTCGATCCTTCCCGGAAACTCCTCCACAAAACTCCCAGAGAGCCTCCTCTAGTGATTGACTGTGGGTGTCTGCATCTGTTTCAGTCAACTGCTGGGTGGAGCCTCTCAGAGGGCAGTTATGCGAGGCTCCTGCCTGCAAGCATTAAGGAGTATCATTTAATAGGGTCAGGAATTGGTTCTTGCCCGTGGGGTGGATCTCAAGTTGGGCCAGTCATTGGCTGGCCGCTCCCTCAGTCACTGCTCCATCTTTGTTCCTGCACTTCTTGTAGGCAGGGCAACGTTTTGGTTGAAGGTTTCTGGATATCCTTATCCCTCCACTAAGAGTCCTGACTGGGTGCCTTGTTAGCACAGTGGATAGTGCATCAGTCTCACAATCTGGCAAACTTCCAAACACCGAGTCTCTGTGGAAATCACCCTGGATTAAATACATTTGGCCCATTAGGTTTTCACCCCAGTCCTTGGCCTTACTTTAAGTCTAAGTGTCTAAACAATAATTCTAAATACAGTTCTTATGGTTGATTCAAATTGTATTCAGACATGTAGTAGGTAGTCAGTGAATATTTGGAGAATGATTGGTTTAAATAAGTTTAAAATGTAGATCGGGGAGGGCAGGGGTTAAAAATGCTTGCGAAGGATCTCAGTGTGTTCAATTCCCAGCATCCACATGTGTCTGACCACGATGTGTAACTCCTGTTTCACAGGATCTGCCGCCCTCTTCTGGCCACCAGGGACACTACATATGTGTGATATACATACGGTAGACATACATGCTGGCAAGAGCTCAAACAGGAGAAAAAAAATAAAACGTGGTTAGTGTAGCAAAAGATTTGCCAATTTTGTTTATCTTTTTTTTTTTAAAAAAAAAGTAACTTGGTTTAAATTTCTGTTCTGGTCTTTATGCTTTTCCCTCTAATTTTGGATTTGGCTTATATTCGCCTTAGTGGCCTCAAAGCATGCTGTTATTATTTGCTGGGTTTTGATGGCAGACAGGTTGCTCAGCAGATGTGTTACTACAACTTCCGCCCTCAGTATGTCTTTTCTATATTGCACAGATTTTGATACATTGTGTTTCATTTTCGTTTGTTTCAAGACCTATAGGGCCTTCCATTCCACTTTTCTTTGATAACCATTGGTCATTTGAAAGGATGTTGCCTGAACTTTACGTTGTTCTCCTACGGTTTTAGTTTTGTTCTGTAGTGACCTAAAAAAGAGGCATAATATTATTTTAATTGTTTTTACTTCACTGTGTCTTGATTTGTGGCCTATCATTTAACTCTGTCCTGGAGGGCATTCCTGTGCTACTGAGAGGAATCCACATCCTATTGCCATGTTAGTCTCATTTGCTTTATGGTAGCCTGGCAAACATTCATATATATGATAATAAAAACTACACGTGTCCACACCTAGACTTCTCCTAAGGTAGAAATTTATTAGAATATTAAAAATAAAAACCACTCTTATGTAATAAGAAGATTAATGGTCTAAGAGCTACATTTAACATATGCATTAATAAGGAAATGGAGATGTTATGTACAGTTCAAAAGAGAATTTAAACGACACATGATTAACAATCATAATTGTGGAAATAAATGTATAAATAGACATAATTTTTCAATATCTACAGAGAAATAATGACTTATATTCCCTGTGATGAAAATCCTCTGTATTATATGAACAAAAATAATATGCATTGCTTCAGGCATTCTATCTGATTCCCTCAAAGCCAAAAGAAAGCACTGGACCTGTCAATCAGATCACCTTGAAGATGCTCTAGAGAGTCCAGACTAGACACTTAAGGCATTCACGTTTTCTCAGCGCTCAATTTCAAGTTAAGCATAGTTTTCAAAGTATGTGTTACCACATCTTAATCAACTTTGAATTTTTCTAGCAATAAAACTGACAAAGCAAAGCTATGTTTTGTTTTGTTGAAATTTTTTGTAAAAAGTTACCAACATTTCAGAAAAACATTGGCTTATGATGGTGAAATCAAGATATTTCTGTGGCATTGTATCATCTGAAATGGGATGTTTCATAGCGTTGGAATTGACAATGATATTGAAAATATTTACACGGAAATATAAATGTGAGACAAGAGTGGTGGCTCACACCTGTGCTGCAAACTTCTCAGACAAAAAACTTGAGGCTAGCCTAGGCAACATAGCATGTTCAAGGTCAGCCTGGGCTACATAGTGAATTTCATTTGTTCTTCATGTGGTATCACTGTATTACCTATTTTAAAATGTATATTGATTGGGTCATATTCTTGTTTATGCTCACTTCAGTATAGTAAATAAAATATTCAAAATATTCAAAATACTGATTAATTCGGATGAAAAATTCTGGAATGCAGATTAGGTCACTGTCCCATGCTGGGAGTAATATTCCTTCCTGCATGAGCAATAAATTCAAAAATGTAAACATATATCCTGTTCCAAACACTTCCCTACAAACAGGAAACTGATAATAATATCCCCACTGGATATCAGAATGCTGAGACCGTCCATTCTAACATATTATACGTAAATTCTAATGTGAGTTCCTATCATGTAAGCATGTTTCAAAGTAACTATTCTAAACCTGTAGCCAAAATCTTTCTTTTTACTATAATAAAGGCCAGAGACAAAATCTGGCAAGGCAAAGCCCTGTCGCACTGGGTTCAATGATGTCTGTGTGGAGTGTTCTCCCTGCTGCATATAAAATGTTTCTAAATTTCACAGCTTAAGGCAACAGTAGAATCAAGTTCTCTCTTCCTGGCACTTTGGAAATCTAGGAGTGACTACATGGTTAGGTGGTTTAGAGCCTTCTGTAGGCTTGATGTCAAGATGTCACTGGAAGGCTACACAGCTTTTAAGACTTAATATGTGTGCTTGATGACGTCACTGCTGGATTGATATCACTGCAGGAGTGATGACATCACTGCAGGAGTGATGATGTCATTGCTGGAATCACTTCCTGAGGTACAGTCAATTAACAGCTTAGGCCTTTCACAGAGCCTCCCACCAGGCAGCTTCGTGTTCCCATGCCATGGCAACTCTCCTTATACAGAACAATTGATCCACTTCTACACCTATAATAATTAATTAATCAATCAATTAATTAATTAATTAATTTTATTTATATGTGTATACTGTAGCTGTCTTCGGACACACCAGAAGAGGGCATTGGATCCCATTACAGACTCTTGTGAGCCACCATGTGGTTGCTGGGAATTGAACTCAGGACCTCTGGAAGAGCAGACAGTGCTCTTAACCCCTGAGCCATCTCTCCAGCCCTGGTAATTAATTTTTTCCTTAACTTGCTTTTGACTCACCGAGCAGACGGAGGCATACTTCTGGCAGTCTGTGAGGGCAGCTCAAAAAGGATAACTGACAGGAGCAGGGCCACCTTCAATGGGAAGCACCATTGCTTGGGCTGGGACCCAGCTGGAGTCTAAAGGAACACGGGAGCAAGCAGGGTTCTGGCATTGCCCTGTTCTCTGCTGCCTCCCTCACAGCCACACGCTGTTGCCACCATGACATTCTACTTAACAACTGGCTCAGAGACAGGCAGCCAAGTGACACAGACTAACCTCTCCGAAACCACAAGACAAAATCAACAGTTCCTCCCAGGAGTTGTTTCTGTTCGTTATTAGTTTACGTCAAAGACAAATTTAATCTATTGCAATGCCTGAGTCCCCAAACCATATGTCATTTCATAGGATTTTATAGAAATCATTCCTATAAAATATGGAAGGATGTGAGGACCACTTGGGAAAGGACTGCCAGTAGCCACTTGGAAGCTGACTACTACCATATTATATTTGTATGTTCATGATACCAAATTCAAATTTTTTTTACTATTAATCTTTATTGTGTTCTTAGATGCATATGGAGTTATCAGTAAAGAGAATATATGTATACATATATACACATACATATATATATGGGCTGGTGAGATGGCTCAGCAGTTAAGAGCACTGACTGCTCTTCTGGAGATCATGAGTTCAAATCCCAGCAACCACATGGTGGCTCACAACCATCCGTAATGAGAAACAAATAATTAAAAAAAAGCCTAGGGGCCTGAGCGAGTGGGGCTGGAGTGAGCAGGGCCAGAGCAAGAAGGATAAGATAATGGGGGGGAAATATGTATATATAGTCATTTCACTTTAGAAATTAGAGCCAGAGAGGACTGAAGAAATGGTTCTGTGATGAAGAGCATTTGCTTTTCTTGACAAAGACTTGAGTTTGATTCCTAGTACCCGCATGGTGGTTCACAACCATCGATAACTCCAGTCCCATGGAATTCAACACCCTTCTCCTGACTTCCTTAGGCACCAGGCATGCAGGTAGCTCAAAAACATACACACAGACAGACATGTGCATAGAAAATTAAAATAAATATGTAAATATTTCTTAAAAGAAAGAAAATTAGAGCCAAAATAGACAGATTGAACCATGACTATGTTCTTTAAAATAACTTCACTGAAGATCAGTTCTATGATACAAAGTCTTCATTTGCCCCTAAATATTCATTTCTTCCAGGAAGAAAAAACATTAGAAGGTCACCAATAAATCAACAAAAAAAGCATAGGTTGGCTCTTTTGCAAATGCATGCAGTTTCCTATGCAGGGACTGATTCGAAATTGAACGTAAGTAGAAATCTGGTTTTCAGAATGAAGATGGAAAAGGTGTTCTGTGGTTCTGGGCTCAGCAGCACTGGTTTTTAACAATATTCCGAAGCTCCAGCGATTCTATTTAGTGAGAGGGATGTGTGAATGCTAACTTTTGATTGATGATTTAAGAGGAGAATTCAGGATGTTCCTAAAAGGAAGGAAAGAAAGCGTATGTGCATATTTCATTCTCCAGATCAACACTGGTCAGGGGCACTTGTCCTTGCAGCTTTGGGATGCATCTTCTAACTGCAAATTTGATCACGTGGGGGAACACATAACTAGACTGATACAAGTACTCAGTAAGTCGCGTTATCAGAAGTACAGAGAATACAATCGGTTTGGAGTTTATAAAATGTCTCAGGACGAGTGGAAACACTGACTGAGAATCATCTGCAGAACACGTACAGCATAGCAAGTGCTAGCTCCTCCCACTGCACCCTAACCCTTAGCTACAGACATGGGGCTAACATAGTAAGAAAGTACGGATGAAGTGCCCCAGGATCTAGGAATAAAAACCTGAGCTTATTAAGCTGATTTTAGGATACTTCCATTCTGTGGTGAACATGGAGGTGCTCAATGCACAACTTTTATTGACAAATAGGACTGCATACATCTACCGTCTATAATGTGGCATTTAAGTATATTCATACACACACATATCAACAGTTCAGTTGAGAAAATATACACATTACCATTTTGTCACTGAGACACTTGAACTCTTTCAGTAATTATGAAAATGTAATTTTAACTACAGTCACCATGGTTGGATCTGAACTTCCCTCTTACCTAACTGAAATTTTGGGTTCTTTGACAAATGACTGTCATGTCACAATTCCTAAACCCTACATAACAACCTTCCTACTCTGTCCTTGCATGGATTTGACTTCATAAGATTCTACATATCCATGAGATTGTGAGGTATCTCTTTGTATTCCTGGCTTATTTCATGGAACACGCTGTCCTTGGGTTTATAATCACAGTGGCAAATTTTCTGTCTTAAAGTTTGAAACAAAACTTTTTACAGTGTGCACACATCACACTTTATTCATCAGTGTGACTTTTGGTGGACATTTAGGCTGCTTCCACAGCTTGGCTTCAGTAAACATGGAGGTGCTGACCCTAACAAAGATCTCGATGACATATGTGAGAAAATCTTCACTTTAGGTTGAATAACTAAAAGCTTTTTAAAGCAGTTACCACAACTATGTTGAGAACAAGTGGTGGTACACAGAACTGATTTGGAACGATAAATAATGGAGGGATTCAAAACTGAGGTAAAATGTTCCTACTCAGAAATCTTAAATGATGGTGTCACTCCACACAGTGCCCAATCTGCACAGATAGGACATTGAACATTTAAACCGAGGCAAGCAGGGAGTGCGGTGTGCATCTGTAATCCCAGCCCTTGGGAGGCTGAGATAGAAGGACTGCCTTCCCTTCACACGCCACAGCTCCGTCAGGGGGTACACGCTTAAGTCACTCATGGTTTGCCCAAACCATGTATGAAGGAACAAATTGGTGATAACAACCGAGAGGAGTCTTGTGAAGATTCGGGTGAGTGAGAAAACCCAACTCCAACATTTCATATACTGAAAACTTGGCTGATTGGGGCCTTAAAGAAACCTCAGAGGAGGCAGCAAAGTGCATCTAAGGCTCTGTTCAGGAATGGAGCCAGAAACTGCCTGTTGTGTTGTTAGTTTGGCCAAGTACAAGCTCAAATTCGAATTCTCCACCTCTCTCCCTGTGTCTTCTGTCTAACTGCTGTCTGTGATTACTGGATTGGCTGCGGTCCGTCGTACATGTCCGATGCCCTTGCTGCCTGTGTGGTGGGCTGTGACTGTGCCCATCCAGAACAACAGGCTTTGATCTGTGTTCTTTGATCTTTGAACAGCACAGAAAGTGTGGTATGGGAAAGGTATGAAGATCACTTTCAGAGATCTTTAACGGGGCTTTCCAAGGCAAGAAGTTACTTTACTCAACCTAGAATAGGACTCAACCACACACACACACACACACACACACACACATCGTGAGCCTATATCCATATGTTGTTTTCAACCACGACACATACAAACACTGTTCTGTTGGGTGAGGGAGCGCATGAAAAAGTATGTAAGTTAAGATCAAAATTATGCAGTTGGCTCAAGTTGTAAGCTCTGATTGCATGGGAAATCCAAGACATAGTAAAGTTCGTTACACTGTTCTCTTAAAGGCACGTTAACCTTATACAAGCTAAGTACAAGGACCTCGGGTTAAGTAGCCTCAAGTAACCTCAAGCATATTATCAGCTTGGCTGTAAGGTCTGGGAAGAGTACTCTTCCTTTGGGGTCAAAAGATACTTTTCAGAAAAACGTTATCACCACACTGAATTATTCCATTTATGTTAACTGTTTACATGAAAAGATGCATAAATGGAGAAAAAATAGTTGCTGGAGTTTCTGCGTTCGAGAAGCTTGGGCTTGAAGCTTGTGTGAATGTATGCCCTCTCAGAGGAGACGCGCTAAACCTGTGAGCCAGCTTCTTCTCCACAGGACAGAGCTGCTCCTCCACCGAGCAACTCTTCCTCTGCCTCTTCCCCCTCAGAGTTTTTGGCCAGGGGCTGTTGCGCCGGCTGCCGCCACAGCTTCACACAGAGGCAATTAGCCCGTGTGCCTCGGTGTTCCGACAGGCACCCTGCAGGGAGCCGCGTCAGCCTCCGGAGAGTCCTGCTTAGCTGGGGGGAAAGCAGGCCTTTTGAGTCTGGCTTCCAGGGAGTCAAAAGACAGGTCAAAACAAATAATTACTCTTCTTTCTTCAGTAGAACCGTTCGGCTTGCGGAAGTCCTGGTACTGAGGATCGGGACTGCTGTTTCCCAGGCTACCGCTGAGCCTCAGAGCAGAGGGAAACAGGAAAAGTAAAAAATACCACTGCGAGCGCCGCGATCCGGTCAGGTTTTCAGGAATTAAACAGCCCCGTGATTGCTAAGCAAGATTAGTCAATTTTCCAGGGTCTTGAGAAAAATCTGTTCTGACAGCCCGCCAGTCCTGTGTCACTGTCCTGAAGGAGCAGACTGATGGGGGGGGGGGGAAGGGGGAGGGTTCTTGCTCTGTGTCACTCTCGCTGAGGTCACGTCTGTGTTCATTTCTAGAACTGCATTTGGATCTGCAACCGTCTCCACACCAAGAGAGCGATCTCTTAAGTTAAACCATAGCGAAGGGTGGTCTCTCACGCCTGCTTTCTGTGGGGCCCCTACCTTTAAAATGTTGCCCTTGAGCTCAGCTGTCTTCAGGGCACTCACTCTTCCTCGCATTGTTAAAAAGAAATTGCTTATCTTTTGTTGGCTTTCTGGAGTTGACGGTGTACTGTTTGCTCTTTAGTTCCTGATTTCCATGAATTTGAACTTTGTTCTCCTCCGGTCGG
Source organism: Apodemus agrarius (assembly GCA_964023405.1). Taxonomy (NCBI): domain Eukaryota; kingdom Metazoa; phylum Chordata; class Mammalia; order Rodentia; family Muridae; genus Apodemus; species Apodemus agrarius. Next base: position 83,795,170 of record OZ030012.1, on the reverse strand, counting down.
CCTTCTATGTATTGCTGGTTCCCCTTAGCATCCCACTAGAATTTTCAGTGTAGCATCTATAAACACGTAGTGATGAGGCTCCTTGGTTTCACGTTCCAAAGACCCTTTCCCTTCTGAGGGAGCACTACCCTCTCAGCCTTGCGGAGTACACTCCCCCCACCCCTGCACCCCCAAACCCCCACATACCCCCTGCTTTGAGTTGGACCATTTTAACTGTGGCCTTGACTTTGAACAGACGCCTCTGCCTAGAAAGGGATGGAAATAACCGTCTCCTCTCTGCCTTTAGCTGGGTTTTATGCTAGCGCCCCACCATGCACAAACACTTCACCGCTTTGTAGGACCCATACACTCTCTCTCTCTCTTAACATCGTTATTCTGAGTCTTTTATTTTTCATATTTCGTGGTGAAATAAGTGTCCTTGCTACAGCTCTTGACTTCCTGTCACAGCATTTCAAACTTAATAATAGAATAGCCTGTGTCATTGCCACATCTCATATTTACATAAGAATCAGGTAAAGGCATAACTACTTACTTTAGAAGTCATGGCAAGGTTTGAATAATTTCCCCCCCCCCCCAGAGGAGCTGACTATTGCCTCCATAGATTCAGTCTTGAGCTATTAAAAAAAAAATTTTTTTTTATTTTTTTCTTTTAGTTTTGGGATTAAGAGAAAATGCAAAGCACATTTAAATAGGGTTCCTAGTTTTAGCAAAGAAAAATAAAATATTGGAGACAAATTTGAATTTTCCACGAACACATGAGGAAATTTTTTTAGCAGACAAGCATTTCAATTGGTGCTTACATCAAGCCGCCCTTCATTTCCATGCCCATGTGTGATGTCACTGAGACGGCTCAGGCAGGCTCACTGTGGGTGTGAAGTTAGTCTTAAGATGCCACAGAGGGAGGAATGTACAAAGTCCCTGACTGACGACATGAAGCACGCCTGCCTTAAGCTGGTTCAAGTCTGTAGAGTGAGAAAGGAGCAGGAGGTGAGCTGCTGGTCCCAGAGCACGGAAGCTGTCCATCACCGTCCTCCACGCCTCTCATTTCCCAGCCTCCATCATCTGTAGGAGCACCGAGTGCACATCTCAGAAGCCCGGATCCAAATGCACGACGCGAAGAAAGACTAGTTTTCTGAGGAACCGCCAGACTGATTTCCAGAGTGGTCGTACCAGCTTGAAATCCCACCAGGGAGGAGTGTTCCTCTTTCTCCACATCCTCGCCAGCATCTGCTGTCACCTGAGGTTTTTTGTTGTTTTTGTTGCTGGTTTTAACTTTTTTTTTTTTTTTGATATATTTTTTACTTATATTTCAAATGATTTCCCCTTTCCTGGATCCCTCCTCTCCGAAAGTCCCACAAGCCCTTTTCCCTCCCCCTGTTCCCCCATCCACCCCTTCCCGCTTCCCTGTTCTGGTATTCTCCCACACTGATGCATTGAGCCTTTCCAGAACCAGGGTCCACTCCTTCTTCTTCTCAGACATCATTTGATATGTGGATTGTGTCTTTGGTGTCCCAAGATTCTAGGCTAATATCTACTTATCAGTGAGTGCATACCATGAGTGTTCTTTTGAGACTGGGTTACCTCACTTAGGATGATGTTCTCCAGCTCCATCCATTTGTCTAAGAATTTCATGAATTCATTGTTTCTAAGGGCTGAATAGTACTCCATTGTGTATATATACCACATTTTCTGTATCCATTCCTCTGTTGAGGGGCATCTGGGTTCCTTCCAATTTCTGGCTATTATAAATAAGGCTGCTATGAACATAGTGGAGCATGTATCCTTATCATATGCTGGGGAATCCTCTGGGTATATGCCCAGGAGTGGTATAGTGGGGTCCTCCAGAAGAATCATTCCCAGTTTTCTGAGGAACCACCAGACTGATTTCCAGAGTGGTGGTACCAGCTTGCAACCCCACCAGCAGTGGGGGAGCTCCTTGTTCTCCACAGCCTCGCCAACACCTGTTTTCTCCTGAGTTTTTGATCTTAGCATTCTGACTGGTGTGAGGTGAAATCCCAGGGTTGTTTTTTTATCTTAGTCGTTCTGACTGGTGTGAGGTGGAATCTCAGGGTTGTTTTGATTTGTATTTCCCTGATGACTAAGGATGTTGAACATTTCTTTAGGTGCTTCTCAGCCATTCGATATTCCTCAGTTGAAAATTCTTTGTTTAGCTCTGTACACCATTTTTAATAGGGTTACTTGATTCTCTGGAGTTCCACCACTTTTGGGCATATAGCCAAAGATTCTCCAACATATAACAAGGACACATGCTCCACTGCATTCATAGCAGCCTTATTTATAATAATAGCCAGAAGCTAGAAAGAACCCAGATGTCCTTCAACACAGGAATGGATACAGAAAATGTGGTACATTTACACAAAGGAGTACTACTCAGCTATTAAAAACAATGAATTCATGAAATTCTTAAGCAAATGGGTGGAACTAGAAAGTATCATCCTGACTGAGGTATCTCAATCGCAAAAGAACACACATGGTATGCACACGGTGATAAGTGGATATTAGCCCAAAAGTTCCGAATACCAAAGATACAATTAACTGACCATAAGAAGCTCAAGAAGGAAGACCAAAGTGTGGGTGCTTCAGTCCTTCTTAAAAAGGGGAACAAAATATTCACAGGAGCAAATACAGAGACAAAGTATAGAGCAGAGACTGAAGGAAAGGCCATCCAGAGACTGTCCCATCTGGGGATCCATCCCATATACAGTCACCAAACCCAGACACTATTGTGGATGCCAAGAAATGCTTGCTAAAAGGAACCTGAGAGGCCCTGCCATAGCCTAACAAATACAGAGGTGGATGCTCACAGCCAACCATTGGACTGAGCGCAGGGTCCCCAATGGAAGAGTTAGAGAAAGAACTGAAGGAGCTGAAGGGGTTTGCAACCCCATAGAAAAAACAACAGTATCAACCAACCAGATCCCCCAGAGCTCCCAGGGACTAAGCCGCCAACCAAGGAGTACACATGGCTTTGGCTGCGTATGTAGCAGAGGACAGCCTTGTCAGGCATCAGTGGGAGGAGAGGTCCTTGGTCCTATGAAAGCTGGATAGATGCCCCAGTGTAGGGGAATGGAGGACAGGCAGGCGGGAGTGGGTAGAGGGAGCGGGTAAAGGAGCGCCCTCATAGAAGCAGGGGGAGGGTGGATGGGATAGGGGGTTTCTGGGAGAGGGGGAACTGGGAAAGGGGATAACATTTGAAATGTAAATAAAAAAAATATCCAATTTTATATATATGTGATATATATTTATCATATATATGATATATAATTAACATATATGGTATATATGTGATATATATTTATCATATATATGATATATAGTTAACATATATGGTATATATGTGATATATATTTATCATGCATATGATATATAGTTAACATATATGGTATATATGTGATATATATTTATCATATATATGATATATAGTTAACATATATGGTATATGTGTGATATATATTTATCATATATATGATATATAGTTAACATATATGGTATATATGTGATATATATTTATAATATATGATATATAGTTAACATATATGGTATATATATTATATATATACATATATATGTATATATATACATATATATATATAAAGAAGTCCGACCCAATCACAGCTAGCACTGAGAAACTTTCAATTTACTCATTCCCATGCCTTGCACAGACAGCTTAGCACAAGCTACGACAAAATATTGTATGCTAAGTGAATTAAGCGACAGAAGTATACTTCTACATTCTACTGTTAAAGAAGTCCCCAAAATCTAGATTGGGGCCTAGCCCAATCATCATCAGGGAGACTTCACTCAGCAAACGGATGGAAGCAGATGCAGAGACCCACAAGCAAACACTAAGCAGAGCTCGGGGAATCCCAGGGAAGAGGCGAGGTGGGGAGGATTGGAGGAGCCAGAAGAGTGGATGACACCGCAGTAAACCCACAGGATCAACTAACCTGGATCTATAGGGACTCCACGAGACTCAACTGATTATCAGGGAGCCTGCATGGCTCTGACCTAGGCCCACTACATATGTTACAGTTAGTCTTCTTACAGGACTCCTAAGTGTGCAATCAGGGGCTGTCTCTGACACCCTTGCCTGCTTTGGGGCCCGTTTTCCTCATACTGGGTTGCCGTGTCCAGCCTGGGGAAGCGCCTGCTCTTTCTGCATCTCCATACGCCATGTTTAGTTGATATTCATGGAGGCTTGCCCTTTTTTGAAGAGAATCAGTGGAAGGGGAGTGGGTAGAGTTTCAGGGAGAGACTGGGAAGAGAACGGGGAGGAAAAACTGTGGTCAGATTGTAATATATAAAAGAATAATTTTTTAAAAGTTAAAACAAAGGAATTCCAAAATCAAGCTACTATTGACAGACTGGCTTCCTGGTGACGGGACGTCCCCTGGGTTGCTCATGGATGTGACAGATGCCTTCTGTAGTCTCTCATACCTGTTCAGGGTACCAATACTAACATCATCCAGCAAGAGCTCCTCTCTTTCAACCTCCCTCCCTGTGGTCTCATCTCCGAATGTTAGTGTATTGTGGGAGAAGAGTTCCCCACATGAATTTGAGAGGTATGCGAGCATTCAGCTCATAGGAAATGAAGATTTGAATAAAAAAAATCTCAGCTTAATATGCACAGAGATCACAGACATCAGCAAATATTATTTCTGGCAGTTGAATCATGGTTAGACACATCTAGGAACTTTGGGCTGAGGACGACGACGAGTAAGGAGCTCCTCCCGAGAAATGGAAGCGTAACTCGACCGATAGGAAGGTTTTATTTTAAGAAAGTAATAACGCTGATATGATTCTGCCTCTCAGAGCTGTTTAGAACTTGGAGTTTCAGTTTTGGTGATTGCGCTGTGGTAAATTATCTGAGTGCAAGTCCAAAGATTCTCTCCGCGTTCAGACAGACCATTCATCATACTTAGCATGCAGGTTTCAGCAGAACTTTCCCACAGATTTGCCAAAATGCCACTGGAAGTCATCATAGAAAATTGCCTCTTTTATTCACCAAGTCCCTTAGGTGCAATCAGTGGCTTGGGATTTAGGTTTCTTGGACTACCTTAATAACCCATCAATCTCTCTATCTGAAAGGTTCATATAACTACTACCTTGGTTCATAAATACTGTTTTTAATTTTGTACCAAAAAAATGGAATGGACTTCAGCAGTCCTATGTGAAAGCAATGAAAAGGCTTGAAATATTATCAAATACTTTCCAAGTTGCACATTCACTATAAAGTCCAAATATACATCACCCATACCTTAACGTCCTCAGCACCAGTCTGCAAATGGTCAACTTAGTCAATCTGAATATCCAGTTCTGAGGAAAAACATATATATAGTAGAATTTTAGGTCATGAGGCTACCAAAATGTGATCATCGAATCCAAAAAAGTTTAGCTTGTGCAAAATTCAGGCTTGCAATATTAGAAGGTAAATAAAAATCTCCGAACCGTCGGGCGCTGCAGAAAGTTGTCTGGAAGCTCCAGGTGAGGGTGTGGCTTTAATTCTGTGCCAGTGCCGGCTCTGGTTTAGTCCAACTCTACTGTAGTGCCTAGTAACCCTTTTATCTGATCCGCAGGTGTGCTAAGTCTACCAGGACAGTAATTGTAGAAAGTGGGATTAACTGAAACTCTTCTCATCTCATATTTGTAGACTTTGGGGTCTGGATAAAGTGAGTCCAGGGACCCACGCTTCGTCCCCCGAGGTTTGGATACAGCATTGCCTGCCCTTTCTGTACCAATCTCCTTTTTAAAAAATGATTGAAATTTTCAGTGTAAACGTGGTATCTTTCCTTAAGGTTGATTAACTTTGTTTTTTTTTTTTTGTTTTTGTTTTTTTTTCTTTTTGGATGGAAATAATTGGACATAAAATGGCATCAGGCGTGTCCTCCAAAGACAGTTCTCAGTCTCCACCTGTATCAGCCTCGACTTCCGCATCGGAAAATCTACCTTCCTTTACACCAAGCATCTTCTCTCTGGATGATCAAAGTTCCCCTCCCCTGCTGGCCACAGCACTCATCCCCAAGGTCACTACTCTCCCCACCATGGACTACTCTACCATCCGCCAATTGCCTCTGGAAGTGTCACATTGGCCTGCATCTTCCAGTGACAGAGAGTTGATCACAAGCAGCCACGATCCGATCCGGGACCTAGATGAAATGGATGTGTCTGACATGCCTGCCTTGTCAGAAATATCGGAACTGAGTGGCTATGATTCTGCCTCGGGTCAGTTTTCGGAGATGAGCACGCCCACCCCAACATTACAGTACATCACCACCAGCTCTGAGACCGTCGCCACCACGGGCCACGAGCTGGTGGTATTCTTCAGCCTGCGCGTTGCTAACATGCCCTTCTCCTATGACCTGTTCAACAAGAGTTCTCTGCAGTACCAAGCCCTGGAACAACAGTTCACGGACCTGGTGAGTGGGCGTGGCTTGGCTTTCTCCCACTTGCTGTGCCTCCTTGTTCTTTCTGCTGTCACTTTACGGTTGCATGGTGATCACTGCTCATCCTGAGCAAAGCAGAGTAGGAGGAGATGAGCATTTAAGCTGCCATACTGTTGCAGAAGGCGTTCATCTAGAGTTCTGAGGTGATCTGATTCCAACCAAGGAAATGAATTCTATGGTGGGCAGTCAGAGGAACAAGTTTGTCCTCTTTTTCTTTCTGTTTATTTATTTATGTATTTATTCACTTTGCATCCAAATAGCAGTCCCCACCCCACCCCCAATTCTCCTTTACACAGCCTTTCCTCTCTTCCCCCCTTCCCTTCTCTTCTGTGAAGGAGGAGTCCCTCCATAACAAGCCCCTCCCCCGCGAATGCGCATCCCCTCTCCCTCCCCCCAATCTGGGGAGAGGCTTGTCCCTAATTCTGTTGCCTGCATGTGGCAACTTCCCCCTAACTGGGCTACCTTGTCTAGCCATAGGAGGAGAGGATGTGCCTAGTCCCTCAGTGACAAATTTATCCTTAAATTCTCCTTATTAGGGTTGGTTCTCCCTTAATATTTTTATTCCAAACTTGATACAGAAGCACTATAGTCCAAGTCAGAAACACTGAGCTCAGAATCTAAGAGCTGTATAAGAGAGCACACAGAGCCAGTGCTGCCCAGCATGGAAGAGGAGGAGAGTTCAGGTATGGAAGCTCTCGGGTCGGTGTAAATGGCTGTATGTCATCTCTGATCCTGGGCATACAGAGTGAGGAGCTTTTCACGGTGGATGCATTTTGATAACAGGTATCTCAAACTCACCTCTTAAGGTTGTTCCTACACATATAATAAGAAATACATGTGTGGAAATAAAAGGTTGAACCCAGTGATGGCTGGCTGTAACAGTCGTGTCTGATTAAATAAAATGTACAAGGCCTACCTTACACATGATTTCTGACAATATCAGAAAATATATATGCTTCGGATAAGTTAAATTATCATGTGGCTTGAACATTTTCCAAGTGAGACTCTCTGTTCTGCACACACACAAACACACACACACACACACACACACACACACACACACTCTGTCTCTGTCTCTGTCTCTCTGTCTCCCCCCCCCCATGGGGGTGAGTATTGAGACCATCTTAGGGAACCATGTCACGATGAGCCTCACCCCAGTGACTCCATTAGGGTTTGTGATCTGCTGCCAGGGTGGGTTATGGAGGGGCTCCCCCTCCACGGAGGAGAAGGGAAGGGGGAGGAAAGGAAAGGCTCTGTAAAGGAGAACTGGATCGGGATGCATTAAGGACCGTGACACCAGAATCAGGCTTATTTCTTCTTGAGGGGTGGGAAGCTGTGTTCTCATGCCCTCCTGGAGACCCACATTTATTCCACAGGTGCTGTGCCACCGTAAGCAGGTTTCCTCCTTTGCAAAGCTAAGGCCGAGTGATTGCTACATTCTGTTTTCACTTGTGAGATGAGAGAAGAGAAGGAGCCAGGGAGAGCAGATGGACAACACGTGGCAAAGGAGCAGCACCACACACACACACACCCACCCCCGCACACTTTGTCGGGATGGAGCTGGCTGCACGACCAGGCTTGGCTGCGTGGAGACTGGACGAAAATGTCATCACTAATGAAGCCATTGCATTCTGGGAATCAATTTGGTCGACAAAGCAGCTAATTGTCAGTACACAGGGTGAAAACCGAAAACTCCTCCCTGAGGTCAAAGCAGGGCTAACTTAAGAATGAGGTCAGCAGCCGGGCAGTGGTGGTGCACGCCTGTAATCCCAGCACTCTGGGAGGCAGAGGCAGGTGGATTTCTGAGTTCGAGGCCAGCCTGGTCTACAGAGTGAGTTCCAGGACAGCCAGGGCTATACAGAGAAACCCTGTCTCGGAAAAAAACAAAATCAAAAAAAAAAAAAAAAGAAAAGAAAAGAATGAGGTCAGCAGAGCAGTAGAACAAATCCAGGTATGACGGTTCATTTTGTTTTCAAGATAGCGCCGTTCTACTTTGCTTCCCTGTTGTTGTAATAAATACCATTACCAAAGTCAACGCGGGAAGGGACTGGTTCACCTTACAGGTTCTAGTCTCGCATTGGGGGACTAACTCCAAGGCAGGAACTTACGACAGGGCCTTGATGCAGAAGCCACTGGGGAATGATGACAGTTGAGGATTGACACTCATGACTTGTTCAGCCCGTTTTCTTGTATAACCCAGCACCACCTGCCCAGAGGTGGTAAAACCCACAGTGGGCTAGGCCCGGCTGCATCAGTCATTAGTTAAAAGGAATGACACAGGCCCCATAGACCCATCTGATAGGGTAATTCCTCAATGGAGGCTTCCTTATTCCAGGACATTCTAGTTTTTAACCCAATTCACACGACTAACCAGCATACCTGGTGAAGCAAGATCAGAATCAAAGCCCTCGTGGGGCAGAGGCCGGAAGCGCATGTGGCGCTGAGGCGGGCCTTGCAGCTTGAGCCTTCGTGCCAGCTGTTCAAACACAGCTGCCGTTCAGGAACTCTTCTAGAGTCAGGAAAGGAGGTTCAAAGAGTTCTGGGAAAAAAAAATGACCTTCAAGATGGCTGTGGCTTGCAAAGGACATGTGTGTACCACACAGGAAGCCCTGAGAACGCTTTTGAGATTATTAAATCATGTTTGAGAAGGAATCTCTAGGAAGCCACCTGTGCTCTCTCTCACCCAGTTCAGATAACGTGAGGTCCCACCCAGTTACTGCATTGCTCAGAGAAGGCGGTCCAGCTAGCTGGGACCAGTTTCAGCAAGCCCTATCCAAATGTCCTGATTTTCACTTCCCCTTCTTCATGCTATGAAGATTTACCACACTGACAGAAAGGCACAGTGGGTTCTCGTGGATTTTTATCTCAGTGGGTCCTTTCAAATTGACTACTTCCATTTACACAGACACATAGGTTGACCGGGTTCCCGGGCTCAATCTGGAATAGTCACTTAAAAAGAATTAGTAACCTGGCACTGTTGGGCTGATAGCATCGACGTGTTCTTTTGTTTGGTTTTGGTTTTTGTTTTGTTTTAAGCATCTGTTCTCACAAGGCGTGAAGAAAAATCCCTGCCCATCTATCTCAATGCAGGCAGAAAGGTAGAAACATGAACATAATTACTATAAATAGTTCATTAGGCTGTGGTGTGCCGGTCTCAACATCCAACAACAAGAACAACAATGAAGTGAAATGCAGGTCCCGCATCGTGAAACCGGAACATAAAGAGGTCCAGCGGTGACCGAGCTAGGAATAAACCCTTTCATTTTTTCGCAGCTGCTTCCATATCTACGATCGAATCTTACGGGGTTTAAGCGACTGGAAATACTCAGCTTCAGAAATGGGAGTGTGATCGTTAACAGCAGAGTGCGGTTCGCCAAGGCGGTGCCCTACAACCTCGCCCAGGCAGTGCGCGAGGTCCTGGAGGACCTTCGGTCCACCGCAGCTCAAGAACTCCATCTGGAAATCGAAAGCTATTCCTTCAACGTTGAAGCAGGTAGGTGAAGCCGGCAAAGAAAGTCGGGGAACTTGGTTCGTTCTGTTTTGTTTTCAAGCGCGCTGTTTAACTGTCAAACTGCAACAATGAAATTAAATTGGACAGTAACAAGGCAACCTTTTAGAAGCTACAAACTTCCTGATTAAGGAAGGGAGGGGCTTCGACCTGCTCAAGTTTTCCTACATTGAAAAGCAAACAGTAAGGGGGCCTCTAACCACACAGTCGGAGGGCCTCAGTTTTCTCGGGAATAAACTTTTGCTGGGCTGAATTTTTTTTTTTTTTAATATAGCCCCAAACCAAGCTAGTTTCCATTCTGCTGAAATTCAAAGGCACTTTCTAAAAGAAGTTGCTGCAATCTAGTGTCCCTCTTCCAGAAGCCTATGGTTGCAGTAAACTGTCAGAATTGTCTTTTCCTAACAAAATTCAGGACGGCCAGACCCTGAGGAGGCAAGAGAAAAAAAAAATAGAAAAGAAAAGAAAGAAAGAAAGAAAGAAAGAAAGAAAGAAAGAAAGAAAGAGAAAAAGAAAAAAAAAGATCAAAATTCAAACACGGAGAAATCACCAAAGAAGAAAATGATGTTGGTTCTCAGCTGCACAGCCTCGCATAGCACCCATGTGTATAAAACAAAGAGATAGCCAGAAACTCTGTAACAGAAAGCAAACACCTGCTCCAGCAACAAAGCAATGTACCACTGTCATGGGCCAAGGTTGAACCGGGGACTGCTTCTACCATGCACTACAAAATTGTTTTCTAACTAACTGCAGGAAGGTTTTTAATCCCCCCCCCCCTGCCCCCGGAGTGCAAGACTGGAGGACTCTGTCCCACTGCCACAGCGACCTTCCAGTCAGATTCAAAACAAAGTTTCCTAATTGGCTATGAATTAGTGAAGTAGATCTTTTAAAGCTCTCTCTGGCTCTCTGTGGACTAACTACCAAGACAGAGGGAAAAGGCCTTGGGCAAAAATACAAGTAAAAAAAAAAAATGCTCAGTAGGAAACATTTATCTTTGACAGAGCAAGCTTTGGAGCAATCCTACAAAATTGCCTCAGTGCCTTGGTAAACAGCATCATTAAAAGAGACAGCACAGCCTTGGACACTGAGCTGGGAAGTCGGGAAATGGTTACCCCCAAATAGGACCAGCCTGAGGAAGACTTCTAGACCCCCTTCCCCAGCAAGCCAAGACCACCCAAATGGTTAAATGGCAGGGAGAGACTGACTGCCTCTATCCACAGAACGTACCACAGAACAGAGCTGAAGCTGCTCTTTTCAGTCAGTTGGTAAAGCTAACAGGGAAGAGGCAGGAGAACTGGGGAGCACGGGAGGGGTGGGAGCTCAGGTCCCGCCCTCCTCCATCCCTAAGTCAGCCGGCAGTCCTTAGGAGCCCACTTAATATAAAAACTGTCCACGGAGCCAGGCGGTGGTGGCGCACGCCTTTAATCCCAGCACTTGGGAGTCAGAGGCAGGAGGATTTCTGAGTTCGAGGCCAGCCTGGTCTACAGAGTGAGTTCCAGGACAGCCAGGGCTACACAGAGAAACCCTTGTCTCGAAAAACCAAAAAAAAAAAAAAAAAAAAAAAAAAAAAAAAACTGTCCATGGAATGTGCAGGCTGGGGAGAGCCAGGGTGCGTGCCTCTGAGGACAGGAGTTTCAGCATTAGGAACCACTCGAGAAGTGCCTTAGAAAGGCGCCAAGGCGTGGCTATGCCAGGGTCACTACTGATGCTTGAAAGAAGTACAGCCTAGTCATGGCCTGTGCGATCCAATCCTGAATGTGTGTCCTATGTGCTCGATTTCCACAGTGAAATGGGGTTGCTGTTAAGACTCCTTCCCAGGGCGGGGATGGCAAGGGGGGACCTTCTCCTAAGGTCCCAAAACCAAACTGAGGCACATATCCACCAGCATTCACTCTGGAGAGCCCTTGAGTTCCTTAGGCTTACTTACAGAGCAATGGGTTGAAGGGTCTGGGTGCCATTAAAGCAGCCACACTGCAAGGTCTGTGCCCGGTATGCATGGCAACTCAGGTAGGTGAAGCCCTCAGCCAACTCTTTCCCAACCTAGGCCCTACCTGAGGTGATATGCAGTTAGGGAAGAACTTCATGCTAGACACTGAGGTGACAGTCCTCCCATGACCCTTCCCATCCTTCCTTCTGTGAGGGACCATCAACAGCCAACAAGCCCAGCTCTCTCATCTTTATCAAACAGGGGCAGCCAAAGTCATAGAGATGATGCTAGTTCAGTACGAAGGACTGCGCCATGTATCACAATAGGGGGAGGGGAGGGTGCTCCAAGCATGAGGACCGACAAAAAGGGCATGTTTTTAGTCTTTAGTGTGGCGTTTGGCACATTAGAGTTGCCTAATAAATGTTAATAGTCAGGGTTACAGCATTGTCATCATGAACTTAACTACTCATTTATGACCTCCACAAGGTACCACAAAGAGTGATTAAAAAAAAAAATCAGCATGGCATGGTATTTGTGAAGCAGTGGGAGCTGAGGTTGTCTTCAGGGGTAGCCTGTAAGCAGGCGTGCTGTGTAGCCTTTCCTCTAGGTAGCTGGGGGGCGTGATGGTCCTAAGATCAGCTGCAGTTCCCACTAGAGCCAAATTGATGCTGAGCACCCTAAGAAAAGCTTACCCACAGGCTTGCCAGTGTGCTGCGGGGTACATACTCAACCTGAGAGATGGGGCAATAGAAGAAAGGCAGAGAGGAAGACCTGGACGTGATCTGTCTGCTTTCTCCAGCCCTAAGAGCAGCCCTCAGAAATCCTCAAAGAATTAGACACACTAATTGGGTCCATCAGTAAACATGGATGAAAACTATTGAATTGAATGAATGAATGAATGAATGACCACTCTGAGTATCCGCAGGGAGATGTTTTGCAGAAGCTACTGCACTGCTACATTGAGCTTCGGGGTGAAATAATTCTCCAAACTCTATTCTTTACTAAATACCTGGAGATAGAAAACCTATTTTTAATACACAGAAAATTAATAAAAGAATGACTGAAGGACAAAAAAAAGCCAATCATTAATATTAAAAGTCTTCAAGGAAAGGGCTATGGGGAGCCTGCTGAAACATTAGCAGTGCTCCAGACAAAAGCTCTGAAAACAGGAAGACTGAAAGCGTAAGGAAGGCTTTATAAATGTTTTTAAAATGAGTGTGGTTTCTTCTAGGCAAATCAAAATGTGCACACACACTACTCACCTATAAGAGGTTCCGATTACTTTGTGCTGTGCACAGGGAGAAGTCATGGCTCTGATCTACACGTAAAAGCTTTCCTTCTCATCAACAGCAATGCAGATGGGAGAAGATGGGAGGAGACAGGAGGAGCCATGGGTGGGGGAGGGGAGCGGGTCTGAGCCAGTGAGCTTCCCTGCTCACAGCTGTGGACCCTGGCCAGGCCCACCACAGACACAGGGCAGATGCATGCAGGGAACCAACCTGAGTGGCTCATCGGGCCTGGAACAACATCTCTGATCTCTCAGAAGCATCTCTCCACCCCCGCACGGCCTGTCCATGCGCGACAGTCCCTGGCCAAAGGAACTGGAGAGAAAGGGCATCTTTAAACTATGCTGGTATCAAAAATAGGTCTTTTTTTTTTTTCAGTTCAAACATAACCTTTTAATGGTTATTTTCTTATGTAGCAAACTTCAAGGAAGTTCCTGTGGGCTTGGGCTGGTGCCAGAAGAGGACTATGATTCCCTTTAAATCTCAGCGTATTGAGATCTGGCCACCTGAGTGGAGGGAGTGTAGGACTAGACACACTCCGAAGGCCTCTGACCCCTCTTCATTGATGAACTGGTCACTGAGTGGGCTGATGGCCAACACTGAGCAGCCGGCAAGAGCTGCAAAGGGCCAGGGCTGTGCAGATGACACAGAAGTCACACTACAGATGACACAGGAGTACAGACTGCCACCGGAAGTGGTGGCCATTGGGAAAGAGCAAGTGGCACTCAGGTACAAACACTGACAGACACACAGACACCATCCTCATTCACGTGCGGCCCTCCCCTGCCTGTTTGAAGCCTTGTTTCAAGATAGAACAAAGAGATAGCTCTCCACAAACCCCAAAGCACCACACTGTTGCTTGAAAAAAAATAAAAGGACATTCATTGCTTAGTTCTATGAATTGCTGTCTTATAAAACTTGTTGTACACATAAAATCTAAAACATTGTTCTTTTAAAAAGAAATGTCCTGTAGTATTATAGTAAAAGTTTCATACCATCAGAACTCCTGTGTGGGGAAATAAACAAATATTTTTATTATTATTTGTAGTGCTGGAAATAGAAGCCTCACATATGCCAGGCTACATTTCCAGCCCCTCTCATTTTGCTTAAGGAAGAAGGTCTCCTTAATCTCCTTTGATTAAGATTAAAGGTCTCCATTTTGAAACAGTAAAGAAAGTATACATGGGATTCTTCTGCCATTTTCTTTTGATCTAGCCATATGACAGTTCTTTCGTCCCTGGCTTTACAGAATGACTGGTTAAGCCACGTCCCTCCTTTCCATGATGTATTGAAGTAGAGGCTTTCCTGGTGACTGACAGACAAGCAAATTACAATTACCTAGCAGATGGTGCTGCTTCTCAGGTCCCTGGGCCCCAAATGAAGGCAACTGGAAACGGGAGTTAAATTCCCACTCACCTGGCTGAGCTGCCGGTGTGGTCTGTTCAGGTATACAAAGCCAGGGCTGGCATACAAGAGTGTTGGTCCAAGTATGTGACGTAAAAGAGAGGCCTGCGGGCGCTGATGAGCACAGGCCCTTAAAATTCCAGGTCATCACTGACATCTACTTCTAGTCTTGATTGTTTGAGCATTCGGTGGAACTCAGTGAGACTGGGACAGAGAGACAGAGAAGGAGACACACACACACACACACACACACACACACACACACAGAGAGAGAGAGAGAGAGAGAGAGAGAGAGAGAGAGAGAGAGAGAGAGAGAGAAGGGAAGCCACTGGAAGCATTATATATTGAAAACAGATCCTTAGCTTTATCTATGGGGAAGGATATCAAGAGCTTATCTTCTGCAAGTACAAAAGGTATCCCATGAGTCGAACCTATTCCCAGCAGGGCAGCCATACACTCTGTAGCAACAGTGAGTTGCTGGGTTTCTACCCTTTTCGCTTCCCTCGCCATCTTGCGGAGAAAAGTCGTATGTAAGTAAGCACTACACACAGCCAGGCTTTCCCGCCCTGCTGAGATCCTCCCCGCTCCCAAATCCATCTGACCTATGCACCCTGCCTCTCCCACCTGCACCGAGAGTCTCTTCCTCGAAACATAAAACCCATAATCGCCACACGGACAGGTAGGGAGCACGTGCTTTGAGGTTGCATTTAGCTTCTAAGCGAATCATTAGGCCGGCACAGCTTGTGGAAAAAGGATATAGAAAGACAACGTGAAAATAGGACTGTAACTATAAACCAGAAAGCACAACTGCTGTTACTTTATGTTTAGCTTCGAACTTTCCAGAGTGGTAAGATGCCCAGGCCAGAATCATGGAGTCAGTAGTGAGTCAAACAACTGACCGGCCTCCACACATCAGCAGAGTTTTTCTACAGGAGCCAGATAGTAAATATTTTAAGCTTTGCAAGCCAAAAGTAAAAATCGAAAATATTATGTAAGTACTTACATAACTATTTAGAATCTAACCATTTAAAAAGGTTTAAAGACATAAGCGTTCCTGGCTTGCAAGTTGTACACAGGCAGGCAGCCAGTGGGATGGGCACCGGTAGCCTCCGCCACTGTTGTGACAGCACAGAAGGCCAGACTGCCAGTTTCCCTCTCTAGTCCCAAATATTGGATGGTTTTTCTAAAACTATCAGCAGTTATGCAAGCTCTTACCCCCTCGGGCCCTTTTCTTTCCTATTATAGAAAAATAAGTAAATGACAATGCAACCATGACATGGGTTCCTGGCTGTCCACACATTCAGAAATGACTGTGGATAGTCTGTCAGGAGCCAGCCACTCTTATGGAGACCAGGACATAAAGAGGAATTAACACCACCCCTTCCCTCAAAAAGCTAAGTACCTAGCAAGAGAAACAGAAACAAATACAAAAAGTTTGACTAGAACCTGTTAGGAAGCTTAATCTGGATATTAACGGTGGGACTATAAAGGGGGGGGAGGGGACAGACAGACAGACAGACAGACACGCACTGACACAGACACAGACACAGAGAGAGACTGGGGCACAGAGAGACAGAGACAGGGTAAAAGGGGGCTGGGTCCTGATATGTAGCCAAGCCACACAGAGAAGTCTGGTAGACTCAGGGCACTGCTGCTCTTCCAATGTGATTGTCAGCTGTGGAACAGAGCGGGGAGAGGGGGGACTCTGGCTACAGGGAACAGAAAGTGAGAAAGCCAGGTCACCTCTCAGCCCCGGCACATCTACTGGAGTACACGTTAATATCCTACTTTTCTTGCCCACACTCTCCCAGTACATAAAGTCATTTTGTGCATAAACACATTTTGGAACACTCAAAAACGTCTGTCGAGCTGATACTAAACAGTCCTTTGAATGTCCTAAAGGCACTTTCTCATTCTCAAAATGTTGCATTGTTTGTAAAATATTTGATAGAAATATCTGGCCACAAAGAATGGCACCTACGTGATTTTTTAATTTAAATATAAAATGGACAAATATAATAAGACCCCCGTGAGATTAAGGAAGGAAAGGGGTGTTTGTTTGTTTGTTTGTTTGTTTAATAGTGTGTTCCAGTGCTAATGAAACGGCAGTTAGGTGAACTGACCACTCCCTATGAGGCTGTTGTCTGGAGGTCAGGAAAGAGGTCCAACCTGGCAATCAATATGCGGGAAGCAGAACCCGGAAGCAGCTTTAGCTGAACCGGGGCACTGAGTACCGTGAGAGGAAAAGAAAACCAGAAACAGAGCTCTGAGAAACCCTAACGGAGCCTTGAGATGGTCAGCAAAGCAAGAGCAGGAGGCATAGCCCCTGGCTCAAATCCAGCACTTCCGAAAGGGGAGAGGGAGGCAGGAAGAGACAGGTGGCAGGGGGATGCCTTTGATGGGAGCGGCTGAGGTCATGGGAGGGGACAGGTAACACCTGCCAAAGACAGACTAACAGTTCAGCAGGGGCAAAGGCCAGATTTTGGTGAGGAGAGAGGAAAATGGGGACAGCATCCTCCCTGCACGCTCTTCTCTTTCCCACTGAAGCCGCCAGCCCACCTTCCCACAGTGAGTTTGAGACCAGCCAAAGTTAAGGGGGACAACAACATCCTAAAGAGTCTCTCATGCTTCCCGAGGGCATATTCCTCCACATTCAAATCGGCATCTGACCTCCCATGTCCTCTGAGAGAGAGAAGTGCTCCGTTAGAACCCAATCCTCGGCTGACACTATTATGACCATGTTTGGCTTGCCTTCCAAGAGCTTCCCGAACAAATGGATCTGTGATATAAAAGTACAAACCAATGTTAGAAGTTTCTGTGATTTATAAACTGAAAAACAGAATAAATCACAGTCTGTTCCGTATTCTGCCAGCATCTCCGGCAGCAAGCGTCGTCTTTCATTTCTCGGGCTTCGAAAATTCCTCAGAAGCACGCAGGGCTTTTACACAAGTTGGCCGTGCCGGTTGAAGATCTCAAGAATGCAAAACCACATATAACTTCTCCCCTTGAATTCCTAAGAAGCCTGCTCATACACAGGCAAACCCCAAGGCTGGCAAATGGCAACTGTCAGAATTAATTACAGGCTGCCATCCAAAGAGGCTTCCAGCGAGACCGTGGATCAACCGACTCGCTCTCACAGTAGAAGGCAGTGCTTGCCAGATTCCTGTTTAGTAGTCACCACTGAGAAGGAGGCAGATGTCACTCATCCCAATACAGGCGACAACACCAGTAATCATCACAAGTACTAATTGACGCTCTTTTCATCTTAACAAATATACAAAGTAGGCAAAAAATCCCATTCCCTTTATATTATTGGAGAAAACATATAGAGGAAAAATAAGAAGAACCTGCCACAAAATGACCAGTTACTGCAGTGGCTGGAATCCAGGTCTGTGTGCATCCTTTGACTATACCCTGCTCTACGGAACAGACCCTTGCAAGGCCTTCTATTGCCAGACTGCATCCTAAGTGAATTCTACTGAAGTCTGCATTTCTCCAAATGAAATTTCCTACAGTACTGTGCCATAATTGTAGAATAGGGGGGAAAAAGTGTTTACTCTCAGGACCCAAACTCCTAAACTTCCCAATCTCGCCTAATATGCCCTCCTACGAGGGGACTTGACTCCTGTGCCCTGGACCCTATCACAGGCCCCTTGCCTCCTGGGATAATTTTCCACTTAACTCTTTCCTGATTGACCCCCAACTATCTACGCTGCCAGATTTAGATCAGCCCACCTCAGGTTCAATCTGTGCCTTCCATTCCACGTACCAATCAACTCCCTGTGCTTCCTAAAGACATTCCTCTCCCCAGCCCCCGAAGAAAGAAAGTCCTAGAAGGTTGGTCAGACCTGAATATAGGTTCTCCCAACCTCTCCTGCTTCCAGGGTCTCCCACTGCAATCCAGTAAGGCTGCGAGGGTCCATGCTCTCTACAGATACAGACTGCCTCACGGTGGCCTCAAGAGACCCGTGTGAGGAGGTGGGAACACTGCTATACATCTCAGTTTTTCCTTGAGAGACTCATCCACATTACTAACGGCTGAGCTTAACAAGGAGACAGAGTATCAGGACTCATTAGAATTTCCTGGACTCGAGATCCTTTAAGCTTCATGATTATTAACACTAATTAATAAGAACGATTAGAATTACTTGGAAAAAAAAAAACATATGGATCTGGAACCTAATATCGTCTGGCCTGAGTCTACTAATTTAAACATTCTGAATTTAAAGACTATTATCTTCGTGGGTCCCGAAAGTACCAAGGGCTGCGGTGATGGGTAGACCGACCGCACCTGCAGCGGACCTGAAAAGGAAAACATGGCCCAGGCTGTGCTGTGCGCCGCATTCCCGAGCCTGGTCTCCGCTGAAATCCCGGGGCAGGGACAGCTCCATCGGCATCCTTGGAGCCGGTGCGCCGGCCGGCGCCTCCTGGAGACCCTGCATCGCTCCACCGCCCCCTACTCCAGCTCCCGGGCTGGTTTTCAAGAAACAAACAAACAAAAAAACAAAAACAAAAACAAAAAATTAGTTTGGGAGCTTCAGTTTCTCTAGCTCAACTTCTCTACTTCTTTTGCTATTGAGCGCCATCTAGTGAGGACTACATTTCATAGCTTTGAGGGAAAAAAAAATGGCCCTAACCAGCCCCAGGTGAAGCCCAATTTTTTTCCTTTATAGTTAGTTGGTGGTGGTGGTGGTGGTGCTGCTGCTGCTGTATTTATTTATTTGTTTGTTTGTTTGTTTGTTTGTTTGTTTGTTTTGGTTAAAATACAATTACATCAGCCAGGCGGTGGTGGCGCACACCTGTAATCCCAGCACTTTGGGAGGCAGAGGCAGGCGGATTTCTGAGTTCGAGGCCAACCTAGTCTACAGAGTGAGTTCCAGGACAGCCAGGGCTACACAGAGAAACCCTGTCTCCAAAAAAAAAAAAAAAAAAAAACATCATTTTCTCTCTTCCCTGAATCTTTCCAACTCCTTCCACGTGTCCACTTGTTTCCTCTCAAAATAATGGCCTCTTTTTCTTTGTTGTGGGTATAGATGTGTGTATGCCCAAATATATGAATACAGTCTCTTCAGTCTGTTGAGTATAATTTGTATGCTTATGATTTCAGGACTGACCGTTGAGTGCTGGATGACCAATTAGGGGTTCATCCTTAAGAAAGACTTTTTCCTCCACTCTCTGAACTCCTTAGTTGCTTGCATTTTCTTTCTTTCTTTCTTTTTTTTTTTTTTTTTTTTTTTTTTTTTTTTTTTTTTTTGGTTTTTCAAGACAGAGTTTCTCTGTATAGCCCTGGCTGTCCTGGAACTCACTCTGTAGACCAGGCTGGCCTCGAACTCAGAGATCGGCCTGCCTCTGCCTCCCAAGTGCTGGGATTAAAGGCGTGCGCCACCACCGCCCAGTGCGTTTTCTTTCTAAGGTTGGAATTCCCCGAGAGACTTTCTCCTTCTACATTAGCATGTCTACTGGTGTTGTCCTTGTCAGGTCTTGTTTAACAGCCCTTTTGTTGAAGTATCCTGGGGGCAGCTTCCCTGTCATTTCTAGGAGACACAATCTCACAGCAGATTTCCTGGTCTCTGGCTCTTACAATCTTACCACCCTCTCACCCTCTCCTCTAAGATGTTTGCTGAACCTTATGTGCAGGAATGGTGCTGTGCATGTATCCATTAAGGGCTAGGCTCACGACAATCAGTAGTTCACTGAACTTTGATCAGTTATGGATTTCTGCAACGGTCTGAGGAGATGTTCCTTAATGAGGGGTGAGGGATAAAATAAGTGTGTCTTTACACACTTATCTGTATGTATAAAGAGATATTTTGGATGCACTTGAGAATTATACTGATTTAGTAAAGCAGAGTTGGTAGGATCTCCTCTACGGCCTCACTAGCCACATGTAGTTGGCTAGGTTTCTAATACAAGGCACAGTATCTCCCTGTAAGCAGCCTCTAAATCCAGTTAGAGAGCTGTTGGTTACCACCAAGATATTAATGCTGCGTTTGCACCCCTATGGGTATCCCGCCATTCTGGTTGTTGTGGTATAGTGTATAAACTCACTATTCATTGCTGTTCCCCACGGAAGCCTGCACAGAACCCTCCATTGTTACAAAAGCTCAGGGAGGAGGTTTTCAGGTCAGATCCAGTTTGGATCCTCCAAATGCATGGGGTCTTCAGCAACAGGAATGACCTTCGACCCCTGAGCGACAAGCGAGAGCATCAGCAACAGCCCGTATGGTTTAGGGAGTCTCTTGAACTTCCCCGGCCAACAACTAGAAAAGGAGTTTCTCCTGCTTAGTATTGGGGTTTTTATTAGATAGTCTATGGCTCTTGGAGGAAAAACATTGTAAGCCCAAGAAGGTGAACCTCATTTAAATTGAGTGTGTGTGTGTGTGTGTGTGTGTGTGTGTGTGTATGCTCTGTGATGTAAACATATTTAGCGTAATTTTCTCCTCTCCCCTACCTCTCCTTCTGTATTGGCCTCTCTCCCACCCCCAGTCAAAATCCCTCTCCTCGGGTGCAAGCATATTTTCTGTATCCGTTTTCTGGGCTCGCTTATATAATGTATTTTGTATGCATTTCAAAGGCCCAGAGTTGTGTCCATTTCCCCGAAGAAGAGCACAATGGGATGCAAATCAAAGCTGACGTCATCCCAGCTTAACCACGTCCTCCGTTGGGTCTGGCCAAAAGGAGAAGCTTTGCTCTCCACCCAGGGTGTCAGTGCCATGACTACAGTGCACGCATCCAGTGTTGCTGATGCTTGGGAGAGAGATAGTCAATGCCCAACCTACTAAAGAAGCAATGAGGGTATCCTGGAGGTGATGGGGTGTAGTGGAAGACCCTTGCAGGCCTGGGTGGTGACAGATACTCAGAGGCCAGGGGAGGCAGGAAAACACTACTTTAAGATCTGAAGAATATGAACTCACTTGAGACCAGGAAAAGACTTGAAAAAGAGAGTATTGGCCCACCAAGAACCTGTAACCTTTATAAAGACACAAATGTCCTGTGCTTTTTAAAAACTGAAAGCTTTTTTTAGGTTTACTTATTTTATGGATATCTATGTACATGTACCATTTGGCAACCCTAGTGCACATGGAAGTCAGAGGAAAGCATTTGACCCCCTGAAACTGGAATAATGAATGCCGTGAGCCACAAGGTCCTGGGAACTGAACCCAGGGCCTCTGGAAGAACAGCAAGTGCGTTTGACAGCTGACCCGTCTCTCCAGCCCCAAGAACCTTAATCTTTTCATCTTGAACTAGAAAATGCTTCAAAGTGTTTAAGGCATCGGGGGACATGCAGGTGGGCTTGCCTGCATGATGGAGAGATAGGAGGCCACCTTCCTCCACAAGCAGGCTGGGAAAGCTTTGCAGGACCTTTGAAATGCACGCAAAATACATTATATAAGCAAGACCAGGAAACGGATACCGAAAATATGCTTACGCCAAAAAGCTCAGCTGATACACACAGCAGTGCACCCACTTCAAGCTGTGTTCATTGCTGTCATGTTGAGCCGATGAAAAGAAAATGGAGCTTTCATGCTTCCTAGGAGAAGTGTTCTGCCTCGTGACAGAGCATGGCAGCGTTTCGAGCTTCTGTTTAGTTGGGAGAACCGTTATTCAACAGACATATTCATGAAAGCCTGAATCGGCTGGCAAGAGGAGGTGCGGATGTGGAGGGGGCGGGATCCTATCCACTCTCAGCCTCTCTCAATTCCATAGGGCCTTGAAGCGTGTGTTACAGAACCCTGTAGACCAACCACAGAATGTAGGCTAACACAGATGTAGAAATCTAAACGTTATAAATAGAAATGAGTATTGACCTTGGGTTGTACTTGATTACTGAATTATAAAAGTAGTACGGGCCAGGCATAGTGGTTCACAGCCTATATATATGTGTGTGTGTGTGTGTGTGTGTGTGTGTGTGTGTGTGTGTGAGATGTATGTTCACAGCATATATATATGTATGTGTATATATATATATATATATATATATATATATATATTCTCTGTGTCCTCCTACCCTCTCTTCCATGTATATATGGATATATGTGCATATATGTGTGTATATATGGAAGGCTCTTGCAAGTGCAAGTATTAACAAAAAATGTGTGTTGAAAGTGCTCAGCATAGTGCAGAACACATATTGGCTCTTGACAATGTGAGTTTCTGCTCCTGAGGTAGCTAGAGGTTCCGGGTCATGATCCCTGGGGACGTTTCAAGAATTCGTTGTTAAACACACAATGACATGAATGTCCTCTGCCTATGGTGAGAATCCACATGGGATGTCAAACGCTAGCTCAGATCCTCCGGGAGCGCTGATGAGTCTGGAACCTCCCCATCAGCAGCTGACTCATAACCAGTATTCTCACATCACTAATGCCAGTTATCCTGGGCTGAGATTATCATATGTGCTCCACAGAAGAGCCGTCTACACTAGGTAAAGACAGACTTTTAAGTCATTTTGACATCAAGAAACTACACTAAGTCTCAGAGAATAGCTAAGCATCTCTTGACTATGGTGGCTTTTCTTGTCAAACTCCTTTCTAGAGCCAATGGAAAAAGAATCTGAGTTACTAGTCATGGTGGTGCCCAGAGGCTGAAGCAGGGGACTACAACAAGTTTGAGGCCAATCCAGGCTACACGGTGAGCTCAGGAGCAGCCTGGTCTACACTGGGAGACCTTCCTCAAAAAGAAAAAAAAATTTAAAAGAGATTTAAGGAAATCTAAAAAGCTAAAAGCAATTATGAAACAGTCTATAAAGCAACTTGTGAGAACTTCACTCCCTTAACTCTACACATAATTTAATTATGATTTTAAAATATTTCCCTGTAAAATGGCATCTCTTTTACCTTTATAGCCTGCTGTCGACCTCAGGCCTCCTTGTCCTCTTTTAAAGCCATGGGGACAATAAATTATTAAGGCAATAAATTTTAGGTTGTTGATATACGATGTACAGATAATTATCCTCAGCTAGATTGGTAGCAAAGAGTAGGACATACATCCATAGCAAATTTTTTTCTGCAAATGTCCACAGTTGAGTTAAGGAAGAAATAAACCGTTGTATGGCTTATCTATGAATTAGGAATGAGTCCGTCATCCTAAAGAGAAATGTCTCTGTGACATAACAAAGAAGGACAATCATTCGGTGGGTTTTGCTTCAGAAAGTTCTTCGAGGCCAGTGAAATGGCTCAGTGGATGAGTTGTTTGCTGCCCAGCCTACAGACATGTGTTTGCTCCCCAGAACTCACATGGTGGAAGGAGAGGGCTCCCAAAGGTTATATCTGACCTCTACACGTGTGCCATGGTACCCGCGCGCTCACACACACACACACACACACACACACACACACACATTAAGAAGAAAGTACATTCTATTAAATTAGATATTTTCTTTATTTACATTTCAAATGTTATCCCCTTTTCTTGTTTCCCCTCGGAAAAGCCCCTATGCCATCCCTCCTCCCCCTGCTCACCAACCCACCCACCCCTGCTTCCCTGCCCTAACATTCTCCTACACTGGGACATCGAGCCTGCTCAGGTCCAAGGGCGTCTCCTCTCATTGTCCGACAAGGCCATCCTCTGCTACATATGCGCCTGGAGCCATAGGTTCCTCCTTGTGTACTCTTTGCTTGGTGGTTTAGTCCCTGGGAGCTCTGGGGGTACTGGTTGGTTCATATTGTTGTTTCTCCTATGGGCTGCAAACCCTTTCAGCTCCTTGGGTCCTTTCTCTAGCTTCTCCACTGGGGACCCTGTGCTCAGTCCAATGGTTGGCTGAGAGCATCAACCTCTGTATTTGCCAGGCACCAGCAGAGCCTCTCAGGAGACAGCTATATTAGGCTCCTGGCAGCAATCACTTGTTGGCATCCACAATAGTGTCTGGGTTTGGTAACAGTCCGTGCGCCAGGACCGCCCGACTTGTTCCCCCTTTCTAAGAAGGACCGAAGTATCCACACTTTGGTCTTCCTTCTTGAGCTTCATTTGATCTGTGAAATATATCTTGGGTATTCCAAGCTTGCTTCTATAATTAGTCTTGTAAGCATGGCCTCTTCTGTTTGAGACCAATTAACGGAGATTGCCAGCATCTGCCAGATAAGCAAAGGGGGTGTGACTTCCCTGGATCATGTTACACCAGTCCACAAGGTGACAGAATTGAGAACCTGTTAGAGGAGGTAAGTGCAAACAGACATGCTCTTAGCAACACCCAACAGCTCGGCTTCTTCACTCGCTAAGAGACCAAGACAGTGTAGAAGGTCTCTAAGATACCCCCTGTCTTCAAAATTCTGAGATGTAAATGTTGTATACGAATAAAATTTTTTTAAATGTTTACTTTCTTAGGGTTTCTATTACTGCAATGAAACATCCTGACCAAAGCAAGTTGGGGAGGAAAGGGTTTGTTTGGCTTACACATCCATAGCACTGTTGATCACTGAAAAAAACTCAGAACAAATTCATTCACACAGGGCAGGAGCCTAGAGGCAGCAGGTGATGAAAAGACAGTGGAGGATCGCTACGTCCTGGCTTGCTCCTCATGACTTGTTCAGCTTGCTTTTTTATAAAACCCGGGACCAACAGCCCAGGGATGGCACCACAGAGTCTGCCCGAATTAATCGCTAATTGAAAAATGACCCACAGCTGGATTTCCTGAAGGCGTTTTCTTACTTAAGGTCCCCTCCTCTCAGATAACTTTAGCTTCTGTCAAGTTGACCTAAAACCACACAGCACAGATATCAGTTAGTCATTCTTAGTGCTGAAAGTTTTGAAAGGCCATGTTGATATTTGTCGAATAAATGGATGTTATCTTAGTATCTAGGATGGCGTATACTGCAAACAAAACCTAAGCTTGGTGACTTAAAGTCTCCTTCTTTCTCTGTTGACTGGTCCTGGTTAAAAAAACATGAGAATACCAACTAATTTATAAAATGGTTTCATTCATCCCTCATATCTGATTTAGGACCCCCACCCCCCAATTTGGCTAAAGTCATTGCCCCAAATGCTGCCTGTGCGTTGTACACCTTTAATAAATACATCATCTATACCTGGCAAGACAAAAGGAAATTATGATAAAAATAGAAACACTTATTTTACAGGCACACTCTTTGATTGTTTTATTTTAAATATATATTTGATTTTATTATTATGTTATTAATTTTTAATAATCCAAAATATGAATATTTGTTATATTATTATTATTTTAAATATAGTTTTGCTATTGGCCTCAGAGGGGGAGCATTTTGTTTGTTTGCTTTGGTCAGTTTTTCAAATTAAATATTTATGGCTTAGAAGGAAGTAGAGCCTGCAATCCCCACTCCACACACACACACGCGCACACACACACACACACACACACACACCCCACTTCCATTTTCAAGCACACACTAGCTGCTGACATTTGTGGTTTACTAAAGTGAGTCCTGGATGTAAAATCATCTGGGTTGTCAGTGGGAATTTGATCTTCTGCCTCAACAGTGACACGATTCCTTAACATGCCAGACTTGCCGACATGAGATGGGAAAGCTACAGAGAAATTCAGCCTCGCACCAAGACTTTAGCAACCTTGCTGGGAGACCCAAAACATCTTTCCAAGAACATTGCCTCAAAAAAACAAAAAAACAAACAAACAACAACAACAACAACAAAAACCCCAAATACCTAGGTTGGCTCAGAGCCTCCCACCATAAGGGGGAGCCCACCAGGAACCGGGAGGATAGAGGGTGCCCATTTCCTGCCCGTCTGCAGCTTCCCAGCTCTCCTGGCTGGTCAGAGGAGCTGGCTACAGTAGACACATCCTGGTCATGAGCCCATGAGGTTTAGAAGTAAAATTAGAAAAAGGTGGTACTGAGGGTAAAAGAGAACAGAGAAAGGAAAACAGAGAACCTATTATATTTATTTTGTAGGATGTAGGTTTTCCAATTTCTGTTTTATTACCTTTTTATTTTTAAGATAGGTCTCAGTGCATTGCCCAAGCTGGTCTCCAAAGCAATAGTTTGAGCGGACTTCACAAGTGGCTAGAAGTACAGGCAACGCACCGCCGTATTCCTGTTTTATTTTTGGTTGGCATACAATAGTTCTACAAATTTATTAGATATAATGTAGTGGTTCATCATAGATATATATATTTTGTTCTCAAGACAACTCATATCCATAATTATTTATGGATAATAATTTAATTTATTGTTTATTTATGATGAGACTATTCCGAATATTCTTTTCTAGCTGCTGTGAGAGACCAAATGCATTATTATTAGTCATTGTCACAGGACTGTGTATTATGCCACTTAGAATTTTTTCCTCTCATCTGACCATAGCTTAGCACCGGTGAACCAATCTCCAAGCCAGTATTTTCAGAATCTGGGAATCATTGTTCTGCTCTCAAAAGCAATGTTTTTAAACATGTGTGACTAGGATCATTCGATGTTTGTTCTTCTGTGCCTCCATGATGTCCTCCAGGTTAGGTCATGTGTTACAAATGAGAGGATTTCTTTGATTTGTGTGTTCTTTTAGACTTTTACTTTTGTCTTAGAGAAAGAGAGAGATGGTGTGTGTGTGTGTGTGTGTGTGTGAGAGAGAGAGAGAGAGAGAGAGAGAGAGAGAGAGAGAGAGAGAGAGAGATGTGGGGGAGAATATTGTAAGACAGAGCAGAGAGCACGTGCCCACAGACCCACAAAGACTGCCTGCTCTCCAGGGCTATAGTTGCAGGTGATTATGTCCCACCCAGTGTGAGCAATGGAAAAGGATCTCATGTCTTCTACAAAAATAGAGCCCTGAATCATCTCTACAAACAAATTTCTTGGTTTTTCCATATGTGCAGGTGTGTATGTGTGTGTGTGTGTGTGTGTGTGTGTGTATGTGTGTGTGTGTGTGTGTGTGTGTGTGTGTGTGTGTGAGAGAGAGAGAGAGAGAGAGATCCATTTTACCCATCAGTTCTGGGTCGCTTAAGTTGTTCTCACTGTGAATAGTGCTACATGCAGTAAATGTAGAAATGCAGATGTCTCTGCAATGTGCTGGTTTCATTTTCTTTAGTAGTGTCTTGGTGAAGAGACACCATGACCAAGGTGAATCTTATAAAAAAAGAAAGCATTTAATTGAGGCCTTGCTTAGAGTTTCAGAGTGTTAGTCTAGCCTCATCATGGCCGAGACTATGGCAGCAGGTAGGCAGGCGCAGTGCTGGGGAAGCTATACATTGTGATCTACAGGCAGCAGCAGAAAGAGACACACTGGGCTGAGTATGGGCTTTTGGAAACTTCAAAACCTACCCAAGCAACATGGTTCCTCCAACAGGCCACACCTACTCCAACAGGGCCACACCTACTCCAACAGGGCCACACCCCCTAACCCTTCTAATCTTTTCAAACACGTCCACTCCCTGGTGACTAGCCATTCGAATACATGAGCCTGTGGGGGCCATTCTTATTCAATCCTCCACAGGTACACACTCAATAGTGGTATTGCTGGATCATTGGTGGTTCTATTTTTAATTGGAGGCTGCCAAACATTCTGTTTTCCCGTAATGACTGCACAAATTTACATTCTCATCAATGGTCACATAGCATTCTTTAAACTTACTTAGCCAGCGTGTCTCTTTTTTAGTATAAAGCATATCAAATCCTGCTGAATCAGAGTTCTAGAAATGTTCCCACTAGGGAAATATTGGCCCAGAGGGTTTCTGAAGTCATCATAATACTTACATACATACAAGTTTCTAATTCCGAATATCCTGTAGCACATTTCTGATCTAGTCTTTCCTTGGGCAAAAAAATCCTCTGTGGTCCTATTGCCTGGAACATGCAAATCCCTGTGGTTAGTGAGGGGGCGATGAGAAAGTGGTGTCTGGTTGTTGGTGACGGTGATGGTGGTGATGGTGGTGGTGATGGTGGTGGTGATGGTGGTGGTGATGGTGGTGGTGATGGTAGTGGTGTCTTAAGTCTAAATATTTTAGTGTGGCATTCAGAAATGATGTTAACATACCGACTCTGTCTCAACTCTGATCTTTTTCATACATGCTTCTGTTCCTTGCTAGCTGGATCTTTCCTGCTTTCTCTTTTCCCCTCTACTGCCCCTGCTGCTGTTCCTGATGAAACATCTGTCCCAGTCTTAAACATGCAAGTGAAGCAAATTTAATTTGTTATAACATTTTATGTATATGCGTGGCGTGTGCATGTGCATATGTATATGCATATGTACTGTATGTGTGTAGGTGTGTATGCTGGGGCACGTGCAGAGGTCAGAACTGACAACCTATGAGAGTCAGTTCTCCCATCCTATCGTGTGGATCCAGGGACTCAATCTTGGGTCATTGGGTTTCATGGCAGGTAATTTGACTCGCTGAGTCACCTTGATGGCCCTCATTTTAAAACCTCAGTTTAAACCCACTCTTGCTGTGTTGACTTGGCTCCAAATTCATCTTTATTTCAAACTCACAGTTTTCTACAAATTGAATCTCATATGTAGAATTAACCATGTAAATTATTTTCTGGGATTTCAAGAAAGAGTGGTTTTATACATAGCTCCCTGCCCTAGACCTATGTACATAATGGACCCAGTAAAATAATTAAAAAGGAAACCCTTTCAATGCAGAAAGGACAGTAATCCAGTGGCTACACTCTTGATGCTTCGGTGTGGGCTCACTGTCAGTTCTGTGCGAGCAAGCACAGGCTGATGAGGCCAGCGTGCTCCCAGACTGAAGCATCCTGGGATGCTCGAGATTTACAATTCTCCTTCCGAAGGAATCTGTCTGAACAAGGCCTCCAGATGACTGTGCTGTGTTCCAAAATCTGTGCATAATTACAGTTGGAGCTAAATATATTACTGCCCTGGTCTAGATTCGTTTATCAAAGATACGAAGCGTGTTTTCATTTTCCTCCAGCCTAATCAGTCCGGTACAGCCCACTCCAACAATGGGGCGATGGCAAATACATTTGCTCTCTTACTTTCGACTGCTGCTAGGCACTCTGTTTAGATGCCCACGCCTTCGTCAACATCTGCCCTGTCTCTTGCAGCTGATCAGGCAGATCCCTGCAAACTCCTAGACTGTGGTAAGTTTGCCCTGTGTGTAAAGAATGAGTGGACAGAGGAAGCGGAGTGTCACTGCAGACAGGGACATGAGAGCCACGGGACCCTGGACGACCAGAACCTGAACCTCTGTCCCCCTGGAAAGACTTGTGAGGCCGGCAGAGGACAAGCGGCCCCATGCAGGTAGGTCGAGTATGCAGATTAGAGACCCAAGAAGAATCCATTGCTCATACCTTGAGAAAGCTACCATGTGGATAAATTCATGTGCTTCTCTAGACAAAAGTTATCTTTTGGATATTATAAGTTAAAGTGTGTATGAAACAGGCGGAGAGATGTGTTGATGCAGGATCCTGCTTGCCAAGGGCTTCTTTAAGGTGTCCTCACCATTAAGGGTAAATACATGGTAATGCACCCAAGTGATATTTGGGAAGTTGGAACCATACAATCACAGTGTTGTACATGTTGTTAGTGAGTATCAAAATAAAAGGAATCATTTTTGTCGGTGAAGGAAGTCGTAGGTTCCTGCAGAGCTGGCTTCTCCGAGTTCAGCAGGCAGCCCAGTCTCTGGTTGCCTCATGGAAACAGGCTCCTCTCGCCTTGCTCCGCCCTCCCGCCTTCTCACCAGAGGTGGGGTCGGGGCTCAAGTACGGCTCGGGCAGCCATGCAAGGGTCACACTTGGGAGCCCTGTGCGAGGCTTTCATCAGTATCTGGACTTGTCCCAGAGAGAAGCAAAAAAGACATGAGTGGATTTACTACTGTGTGTGTGTGGTGTGTGTGTGTGTGTGTGTGTGTGTGTGTGTGTGCAGTGTGGGGGCATTCTGTTTACAAGCACAGCCGCATCGTTCATCGTAGGAAAACTAACAGAGAAGGTTAGACATCAGCACGCTTTGGAACTCATCCAATCGCCCTGGTCTCTTGGTGTCCATATTTGTGTAGAACTAATTTGTAAGAATTTTCTGACAAAACATGAAACTGGATGGGCTTGTTTTATAGACAGCTCACTCTCTTACACTCTGTCTCTGTCTCTCTCTGTCTCTGATTGTCTCTGTCTCTCTGCTCCTCTCTCTCTTTCTGTGTGTGTGTGTGTGTGTGTGTGTGTGTGTGTCTATGTGTGTATGTATGTATATAGGTAGGTAGGTATATGTGTCACCAAATGTGTTTAGAGGTCAGAGGTCAGCCTTAGGTGCCATTCCTTACGTCCGTCCTTGAGTCAGGGTCTCTTGTTTACAGTTGCACATGCCAGGCTAACTTGACACAAGTGCCACGGCATCCATTTCACTTCCCATCTCGCCAGAGAAGCACTGGTATTAAAGACACTCATTACCTGTCAGGCCTCTGGAGACCTAAACTCGGGTCCTCGTACTTGCATGACAAGAACTTTATCCTGTGAACCATCTACACAGCCTGTCTGTTTGATTTTTAAACCCTGAACATTTCTTCCTGTCAGGAAGCATTTTTTATAATAACATTTTTAAAATTCATTTATTTATTTCATGTATATGAGTACACTGTAGCAGTACAGATGGTTATGAGCCATCATCATGTTGTTGCTGGGAATTGAACTCAGGACCTCCGCTAGCTCCAGCCCCACTCACTCTGGCCCAAAGACTTATTTATTGTCATATGTAAATACATTGTAGCTGTCTTCACACACCAGAAGAGGGCGTCAGATCTCATTACGGATGGTTGTGAGCCATCATGTGTTTGCTGGGATTTGAACTCAGGACCTTCAGAAGAGCAGTCAGTGCTCTTAATCACTGAGCCATCTCACCAGTCCGTATAGTAACATTTTTAATGATTAAAATAGTTCATTCTTTATAAGTGTCCTAAATTGATTTCTGCTGGAATCAAAATGGATGAGGGAAGCTCTTTGGTGGGTATGGGAAGGAACGGAGATGTGATCTGACATGAGTGTGTGCTTAGGAGAGAGGAGACAACACAGGGTTCTCCTCAGACTGTGGGACACACGGGAAAAGTCTGCAGCCTCTGCTCTCAGGGGCTTCTGCAGAGGCCAGTCTCAGGGCATGGCCAGCCTTTCTCTACCACAGCCTTCAAGCACACAACCAAACGCTTGCTTGGTGTGCGAGATGGCTGGCAGGTGGTTCTAATTTCCTCACACCCCTCCCTTGTTCACTCGAATGGCCACAGTCCCCAGTGTCACACCACATGACCACCTACCTCCCAAGACTCCATCTGCAAGAAAATAGAGAGATTTCTTCTCTTCTTTATAATACTCACCCTGTGAGTATCAGGGCATCAACACTTTTATAATAACTACCTGACCATGACTAGGAAGCAATGTTCTAGGGTCAGATTACGGTTTAAAAGGGCAGTTTAGTAATCAAGTTAGAAATGTTCAATAACTGGGCATGCATATATTCCTTCTCTAAGATGTAGTTTCCTTATTGGGTGATTAAGACTGAAAGAGTCCACCATGAGCTTACTGAGGCCATGAAGTGTCATTACAAATTACATTCTTAGGAACATGCAATGCAGGGTATCCAGGAAGCAAAGCTGATGACTGTTCACAGGCCATCTCTATGTCTGTTACTGTCAAGGCATGAACACGATTTCATATGGGCTTGAAATTCTGCTTTTAAAGTTCCTTTGTAAACTGTTAAGAGAAGTTTTTGCGAAACTGTAAGAGAAGACAGATGATAAAGTAGAGATGTGTGGCAAACTGACGCGAGACAATATTTGTGACACCCAGATAGGGGATAAGCAGAACAAAGGCGACCTTCAGAAAGGCCCTTCCACACCAGGGGGTTTCTTTTAGAAAGCGAGACAGATCAACGGTGGACTAGCCTCTCAGGGCTGGAGCACAGCTGCTTCCCATTTACAAAAGCAGAGCTGCCTAAGCCTGGGAAATGACTCTTGAACCAGGTATGGTGACCCAGCTCATCAGAAATGAAGGCAGGAGGATAGCTGCAAGTTCAAAACTGGCCATTTCCAGTCTCCAGACTCCCTATCTATTAAAAAAAAAAATTCTATAATCTAAAAAGGCTACCCTAATGAGACACCAATCCCAGAAGACATTAATATTTCCCTGACAGGCACGGGCACAAAGGCTAACAAATAAACGATAAGATTAAAGAAAAATATAGCCTATACTATAGACAAGCTACTGTATAATAATAATAATAATAATAATAATAATAATAGAAGAAGAAGAGGAGGAGGAGGAGGAGGAGGAGGAGGAGGAGGAAGGTGGTCAGTAAAAGATGAAAATCCTAATGATAAAGTAAGCAATGAATACAGAGGCGCTATTCACAGAAGAAATCCAAAAACCAGTGAATACAGAGGATCCTTGGTCTCGCTATAGACAGGGATATCCAAGTACAGTTGGGCTCCTATGCGTTGCTCATGAGTTTGACTAGAAGGTTAATAACACCAAATCCAGATAATGTGTCATCCAGAGCTGCACCGCTTCTAATCATCACTGCTGGTGGATCTGCATATCAGAATCTCATCCTCTTTCAAGAGAATCTTTTCAGCCTCTCTAGAAAATAAATGTGGCTTGGATACTTTTGAATAATTTTTCTAGTTATACCTATCTACTGCTCTGGGCCAAGTGCTTCTAGGTTCTTGGCCTCTTACCAAAAAGAGCTGAAGGTGAGGGCTCACGTGGAATTACAGAAGCAGCTAGGTAACTGGACAAGTGGAGTTCAGAAGGATTTCTACTAAAGACTGGCAGTGGGTCACGTGACTGAGAGTACTCGAGGCTCACTGCCTGGAGCCTGGAGCCTGGAGCCTGGGGCCCTCATTTTACGGTGTCTACAAGGAGGACGAGCTGACTACTAAGGAGCATGGTTTGGATGCTTCTCTCTCTTGATTGATAGACTGGGTTGTCTAATTTACTTTTCCTCCCACGTATGTCCCATCCCCTAATGCATCCGGTTTTAAATATATACATATCTAATTGTGCAGGACATAAGATAGTAATGAGAGGATTGTCCCTAAGAATGTGGCAGAGGACACAATTCCATCTTACCCATGTGCACCTGAAACAAATTTAGGCCGGATCAGCCTATTCTTCCACACCCAGATGTACTGGGAAGACAGCTGAAGAGAAACTCTCGAAATGTGATTCTCACCAAGGATGAGGAAATACACTGTTGTCCGGAGATGGAAGAGTTCAGAGTGTTCAGAGCCGAAAGAAGCAAGAGGTGGGGGATGGGAGAATGGTGGGTGAAAGTTACCAAAATCTGCTATACAAACCTATTGATTGTCACAGGACTTAAGATAAATAAATAAATAAATACATATACACATTTTAAAAGATTGAGAGAAATAAATGTTTACTTGTTAGGAAACCTGTATAGGACAAGATCCTCTAGGTATTATGTCCATTTAATGATGAAAAATATAAAGTGAAGACACGTATATTATGAAGAGAAAGTATGTAATACAATAAGTCTGGAACTGTAAACGGCAGTTAAGACTAACCCTTACTTGAATAGCATTGTGAACCAAAATGTTCTGATAATATTTTTAGAGCAGTCACAACTCAGTGCTTGGCTCCAACAGTCACTGCCCCCTTGCACCATGAGCTCGACCTCCCATCTTTCCCACGCATTTCTGTCTACCCTTCTGAGACCCAGGGAGTAAGCCATCTGAGAGGAAAAACTGCACTGGCTGAGCCTGCAGGGCTGTGCTAAGTGTTTTCACCTGTCGCAGTTTCAATTCCAAGATAGCAGCAGCCTAGCTACGCTTAACTGTGGAAGAGAAGATAATACTGCTGGGTTTTGTTTTTGTTTTGTTTTGTTTTTCTTGCAGGCCACCAGATCACTCTACAAACCAAGTTCAGGAACCTAGTGTTAAAAAGCTACAACGTCAGCAAAATGAGGTAAAAATTAACTTTCTTTGTTAGTTGAAATAGGTTGACTTTTGGGGAAAAAAATAGAACCAGTTCGACACCTGTGCTTTTTTAGATGTTCCCAACGGGGCTACATAAAGCCCCTGTTCTTTACTTGGGAGCCTTCCGGAACTGAGTATGAATGAGAAGAGGTATTCCCTGATGCAAGGATGGAGACTAAAAAATACCCAGCAACTGAAATATGTGGCTAAAATAATGAAATCACAGAAGTAGACTAAATGTTTTATAGTAGTCCCAATCTTTTTTTGAAAAAAAAATTGTGAGCAATCAAATGTGTTTTGACAAAACTGAAATTTTCAAAGTAATGATATTCGTGGTACTGAGTAATTTCATATAAGCTATGCTCTAAATTTGTTGTTTTTCTTTTGGGGAATAGGCTATAGTGCCCAGGCTGGTCGTGGGCTTTACAGCCTCTTGCCTTGGCCTCTGGAGAGCTGTGCTAACAGGTACCAGTCACCACACCTGGCTTAATTTTCTTTTAATTTCAAATAACAATCATCCACAATTTTAAAAATGTGGAAGCAGCATTATTTTTGAAACATGAACAACCTCAGAAAGTCTTCAAGGTTAAAGTCTCTTAAAACAAGTTATTTTATCAAGATTATTTTATAAAAAAAAATAAGTGATCTATAGTCAGGGTATATATAATCTGAAGATTTAGTTTTTTTTAAAAAAAAATAACTTTGAGGGAAAAGATTGGACATTTTTTGTTCCCAAATTCCGTATTTTGTTTTGAATTATTTTATTTTGAAGTCTTGGATCGTAACAAATGGTAGAAGCAACCATTGCTCATGCCAGAGACAATCAATAAAGCAAATTCCTCAAGCCTGCACCTGGGGTGGTTACCAGCTGGCTTACCACCAAGGACAACATGGTAACAATAAGACTAGAAGGAATATTCTTTACTGAGTTGCACACTGGCAATGAGTTGTATTGTACCATCTGAATTTTTGAAACCAGGTAAACTGAAGAAACAGAATAAGTTTAGATACAGAGCTTGAAGTGATGACGATATAGGATCTGATAGTGATAAAATTTGATGCGATTTTGAAAGTTGACTTGCTTTCCTAAGGAAAACTGCATTCAGCTGTTAACCTCCTGAGCACAGGGCTAACACTGAGAGACAACTTGTTTCATCCAGCAGCAATTAAATCTTGACATACCAGAGACTTGTCTTTTCATGGTGTGTGTGTGTGTGTGTGTGTGTGTGTGTGTGTGTAGTCCAAGGTCACAAGTATTGTGGTTGAAGGACTTGTGTTCCTTAAGGAATTCTGTAGATTAGTGGTGCCCACTATAACTGGGAAGAAACGTGGTGAAATTCATGCACAGGCTATTTGCTCCAGAAGATTATTAGCCTGGAAACATATTAGGTTTAAGAAAGGAAAGGCTGCAGTACTGGTGTGTTGTAAAGTTAAGAATAAACGGACGCCATTCTGGTCTTTCAAAGGTTTCCTAAATGGCAAGCCCATTCTCATCGACCAAGGGTAGTCCGACCAGAAGTACTCGTTCATTTGATTTTAAATGGCTCTTACAATAAAACTCTTTGTCTTTCAGGTAGTGAAGAAAAGAAATTCTGAACTGTCCACAGCTATAGGATTTGAAGAATTTGATGACCAGGACTGGGAGGGAAATTAAAAGCTGAAATCATATGCATTATGTTTCAAACTCTGTTGAAAGGCAACTTTATTTCTTAAAGAAAGCTGTATCCATTCTGTTAACTTGTGAAAAATGGAGAGAGATATTCAGTGGTCATTGGAATACAGGCATGTAATTATCTCTGAGAATCAACATGCTTGAACTAGAGAACAGTCATGTATTTGATGACAGTTATGCCTGGGGGGGGGGGGGACGGACACAGACATTTTTTTTTTTAAGTCAAAGCTCAAAGCAATCATCCGAACACATTTGACTATTTTTGAACAGTACACAAGTAGAAGAGAAAAGTACTCAAATAAGTACAACTTGTTTTGTGGGTTGTTCAGTATTGGGGAACTGGTTCTTATATATATTAGAATATACAGTTAAAAGATTATCATTTGGGCCAGAGAGACAGCTAAGTGGTTAAGATTATGTACTGCTCTTCCAGAAGACCCAGGTTTAGATCCCACACCCGCATCGGCTGGCTCACATACACCTGTAACTCCAACCCCAGAGAACACAAACACCCTCCTCTAACCTTTGTACCCACAAGCACAGAACCAAAACCAGACACACCCACCCATGCTATTTTTTAAAGTAATTAATTTTTTTAATTGGGGGTTGAAAAGGAGGCCGGAGAGATGACTCAGTGGTTAAGAACAGTTGCTGCTTTTCCAGAGGACCCAGGTTCAGTTCCCATCACCCATAAGGCAGTTCACAACTATTCATAACCCCAGTGCAAGGGGATCAAACACCCTCTTCTGATTGATTACTGCCGGTACCTGGGAGCCACGTGGCACATACATATTCAGACACACAAAACACTCCTACACAAAAAAAAATCTTAAAACTAGATTTTAGAAATATTTTAGTTTTAAAGAGGATCACTGTGTGAGGGTCAGGTCTCTTGTGTATGAATGTAGTTTCAAGCACTGTAATGAGTAAATGTTTGACTACAGTCCTCTCTCTCCCCCACCTACCGTGTGTGTGTGTGTGTGTGTGTGTGTGTGTGTGTGGCGCATGTGTCTTCCCTCTCCCTCCTCACCCTCAACTCTCTCCAGTTTTTAAGCATTCTGTTTTTATATAAGCATTTCTTGCTTACACAGTAGATTATTTTGTTGCCCATAATTTCTGAATTGCTCTGAGAGAGAGACAGACAGAGACAGAGAGACAGAAAGACACTGAGGCTCAGATATAATATCACGGGAAAATCTTACTCTTCTTGTTGCCACTCTAAAGGAAATTTTGAAGGAAAGCACTGTGTCACTGAGAAGCTGAAGAGTTGAGGCTGAACAACACGACATGGTGTGTCTGGTTTTCCCACCAGATGAACAATGTCTTCACACTCTCCTGTATGTATCTACATCGGTACCAATGAAATACAGTTCGGCATTTAATAAACTACTTGATGGGGAATTCCTATCTCTGCATCACTTTAAAATCCAATTGTCAAATATACTTGGGGCAAAATATAGCATACATTTAAAAATGCAAGTACTATATTCTTCGATTTATAATAAAGTATATCTGTATTTTACTAGTCATTCCATGGATTTGATAAGCAAATGAAACAGGTTATTGTAATACTGCTATGAAAGTGAAATAGTAAATATCGGTAGCAGTATTTAACAAGAAAGCTGCAAAACCAAAATCAAAATATTTCCTTATAATGAAGACGATATTTTGAAAAGGGGTATTCTCACATGGAGAAGAGATACAAGACTTTAAATTCCTTCCTGTTGGTCTCTCAAACGAAGAGCCTGCACCCTCACTGCTCCTCCAGGCTCCCCACAGAGGAAGCTCTATATCTGGAGTAAGGATGTCACGCTGGTATATGGTGACACGGTCACAGACTAAAGAATAATAGCAAAGATGGACCGGCCAACCCAATCCCATATCCCTGGAACGTCCCCTATGGAGGCAGACTTGCTAAAACATGACAGGCCAGTCACAAGTAAGTGAAATGCTTACAGAAGGAGGGAACCGTCTACCCCTCCTTCCCATCCCGGGTCACTCATCCACATTCTAGTCCAATGCTACGCAATGCAGGACAGCTTTTTATAGAGAAGCTAAGTAGGTAAAGCATTCTGTATAAAGGGGTCCCAATGTAGGTTAATTGCTTCTAACTCTTTGGATCACCCATGTTTTGGCATCCAAGAAAAGTAATCCAGAAAGAAACTAGTTTCCTTCCGCTCTCAGAGACCCACCAGGAATGTGGAAGGCTCAAAACGCTTCACAGAGCAAGCTCTCCAGACTGGTGTTCAAACCTTAGGCAAGAGTCTTTGGGTTTATGGGTCACCAGGCTTTATGAACTTCCTCTTCTCACAGATTAGTCGGAGGCTGGAGTGAGACATCCCAGATCAGTTTGCCTCCAGTCTAAATGGGTTTAGTGGCTCACACATAGCCCTGTTTACTCGCTGCAAGATTACATACAAATGTCTGGCCAGGATTCAGGAATCTTTCAGTCCCCAGGAGTGCCTGCCTCTCCATGTAGCCCTAGCACATGGTTTAGCCACAATATTTCCTACCTGAAATCTACCAACAGTGTGACATTTCGCACCCTGTATTAAAAGCACACAATACACAAGGATGGTCTACATATAAGGCAATTTATTCGAATTTCAAGTACATCAGTATTTTAGGAAAGTATTAGCCACACACTTTTCATGAAATGAATAAAAATTAGCAATTAACAATAGACAAACTTCCAGACGTGGAAAGAAAGGTAGCTGCTTAATACGCCTGTTTGTAGTTTGACGTTGAACTTCTATATTGATGAAAATTAAGATTAAAGATTGTGCAGTTTTCAATGTGCATTAATTTTTCCTAACTATCTCCAGGAATACTTCCAAGAATCAAAGTTACTTCGTACATAGGTTAGTGCTGGGGGGAAAAGACACTGATTTGAATTGGACCAACCTGTCAAAAGATAAAGTATTGACACAGGCAGGCTCTCCACAGGCCTTTGCACGCGGATTGTATAAAAGATGCCAAGTTCTTTCCTGGTGGCCTCCAGTTCAGCTGCACCATTCTTAAACGCTAACATCTACATGCCATGTGACTCACGATCCAAGTTTACTAACCTTAATTTTCGCTCCTAAGCTGTAGCAAGGACCCAAGAGTGTTGGTTGGCTGGGGTATCTGAGCGTTTCCCCACTGAGATGCCGTCTTCCGGGGATGCAGAACCCCTTCTCCTCCACTAATGTTCCCATCTGCCCCTGTGGTTAGCACTGTTCCCACACCTCATCCTTATCCTCACTATTAAGTGGCCTCCGCCCTCTCCTCCCTGCACTGTTGGTGTGGCTTCTGGAAGCAATTAAAACTCAGTATTTATTTACTGGTGTTGAGGACAAACAGTAAAGTACAGGAACAACCCTTCGGAAGTCTCCAGGGATCTGCTGAGCAGACCAACATCGTTTTTGCTCCACGGCTGGAGCAAAGCATCTACATCTTTTTTGTGGTCTAGTAGCAAACTGTATGACCTTCCTGGCTTGCTACTTTTTTCATATAAAGTAGCTTATCTTAAACTTAGTATTAACTGACTGATTAGTTCAATAACTATTCTGCTAAACCAAGTATTTTAAAGCTATTAAAAAAAAAAAAAACCAAAGGTCTACATATGTGAATCCCCTGAGAACCATATTAGTAACCTGTGAGTGAAGAACTTTCTTCCAAAAATATCCAACTAAAGTCCAGGAAGGTGCGTCTATGGTAGAGCCCCACCTGTATGAAACCCTGGGTTCAATCCCCAGCACTGAAAAAAAATCAATTAATAAAGATCACATGTAATAAATATCTATTATTATAATTTTGCCTGTGGTTTCTATGATCTAAATCTCACAAGCAACTCCTAGTTTTGCCTTAAGCAGTTTTCCTGGTTGCTTGTGAAACCAAAGAGTTTACTGGCCTGCTCTGGCTTTTTACATGCCAGGGTGAGACCCTGGCTCCCTGGTCACCTTGAGGGCACACTAGTGCTCATTTATTTTGATTCTTCCCACACTCCTGTGCATAGGTGGTCTCCGATGGTGACAGGGAAGCAGCTGAATCTTTTGGAACACACCAAGCCTCTAGAAACTCCCTGACCTCGCTGAGAGCGTATCTTTCCACTAACACGTGTCTAATGGTGCTGCCAGTGTCGCAACTGAATTTAACATGGAAACACTTGCCATCGTTTTGTTGTTGTTGTTGTTGTTGCTGCTGCTGCTGCTGCTGCTGCTGCTGCTGTGTTCTATTTAAATGTATACCCACTGTGGTGGATGACACTGGAGCTGACAAACATTAGAGAAATTAGTTCTTCGTGTATAGGATATCGGTTTAAACTTAAATTTAAATGGCGGACTAAACTAAGAGTTAGTTGATCGGGATGCTTCAAATTCTTGCTTAGCCCTTGTGGATGGATCTGAACCCACGAAACACAGTAGAGAAGCTGGATCAAGGTCTCGTGGAACATCATTTCTGCTGTGCTTCCCCCCCCCCAAATGCTGTTCTCCCAGTTTCCCTGGGAGGATCTGGATGCTATGACATGCAGAAGGCTCAAAGCCTGCCTGAATTAGGACAGGTCTCCTGTTGGCAAAATGAGCTCAGGAGACTATCTGAAACAGATACATTGTAGGCCAGCACAGTGACATAATTAGGAAGGAAATGGTCAAAGATGACTGAGAGTTATCAGCCAAAACCCACACTTTCAACAATGCTTTGCTGTCGCCTATTTCCTGTAAATTCTTTACAATATTAAGATGTCATTATCATAATTTCCACTTTTTGATTAATTTTTCACCTAGCACTTATTCACAGATGCAGAAGATACATGAAAGTGCTCCAGAAAACAGTGCTAAACTCACATGTCACTAAGAATCCATTAGGCCACTAGATATCCCCCCCCCAAGGACTATATTCATTTGGACTTTGAAATAAACCTTACTCAGTATCCTGCACAAATAAAGACACCAATCAAAACGTGAGCGATGAAAGAGGAAGAACAAGTTGTTTATTTCAGTAACTCCACCTCTGCCTTCAATCACAGGACAACAGAGGGCAAGTCTAAGCAGCAGACAGCCTCCAGAAGAAAACCTCATTCACATTGTCAGTTATTAGTAGAGACAGGCCACTTAATTTCCTTAACACAAAACAATCATTTCCACGATGTCATAATAATAAATAAGTACTTCAGTACTATGACACTTGGAAAGGAGCAATTCCACCAGTAGTACCCAAGGCTTCTGAACATGAATTTAAGGGGGAAAAAAATCCTGAAATTTCAAAGGTCAAGGGTATTTAAAAACAAAGGGAGTGTGAAAAATAGTTTTACTTTCTACTTTTATTCTAAAATACAAAGACTCCTTTGGGTGTCAACATAACTCCTTGATGTATTTTTTTGTCTCTAAATTCCTAATATTAAAGTCATAACTATTAGCCCCAGCTGCTGACATCTGAGCGGGACTAAACAGCACACCAAGGGAGTGTTTTAAAGGCTTCCTGCAGCATGAAACGAACTCTGTTTAAGCACAAGGACTTGGGAATCACAAAGTTGACAAAGCAGCTCTACCATGTCTCAAAGGTTAAAATGGATGCCCGGAAGAGGGAAAGGGGCGGGAGAGCTGTCCGAAGCAGTACACCAGCTTACGTGACATGAAACAACTTGGACACGGTTCAAACGGAGACTGCCGTTGAGAGGAAGTGGAAAAATATTGGAATTCAGTCCAGTAGAGTCACAGGACACTGCCTTGACCCTGCCTCCCTTCCAAACTAAAACAAAGCTATATCAAAACCTCCAGTTGTTCAAAGAAACCAATTTTCCTTTTTCCTTTACTCGACTATGGATTAGGAAGAGGAGATTCCGAGAGTAACACAGAGCTCGGAAGAGACGCACGCCATGTCTGTGCCACATACGCCCAGCACCTCCTCCGCACGAAGACATCCCATACTAAGGCTCTTTCCAGAATTCTAGAATTTTGGGATCATGGGCGCCAAGCACACTGCAAGAAGGGGAAATCAAACTCCATGGATTTGTGAAAAAGCAGACAAATACAGCTTTTTAGACCAAACACATCTGTGCCTCAATCCATTCAAGTACCTTAATTCTTGCACAAAATTAAGCTAAGATTTCATTATCTCAGTTATAAAGGCACTGTGACATCCTTTTCCTTAAAAAGTCTAATGTTTTGAATTAAATACAAAAAGTCTTGTCCTTGACACTACTAAGCAATAAGGTGGTCAGTGTGCAGAGCAAGAAGTATCAGCTTCTGTCTGGGCGCAGAAAGCATTACAATGTTGGGGGGGGGGGAGAGGGCAGGGAGACTGCTGGAATCAGGGCTTTTCTCTCTTTAGGTTCTGAATCCACTACCTCAACCTTAATTAACCTTGAACAAATTAACAAAATCCATGATTAATAAAATCTGTTCACTTTGCATAAGGCATTTCTACCAGGAGCAAGGAAGTGGTGAACCTTCTGGTCACCTCCCTCCTGTGAGGGTCAGGGCGAGGTTGGAACCCCGCGGTCTACTTTAGTAGGTTCTGCAGCATGGCGGTGGCGTAGGTGGGCCGGGCCTGCCTGCTCTCAATGGCGCTCTGAAGGTACTGGATGCCTCCACACCGCTCCCAGATCTCTTCAAACTGTCTGGGCAAGATCTCAGCGCCACGCTTGCGAGTCAGACCCGTCTCCTCGAGATTCAGCTCACACATCTCCATGTCGTCCTTGCCTGCAGACGGGAGACACCACAAAATTACCGTATCTTTGCACGGCATTTTTATGAGTGTTATTCCTGACTGCCCAACAGTTCTCATGGATTTGAGAACTTATAACTATTTCTGCAAGATGGAAATCTGCTTAAGTTCTCCAGAAATCACTTAAACTTGCCCCCATTAAGGACTCTTAAAATATCTAAGCCCCACCACTAATCAAAGAAATCATCAGCATTAATACAACTCTGTGTGCCCTCAAAGCTAGACAGAACTTAGAATTTAGCACCAAAGTTTCTTACGACAGATTTTTTTGTTGTTGTTGTTCTCTAAAAATAAATATCTAAACAGGCATAAAAACAATTTTGCTTTGTAAATCAGTTAATCTTCCTTTAACTGGAGATGAGTCTGAAGGGCAAAGCTGTGTCATTCAATTCTGAAATGCAATGGCCGACCTACTACATTATACATTAGACTGTTTCATCCAAGCATCTACAATCCTTTTTTGTTTGGTTCCCCGCCCCCCTCCCACCCCCGCTACACACCAGCTACAAGAAGGATCGGTGGCTTGTCAGGGTGCAGCTCCATCTGCCGAGCAATCCACGGTCCGTCGAAATGGGCATACCACCAGCCCTTCTTCTTGTTCTGAGGGTCCTTGTACTGGTCGGCAGGGCGGATAAAAGGAATGCGGAAGAAACGCTGCTGCCGGTTCATCTCAATCTCCTGCTGCCTGGCAGGGAGCTGAGCGGCGGGGTTCTGCTGAGCTATTATACAGA
This sequence comes from Apodemus agrarius, assembly GCA_964023405.1. Lineage (NCBI taxonomy): Eukaryota > Metazoa > Chordata > Mammalia > Rodentia > Muridae > Apodemus > Apodemus agrarius. The sequence goes on along the minus strand of OZ030012.1, from coordinate 83,751,618 downwards.
ACAGGCAACGTTACACCAGCTACCCACAGGGAAAGAAAACACATCATTCCTAAAAGACACCAAGAATCTGAATGAGGGGAGGGGGGACAGAGGCTCCACTAGTAACTTTGAAACGTTAGTATTAGTTGCCTGTTAATGAATTCAATTCGGAGTGGGATTTCTTAGAACTGTGACAAACAATGTTTCTTGGCCTTGTGAATGTGCATGCACACACACTCAAGCGCTGTGCACATGCACAGTGCACACACGCACAATTATTGTGCTCATGTACACATGGTATATAATCATACATAGACAGGCATCGGCGTGTGAACAGGACATACACTCTCAAGTAGTGTGCACACACATGGTCATACACACACACACACACATATACTCACAAGTATTTCACACATGCAGAGTTCACACATGCTCAAGCACCGGGCAAATGAATGAATACACACAAGCACACTTGCACATTGTGCACACACAGTACACACATTTAAGCATTATACACATGCATAGTACACATACACATACTCAAGCATTGTGCACTTACTGTATGCACAAGCATTGTGCATGGGCACAGTACACATGCTAAAGCTTTGTGTATATACAGAAATATGGCACACACACCGGTGCCCCCACTGCCACCGCCACCACCTCCACCACCACCACCATCACCGCCACCATCACCACCACGACCACTGGCAATAAAACCTTTAACAGATTCCCACAAATGACTTCTCAGTAACCCCAAATTAATTCACATAGCAGGCATTATTTTTCCTACAAGGATTACAGATAAAAAGTTGAAGAATAATGTAACATATGACTACTTAAAACTAAATAAATAGTAATTTTCAAACTAGAAAAATTTGTTCATTTAATTATATTTTGCACCAAAAGAGAAGTCTATTCAAATTTTTCCTATTTTACCAACTTTGGGTTTGTTTTTTTAAGGCCAAAATAGCACAGATATATTTAGAGAAAGTTGTCCTCCAAAAGCCTACATGTAATAGTGGGTATGACCCTTTCCTCAAAAATATTACTTACTGCAAAATGAGATTTCTCTTGACAGAAAACCCACTGGAATAAGTAGTAAAGGATTTGCTATATGAGCTTCCTTACCAATGAGAAGAAATAATTCTTCCTTTTCTGCTAGTCCTAAACCCTGCCTGACTCAGTACTGAATGACTGGGCTTTTATTTTATGTGCAAATGTGTAAGCACATCCCTCAAGTAATGACTTTATACCCGGAGCAGGCGAGGCTGTTGGTGCACTTTATATTCCTAGCTTTGAAAGTAGAACAACAATTTACTGCAGTTCCAAGAACCTCGATATGAAAATCAAAGCGCATCGATGAAAGCGGATCCGACACACAAAACCACGCACAGCAGGTGGCTGGCTCTCCTAGGGATTTTCAGAAACACGGAAAGGACGAAAATACTCCTACTCCAGTTTACACCCTCAAGAAACGGCAACAGCTTTTGGGAGGTTCGATTTACTCACTCGCAAATCAGAGGAAGCAACACGCACTTAAGGAGAAACCACCCAAGCCTATGAAGGAAGGAAGGGCCAGGTCTGTTAGTGAGGTTAGGAGCCGCATGGCCTGTAGCATAGAAACAGAGGTGGGTTTGTTCAATTGGTCCTGTTCCCTCCACTGTACTTGGTAAGTCAGTGATCTCTCAACTGAAGTTTAAAAACAGCTGGTTTACAAAGTGAATTCCAAGCCAGACAGGAGTGAGACTCTGCCGATGGATGGATGGATGGATGGATGGATGGATGGATGGATGGATGGATGGACGGACGGATGGACGGACAAGTATTTTAGAAACACCAACCCTTCTGGGTGGTTAATGAGTGACTGGAAATTTACTAGGGCACTGAAAGTTTCTATTCACTAACTTACTTTGTAAAATGTCTGCCTCCTGAAGTTAACGCACGGAGTAGATGAAGAAACTAAACTTTCTGATAGCCGTTCTAGTAATAAGGGAACTGGGATTTTCTTAAAAAGAGCTAAGAACTTCACTTAAGTTTTTGAAAAAGCAGACAGTAAAATATTGATAATAATCTTCTTAACGATCTGCTTTTGCCAAATCGTGTCCCCTTTAAAAGGCAGGGATCCAGAAACAAACCCTAGCCCTTGAAAGGCGGAGGCCAGAGCACTGACACTTGGAGGCCAGTCTGGGATAGCTACATCGTGAGCCGATGACTACAGAACAAAATACAAATTATAAGGAGCACGTGAAAAAAAATCAGGCCCAACAAGTTGGCAAAATTAAGTGAAGTTCTTAGCTCTTTTCAACAAAACCCCAGCTGGGAAACCACTCTGCTCATTCTAGGAACTTAGTAACAGGGAACAGTGACCTCAAGTTTCCAAGGTACGGAAAGAACGTGCATCACAGGATGCCCAGTCCCTCTTCTCGCCAGCAGAGGGCACTGTTACATGTGTGCATACTGCTACAGTGAACTCAAAGCTCCAGAAACAGAAACACAGGTACCATCTCAATGAAGCCTCCGCAGTCAGCACCTAAGAGTTAGTCTTTCTTCTAGGTCAGCTGGGAAAGGAAGACAGCATTTTGCTACAGTAAGGAGTGAGTACAGCCAGTTTTAAATGAGTGAAATCTGACAGATGATGCCACCGTGTGGTCAATCTTTGTTCTGCATTCATACATTTTTTTAATTGACTGGAGGAACTGTATCATATCTCAAGTTCAAATATATCTTAATATAGACAGATGTCTTCAGTGTTGTACAGCTCCACTTACAACGTAGCAAAACAGTGTTTGACAGAAAGTTAGTGCTGCAGAAAGTATTTTAACCCCTCTTCCGGTTAGCACATGAGTTACCACCCATTGACTCGACTTACGTGAACTGTTCAAAAATGGTGCAAAATCTGTGAACAAATATTGTATGTTGAAGAAAATATAAAAATGCAAAAGCTGTTAAATGAACACTTTCCTAATTAATAAATCCATCCCATCAATTGAGGTGGTGACCAACATGCAAACGCTCTATCTACACCAAAGAGCTCAAAGAATTAATTGTCTACAGCAAATGGTGCTCTGATTTTAAAAATGATTTTTTTAGAAAGCATAGAAGAAAGAAAGAAAGAAGGAAGAAAGGAAGGAAGAAAGGAAGAAGGAAGCTACTTTAATTACATTTTAGGAAAATCCGGGCACAGGTGGAGAGTACCAAAATTTAAAAATTATACTTCATTTAAAATTTTGGGACATAAGAAGTTAACTAAATGATAATTAATAGCACTGTCTTTACACAGTCAATATATTCTAATTGCTTCAGATTTCTTATATCTTAAACTTAGGCCATTTTTTTTTAAGAATTTGAATTAAGTTATTTCCAAAATCCTAATCTGAAACAATGATAAGTATTCGCTGAGTAACTTACAACTGCTCCAAATCGTCTATGGAGATGGTGTACTGAGCGAGCTGAGAGCTTGCCAGTGGCCCAGGCCAGGAGGGGACCATTCCCAGTCCTGAGGGGCCTGCTTCTCCCCATCGCCACAGAAGTTTACCATAGCTTATCAGAGCAGTACTCTTGCACTCAATGGCATTAGGTTTTATTTTTGTGAATCACAGTGTCCTCATTTCATGGTTTCAAACGAATCCCAATTCTTCTAAATATAATGACGACACAGCACAGACTTTTCGCCATTGACCTAGGAAGTCTCCAGATGCCCTTTCCCCACTCCTTTCAAGCACATTTCTGTGTCAGATCGAATTTTATACAAGGAAAATACACACAGGATAAAACAGGATAAATACTTCCCAGGTGGGAGTAGATTTTTACCTCAAAAATGCCTCATAAACAAATTATCTGAAGGTTGACAAACTGTATTTGCATAAAAATTCTAATTTTTTACTCCTGGATAAAACTCTTAGGAAATTTCCTTGACATAATATTGTACTTAACAGCCGCAAGTTGTTATTTGCTTCATTTGGGGGAAAAAGTGGATTTTTTTTTTTAAGTAGCAAAGTTTGAATGAAAACTGCATGAAATATTTGTAAGCCCCATCCATTTGTGGTATACTAATTTAGATGTGTAAATTTTACAACTCAATGAAGACCTGTCATGGTAAAGGCAACCATAGGACGTAGATTACAGCTAAAAGGAAGAGTCCACTGTTTTCCTTGCACATCTTTCATACTTTGTTTATATATAAAACAAACATGGTTTCTGGCAAAAACTTAATACCTAAACAATGAACCTTACTGCCACTTTCAGAACACAGAAAAACTGTTGGGGCCTCTACCTTTCTAAACCTACCATCTCTCAGCTATCGATGACCCCAATCTCATCATATTAGAATGTGCCTAAATATAGTCGCCATCACTGTCCTCCTTATTGTTCTCAATCAACTCTTCCCAACAACTGAGAAATACTGAAGCCCTACCATTTAACTGAATTCTCTCAAATATTGCTTTTATTTCCTTGGGAAGTAGTGAGAATTTAAAACTATATCCCAGAACTCAAATTCGATGCGTTGGTATACCACAGGCCCACATGTGGAGAACATATGACACCTGCTGTCACCTTGTTATTAATCTGAATTAAGAAAAGTCATGATGGTATTAAAGTACCAACGTAGCCAATGAAATTCCACTTCCTGCTTTAAATCTTACAAAGCTGGATCTGAAGAGGCTGCTGGGTGGTCACGAGCACTGGCTGACTGGCAGCCCCAGGTTCAATGCCCAGCCCACACAGAGCCGCTAACAGCCATCTGGAACTCCAGTTCCGGGGGATCCAGTGCCATCCTCAGGCCTGCGCACATGTAGCGAAGAGATACATCCAAGCAAAATACCCATATACAAGTTTAAAATAAATCTTTTCAAAGAACTGAAAATCTAGCTCATTCTGCACCCATCTGAGCCAATGTGACAGTCTGCCCAGCTCCAATGAGACTGCCCTGTCCCACTTCCTGGTGCACGTGGTTTCTGCATCTAGGCAAAATCACAGTATTATAAAGTAAAATTTGCAGTGAACATTTTTTAAATAGGACAATTGACGTGGTGATGGAGGACACAAGAATCAAGTCCTTTCTTTTTCTAGGCCATGATCCCATTCCATAGTGCACCAGAAGGGATGTATACCTCCATATTAAAAGTTTATTTGGCTTTTTTGGGGAACTACTCTAAAAACTGAACTAGATTAAATTTTAAAATAAGGAAAATTTTAGAAAATAAAAATAAGATCCTTTTTAGCTATATTAAAATCCTAATGTTCCTATGTAGGCGCATGCACATACAGAGGGAACCATCACAGTGACCTTCAGTTCTACCTGTAACCTTTTCTGTTTGTTTGGAGTTTTTGCGATGCTGAAAAAAGTACATTCCAGGCAAGCATTAGACCCAACATAGGCCAGCCGTTCTCATGTGTGTGTGTGTGTGTGTGTGTGTGTGTGTGTTTGTACCATGTAGTTAGTATTGTACAACTTTGTCAACAAAGACAAGAACATATTTACCTTTAGACTTGGTTATAACAAGTAAATTCAATGACACATATGACTTTAAAGATCTATTCCCCAGGAAATGCTATATATGACAGGTAATGATGATTATATCATGTTCACTACATCACTATAAGAGATCTTTATGTTGACTATTTTACTCAAAAAAAAATATGTATAACTACATGCATGTATACGTACTATACTTAGAACAGAGAAAAGCACAGATTTGTTTTTACCATAATCGGTAACAGACTTGGGAGCACGCTGCTCGGTTTCAGTATTTCTCTTCTTGTTCTTGGATTTCCAAGCATGATACACTTTCAGTCTCCTGTGAAACTCTTCTCTGCAAGCTGCCAAGAGCTCAATGTCTATTGATTAGACAGAAAGAAAAATTCACATTCTAAATTATTCATCTGACATAATTAGTCGATGGCATAAACAGGGTGTACACAAAGGGTTGTTGGGTTTCAGTTTATAGGACAAAACAGAAAGTCAGATAAGATGAGCGCTTCCCGGTCTTTCCCACGCACAGTTTATCACTCACAGATCACCTCCCTGGAGCGTGGGTTACTCAGGAACTCTAGACTAAATAGGTATTTTATATATGAAGAAATTGAATCAGAAAAGTTTTTTAAAAATAAGACACTGTGCTCAAGCACAAGAAAGAGGTAAATGCACCACATTTTCATGTTTCTAATATGCCGAACTCGGCGAGCCAAAAACATAGCAAGAGCTCAGTCCAACTAGGATGCCTCCATTACTAGACAGTGCCCTGAATGTTAAACACTGTGCTTTACATAAGACCCTAAGAATGCCTGAGACTCTGGGTGTTGTGCCTCATACAAGCTCTGCTGGAGGCTGTGGGGAACCATTTAAAATCTGGTTACTTTGTTATTGATTACTCTGGATTCACAAAAGAAAAGATTCAGATATTCAAGTATTTAACCATTATGATTAGCATTGGAAGAGCCAGTCATTAATACAACCCAAGTTATAATTTGTATTTGGTCCTTTTCTGTGACTGGGTAAGAAATGGGCACAATACGTTTCATTCAATAATTGCACTGTGGTGGTTAGTTCTAATTGTCGACCAGAGGCAACCTAGAATCACCTGGAAAGAGTCCCAGAGAGAGAGGCACTGTCTACACCAGGCTAGTCTGTCTGTGGACATATCTATGGGAGGTTGACTGGACTGTATTAATTGGGGTGAGGAGGTCCAGCCAATGTGGGTTTGGACTAGGAGTGTGTAAGCGTGTAAAAGCAAGGTAAGTACAGGGCATAGATTTTTTTTTCTCTTGATGGTTGATGTGATATGACCAACCACATTAGCCTCCTTGTCTTCCATTATGATAGACTATAACTTTGACTTAGGAGCTACAATAAACCCTTTCTCCCCTAACATTTTGGTCAAGGTATTTTAATCACAGAAACAGAAAAGAAACTGGAGTACATGTCTTTCTTTTGAGTTTGGAACTAAATCATGTCTTCATTTTCAAGGGAATAAAGAATAACAAATACACTTGTTTAGGTACTTCGTACACATACATTTCATATATATATATATATATATATATATATATATATACACACACACACATATACATACATACACACACACACACACACATACACACACATGTGCACACACACATACCACCCTAGTCTAGGTAGCTATCTTAATGGCTATTGGTACAGTCTCCTCCTCTCCTTCATGTTCTCTATGCACTTACCACAAGAAGTGTTGATTGTATCGCGCAGTTCTGCGTATTTCCATTTACTGAGATCATGTTTCTTGGTGCCAGCAGCAGCCTTGGTAGCTTGCACAGCAGGACCTCTGTAATCAAAAATTTCACATATTTAAACAAGAAATATACTGGTCATAAGGCAGGTACTCAAAATTAAGTTTCATGATTTATTTTAATCCCAATGTGAAAAAGAAAGAGATTAGATGCATCCGATTTCAAAATATGGGGAAAATTAACACAGAAGTTGTAGTAAATAAACACTGAGGGTTTAGAATCCTGACTCTTGGGTATCGAGGAAGTAAACCCCTACCCGACTTCCACCATTTTCTACCTGGAAAACCTTTCTCTTTAAAAGGGCAATGAAGGCAAGCTACCTGAGAACAAGTGTGTAGCCTCTCACCACTTTACATTTTGAAAGAATAGCAGACCCAGCAAATGGCCAGACAGAGACACTTTATATGACTAGCATTGTTGAAAAAGCACCTTTGAAAATACATCATCCTTCATGTGCCTTTTCTTGGGTTCTTTTCCTTCTGATTATCTGTTTTATCTTATTTCATAAGTTTGTTTTTGCTTTATCTTATTATATTACATTATATCTTATTTTAGTCTCTTCCTTAGAAACCTGTGTGCTTTGTAATGAGAAACAGACAGGACCCAGATGGAAGGGGAGGTAGGGAGGAGCTGGGAGAAGGAGAAAAAGGGAGAACCATAATTATTAGATAGATTATTTGGAACAATATGTATTTTCAACAAAAGAAAAACATTTTAAGAAAAGAAAACACATCACCTTTTTCCTGAGGTGATAGAGACTATATTTTCAATATTAAACCTAAAATGAAATAAATAATCTTTGCCTCTTTTAAAGGCCTATGTGTGTATTATGGGTGGAAAATGGTATATTTTACACTGCATACTTGAAACTCGTTGGCAAGGTGACCAGAGTATACCAACTTATGAATAATAAGCAGTTACTTAACCCTTTCTGCATTTTATGGTTAGCATCGGTTTTACTGCAGAATCTGCATTTGTACAAAGCTGCATGGCTGTGGATTTGCATATAGCTTTTCACTCCTAACTGCTTAGCTCAAAGGGTCAACTACAACCTACAGGGCAAACTTAGGCGCCCGTCAGTAGAACAAAGTTATGTCAGCATTAGCAGGAAAATGAATATAACTGGAAATAATCATCTTAATCAAATTAAGTCAGTCTCAGAAAGACAAGTTCCACGTTTTCTCTTATTTTTGACTTCTAGATTTTATATAGATACATAAAATCATGTCTGTATCTATGAAATGAAAGTAGGAGTTTAACTGTCTAGGGGGGGGGCAAGGATTAACAGGAGGGAAAGACAAAGAAAGGCGCGGGCAGGACATGGCAGAAATAGTCTCAACAGACGGTTGTGTGAAAATGCCCTCACGGGACACTCACACGGACAGTGAGTGTACACTGTAAAATCTGTTTAAAGAGTCAGCTATGTGTCTACAAGGTCTATCATCCTTACCAATACATTCTTTTTAATACGTATGGAAATACTCTTTTCTACATCTCTAAAGTGCCATTCAGTAAAGTAGCTGGAAAAAATCAGTCTTCCCCCTACTGTGTTCTAAGGCAGTAACTAAAAATTATTATGAGTTTTTCTGTTCTGATTTGAAAAAGAAAGCCAATTTATATAATATATAGTTTGATGGTCAAATATATGAAAATATCTATAGTGTGGGGGGATGGAGTGGGGTGTGTATATCTGTGTGTGTATGTGTGTCATGCTTTGGTAAGTTCTAAAGATAACACGAATTTCAAATTATTCCTGCATAAAATGTGAATGTAACAACAGTATCTTTTCATTCATATTACTAAGCCTGCTAAAAAATGTATTTGGAGTTAGAAGTAGTACATGAACTCAAGGTAGGTAAATGCTCCCCTCCCCATCTCTGTATAATTAAAATAGTAAAATAAAATAATAAAGGTTAATCTACTGATTAACCTTACCATAGAGACAAACATACAAACATTAAAATAGTAATAGAAATGACTTGATTTTTAAGACACGCTAACAGCACCTTTTTAGTAATGCTGTAACTTTAAAATTGTCAAAATATTTTTGACTCAAAGCTACTTCTAAAACTGATGGACTAAGGCTGGAGATGGCTCAGCCACTAAAGGCTCATCGCCGAAGAACCCACCAGAAGGCTTCCTCCGGAGACTCGTTTGCACCCATGGAATTTAAACTCGTGTTCATGTTTCAGATCCCATCTTACTATCCTTCCCCCTCAGCTGGGCACAGTGGCCCCCAAACTAGAGGTAGCACCCCCATCCCCAGGGGAGTCTCGCAGTGCTCATTCCCTCGGGATGAGACTGAAGAGCCCCGCACCAGTGAAGAGCTTCCCCATCCAAAACGCCAGCCCTGTCCTTGGTGAGAAACAGGGATTACAAGAGCGTTGCTTCTTTCTGTGTCGGGCTGGCATTTCTCACACAGACAGTTACATGGAAAGACAGTGAGCCATTCATACAACAGGTTCTAGTCCAAATCATCAAAGGGAATTTTCAATTAGGATTTTTGTAATGAACACTTATTTCTGCAAACACACTGCACTAACCTACTCAAAATGTCTGACATTTCTTTGGCCATTTGTTCCCTACAAGAAAAAAAATGATAATACAATACAATTATACATAAGGCACACAATATAAATTGCTTAAAAGATATGAAAATATAATTAATCTCAATATTATCAATATTGTACCTATTGAAAATCATTTTACTTTGTGAAGTATCCATTAGTGACACGCTTGCCAGCAACTCTATCCATAAAACATGGTGAGGTCTTTCAAGTTTCAAGTTATCTGAGCACATCTCTATCATTGGGTAAAAACTCTCAGATAAAATTTCATGAAGGCCATGCTTCGGTGGTATTTTTTATGTGCGGAATATAAATAGCGTGCTTTAAATGCACGCAGGAAACTTGGCAGGATATAGATGCTGTACAAGGATTTTCTGCACCGAGGATGCTTAGCACTTTCGTTAGATGGAGCTTCAGGGCGGTACACCAAGCTGATATGCTCAGATAACGTTCCAGAGATCCTCAGTTCCAAAGCAAAGCACATATTTTAAAAATAAAGGAGGAAAATTAGCACAAGCACTTGTTACATGAAGTGCCTGATGTAATCTGACCTTGAAAGTATCAGAACATCTGAAAATTGAAAGCTGCCTGTTCTTTAACTACTCGGGGACTATCATTTCTGCGCCTCTGTGAAGAGGAATGGCAGGTTCACTGGGTTCAAGAGATCAACACTTTTTTATTTCCTTTCACCCTGTCCGTTGCTCCTTTTTCCCTTCATAATTAATCATTTTCATATATATTCTATTCATTCAATGCTAGCAACTACAAACCTTTCCAATCGGATTTTTAAAAACAAATCATGAGTAAAAAAGATGGATATATTGGCTGTGGATACAGTTTCCTGAATGCCTGCAAAGAGCTGGAACTCTAAGGGTCAAGGGTTGGGTTTGCATTCAAATATATAATTTGTATATAAGTCCCTGGATGTATCAGACAGTGACAACACTACTGCTGGGAGCTGTCCAGGCAAATACAGTAGAAGAAACTAACCTTGTAGACGCTCACCAGTGAAGCTGAAATCCACAAAATAAACTACGCAGATATAATCTAATAAAATTGTCTTTTCTGCAATATGCTGCCAATCTCTCCTAATATTATCTGCTTATCAGAATTTCGTAACTTTCTAATAGTACAACTTTTAAATTTTAAAATAAATTTTAAAATTTACATTGCTGCCCAGCCTTGAAGTTCCTGCGTGTTATTAGCATCCCTTTTTCTCCTAAAGAGTCTCCCATCTGTTTACTCACAGCAAGTTCTCCACAAGTCAAATAGCTTTTCGAGGCTGTAGATCGCTTGGTCTGTTGATTGGACAGCGATGTCTCCTAGTCTTCAGGACCAGGAGACAGCCTCTATCTACCGAGTTACTCTCCTCCCTGACTCTCGCCAGAACTGCACCAGATCCTTCACTGGGCCCAACTGGCCCCTGCATCTACATTCTTTCATCTTCTGGTTTTGCTGAGCTACCTGCAATGCCTACAATTTCCCCTTACACACTAATTACAGTGTTTGTGTAACAAACTCAAACGGCAACTCTGAAGCAGTTGTTCTAATGGAGGGGCACTCGGCAGCTCTTCTAAGTTTCTGGTTGGTGCTGAGGTAGTAACAGTGCAGCGAGCTTCCATGCCTCGTGCCTGTTGAGGTGTTGGACACCACAAGCGTCCTGAACAGGAAGTGTCCTCGGGACCTCTCCTCGGACCCACATAAGATCAACATGTTTGCCAGACACACCAAGTGAAGCAAACACCCAAATACACTTTTACATGTAAATCATTTTACATGTTGATAACGTATTTTGCACAGTTTTCTTTGTTAATACATAATCTTTCTGCAGATGCAAACATCGTGCAATCAAGAACAGACATTTTGTTTTGCCTGAGTCAGGGGTGCATGCTGCTGTGGTCTTACAGCTAGTGAGACCACATTCTCCAATCAGTTTGCATCTTTAGCTATGGTGTGCATGGTAGTCCTCTATGGAAGCAGAGACAGCCAATTACTGGGTCATGTCTTCTACAGCAACTATGCCAGCACCACAATTAATGCTTCATTAGGAATGTCCACCTTGTTTATGAAACACCAGCTCTTGATGCTGAAGTCTAATACAGTCGAAAACTAGCTCAATGCTGCATACATTTAGGTAAATTTCAGGCTGTATAAATATCTCTAAATATTTCATACATGTGTGCAGTGTGCTCTCTTATTGTCCCGGGTTACTAAAATCCTCTCTCTGTGGGGAGACTTATAATGAAAGAAGCATTACAAGTAAGCTCCAGGTAGAGAGCCATTTCATATATTAGCAGAATTAATCAGACCATATGCTGGAAACCAAGGACTCTACTTATGCTTATCTCTTTTCCCACTCCTGCTATGAAGATGTGAATTTAAAATACATAAAACAAGTTGTTATTAAAGTTGAAACAACAACACAGGAAAGGAGAGCAAGCCATGGCTGCTCCAGCTGAGACCAGACACTCCCCTAAGGCCAGAAGAAAAGAAGGGAGAACAGTGATTTCATTATATACATTGGCAAAAGGTAAGCAATGTAAAATTACTCCAGTTCAGGAAGTACTTCTCAAAAATAAAATCAATCTTTAAAGAAACAAAGAGAAATGACATACGGTGTCATTTGGGGTCTCGTTCCATTAGTTCTGTGAAAAGAATATGTTTTGGTTAATATCACCACCAGCTCTGAATTGTCAGAATCTCAATTATGTGAATTTGTGTTATAATTACTTGTTGATTTAGAAATACAAGTTATCTGGAATCGACATAAGATCATTAAGGCTTTAATGTGTTTTTAAAATATTCATTGGAAGGATTGCAAAATAATAAATTAAGGGAATTAATTAAAATTAAAGAGAAAATATATTAAGATTAGAAAATCCAGACATTCATATGCTGTGAGATTTGGTGTTAACAGAAATGTGATGTCCCTATAATTTCATGCAATTTGAAGTTACCAGTTGTATCAAGGATCATAAGTGTAATGGATTAAGATGATATTTGAAAATGTCTGCAAGAAAAGTCTTACTTAGAAGTTGCTGGACAGGAACTCAAGCTGAAAAAGTAACTCAGAGATGTTTAGTAAACCAGAAGCCACGTATTTATCAGACATTATTTATGTAATTATTACAGCCACTTTCATACATCCAGTCCTAGCCAATCATTTGCAGTACCATATACTTTCATATACAGTGCAGACTCCAACACTTTTCAAAATAATCACATGCTGGAAAAACTTGTGATGACAAAGGAACAAAATCCATCTTTGCAGCCAAATAAAATCTAACCTCGGAGTGAACGGCACTGCTGCTGCCTTTACAAGCAAACAGCCCCATCTAGTGGTTATAATTTAATATAGTCTGGACACTGCTCTAAAAACCAAAATTACATGTCTATGCCCTCCTCTCATTACATAGAAAGCATATACCTTTCACAAATTTGTTTTGCCGTTTTAAATGAATAATCAAAATAACTGTTTATATATTCAAAACATTCTTAGATGATAAATACTGACTTTTCCAAAATTTGATGCAAAATATTAAGAACTCCCATGTTCCTCCAAACTCTACCATTCTATCTAGACATAATTCAAAATCTAAGGAACCAAAACATTTCAGTAAAACTGGCTTTCCTTCTTGAAAAGAAATCATTCTTACTCTGAGGCATGGGCAGATAAACTGCTTCTTGCTGTCTTAAGAATGTGGTGTGTTGCTTCAAACTTGCATTAGAAAAATACAGACTCGTGTATCACCAACTTCTATGTCAGTGTTTAACAAGTATTATGCAATTCCATTAAGCAATTTCAGAAAGAAAGCTAGTTTTACTCTTACCAGAACAACCATTACTGAAAATGTGAGGTTTGTGTTTTAACAGTTTAAAAACTAAATGCAAAATCGTTTGTTTTATTCATCTGAGTACAAAAGTAAGTCCAACTAACTTTAAATGGTTTTAGATCAAATATGTCAAAACCTTAAAAGTACGAGTCTCTCCTAGTCCTTTTCAAACAGACACAGCAATCAGGATGCTTAAGAAAGCCCAGGACAGGGTGCGACCCAGAGCCCAGTACCTTCTGAGTGCCATGTCGCCCTGGGCCTCATCGCTGATGAGCTCCGACTCATTCTGGGCAATACGCAGGGCCAACTCCCTGTCCCTGCACTCCTGGGCCAGGACGGCCTGCTGCTGCGACTCCTCCTCCCGCTGTTTGGCCAGCTGCGCCTCCACCTCAGCCTGCAGCAGAGAAAGCCACGACTAGTCAGAGCTCTTTGTCCTTAAAATTATTACCTCAACTCTTTTGATAACTTTTGGTGAAAAGACTATTTTATTGGATATTAGAATGGCTACTCCAGCTTGTTCCTTGGGACTGTTTGCTTGTAAAACTTTTTTCCAGCCTTTTACTCTGAGGCAGAGTGTCTGTCTTTGTCACTGAGGTGTGTTTCTTGTATGCAGCAGAATGCTGGATCATGCTTGTGTATCCAGTCTGTTAGCCTAGGTCTTTTTATTGGGGAATTGAGTCCACTGGTGATTTTTGTTTTTAGTTCCTGTTATTTTTGTTGTTGGAGGTGGTATTATGTGTGTGATTGATTATCTTCTTTTGGGCTTGTTGTGATGATTAATTTCTTATGTTGTCTTTCATGCAACAAAAACAATTCTCAACAATAAAAGAGATTCTGGGGGAAATCACCATCCCTGACCTCAAGCAGCACTGTAGAGCAATCAAAAACACATGCTATTGGTAGCGAGGCATACAGGTTGATCAAGGGAATAGAATTGAAGATACAGAAATAAAGCCACGCACTTATGAACACTAAATCTTTGACAAAGAAGCCGAAAACACACAGTGGAAAAAAGAAAGCATCTTTAATATATGGCTGGTCTAACTAGTGGTCTGTATATTGAAAAAACAAAAATAGATCCACATTTATCACCTTGCACAAAGCAAAAGTCTAAATGGATCAACTACCTCAACATAAAACCAGATACCCTGAATCAAATAAAAGAGAAAGTGGGAAAGAGCCTCACACTCACTGGTACAGGGAGAAATTTCCTGAACAGAACTTCAACGGCTCAGGATCTAAAATCAACAATTGATAAAAGGGACTTCATGAAATTGAAAAGCTTTTGTAAGGCAAAAGACACCGACAATTGGAAAAATCAGCAACCTACAGATTGAGAAAAAAAACCTTAATAACCCTACATCCAACAAAGGGCAAATATCCAAAATATACAAAGAGCTCAAGAAGTTAGACTCCAGAGAACCAAATAACCCTATTAAAAGTGGGGTTTAGAGCTAAACAGAGAATTCACAACAGAAGATTCTCAAATGGCCTAGAAGCACTTAAAGAATGTTAAGTCCTTAGTTATCAGAGAAATGCAAATCAAAACAACCCTGAGATTCCACCTTATACCAATCAGAATAGCTAAGATCAAAACCTCAGGTGACAGCTGAGATGCTGGAGAGGATGTGGAGGAAAAGGAACATTCCTCCATTGCTGGTAGAATTTCAAACTTGTACAACCACTCTAGAAATCAATCTGATGGTTCCTCAAAAAATTGAAAATAGTTTTACCTGAAGACCCAGCTACTCTTGGGTATATACCAAAGATGCCCCACCATACCACAAGGAAAAGTGCTCTACTGTGCTCATAGCAGTTTTTTTTTTTTCATAATAGCCAGAAACTGTAAGCAACCCAGATGTCCCTCAACCAAAGAATAAATACAGAAAGTGTGGCTCATTTACACAATGGATTAGTATTCACATATTAAAAACAAGGACATCATGAGTTTTGAAGTCAAATGGATGGCACTAGAAAATATCTTCAGTGAGGTAATCCAGACCCCAAAGGACATACATGGTATGTTCTCACTGATAAGTGGATATTAGCCAAAAAGTTCAGAAAACCTAGTATATAACCCACAGACCATAAGAAGTGTAACAAACAGAAAGATCCAAGTGTGGATGCCTCAATCTCACTTAAAAGGGGGAAGAAAATAATCATGGGAGGCAGATGGAGGGAGGGGCCTGGGTGGGAGAGGGGAGGGGTTGGAGAAAAGGGGGCAGGATCAAGTATGGGGGGAGACAGTAAAGAAGCCCAGAGGGCCAGGATAGTGAACGGAAACATGCAGCTGCAGGAGGTGGGAGATGGGGACCCTCCAGAAACTTATAATTATGAGACCTGGACTGTGAGAGACTCCCAGGTCTCAATGGGAGTGACCTTAGATGAAATGCCCAACAGTTGAGAGAGGGAACTCGTAGAGTCCACCTCCAGTAGATAGACAGGGCCTCAAGTGGAAACATGGGGTTGCCAACCCACAGTTAAAATTTCTGACCCAGCATTGTTCCTGTCTAAAAGAACTTCAGGGACAGAAATGGAGAAGAGACTGGAGGAAAGGCAATACAATGACCAGCCCAACTTGAGATCCATCTACTGGGGGATTTGGGGGACGCCAAGGCATGACACTGTTACCAATGCTATGATGTGCTTGCAGACAGGAGCCTAGCATTGCTTCCCTAGCGCCAATGTCCCATCTCACACTCCCTTTAACCCCCACCCCCACCCCCGGGGTAAATCAGTGGCATCTAAGCTGGCAAACCATGGGTTTGGTTCACTTTGTTCACTGCTTAGGGGATTCTACTTGAGAGAGATGCAGCCCAGTAAACACACCTGGATACGCTTTTCGTCATCTTCCCGCTTCTTCCTTTCCTCCTCCTCCTGTTTCCTCTTCGCTTCCATCTCAAGTTTCCTAAGAACAGGGGAGAGAACTCAGTTTTAATAGACTACATAATCTTCCAGAAGATAAGACAAGCCATACATAAACAAGCATCAGAGAACAGCAGGGTAAACCCATGTTAGCCTCGGACCACACAAATTACCAATTTGGTTCAAATGACATAAAGTTTAACTCCCCTAAACAATGAAGCAAATGCAATCATCTTCTGTAGCATTAAGCCCTGCTAGACCAACTTGGTAATGGTGGGTTCACAGACCAAGGAAATGGTGTATAAAAGGGCAGCCTGCATAGCTGTGTTTACAGCCACTCTTATTCACAATAACTAGGATACAGAATCAGCCTGGGAGCACAGTCATGGATGAAGAATGAAATTCTGCTGTCTGCACCACAATGGATAGAAGTTGAGGGCATTGTGTTAAGTGAAATAAGCCAGACCCAGAAGAAACACAGGAGCCATGAGTTCTCTCTTATGTGAAACTTGAGGAAAAGAGATAGGTCTGCCTGAAAACAGAATACTAATTCCAGGGACCCTGGAGAGTGCTTGGCAAGTGAAAAGATAGGAAGAAGAGAAAAAAATGGATGGGTACCTCAAATGCACAATACATGTATGTAGTATCAAGTGAATCCAGTAATATGCACAATTAATATGTTTTAGAGCAAAAGGGAATTTTCTAGGCAGGTGGCTGATGCCTGTAAACACAGCACGGAGAGGCAGTGGAAAGAGAACTGCCATAAAGGGGAGGCAGCAGGCTTTGACTTATGTATGTATGTATGTATGTATGTATGTATATATGTATGTATGTATGTGTGTGCTTATATATGTATGCACGCATGTATGCGTGTGTGTGTGTGTGTGTGTGTGTGTGTGTGTGTGTACATACGTATGTATGCTTAAATACAAAACCTAGGTCAGTCAGGGCCACAAAGCCAAAGAATAAAATAAAGCAAGATTGAATCAAGTTTGTGTGCTCACTTTAAAAGTTTCAGCCTTTAGGGCCAACAAGAAGGCTAGGAGGGTAAAGGCGTTTGCCACCAGGTCTGATATTCTCAGTCCCGTAAACCCACACAGTAGGAGAAAGCCAACTCCTACAAGTTACTATCTGATTTCCACATAACACCATGGTAAAAGAAGTAACACACACACACACACACACACACACACACACACACACATACACACACACAAATAAATGTAATAAAAAATTTCAGACTTTGGATTTTTACAGTTTTTAGATTTTCAGATTAAGAACATTCAACCTGTACTTAACCACTCTATATAACTATAGAAAATAGGCATTTAACTTTTTTAACCTTACTCTAAAATTGTTTGATTTGTACCACACATGTTGGTGTGCAAGTTTAACCCTCACTCAGAAGACAGTAACAGGAGGATGAGAGTTCCGGGCCAGCCTGGGCTACACTCTGAGACTCTGTCACAAAAAATTAGGAAGGAAGGAAGGAAGGAAAGAAGGAAGGGAGGGAGGGAGGGAGGGAGGAAGGAAGGAAGGAAGGAAGGAAGGAAGGAAGGAAGGAAGGAAGGAAGGAAAATCATCTGAGCGTCCACCATCCTCCATCCCGTAAGCTCCTAGCGAGAACGGTACGCGTCCGTACATCCGCCTCTCCTCCTCCTCCTTCCGCCGACGTTCTTCATCCTCCTGGCGCCTCTTCCTCTCTTTCTCCATCTCCTCCTGGATGCGCCTTAGCCTCTCTGCCTCCTCCTCCTGCTGCTTCTTTTTCTGCAGTGCACTGAGGAGCTCTTCCGAGCTTTTAACGAGTGCATCATACTCTTTCTGTATCTGCTCCCTCGTCATCATGGTGGACTGAAGAAGACAAATCACAAACATTCCGTAGTTACCCCCTGTGCACAGTACAGACGTGCTTAGCAGTACTGGACTGTACACTGTAAAGTGGTTACAATGAGAAACTCAACATTTCTGGGATTTCGTAGTTAAAACACAACACTCTAAGATACAGGAGCTGGTTCTCTCCTACTGGGTGGGTTTACTGGACTGAGAGTAGCAAAACTGACCAACAAATTCATATTCCTATCTTTTCTTGAAACAGATATATTCGTGTAGCCTAGGGTAACCCTGAACTAGGAATGGCGGTGAGGAACCTCATAAACAGGATTACAGGTATACACTACCATGTCCAGCTGCCCACATAGTCTGCAAATGCTATCACTACACATAAATATTAGATTCTGTATTTATCAAGCAAGCCATCAGTATCTGCAGAACACTGCAAACAAAGCTGTACAAGCGTAGCTTTAAAATACTTTTTTAAAAAATCCTTTTAAGGAATGACTATCTCGGTTAGCCAAAGTTCACTTTCTTTCTTTATAGCATTCAGTTAGTGCCTAAGGAGCAGTTGGGAAATTACAGCTAAGCTTGTTGGATCATTTTCCTGGGGGTAATTCTGATTGACAGTGGTGACCTCACAAACTCGTCTCACCCTTGAGCTGTAAAGTCAGCTGAACCCGCCTTGGGATTTTCATCCTTTTCTTGATTGCTTTTCTCTGTCTGCCTGTAATATTCACCCCGTCCACAGGAACTACGACAAGGCTAACTCGCATACATTGACCTGTTGCTGCCTGAGAAAACCCTGTGCAACCCTAACACACAACTGAGGACACTGAAAAAGATGAACTAGGGAGACAAACAAGTGTGACGGGCAACTTCACATTGTCAGTCACGTTAACGACCGAGCAATTGAAGGTGAAAACCAAAGCAGCCCCAGTTTTCCTTTAAAGATGAAGAGAAATGAATTGCTACTTTTAAAACAGCTAAGTAATTAAGAGGGGTAATGTATTAGCCACAAAGAATCAAGTAACATAACAGCAGGCGCACCGTGAAATGCATGGTTACGACAGAGAACTATGCAGAGCGCATCCACACAAAGTGGAACCACCGAGGACTGAGTGCTCCGTGGAGCACTACCGAGGAGTTTGCGGTGATTTTCTTTCCATTTTCAACAATGACACGTTACTTTTATAACTTAGCAGTTTCACTTCTGGGGGGTGGGGAGGGTAAGGATGTGACTCAGTAGAAGGGCATCCGCGCACACGAGACTGCCTTAACCCTCTCAGAATCATGATTGCAAAGCTTACCAGCATTCACTATTTTAGTTATTCTCTGGAGGGTAAGACTTTGACTAACAACAGATAAAAACCACATTTTTACTTATCTTTTTTACTATGATATTTTTCAAATATTCAGGAAAGATTAATGTGAGTATCCATTTGGTAATGCTTCATATTTTGAATAAGGATACTTTCCTATACAAAAACACCGATAACAAAAAACAGCAAATTATATAAAAAAAATAAAATAAAAGTTCTGGTAAGCTGGATTAAAATTACCTACCTTAATTTTGGCCATCAGAGCATCAATAGAAATTTCAAGGTCTTTGATCTGTCTGTTCACCTCCGGCTTTCCATCTTTCAGGGCATTCACGACCTCATTGAATTTATCGAGTCGTTTCTTCAGTGTTCCCACCTTAACCAGGCCGTCAATGCTGCAACAGTAGGACTCCATCAGACATCTACCTCACAAGCTAATGTCCTAGTGAAGATTCTCATGATAGAAAGCAAACGTTGTGCCTGCACAGAGCAGGCTTCGTCTGACTTCAGTATAGTTACTGTTCTGTTCAGGTCTCTCATTAAGTATAAAAAGAATCACGTATGAATAGCATTGGTAACTGCCAACAAGATAAAGGCCAGCTATGTTTACAATGAAAAACGAGGATTCAAATTACAAAACTCAAATGATCCCACATCTCTTTGAAAAGGTGTGGTTTCAATACCTATGCAAGCTTCCAAAGCTTAAAAAGTAACTTGATAATACAAAGTTTAAATAAGATGGAAAATGCAATATATACAATGAGATTATACATATATAAAACAAGATGATTTAGGGCTGGAGAGATAGCAGCTCAGTGGTTAAGAGCAAAGACTGCTCTTCCAAAGGACCTGAGTTCAAATCCCAGCAACCACATGGTGGCTCACAGCCATCTGTAATAAGTTCTGACACCCTCTTCTGGTGTGTCTGAAAACAGTGACAGTGTACTTACATAAAATAGATAAATAAATCTAAAAAAAATATGATTTTATGAACAATTTTGATTTTACAATCAGGCTATTAAACGTCTTCATAGGCAGCCTCTAACTTGGTATCATTGAGAAACTCAAATTATAAAGTAACCAGAACAGCAGGTCTTTCTCAGCCTTCAGCCTTTCACTCCAACCTCTTGGAGTTCACATTCTTGCCAGCCACTCAGTTTGGTAGAACACCGAGCTAAGTCACGAAGGAGCACAGCACCAGCAGGCCATTTGCAAAGAACACGGGAGCCATCCCCTCTTCACCATGACTCCACTGTCAGCTTACGCTGCAGTGCTGTGTAGATGTTTAGACACTGTTCCTCTTACCGTGGTTTGTGTCTCCTTTTGCAAAGCCACATTCGGATGGTTTTCTGCATTTTAATGCAAGCTTCAGCTCGATATTTTATTTTGTTTTTCACTATGTATAAGAGTAAAATAAAATGACAGGAAAAAATTGGTTCAAATAGAACATTAACTAAAAGCCCATTCATTTCCAGAAAGCAATTCTCAAAAGGTATTGATAAGTATGTTATTTCAGTCATCAGAATTGGGAAATATAACATTTCTTTAACTTCTTAAAAGTAAAACATGATTGTTGTGTGTACCAGTATGTTTCAAATGTATTCTGCAATGTGCAGCACTGCTGTTACCCAGCTGTCCTGGACCACATTTCTATTAAATGTTCTAGGGGTTCTCAACCTTCCTAGTGCTGCAAACCTTTACCACAGCTCCTCATGTTGTGGTGACCCCAGACCATAAAATTATTTTTGTGGCTACCTCAAAACTGTAATTTTGCTAGCTGTGAATTACAACGTAAGTATCTGTGTTTTCAGACAGTCTTAGGTGACCCTGTGAAAGAGTCGCTCCACCCTCCAGTGGAGAACCACTGTATTATATGCTGTGTCTTTTAAAACAATTAGCCTGCCAAATGAACTTATGAAATACAGTTCACTTCCTTTTGTAAATTCACAGTGAATATTCTGGGTGCAGTCTCTAAGAGTCCTACAGTAAAGGAATTTTTCAGCTGCAGGAGGCCTAGAATTTCCTGGCATGACTGGACTTCAGTTGCTGGTTTGTTGCTTTGGTTTTTTAGAGCTTCCCAATTAACATTTTGCAGAGATCTCGTTTGGTAATGAGCATGGTTTGTTGTCACAGCACAGTCCAAAAGTGGGAGGTGCAGCACAAATAGAATACTAACAGTTTCCTCTAAAATGCACTACACACACACACACACACACACACACACACACACACATATATAAATTTGAAAGCACCAATCCCATGAAAAATTGTGGAGAGCTTTTGGGCCAGAACGCAGAAATAAGCTCAGGCAGTAATCTGACTTTGGGCTAGAACAAAGAAGAAGGCTCAGGCAGAAATTTGACTTTGGGCTAGGAGAAGGAAGTAGACTCAAGATGAATACAGTTGAGGATTGTGCTCCCTGTATCTTCATGGGTCTTGTTAAGACCCTGAATACAGTAATCATGGAACCTTCCATATATACTTTGTTTGCTCCTTACCTGCCCTGTCTATGCTTTGTTTGTTCCTTAACTACTTTGTGTATGTAGTTAGGACTGACCATATTCTTTGTATGTACCTAGAATGATATAAGAGCCTACTAGAAAAAAAAAAAAAACGGTTTCAGCCTAAGAACAGGCTGGTGTCATGCTACAGTGTTGTCTAATTGTCTTTTTCTTTTTAATCCTCACTCCCTCTCTGGAGAACCTGTTGACTGACTGAGCTGGCTTGGTCAAAAAACACTTATATTTTACTTGGAAAATGATGGGAATGTGGCTCTCTTGCCTTTTTCTTTATTATAGTGTTTTTATAAATATGTACTATTGTCTAACAAAAAATCTTAATAATAATGTGCCTAGTTCCTTTCTGCTAGACCCAGTGAATTTTACTCTTCTGTTAGTAAAGATTTATCTTCTGAATCCTCCCTAATGCAAAAAACATTTGAGGTAGTCTGGATGAGGGTGGCATGGTGACTGATGTCCACACAGTTCCCAACCATTAAACTTTCATCATTGACCTTCAAGAAATCCAAAATATTTTGCACTCACTCATGTTTTAGACCAGATATAAGCAGCTGTCACAATCTGTCAGAAATACACTCAAACTCAGCTCACTCCAGTGAACTGAAAAGCAAGAGGAGAGGAGCAAGAGAGGCTGAACTCTTGATTCTTCTACCCCAACCTCCCAAGCACTGGAATTAAAGAATGAGCTACTATGCCAGAGGGAAATACTTACATTTGATGACTGACAGTGAACACCACTGAACTTTCTTCCAGCGACTACAGACTAGCCACAGATTGACTCTTTTCACCAACTCTGCTAAGTGATCAGGGTCAGACTTCATAATCTGATCAAATTCTGCAAACTAGGAGTAAGTAACTTAGTCTCAGGATTAAAGGGAAAATGTGTTCAAGTAGAGAGAAAATAACTACATGGATTTCAAATCACAAATATAACTTCCTAAAAATGATTAAAAGCCAATTCCAGGGATATCTTAGCAGGGTATACAAAAAACTTACAACACATTTGACTACATGTCATGGTCCTTTCCTTCTATCTTTCCCTCATAAACTTTTTGGAAGCTAGAAAGGAATACTTATTTATTCCTATGTAGCAGCAAAAATAGTTATTTAAAAAAAAACTCTTAAATGACTAATTACAAAAAATTGGCAGAAATATTTGAGGGAAAATGTTAAATGGGGCCAACATGTCTGAACCAGCTCATCCACATTCTCAGGCATCCATGCTCAACAAGTTAAGGTCATCTGAAGCAGGAGAGCCACCAAAAGTACTGCCTCTCCCAACGCTCATTTTAAACAAAAATAGGAAATTACTACTAAGAGATACACCATGCAAATGCAATACTTCTTCTATTTACCATCAAATTCCAGAATTATTTCCATTCTTCACCAAATATCACACTGCAGTGTTAAAGATGTCATATGCCAATCAACAAAACATGTTTTCAATCATAAAAATCTTAAAGATAGTATAACAAGACTATGCATCTCTGAATCTGCTTGCTTTAAGCTTTCAACAACCTTTTTGCATCTTTCTGGAGGTGAATAACCCAAGTTCTTTCTCTATCCAGATATTAATTAGTTACTATAGCTCTGAAAAAAGAGATAATGTTGAATTTATGATAGATAACACAAAGTAATGCGAAGCCAGCTATGAACACCTGTTTCCTTTTTCTCTTAATTTTTCACAGCAAATGGGTGTAGGTTCTGTGACAGACACCACAGACTAGTAATGCAATCATGTATTTTCATCTTGTGCTCAAAAATGTGAAATTAGATTTATCATAATTACCTTATCCTTGAGACACTAGAGATAGTTGACTAGTGCAACTAGTTAGCTGCAATAACGATTATATTTACAATTATAAGGGTGCAATCAATACATCAGGGTTTAAAATGTTAGGAACATAGAATTGGTATTATTAACACTTGTGAACAGACTTAGGTGTTTGTGCACAGAATACAGCTGGCTATGAAGTTTTCTATAGTCAGTGAATATCACAATTACAATCTAATGAATGTAGTGTTTATACATTCCTTCACTGTAAATATTGGCAACAGTCAGTACAAACTCCAAATGAGTTTCATATGCTTTATATATCTACCACACTCTAGTGAAACTTTCCCACTATGAAAATTCCAACATTCTAAGACACTTCACCAAACAAACTTATAGGCCTGGCATGAAGGTGTCTGGGCCAATTAGATACAGAATTCAGTGACCACTTGGGTTATATGCTGAGCTATCTAACTGTCCCATTATTAAAATATTCTAGAAATGTTTTCAACTTATTTAAAATGTTAGAAAGTTTTGGTTAGTCCTTATTTTAAAAAAAATTAAACAATCCTCTGATTCCAATACTGATTAAAAGTATAATTTAAACTCAGATTATGAACTCCCCCAAAAACAGGAAACCTGAATGAGTAGAAACATAATCTCATACTGTTTCATATAATCGTATAAAAATATAAATCACTAATAACTAAGAAAATACATACTCAGCCCAACTATCATATATATTTACCTTGCCAGGTCTGAAAAATACTTTTGTTAGCCCAAACTTGTAGTCAACTTCATTTAATCCCAAAGCTTTAAAAAGAGCCTGAAAAACAAGTTTCAAAAGTTGAGTTTCAACTATAAATTAACAGAAAAGATTTGTTGCTAAGAAATTTCTATTGAAGTGGCAGTTATACCTTACAAAATAGCCTTGGATCCAATCTTGCAAGTTTTTCTGGCATGTACTTCTTGTACATGTTATAGAGTTCATGAAATGAGGCTCTTGAAGGGAAACCCCCTTGCATTAGGTCCAACACAGACACCATACCTAGAGTCGTGAGCACAAATAATTTCCAGTCACAGTACGGAAGTCCAGGGTGACATGTGAGTAATCCATCAATTTTACAAGTGAAAGTTTATGAAAAGACAGCTCATAGGGAGGGAGTAATAGCACTGAAGACAACCCAGGGAACCACACCTCCAGGCAGTGAGTCCTGGCTTATTTAATCATGTAAAGCAGCCACAAGGAAACCCATGTGAGATCCGCACAGCTTTTCCTAGAGGCAGCACATCCAGAAGACCCCAGTATGACTTATATCTTCCTAAATTCCATAAAAGCACATAAAGCAAAGTCCTATGTTTGACCACTTTAAATCCTAAAGAATAAAATTTCTGAAAAAGTTTCCATTTCTACATTTTCCCAAGAACTAATATGAAGCAAGAGAATTTATTATTTAAATATTATGTATAATATACACATACATACACACACACAGCACACACACATATACACATACCACATATATACACACATGACAGACACACAGATATACACATACACACACCACACATACCGTATACACACATATGCACACACCATGTATACATGCCACACAGACACAGACACACACACACACACACAGACACACACACACACACACACACACACACGCACACATACTTTTACTGGGTTGGAACTACTGCTCCCAAGTAGAGCACTAGCCTTGCATGCCCAAGGCCTTAGGTTCTAATCCCAGCTTCAAAATAAGACCTCTTTTACTAAGTTCTCAAAAAAAGATTTATCTATTGGATGAGAATATGAGTCTACAGGATAAATACAGAACTACCAGTTGGTAACTCTAATAAATGGTCAGTCTAAGCCTCAAGTCAACATGAACTTTTCTGGTCAGCATTAACAGGCAGGCAACACAAGTTACAAAGAAGAAAGCCTGCCTCTCTCATCCTCCCTCACTTTGTCCCGAGACTTGGCAGATAGTAATTTTAGGAGAAGGCACCTGTCCTGGTTAGTCAACTTGACACAAACTGAAGTCACCTGGGAAGGGAGAACACCAGCTGAGAAAAATGCTTCTATTGGCCTGTAGGGAAATCTAAGGGGTTTTTCTTGATTAATGATTGATATGGGAGGACCCAGCCCATAGTGTGCGATGCTGCCCCTAGATAAGTGGTCTTGGAGTCCTGGGTTGTATACAGTTTGTTGCAAGCCAGTGAACGGTGTGCTCCTCCACGGTCTATGCTTCAGTTCCTCACTCCAACCTCACTCTGAGTTCCCACTTTGGGTTCCAGCCCTGACTTCTCTCAGTGATGAAGTGTGACCTGGGAATTGTAAGGTGAAGTAAATCCTTTCCTTCTTCAAATTGCTTTTGGTCATGGTCTTAACCATAGTGATAGAAAGCATACTAGGTTGGTATCTTAAAATGATTATCTTTAATACAGGAAAAAAAATAAAAGCCTAAATGGAAAGGTCAAAATAGAATTCGCATCTTAAATATCACAGAGAAAAGTCCAACAGCTTCCACGCTCAGACTTGGTGTCGACACAAAAGTCAACAGGCAGTGAGGGGAATATTCAATAAAAATACTGTGCTGGGAGCTGGGGGTGTGACCCGGGGGAGGGCACACTTCTCACACTCAGGGGGCACTGGTTTCAATTTCTAACACTGCAAAACCAAAGTCCAAGTAAAAACTGCTGTGATGGTCATCACAGGTACATTACCATGGCAACTACATTACTATGAGAGCTTATTTAGCTATAAGAGCAACTGATTTTTAATTATAAAGAGGCAGTTATTAAATAATATTAAAGAAATTGGATGTGATAAAATATGAAATATGACTATCATATGTAGAAAACAAAAACAATAATAATATATCCTTACTTTATTCCTTATGCTGAAATGAATTCCAGTTGGGTCAAATTAAAATTTTAAGAAGGGAATATAGTTTTTAATACATGGATTCTTAATTTTAAAATAATCTTAGGAATGCAACCCTTCTATACAGACTGAATCCTAATCTGTTTGACTGAACAAAAGAACCAAGCTCAGAGTGCTCTGAGAGAAGGCGTGGATGCCAAGGCAGCAGTTCCAGAGGGCACCTTGAGAAGACTTTCCTTTTGGATCATTTCTACTTCTATGAATCTAAATTACAGTTTTCTCACTTACGGACAAAGGCGTGTGGAAAATGCCCAGATATCCACTAAGTCAATAACAGAAATAACTTTAAAACCTACTCATTAAATTGTACTCCACCTTGGGGCTGGAAAGATGGCTCAGCAGGTAAGAACACTGGCTGCTCTTCTGAAGGTCCTGAGTTCAAATCCCAGCACCCACATGGTGGCTCACAACCACCATGTAAAGAGATCTGATGCCCTCTTCTGGTGTCTGAAGATAGCTACAGTGTACTTACATATAATAAATAATAAATAACTCTTTAAAAAAATTGTACTCCACCCATAAAATAGAATGTAATATATTGATAGGGAGCAGGAATGTATCTATGCAGTATAAAAATGTATCACATAATATACACTGATTAAAGCAACACATAGAGACTGTCACTGTTTTCTTTGCAGTACCAAGGACTGAACCCAGGGCCTTACGTGTGCTTAAACAAGTAGTCTACCAGTGGACTGAGCTACTGCCCTAGTCTGTGGCTACATAGTTCAGGCTGGCTTTGAATGACCAGAAAAATATTTAGTGCTCAGGCCTGCTCATAGGAAAAAAAAAAAAAGGTAAGATTTGGTTGGCATTGTCACCATTTTTGACAATGAAATGGTGTCACCAGTTAAGCTACAACTTAGCTGACTGTGCTAACACACACTCTTCGTGAAGCAGGAATCCTGGAACACACCAGTAAGCCCATGCTCTACTAACCTAAACACACACACCTGCAGCTGTACGCACGTGACAAACGCTAGACGCTCATTGTGTAGACCAGTATGCTATGCTAAAAAGGATCCTAAACGGGAAAAGTCACATTCAAAGCAACAAACTTCATCCTAAAGACAGCATACAACATTACTGTTTTTCACAATATCTCTCTGCTATTAAGTAACACCTGACTAAGAACATGCTAGAAATTGGACTCCTTTGTAATGTATATGCAAAGGAGTTTCAAATAAATGTAGTTGACTGTACAAAAAGATTCCCTCATATTCTATGCAGAAATACCTCAAGCATGCATTATGTGACTTTCCAGTACTTGTTTTAAATTAATCAAAAATAAATTTTTGTATCTAATAGACTGTGCATTCAATTCAATGATGAATTTAGTCTAATGCACACTAGAAAAAACCAGCATTTTGAGGAAGCCAAAAGACAGTTCCTGGAGGGAAACTTTAAATAGTTATACTAGCAGGCATGTACATCTTTAGCACAGTAAGCAGAACATTAATGTCATATTCTATAGAAGTATACATAAAATCTATAACTGTGGCTGTGAAATCAAAGTGCCACCCCTCAGTGCCAAGGACAGAGCCTGAGTCAGAGCTGGAGCAAGGCTGGCTTCCTTAGGAAGCTCTTCCTAGCTGACACGTGAAAGATGAAGGAAAGATGTCCCAACAAGATGAACACAGACCCTGCAGGGGGAGGGGACATGGCGCAGCGAGTGCACGGGTGTGTGGCTGGAGCACAGACAGAAGCGTGCGAAGACGGACTAGGAACACATGGGCCAGAGAGAGAGAGAGAGAGAGAGAGAGAGAGAGAGAGAGAGAGAGAGAGAGAGAGAGAGAACCAGGATGCTACTTCTCCCTGACTCTCAGCAGGGGCCGTCAGAGCACTGCATACAGTAAGAGGACATGGTCAGAGCTGAACTGTGAAGAGAAAATGCTACACATGTCTACAATGTACTGAGCAGGTGCCAGGAGGGTACAAGGATGACTTAGAGGGCCAGTGAGAGAAGGCTCAGCTTGGGCTGGGAAGCAACACCACTCACCGTGTGGGAGGTCACGATGCTCAGAAAAGAGACAGAGTATGTGCCGTACTATCCAACATAGCAGTCATTGGCCATAGGTCCTTAGCTGGGCACACGCAGCTGTTTTATATTTTAGTATTAAATAAAACTTAAAATCACCTCTACATAAGTCCCACCAGCCACATTTCAAATGCTTAAGAAGGAGCTCAGAGTATCAATCTCCTGGTGACCATACCGGGTAATGCCAGGGCTTACAGAAGTAATAGAAGGCAGGGTCAGAAGGCTCAAAGCAACGCAGCAAACAGGAAAGGAAGTAGAGAGAACAGTGGAAGACTGGGCCATCTGAAAGCCACTGTGAGTGACAGCTGAGAGTCTACTGTGTCTCGGTGCAAATGAAGGGGCTCCATCTTATCCCGTGGGCCCTGGCCCAGTTCTTAGTCAGCACTGCTGACTCATGAGAGGCAGGAAGGTGAGAGAAAGAGTATCAGGGTTTGAAAGGCAGCAGGGTCTAGGCTGGACCAAACCAAAAGGACAGGAAGAGCAAGGCAGCAGCCATAGCTGACCTGATACGTGACCACAGAGTGTCAACGCCTGGGGTTCTGTGACTGAATAAAGCTGGGTTGGGGCTGGATGGGTCAGATCAACCACTCATGAAAGAGCCCAAGGGCTTCATCCTGCTTTGATTTCCCACCACCACCACAAATGGGAGAGGAAAATCAAGGACACCAATCCCATCTGGCCCAGTTGTGTGGGAAATGAGGACTATGTGGACTGCAGCCGCCAGCAGCAGCCTGGGTAGAGGTCCAGGTTTGCCAGGAGCGTGTTCTTAACTGAGGGTAAGTCCATGGTGTTACTTGACAGAAACTAGAAGTCATTGTTGCTCAAGTCATCTGCCCCCTGTGTTTTGTTCTGAACTAAGGGAAACATAAGAATCCTATTGAAGATGAGGAAGGCAATGGTGAGAGTTTGTGTAAACATATGGTGACAGGCTGTGACAATGTGGAGATACCTGAACACTGAAGTTGAGACAGAATCTGGGCGCCTTCGAAGTGGTGACTTGTCATCTTTAAGTTGGGTTTGATGCAGCGGATGAAGCTGGCTCCCTGGAAGAATAAGAAATACTTGTTAAGATGGTACATATAGAATACATATGTTTCTATAACTAGGAATACCACCAACTTTCACAGCACGCTAATGTCAATAAATGACACAAAATGACTACAAAGGAGCTTAAAAATTTTATTGTCATACTTCTATAATTTGACCCTTGAAATTAATCTCTGCAGTATGAATAAAATATCAGCACAATGACATTTTAGTACTGAATGTCAGAAATCAAAGAAAGAAAATTTTCCACTGCAAACTACTTCATCACACTTAAACAAAGCACTCTGAGGTTTAACTCTATCTTCTCACAGAGGCTTTGGGTTTTTGTTTCCCAGGGCCAGGCCTTGCACACACAGGCAAACATTCTACCACTGAGCTCAATCCCCAGCCTCTATAGAGGTCGGGAAGGGAAATAAAAATAACACTGTTTAAAATTTAGGCCAAATGTAAGCAAACAGCACACACATAAATCAGTATTTCCATTTGACTTTAAAAATAAACAATTCCCAAACTGTTTTACTGTGTATTTTTAAAGTTTTGCTTGTTTAGCGATATTTTTAAAACTTAAAGGCTTCCCTGTATTGTTCATATTTTGCTGAATAAAGCAGAAAAATACTGTTTGTACCACAATGAAAATGCTATGTGCCGAAGCTAATGTAGCACACATCCAAAGAGCTGCTTTTCTTCAGAGTAGCCACCTTCCAACACTGAATAGGTATTTCAGAAATGATGCTCACCACAGATACTTGGATAAAATGTCTCTATAAATCACAAATCACCTCATCATTTTAGACCAGCGCACTCATGGGGAAATGAAAATAAAACAACCTCCTCATCAGACTTGATGTTTACAGACGCCTGGGTCCTGGGGAAGGGGGCCCAGTGAATGTGATCAAATACATTGTATACATGTATGAAATTCTCAAGGAAAACAATATCATTTTTTACAAGATGCTCTTAAGAGCCAGACATTTTAGAGACTCGGAGCATTGATGATTTTCTGGATGGCTCCAAAGGCTTCATCAGTAAGCAAAACAGTATCAGCACAGGCTGCTGAAAACAACTGGCACTTCAAAAGGAAGAGGGTCAAACTTATCTCTGTGGCTTGTGTAAAAAATAAGTCTTTCCTTGGACTCACAATTCTTCTATAACTCACATATTCCTTGTGGTTTTCATTTTGCTTTTGAAATACAGGCTCTCACTATGCAAGGCCAGGCTGGCCCCAAACTTATGATCCCCCTACCTCAAAGTACTAACTCTTGGGACTGCCAGGGGTGTGGCACCGTAACTCAGAGATTGGGATTTCCTTCTACATGGGTTTTGTTCGCCAGTCAAAATCCTAGAGTACAGTGAGTCACACCTGTGATCCCCAGAACACTGGGACAAAGACAGGGGGATCTCAAGCTCAGGGACACCTGAGCTCCACAGCAAGACCGAGGCCAGCCTGAGCTCTATGAGGAGACCCTGTCCAAAAATGTAAGGAAAAAAGATCAAAGGCCAAATGACTAGCTAAGTGGTAGGGTATTTGAATAGCATGAACCAGATCCTGGGTTCAATGACAATGCCACCAAAAAACTAGAAAAAAAAAAAAAAACCAGAATGAATCAATGAAATGCAGTTAAAAGATGAACTTGTAATAAACTTGGCATTAATAAAGGATAGAAAATATTAAGTTCATTTTTGTCTGCAGCACACTGTCATGTCTAAAGAATGTTACTATAATAATTACATGTTTTATCATTAATATTAAAATGTTTGCTTTTTTGTAATCATTACTTTCATTTTTGTGAAATATTCATTAATAGCAAAGACGTCCAAATAATTTCATTTGACAACATACTTTAAACATTCTTTAAAGAAAGAAAAAACTAATAATAACATTTTACCATCTTAAAAGCTGCCTGGTTGCATGACTGGGTATCTGTATGCGTGGTTGAGGGGAGCCAGGTTACACTGGGATTGACATCCTGAACCTCGTGCTTCCCAGGTAAACATTTAGCACTGAAAATATTCTAGTCCTCTTAAGACTGGCTTCTCTTTGAAAGAGAATGAGGTTTAAAATATACTTCCCATTATTCCAGGGTTATCATGTGTACTTGGATGACTACTAATAGGAGTTTCAAAGACCATCTTAAAAAAACTGTTTTCTTTCTCTTTTTTGGCATTTAAAGATGTTTTTGTTGATGTAAAGCCTTTCTGACATCAAGACATGTCAGCTCCTGGCAGCACCCCATTCCATTTCAAGAAGACGATGAGCACTGAGACCCTCCATCTAGAATGTGCCTCACTGTGGCAAGCTGCCACTGGGCAGACAGCTGCCCAGACTTCAACTACAGACAAAACGCCGTCCAGAAAGGACAAACAGACTCAAGGAAGTCTACCGCCAAGCTCTGCTAATACAGGGTTAGCAAGTCCTTCATAATTCCTGCTTCACAAAAGGTCTGTCGGGTATACTGAGCCAGAAGATAGATGCTCCAACTAAAACCCTATTTTCTTATTACGTGTACTCACAGTACTTCGAAGCTTATCCAGAAGCAAATTTAATTGTGTCTAGGAAAGAAAGAAAATACGATGATTTCAGAAAGTCAAAATGTATAGCGGAGATGAATTAATATTAACTGTCCAGTATTAGACTAAAGTAACATGCAAAAACAACCACATGTAACATAGTATAGCAACCTCCCTGCCCACAAACTCTGGAACAGGCAGCATCATGCAAAACGGCTAATGAAATGTCAAGGACAGTAACTTACATTATTAACAGACACCTGTATAATTAAGGCTAAAAATTACGACACGTTAACAGATGGGATGAATAAGGCGACTATGCAAGCAATGGTGAAAGCCTGTGACGGTACTGGGGATGCAGTGTAAAAGCTGCAGTGCAGTGTCCAGGGATGTGACACAAGGCACCATCGTGTCGCATGCTACCGGGCCTGATGTTTAAAAGGAGCTCCAGTTGTACATCAGGATGGGCCCATGCACCACAGCAAAACAACTGTCCTAATCTAGCTTCAGAAATTCCCTTCCCTATTTTAAACTGTTATATATTTCAATTGCTTTTAAATCTCAAACAATTTTCTTTTAAAAATTTTCACAATGAATACAGATACCACGCTTTCCTAGTTTCGGAACACTGATTATAATTTGCTCTGGTTCAGTGTACTTACATCGTGTTTGTTTTGCTATTCTACAAAGTAATTTTATGCTGAAATGCTTATTATGCTACTTGGAAATTACAAATTAAGATGCTAATTCTTAAATTAACATGTTGTGTTGCGCATAGCTGTAATTAATAGTAATGTGTAGACACTGCTGAATGCTTTTCTGTGAGTGGAGCACTGCTCAGAGAAAGCTTTTCCTGAGTATTGTTATATTTAATCTGATGAAGACTGCAATACAATGAACCTAATTGAGAGTAGATTACTGGGCTCATTATACAAGTATTAAGATCTAGGGAGAGAAACAATGTCTAAGAGCATGGAACTAGCAGTGGCAAAGCCCAGACATCCAAGTTCCCTCTCTGACTACAAAGCTACTTGATATTAGAATAAATGAGTTTGTCATGGGATTGAAGAATACAGTCACGTGTACAAAGCCAGCTGAGGTACATCGGTCTCTACCTCAAACAACTGAAAAGCAAGTCAAGAACCTCTTTGTAAAGAAAGCAGTGGCTACAAATCCCCCTCTTCTTTAATCCACAGACAAGTATGATATTTTGCTCCTCCCAGAATGGGGGATGAAGTCAAAACAGAGGAAGCAAAAAGCCAACAGCTGAGAAAGCAGGAAAGAAAGCTGGTTAGCACAGGGCCACAGCCCAGAAGAAGGAAGGACTCTGCGCCAGCAGGCTTCGTTTGTATAATTCATCTAATTCTTTTTAGATTTGGCATTAATTATGTATACCTGGGGGCATGTCACAAGTGCAGCTGCCCTGGAGGCCAAGCTACGGTGCACGGGAACCACCTGGTCTGAGTGCTTGCACTAGAACGTGGGTCCCCTGCAAGAGCAGTACACCCTCAGCCCCTAAGCCATCGCTCTAGTAGCCCTTTATATCATTCTATTCTTATTTTCTAAGACATGAATATTTGTGTTTGTAATAGAACAAGATTTCCATAAAAATTACTTTTTCTAACACACTACCAGTAAAACTTAATAATCTTAAATTTTCACTCGGTGGGAAACGACTAGAAAGGAGTCGGCTTTCGGTTCGTCTCACACTGCTTGAATTTAATCCAATGAGCTACTGAAGTATGTTTAAAGTGGAGACTCCTATTAAGACTCCATATCACCCCAGCATGACAGCACACGCCCTTAATTCAGCACTCAGGCAAGGGCTGGTTGATTTCTGGGAGTTCAAGGCCAGCCCGGTCTATATTGTGAGTTTCAGACTAACAGGGGTTACATAATGAGACCCTGTTTCAAAATAAAAATAAAAAGAACTTCATTTTATAGCAAATCAGAGAAAAATATATGTGGAATATATTGCTCCCTGAGCAACATACTAAGAACTCATCATTAATGCATCCTAAGCAAATTCAGCTACCTAAAAATGTTTCATGTCTTTTTCTTTTTTCTTTTTTTTTTTTTTTTTGACTTTTTCTATATTTACATTTAAAACGCTTGAAAAAGAAACTTAGCTTTTAGAAACGTAAGTATCGAATTTGATATTTAGGATCATGTCAATTCTTTCTGTTTTCTTTTTGTTTGTCTTGTTTGGTTGTTGGCTTTGAGACAGGTCTCACGCAGCTCTGGGTGATCTTGATCCAGGTACCAGAGCCTGGTCTTGAAATCTAAATCCTCCTCCTAGCTCTCTGTCCCCAGAGGTGGGATCAGAGGCATGTGTCACCAAGCCCAGTTCAGGACCCATTTCAACTGGAAAGGGATTTGAGAAGGTTCCTGCTACTAGTCAGCACCACAGGTCTCTTTTCACTGGTGGCTCTCAACATGTGGGGTGCAACCCCCTCAGGGAAGAATGTGTCAGATATCCTGCATATCAGATATTTACATTACAATTCATAACAATATCGAAATTACAGTTATGAAGTAGCAATGGAAATAATTTTATAGGTGGGAATTTTATATGAGGAATTATATTAAAGGATTGTAGCATTAGGAAGAATGAAAAACACTGCCCTACATAAATATAACTACTCTTCCTAATTACATCATTTTAAATATTTAAAGTGTACATTTCAAAAGGCAAAGGCCAGTTGTATGGGAAATATAATGATACTTTCTGGAAATTTAGAGAGAACTTGGTTGCATTTCTTTAGTCTATGCATTGTAATTATTTATTAAGATTTAAATTTTATACAAGCAATTAATAGCATTCTATCACTAAAACACACCTTTTAAAACAGTCCTTGTTAAGACTTCAAAGAATTAATTTTGATTCAAAATTGATAAAAACAAATTATTCCTTAAAGTTAGATCAGCAAATTGAAGAGTTTGCCACACCAGAGAGAGCACTTCTCCTTCAAAGATTATCAAAAGCGTCAATCAAGTTTTACTGTAATACGCATGCCCACGGTGCCATGAGAGAAAGCGCGCATGCGCGTGGCTATGAGTTACAAACTGGACCGCTCCTCTGAGACGGGCTCTGTAGCGTAGCGGCCATGCTGTGGGTGGAGTCTGAGGATGCTGTGGAGTCTGAGGATGCTCATTTACCTGAGGCCCCGGCTGCGCCTGCTTTTCCTCACTCCTCAACTAGTCCTCTCTAGCCATCCCGAGCTCAACTACCGCAGCTAACCAGAACTGCCGAACAAGGAAGGAAACAGAAAACACGTGGGAAAGAGGAGACGTGAAGGCAGGCAGTATGTGGAAGCAAGAACATCAGGAGAATCAATCAGATATGCAGTGGAGGAACACGGCCTCAAAATGTAAGCACTTCTGTACGCTCAGTTACTGGGACCACAGTTAGATCTTACATACAAGCATCAATACTGCAGGGTCTTCGCTTGAGACACCCCTGTGGCACTTCCGTGATCTACTTTACAATATAAAACAATGGGTTGGGTTGGGTTGGGTTTTTTAATCTTAAATACAGCCCCAAACAGCCCAGCGATTAAGTTATTTGGCTCAAATACCTTGAACTTGTTTCCCACGCTGATGAAGCTAAGTTTTCCAGCCTTTTGTTTCGTATCTTTGTTGTTATTTGTGGATGACTCAAATAATGCCCGTATAAACTTATCCCTGGACTCACATATCAAGGATTCAAGAGACATATGCAGTGCATCATTATTTTTCTCCACAAACTGGGTCTGAAAAAAAAAAATCAAACAAAATGCATCTATCTGCACTGGGATAAATAGACCCTACCTGAACTCTGTCCCGTGCAGTTTTCTGAGAAAACACAAACGTTCCATGCCCACACTGTCCAAGACAGCAGGGCATGATGGGTATTCAGTGCTTTAAGGGGGACTGAATTTTTAAGCCTACTCAGGTCTGAGCCGCCAGACACTGTCACACTGCAGAGGTGGCTCGGCACCGACTGCTTCTCCTAAGAACGCTTTACTCACTGTCTCATAGCACACGGCCCCTGCAAAGTGCCTGATGATAAAGCCCTCGTCATCTCTCAGGTTCCTGTGGACCGCCAGCTTAGATTTCCTGGGAATCTGAGGGGGAAAGTACACATACAAGTTAGTATGGTATCAAGAAGACTGTCAGTGACTCCTCAGACAATTACAGAATCAAAGTGCCTAAACTCAGAAGGGAACTTTCACATTTTTAAGAATCATAGTACTTTTAAATATCGAAAACACCTTAAAGTACTTGTGGAATCTAATTAAAATTTGATTATAGCTTAGTGGAAAAAAATATACACATGTGTACACCGATTGCACAGGAAACATACACACATGCATACCTGCCACACATAAAACATACATATATGCCTGCTACACAAAAAATACATATACAATGTATGCCTGACACACACTACATATATACACATGCATGAATACCACACACAAAATATATACACAGGTGTAAATGCCATACACAAAACACATGTACATATATGAATGCCAAGCACAAAATATATACACGTGTGCCAGGTGGGCCTTCCAGTGGAGGGAGGGGAACATAACCCACCCACAAAACGTTCAGCCACAAACTGTCCTGCCTACAAGATGCATAGGGATAAGGACGGAGCAGAGATTGAGAAAACAGACAACCAATAGCCTGCCCAACTTGAGACCCATCCCATGGGAGACAGCCAACCCCTGACACTATTCATGATTCTCTGCTATGCCTGTAGACAGAAGGGGAGCATAACTGTCTCCTGACAGGCTTCATCCAGCAGCTGAAGGAAACTGATACAGAGACCCACAGCCAATCATCAGGCGGAACTCAGGGAGTCTCGTGAAAGGATCGGCGATGGGACTGAGCAAGCCAGGGAGGTTAAGGACATCACAAGAAGACCTACAGAGTCAACTAGCCTGGGCCCAGGAGGACTCCTAGAGACTGGACCACCAACAAAAGAGCACCTAGGCCACCTGGACCTAGGCCACCCTACACATCTGTGGCAGAGGTGCAGCCTGGTCTTCATGTGGGCCCCTAACAACTTGAGTGAGGGCTGGCTTTGTCTCTGTCGCTGGCCATTGGATCCCCTTCCCCTAGCTGGACCACCTGGTTGGGCCCGCGTGGGAGAGGAGGTGCTTTGTCTTGCTGCAACTTGATGCTCCAGGGCAGGCTGGTACCAAAGGGGGAGTAATGAGGCAGGTATGTGTGTGTGTGTGTGTGTGTGTGTGTGTGTGTGTGTGTGTGTGAGAGAGAGAGAGAGAGAGAGAGAGAGAGAGAGAGAGAGAGAGAGAGAGAGAGGATGGGTCTTGGAGAAGTGAAGGGAGGAGTTGTGACCAGGATGTAAAGTGAATAAATAAATAAATTCATGGGGGGAGGGGAAGAATGTTCCTGTTCCTCCAGAGGACTTGAGCGTGGCTTCCAGGACACATGTGTGACAGCCCCAAACCACTGTAGCTCCAGGTGACCCAACACCTTTCTCTGAACTCCACAGGCACTGCCATGAAGTCCACATATACATACATGGACACATGAAAACAAAAATCCTTCTGAAGACAGCTACAGTGTACTTAGATATAACTATAAAGAAATCTTTTTTTAAAAATGAACTGGTGAGATGGCTCAGCGGTTAAGAGCACTGGCTGCCCTTCCAAAGGTCTTGAGTTCAAATCCCAGCAATCACATGGTGGCTCATAACCATCTGTAATGAAATCAGATACCCTCTTCTGGTGCATCTGAAGACAGCTACAGTGTACTTAGATATAACAATAAATAAATCTTTTTAAAAAAAAATCCTCTCCTAAAATAAAACTTCATTTGAAAGTCAACATAAAACATTAATTTTTGTGTAATGCACCACCTATTTCTAAAGCTGAATCTTAGTGCTTAGTAGAATCACTCAGGAGGGAGTTTTTAACTTCTCTCGCCCCACAATGTTCATAGAGAATGATTCCTAAGTGCAGCCAGTAAGACACCATGAGATCAGCATGAAACACTTCTGGAGTCTCAAACCAGGCATCCTTATATTTTACACAATGAGTCTGAAACCACTTCAAGGAAACGACATCATTTCCTTGAGCTCTAACATTTAACTACAGTATCTCATATCTGAATTATTTAAACTTTCCAAAATACTTTCACATGTGAGATCACATCTGTGTCTAAAAATAACCCCGGGTGAAGGAGAGAGTTATCATGGAAGATGGAAAGACTGAGCCGTGGGAGCCCAGGTCTGAGCTCTCAGGACAGTAGAAGGGCCGACACCCAGGAGCCAGAACAGGGTTCTGTTCCACACCACCTCGCCTGCCTCCTAAATGCCACTCAGGCACTTACCTCCCTTTGTCTGTCTTTCATCTGTACCTTGAGGATACGAATAGGATTAAATAAAGTTATTCAAGTAAAAGCACTCGGACAATGTCAAGTGCTCCATGAGTGACCATGGCATTCAGTTCCAAAACCACACAGCAAAACCAATGGCCTATGTAAACGGGGATTGTGGCTTTGTTCTTGCCCATTCTCCCTGAGGAAAGCAGCCAGACCTCGTTCCTTATGCTTGAGCTTGCTGCCTTTAAGTTACAGGTCTCTGGGATTATTCTGGTCACAATCCTGTTTACCAATTTGGTGAACCGTGCATTACCAGGGAACATATTAAACAGCCATAAACAAGCAACACTAGGTACACAGCTTTAAAATTAGCAGAAGTTTTGTGGAGAATATATATTGTCTCGTTTCTTTCCACCAAAGTACTGGGTGTTAGGAAAATTATCAGAGATATGTAAGTCTGTCAGTCAATGGAGCAGGTGGTTCTGAGGTCCAGACACGAGGTTTTCAGCCACGGAATCTATCTTCCCTGATATTTTGTCAACTTTTTAAATTAAATTTTCAATTAATCCTTGCTTCTTTTTGAACATATTAATGGGGGGGTTCTCTAGTAATACCTGGTGTGTGTGTGTACACTGTTGTTTTGTTTATAATAAATAGAAATGAGCACATTTGTTACCATTCATTTAAGTAGCTTGACCTATCAAAGCAATGACAAGTTTTTGACGCACACGGATAATGGAGGCATTCGCTAACTGGTATGCTAGTCCCACTAAGCGATTCTAAGTAGCTCCTCCAGTTCTTTTTGTGTCTTCCTTTGAGGGAAGTGGGGAGAGTCTGGCTGCTAGTCTTTCCAACATGGGGCAGCATCTACCTTTGGGACTGAAACTGGTCAGTGTTTCTGTGCTGGTCAGGCTCCTACCGTGCTCAGGGGTGAAGCTATGTGCTATCTCAGGAGACAATGGTTCAGTGGAGAGA
This sequence comes from Apodemus agrarius, assembly GCA_964023405.1. NCBI lineage: Eukaryota > Metazoa > Chordata > Mammalia > Rodentia > Muridae > Apodemus > Apodemus agrarius. The sequence continues at coordinate 83,711,800 of OZ030012.1, read as the reverse complement.
AAAGCACAGTGTTGGAGGAACACAGGAAACTGTTTAAACAGCCATGAACACCAGGCTCCCAGAGAACCGCTCCACTTCCGCCGCCACCAGGACTCAAGAGCCAACAGCAGCTGAGCACTCTGGGCCTCTGTAAAGGCATGCTCTCACCTATTTCTATCGCTCGCCTTGTCTCCGCCTCCCTTTATGCTACCTGATCGCCCTACCAATTCGGTGTCCATTTCCCTCTCGGGCTACATGAGCTACTGTACTCGGCTAAAACTTGATCATCAAATATGTATATGTAGATACAGGCACATAAACACATAAGCACAACACACACACACACACACACACACACACACACACATAATGTTATACCCATCTAAAGGCAATGTTTGCTGCTTATAATCTAATTGCTCTAGTCTTTGGATAACTATGACTCTAGTAGTTAACAACATCTGAAACCTAGTGCAACTGCTAGCCTAAAGATTTCTCTTCCCAGTAGAACCCCCATTTAGAATGTCAAACTCACAGTGAGCCGGAAATGGTCTTTGTGCTTCTGGTGAACCACAGATGTAAAGTGCTGGTCACTCGGCTGGGGAAGACGATTTTCTTCATCCAGAATATCCAGGATTCCCACTAATTTCACTTCAATTAAATCTATTTTTAAGATATCAAAACATCCACAGTGATGAAATAGTACTTTAAAGAAAATTTACTCATTGGCTTCAAAAAGTATTTGGATTATAAGAGATAATCATAAACATATTATGTAGAAGGCCATCTAGAAATGGGAGAATTTTTATTTCAAATATGGTCATTTCTTTAAGGGTAACATGATAGTTTTAATACAGGTTATGGGGAAACAGCTTCCCAAGGAAAATAACTCATCAGCTCCTGCATTCATGGCCCAAGAACATCACAGAAGGACGCAGGACAGATTGTCAGAGCCAGAACACCAGGAAGCCAACTTGAAACTGTCCCCTAGAAATGGATGTATTAAAAACACCAGAACAATGGCAATACCAATAGACATATCAATGTGGACAGAGGGGAATTCCATGTGGTCCCACACATAGATAAAGAACTACAGGCAACTAGTGAGTTTTGGAAGATAGATAATTAGCCTCTCTCAGGCATAATATGTTGTCCATTGCAAAGTGGTCAGCCTTGAAACCATATATACACAAGTAATGAAACACTCAGCAGGTTATATCAATTTTATATACACACACAATACATACACACACATATATACATACATACATACATACATACATACATATAGATATACAGATATAGATTATATGAGCTAGAATAGAGTTCCAGAACACAGAATGAGAAGGCAAGGAACATGATACTTCTTTGAAAATCGGTGATGAAGGACAATGAACAAGCTGTACTGAAAGGTATTCAGGTAGCTACTGAATGAGACAGAAGTGGGAAAATGGACCAACAGAAGAAGAGATGATCCAGCCAGATTGTCAACTCCAAGCCAATGACCAGAGGTGAGAAAAGACACAGTGGCTAAAAGGATGCTGAGCAGAACAGGGTAGGGCAGGGAAGACTTTGAAATGCTACACTGACGCAGGCTGCTACTCTATACTGCACTGTCAAAATTTAGACAGTATGTGCTATTGTGACTGGATTATCAAATTGGACTTTCAATTCCTAGACTTACCCAACATTTGACTTTAGAAATGGGGTGGGAAAGAAAAGAAAAGAGTGGGTGGAGATGGAGATATGGCTTGATAGCTAAAAGGACCAGGGTTCGATTCCCAGCACCCACACAGTCGCTTACAACCATCTGTAACTCTAGTCCCAGGAAATCAGATACTTTCTTCTGACTTCTGTAGACACCACACATGAATGTGATTCTCAGACACACATGCAGGTAAAATATCCATACAAATTGATTGATTGATTGATTGATTGATTGATTGATTGGTCAGACAAAGAGTAAGCTGGAGGGTAATAGGACAAGGTTTCTTTATTGATAAACTTAAAGAAAAGCATGGGCCCTGTTCTGCTGTAACACAATATGATCTAGCTTTAACATGAAACTTCTAAAGCCAACTTACTGTCAGTGAGAGATACTGCCATCCACAAAGAGGTCAGAACCAAGAGGTCCTGGCAAACCTCACCAACTGTGTACTTTGTCATAACAGACAGCACAGCTATCTGCTTATTCCCTGAATAATGGAGTTTCCCCTTTACCTGGGTGACCCAACAGCCTTCAGAGTAGTAAAATATGTATCATAATAATCAGAGCTTTTAGAAAACCTTTCAAGGCAGCTGGCAAGGACGCCCTGCCAGGACAGACAGCTGGCAAGTCACACTACAGAAGACCCCGCCTCCAACACCGCAGTCCCGAGTCCAATGACTGTCCAAACCGCGGAACATGGAGGTGTTCCCAGAAAATGCACCCACTGTCTCCCCCATATTTCCCAAAAGCGGAATAACAGTACCCATACCTATACAGTCCTGATTGTCCACGTAATGGACTTCATTAACACCCAGGCCTTCTTTCTGATATAGTTCTTGTTCCTGTAAATCAAAAATGACAGGCATCAACGTGGAAATAACCACACAGCATCGTACAATGCTACCGGACCTTGTTGTCATTTCAGTTACTGGTTAAAATATAAAGATTTTTCCCAACAGGTATAACCCCAAATGGTTTCCTGAAGATAAAACTAAGTTTGAGCCCTTGCAGCCAATTATGGGTACAAAGAATTCATAGCAATATAACACATATAATTAGAAAAGAATGATACATCAATAATATCTCCATGAAAACATATTCTCTATATGTAAATCAGTAACTTCTTAAAATAATTTGGAACAATTTTTACCATATGGGTAACCTGTACATTGAACTTAAGTTAATGTGTTATACCATTCCCCCCCCCCATGGTTAAATATTTCTTCCTGTGACCTAAGTCAGGGAAGTTCCCGCACATTCTACAAGGCACTGTCAACTTGAACACAATCTGAATTGGAAATTCATATTACAGACAAAAGACTGTAATCAAAGCAAACACAAGACAGGGTGCCCTCCTGATGTGGTTCCCATTTCTGCGTGGAGTCTGAGCTGAGCTAAGCTGGCGTGGGAAGGACCGATTACATCATGTTACACAGGACACATGCCTGTGAAGCATGCAGTACAGCAACAGAAGGACTAACAGCACCGCCAGACAGAACCAGAATGGAGACACCGTCTTACTGGGAAGTACTTGCTTTACTTCATTTTGTTTATGCTACAACTGATTACCTGCAGCCTATTTAAAAAGTAACAAATGCAATGATATGCCAGAAACCTTACAAACACAAAAATAAAAGCAAAATATGGGGGGGGGGAGGAATAGATGAGATGGCTGAGATGGAAATAAAGAAAAAACAACACTACATATTTCAGCTCAAAGACTCAGGAATGGCAACCCTGAAGAAAGAAAGGAAGCACAGGGTGTGGCCCTGCAGCCAGGAACGGAGGCCCAAGCCTAGGGAAGTCGTGGGATGCCCTCAGACCTGCCTTCTTCATCTGAACAATGAGAGGCTGTGTTGGATAAACTCTCCAGTTCCTCTACTCTAGCATCTTCAATCAGCAAGACCTATCACAGACGGTAGGGAGGAAGGAAACAAAGGTACTCGTAGAAAATACTGGAGGTTTTAGGGGGGGAAACTAACGAGCCTTGGAACAAATCAATTCATCCAAAGCTATCTTCGCTTTGACGAAATTCCAAAGAATCATAAAATAACCTTTCCTACTCTATCTTGGCATGCTGAGTGTCAGCCATGCCCAGTTATATACTGAGAGCAGAGGAAGTAAGTTCCTTCCTGAAGAGGAAATGGTGGCCGAAGACAGGCCACTCGAAAGCAGTGTGCAGCACACGAGACGGCACAGTAGGCACAGTGCTGGCCAGGGGTACTCTGCTCAAAGTCTCCGGACTGATGCCTTTGCTGACGCACACAGCGAGGTGACAAAGCGTGGCAGAGCCAGCAGAAGCGGACACTGAGAAGGACAAGAGAGTTAAGGCCAGGGACGGGAGTGGGAAGCAGTTCAACAGAGGCAGAAACAGAAACACCCAACCCAAGAGGAAAACCGGAAGCTGAGCATAGTAATGAAAGTAAGTCACCGGTAAGAAGTCACGGGCACTCCCTCCTGCAAAGCTGCTATTAACTCTTACGAGGGCCCCGAGCTCTAGCTGGACGGCTAGCACCTGCTGGACCACCTGGCCACCTCCTGTCAGCCTTCAGCCTCCATCAGTCAGGGTAACTGCGACGTGGTTTTCTTCCTTGAAATGTAAACAGCTAGACGAGAACCTTAAATTTAAATATCCTTACTCACCTCCTTCAGGATCCTTTCATTAAAAAACTGTTGAAGTTTCTCATTGCAATAGTTGATGCAAAACTGCTCAAAGCTGTTGTGCTCAAAGTACTCTGAAAACACAAAACCAGAGTAGAGCTGTCACCATCGACAATGTGCCTTTACTTACCCCAGGAGTTGCTGTATCAATGATTTAATTTAAAGCCGGGCTTACAAAACACATAAAATTGTTTGTTCTACGTCCCCAACATGTTCTTAACTCAAGGCTTATACTGTTAGGCAGTATAAAATTAGGTATCAGAAATACCTTGTCCAGTCACACAAATGTTCTATGGTGTAAAAATCAAAAAATTAGAAGTAAGCTCTTTTTAACATGTTTCTAAATTGCAGGTACTTAAGCAACCTAGAGTATAAAAATGATTTAAAATGTATGTGCTGTAGGAGGTTTCCTTCCTGTTTAATCTGTTACCAAAAATTCTATGATAGCGATTCATTCGAAAGTTAAGGGTTGAATTATGTCTAAGGTCCATGAGGTTCTAAATTTCACACTCTGAACGTGTGTATCATGCTAACAAGTGTCTAAAAGATGATGAAATCCCATTGATGATGGGAGTTGATGTGTTCCAAAACTATATTCCAACTTTATTATTTTTAGCAGCAGCACTCAGGAATTAAATTTCGTACAGCTGTAGAGTATGGAGACTTCTCAACTGTAATAGTTTAGATGAACATGTTTTAATTTTAGTACTAATTAGCTTTCTCTAAAAGCTGAATAATTAAATGCAGACATGAACATATAAAAAAGTTATGTCAAGTGAATCACAAGAAGAAAAGGTTTCTGATACTTCACCTTGATTGTCAACTTGATTCGATTGATAAGTAAATACCAAGAAAATCATTAAAGCACACAATATTTGTGTTTGTGAAGGTCTTTCCAGAGAGGGCTACCAAACAGAAAGCCCTACCCTGAATGTGAGAAGTACCATCAGGGGCTGGGCGTCCTGGTGCACACCAAGAGGGGGATCAGAAAGCTACCATATATAGTCCTATCCTCTCCCTGCCCCTGTGCCCCCAGCACCCCACCCCCCCGCAACCCCCCTTCAGGATGTGAGCAGCTCTGTTCCACCATGATAAAGCTGAAAACTCTGAACCCTCAAGGCACAGTAAACACCACCTTCTTTTGTTTCTCTCCAGTATCTATCTGGTCATAGCAGTGAGAAAGGACACCACAACAGCTTTAGAGGAAACATTGTTATATTTGTTTTTTTTTTTTAAATCCAATACAAATTAACAAGAGAGACAATGCTTACCAAAACCAGCAATATCCAGGACTCCAATAAAATAAGAAGATGTTTCGAAAGGAAAACACTGATTCACCCTGTTTACCACGTGGTCAAAGAGGTGGCTATAGACGGTCTTTGCCAGGGCATCTCGAGCATTGTTCGCCTGCTCCACCTTCAGGGGGACCCTAGGGAGACAACATGCGAGGACAAGTCCTTAAAGGGACAGACTGTGAAAATACTGCTGCATACATAAAGTCAACGTGGAGCTGAACATATTGCCTATACAGAAGGAACAGTTACCAAGACTCAGGTGAGTAGGCAGAGAAAATTAAGGAGAAAATTACAAGAGACACACTAAAACAATTAATTAAAATTACATTAAAATATACTATTGGACAAAAAAATTTTTGTCCTTTCCAACTCCTGTATGAAGTCACTATATGGGATGATGGTATTTGATATTGTAGACACAAATGCAAAGTATTTTCCTCCATAAAATTAGAGTCTAATAAAAAAAAAAAGAGCATATCCTAGAGGGGGCTTTCCAAATGCCAGGCTAGATCTTAAGTAATGAGTGTAATGGGAAAACACAAAAAAAATGTCCAATTGTTGCGTGACTTTTAAATTATTCAAGCATGGGCTGGGCAGTGGTGGAACAGACCTTTAATCCCAATGCTTGGGAAGCAGAAGTGGGTAGGTTTCTGTGAGTTTGGGGCCAGCCTGGTCTACAGAGTGAGTTCTAGGACATCCAGAGCTACACAGAAACTCTGTTGAAAAATCAAGAGAATAGTATACTAGCATGTTTGGTATGGTACAAGATACCTACAATTCCAGCACTCAGAAAGCTGAGGCAGGAGGATTGTGAGCTCAAGGATAGCTTCAGCTACATAGCCAAACCCTGACTCAAAGATTAATAATAAATAAACTAATGAATAAAATAAAGACTAATTCAAATAAACTCAATACCAGAAGTCTCTGTAAGTTTGTGTGTATATACAATATAGAAAACATGACTGTTCTAAAACAGTATAGAAATGGGAGCACTCTTTGTTCAGCATGAGTGATACTGAAGAAAAACAATTAATCGGCCAGTCCATTAACTTAAAATGCTGTGTCACTAGGAAAACTGGCGATTTTCTTGTTTGTGAGACCAGGTCTTTCTGTGTCTCTCGGGCAGGCCTCGTCATTGTCATCTTTCTGCCTCAACCTGCTGAACGCCAGGATGACAGGCTTGTGCCACCACACCTGGCTTTGTTATAATAAGTGCCAAATATTTTTCTGAGTAAGTCACTTGTGTTTGATGCTACCATATTTGGAAAAGGATAGGCCTTTAGAAAAGGATAGGGAATTGACTTTTTTCCTCAAAAGTAAAGACTTTGCAGTACAGTACTTGTGAATGGTTAACCTAAGTACTAATTTTATGCTACAGTATCTAAAGCCAAAATTCATAAAATACGTGCTATTAAGCCAAAACTATGTAATATGGCACAATCTGAGGCTCTTGGTTACTGAATTTAAAAGTCGTAGCCAAAGGAGGTTGGGAGATGGCTTGCTTGGTGAAGTCCGTGTCGTAGAAACATGAGGGTATAAACTGGGATTACGCCCATGTAAGACCTTGTGTGGTGATTCCATCTGTAAGCCAACTGTGAGGAGGGACTCTCTAGGACTACCTGGGCAGCCAGGCCAGGAAAATGGATGAGCTCTGGCTCCATGAGAAACCCTGTCTCAGAAGATGAGAATGGCTGGGGAGGATACTCACGCCAGCCTCTAGCCTCCACACACACAAGTACACAGGCACCCAAGTGCGCACACACACACTTCACACAGCCGCTGACATGTACAAACATCATGGTCACACATGTGCCCACACAAAAGACAAGGGTATAAATCCTTCCTAGGGGACAGGAAGGATTTTCTATCACTTGTGATTTTCTCTAAATGAAAAAAAAAAAAAAAAAAAAAGTAAGTATAACAAGAAGTTCTCTTTCCTTGGATATTCTATAAAGTGAGTTGCACTTAGTAGGAGCTTTAATACACACCATTTATATGGAAAAGCACTTTTGAAGGAAAAAACTCTGTGGCCTAAAACAATCAGATACTTAAGCAACTCACATTTTTATAGCTGTGTAAAAATAAATCTCGCCTGTTTCATAAATTCCAAATTTGGGTCATGGAGAATATGTCCAAGAAACAACTCCAAGCTGTGCAAATCCCCATTTATTTATGTGACCAACTAACTATCTGGCCCAGCCTGAACATTCAAATGGCAAGAAGGAATGATCCATAAACCCTGACCTTAAATCTCGGTGTTTTCAAAATCTAAGTATTTTTCCGTGACAGACCACAAGGCAGAACTTCTGCGGAGCAATGAGGTAGAGCTTACTTTATAACGGTCCCTTTGGTGCCCCCTGCTGTGGTGAGCATGACTCTAGTGGTTAAACTGACTCGAAGGTCATCTTGGTCCAGACCCAGCAACTCAGCACAGTATTCCAGGGACGGGGCAGATTTGTTCTTCAGATTGCAGCCGCCTGAGGGAAATGTTTCCGCGTGAAGTTAATAAACACGAGATAAGTGAGATCTGGGTTTGTTTCTTAGCATTTTCTTCACTTATGTAACACTGTGGGATAGATGACGTTTGCTTTTAACTTTCAAATCCAGCTCGCTTTTTTCCATCCTTGTTGGACACCCCGACTAACAAGTTCAACAGGAAACCCTAAGCCGGGCAGACCCACAGTGAGAGAGCCTTCCCGCCAGCAGATTCGCATTCCACAGTTTCCATGACCTGCTGCCAACTTGAGGCAAAACTATTGTGGAAAATTCCAGAAATAAACAATTCTTAAGTTTTCAGTTGTGCATTCTCCTCAGAACTCTGTGACAGAATTTCCAGCGATCCCTGACAGGGCTATAATCCCTTTGTCTGAAAAATCTATACTAAAATCACCCAAAAGAGGGAATACCAAGAACCCATTCATTTATCTAAATGTTTCTTCTTTTTTCTTTTCTTTTACTGTACTACATTTCTTAACAAGAATGATGTAGATCAACATAGGAAAACAACTTTTTTAATCTTGAAAAGGCAAAAACTGTAAGATAATATGTATAATATGTTAACATCACTCACTCCCTAAAGAAGTTCTCTAAGCATTTTTATTACTGTTATGTTGTATACTGTGATATTGTTAGTTATGGCATACAAGGTTGTTACATGGGATTTCTGAAACATAGGTAGTCCTAACGGGTACTTTCTACACTGCCACTAAAGGACACGGTTTTATGACACTGGGGAGCCTCACAAACATGTATTATTTGTCTTCAAATAATGATTTGTGTTCAAAAGTACGAGGTTTCTGCATAATTCACCCAAGGAAGTTATAGGAAGAAGGGGGAAAAAAGAACACCTCATTTTTAGTTAGCAGGAAATGTTTCTAATCTACGGAAGGTCACAGAAAATAATGAAGATTAATATAAAAAAGTTTAGCTATTAAAACAATAATAATAGTAGTAATAATAATAACAATAATAATAATAAAAACTACCTAATGTTCATCTCACCCCAGCCTACCGGCATGCCTTCTATTTCTCCCACAACAGAAAGGCATTTTTTTTTTTTTTTTTGGTAAGAGAGAAAGCAAGCACAGGCCTTGTCCCTACTGATCACGCGGCTCCCTTCAGCTGGTCACATGATACTTCGGACGTTCTGTACAGCGGCATGCCCTTCCTCGGGGCAGGAATGAGAGACAGGAACGACTCACCACCTCTAATCATTGCCATTTCTACCATTCCTATGTATGTCAACTACTCTACACTTATTTTTTGTATTATTAAGCCTCTCCCACAAACTCCCTTCCTATAATGATGCATAAAGTACAAATGAAATGCATGTTTTAATATATTTACAAAGGAAAATTTCCAATCCCTCCTCTTAAAAAAAAAAAAAAAAACTCTGATTATTAATGCATATTCCAGGTACCTAATTTTGTTTTAATGCATTTTCATTTCAAAGAAAATGAAGAACAGTGTGTGTTAAGTACTTAACTCATTGACTTCTCTTCACAATACAAGTTTGGGGCTATTATCTCTCTACAGTGAGAAAACTAAGTCACAGGAGGGACAAGGTCACACAAAGAGATGGCACATGATGAAACGATTTGACTCGTGGCCACGTGATCATCCAGTACGCTATGCTATGTCTAACCTTATTGACAGGATCAGAGGACAATAGGCCTGAAAGTCATTGAAGACTGTCTGTCTCGGTCTGCTCACTCGTGGATGACAAGGCTCAGTGGCCTGAAGGTAATGAGGGGCAGTTATGACAGTCGCCTGAGCTAGTCAGGCAGGAGCAGAACCAGGGTCTCCTGGCTATCGCTTTATTGATCACTATGCTCAGCACCACTGTGCAGGCTCCGTGTCTGCAAAATGGAGGCCTCTCCAATCTAATCTTTCTATGTTTCAATTAGGATTATGAAGGGTCGTATTGCATTTAGAAGACATTTTTCTCCCAGTGCTTGGGATCAAGCTTGTGGCCTCAAAATGCTAAGCAGAGCTGGGAATCACGGGACATAGCTGTAGTCCCAGCACTTGGGAGACTAAAAGAGCACTTAGAGGCCAGTCTAGGCTACATGAGACCTGTCTCCAAAAGGGGAGATGGCTGAGTGATTAAGAGCACGTTCTGTTCTTTCAGAGAACACAGGCTCCGTTTCCAGCACCCACAAGGTGGCTCCCAGCCACCTGTATTTCCTGTTCCAAAGGATCTTACATCCTTATGGTTTCTATGGCGCCGGGAACACATGGAGTGTGCATATACTCATACAAATGAAAATGAAAAGTAAAAACAATCAAATTTTAAAAAGGAAAGATGGAAGCAGAAAGAGAGGGGGGAGGAAGAGGAAGAAACGTTCTCCACACTGAGACAATCTTGAGTCCAACACGTTGTTTCTTAAGTGGCCTTCCCCTCTTTCTCTGGGAGTCCCTTTCCTATACATAAACCACTACTAGGAATTGTACTTTTTAAAGGCACTTGTGTATTATTTCACTTTGCAAGTGAATGTGCCTGTGGGATCAGAACCAAACCCATGGTGTTGGCTGCTGTGTGAAGTGGTGCCTCAGACTCCTCCCTCGCGCTTACTGTAACTTTCTAGGAAAATGCATTAATGCAGGAATGGAAAATGTTATATTCTAAGGGGGCAGTAAATAGTTTTGGCTTGATAGGACATGGTCTGTACTGACCACAGCTTTGCCATGCAACACGCACACTAGCATGAACAATACACAGACAATGAGTGTGCTAGATTCCACTAATAGTGTATTTACAAAAACAGGTGATGAACTAGGCTTGTCAATTCCATACTCAGGTATCAAATCTATGACTATGAAAAACTCTTACTGCTTATACAGAAATGGAACTATTAAGAGCAAAAAGGCACTATCTCGATAGCACTTAAATACTTTTCAACATCCATAAGAAAGAAACATTTTTATCTCTCACTAAAGAAGGATGTACTGCTTATATTAAATCACCCCAACTAACTGATTCAAGTTTAGATCTATGAAACAGAAAAAGTTAAAAGTGTATATTAATGGATAAGACAATTATTCTATTAACTATTAAAAGTACACTATTAGCTTGAAAATTTTTAAGTATGAACCTCATAATAGCTACTAATTTGTTTGTAACAGTGTCGCATTCATTGTCAAAGTCACCATATAAGAGAAAATGTCCCAGACAATTGCTGTAATTTGGACAGACATACACACAAATCACTGAATATTCATAGAGCTGGGAGAGGAGAAACATTACACCCAATTTTATCCCTTAACTAAAAAATTGAAGGAACAACCTGAGGTGCTTCCGGCTTCCTCAAAGTCAATATTTCCAAGGTGCAGGACACCAGCTACGACTCGAAACAGATCAAGTTTTTCTTCATCATCCAAACCAATTTTTTTCATGGCTGTGCACATCCTGATAAAATCTCCATGGTCATCTAATAGAGGATCCTTCAGGGAACCTGCCTTAACATACTACAAAACAACAAGTGTCAACTGACTGGTCTGTATGTGGTTCAAGTAAACTAAAAACTACAACAGCAGGTCTATTAATGCAATGTATGACATGCAAACATAAAATTCTCAACAGAAAAACGTAAGCATTTGAACACGTTTAAAAACAGAATGGCAGAGAAAGTGTATGCAAGAGTGCTCTGTGTTCTCTCCTAAAACTTGGTGTGAGTCTTTAATTCTTTCAAGAGAAACTTCAACTAAAACAATGGAGTAAGATGCTCTGTCGTTAAAGCATGAGGTACTCTAGCGTACTCTAAGTCTAAGACGTTAAGAAAGAATAAATTAGTGAAAAGGGAAAGGATGTCTGAAATGAAGCGACAGCTTCTGACCAAAAAGCAATCAGGTAGTAACAGGTGTTCGTCTGACTCTGTCATTACAGTAAGAAAATGTTCCACAATAACCCAGGTAGGTTACAAATATGTGCAACTTTTCTCAATTAAAAATAAGTATGCAAAAAACAGGTCAAGTGAAAAGAATTGTAATAAGGAATTTAATGTTCCAGTAGGCATGGAACTAGGTTAACTGCTAACAATTCCATCCGTGTAAACAGAAGCAAATCCAGATAAGGTTACAGAATCCTCACAGTCTGAGAAATAATCAAGTAACTTCTCTATGTTGTATGTATGAGGTGAGGTGAATTACTACACAATAGACTAACTCCAGGAATCCATGCAAGGGCTTTCTGGGAAAAAAAAATGAACAGAAATTCTGTTTCTCTACTAGAAGAATTTGCATCCTAAGTACTCATGTTAGGATCTAGCAAACTCAGAGGGGGAAGAAAGTTAGGCCTGCCAAGCTAAAAGAAGAAACAGAAAGAGAAGTTACTAGACACAGAAAAACCAACCTAGAAATTTTCCAGAACTTGAGCATTAAAAACTAAAGTTAAAATAAAAACCTCAGCATCAGAATTATCTAGCATCAAAGATGTCTGCCGCTTCCGGGGATGTTTTCTTCTCCCCCAAGCCCCATGCAACTGCGGCCTGCTAGTCTCAAGATGCTTTAAATGTCTGATTACGTATCAGATTTCCGGAAAATGTCTAGAAAATGAAAATCTATTTTGTTCTTTAAAAGAGGTGGAGGCAACAAGCACATGCAGAGTTGGAGGAAGCGCTGGCATGCAGGATTTTTAGTCTCGCAGCTGAGCGCTGGCACCATTTTAAAGACTGTTTTCTAACCAAATCCTCATGGACTATTTGCTTCACAGCAGACTGAAAATACTGCATTCTCCTAAAATTTGCACACAGCAGAAAGCCACCCAAACAGAATGAAGCAAAGGGCTAAATTAGTCAAAATGATCACCTCGTCCTCCTGACAAAGAAGAGATAAAAAGTAATTTAAATATATTAATTCATGGTTCACCTGTACATATCACACACATGCACATTCTCACTCAGTGACATAAGATTTCTGATACAGCATTTCACTCTGAAATACGGAAGGAAGGTAGTCTCCTATCTGGCGCGCGCTGCTCTCTGGAGGCTAAGCGTAGGTTTTCTTTTCTCTCCCGCTACCTTTTCTTTGCTTTTGCATTTTTAGTGTTTTTCCCTACAGGACCACCACAGTTGTTTTGTGTGGCTTTTGATTATCTTAGTGGAAAGACTACAACTTATATATTTTGGTGGTATTTTATAAAAACATAGTCTTTCAAGATGTACTAACTACTATAAAAAAATGTTGATGTTGCTTCCAAAAGTCTCAGCTGTGGCTGTAACATAAAATTTATGTATAACTCAAATATCCATGTCTAAAAATAATATGCAAAGTATCAAATTAAACAAGTATTAATTGCATTCTCATGTGTTCATGATTTGAAATGAGAATTTCATTTTCTTTCTATTCATTTATATTAATGTACTTTACACACAACTTATCTTACCTAATCTGAGTAAAATCAAAACATCTAATTGGCAAGTGCAAAGCCATTAAGAACCACTAACAGCACAAAGTTATTCAACTGACATAAATATCTTTTTAAAAATAAGTCAAAGCCGGGCGTTGGTGGCACACGTCTATAATCCCAGCATTCTGGGAAGCAGAGGCAGGTGGATTTCTGAGTTCGAGGCCAGCCTGGTCTACAGAGTGAGTTCCAGGACAGCCAGGGCTATACAGAGAAACCCTGTCTTGAAAAAACCAAATCCAAAAAAACCAAAAAATAAATAAATAAGTCAAGATTCAATAGTACTGATAACTAATCATGACTTAGTTTTTATAACTGAAATGTGTTGTTTAGATATAATACAATGAAATTTAATACTAAAATTCCATGTTAAAATTTATGAAAGTTTAAAATTCTTAAACGTTTAATGTGTTGTAAATAATAATTAACTAATTCTTAGATTATTTAGTAAGGCAACCATATATAAAACTTCATAATATATTTCAGATATATAGTTGATACAGCAAAATTATATGTAAACAGTCTTTCACAAGAATGCTTAAGGTATTTAAAGTCTATGTCAAATCTTACTTCAGTAGACAATAAATTGAAAGACACACTTTAGGCTTTCTCCTGGGATGTTTCCCAAAGGCCCATGTGTGGAGGACTTGGTTCTCTGTGTAGCAATATTAACAAGAATGGCTTTCGGGAAGTGGCTGGGTCATGCGAACTCTGATCGTACCAATAGATTAATCTGCTGATGGGCTGAGCGAACTAGCGATCTTGTGGTCTTTACCCTATCTCTGACACACCCCCTCTCTTATTCCTTTCTTCGGGCTCATCTCCCACTCACTTCCGGCCACCAGGAGGTGAGCCGCTTACCTACCCACATGTGCTCTACTGTGGATTCTGCCTAGCCATGGCGCAGAAACAGGAACAACAAACCATGGACTGAAATATAAAACTGAGCAAAAACAAATCTTCCGCACTTCAAGGTGATTTGCTCGCATTTCAGCAGTAGAAAGCTTCTTAATACTTAACTACAAATAGTAATATCTGAGCGCACTGCCGAGTTATGATGGCTCATAAGCAATTTCATAGCACAGGAATCCCAAAAGGAACATGAAGAAATCAATGCATTTGGGCTCAAGAAGAACCAGAGCCTTGCATCAGTGTAGGGGAATACAAGAACAGGGAAGAGGGAAGGGGTGGAAGAGGGAGCAGGGGGAGGGAAAAGGGCATGTGGGACCTTTGGGGGGTGGGGAACCAGAAAAAGGGAAATGAATTGTAAATATAGAATATATCCAAAAAAAAAAAAAAAAAAAGAACCAGAGCCTGCTGTTCTATATATAACAGAGGTCTAGAGTGTCACACTACAGGAGAGATTGGTGTTAGAGTATAACATAACCTGAAAGCAAGAAGTTCCAAAATAAAGACAAATCCTTCAGAAATATTTTTTTACAGGAAAGACTTTCATTCAAATTATAATCTACTGTACCTCAGGACTTTTTCGGTTCTGTAAAATCTGTTTGTCCGTTTCTTTGTTAGCGAAGTATCTAGTGCAGCCCCGGTTTAAATACTAAGACAGAGAATTAAAGGCACAATTACCATTGGATCCAAGGGAAACGAACACAACTACAAAGTGAGCTCAGCCTGGGCTGCATAAAGATGCAATCTGCCTTAGGCAAACAAAGAAAGAAGCAAAACCTAGAGAGCTGGGGGTGACAGCCAGGGACCCGGGAGCAGCACAGCATACACAAGGCCCTGTGCTTAATCCCAAGACCTGAAAAACCACTAAAGGTCTAGGAAAGACGCTGTTTCCTCCGGCTTTGCTGTGGTCAAAGGCTGTACCTATTCCTGCCACCCACTGTCACTCTGTGTACACTTTCTTCATACTCCACGATCTTTGCCCGACTGTACCAAAGGCTTCCATAAAATGTGTACAAATGTTTTTAAATTGATAATGCTGAGCATTTTCATCTTTCTATTTTGCAAGATAGTTGCTACTAATATGTCAAAGTAGTAAATCTCTAAATTATAAATCAGTTTGGATAAAGTAATAACAAAAGAAAGACCAGCCATTGTAAAAGCAGGCTACGCTAGCTCTGCTTTGTGTTAACAACCTATCAGTCAATTAGAAGGACAAAGTAACAAACAAACAATGAAATTACATGGTGAGGATCGTTTATCTCAACACTTTGAAAAAAGAGATCCAGACTTCAGAGTATTTGTATAAACTTTCATTTTCTAGCTGAGCATTGCAAATTTTAAATACGAAGACCCAGACTTTGGCTTGAGATATGGAGTTTTCACATTAGGGATATTGAACCCATGATAAACTTGAAAATAAATCTCAATAGAGAGCTCATTGGTAAGGCTATAGTTCTAACACATCATCTAGTTAGATCTCAGGAATCCACATGGGGCAAGGGGAATCAATGCCTTAGCCCAGTGGTTCTCAACCCTTGGGTCAAGACCCCTTTGGTCATCAGATAACCTTCCTATAGTTATGGGGTAGCAATTTATAATCCTTATTATAACATAAATGCTCTGTGAAGGAATAGTATTCCTTATTGTTTAGTAAATAATAAAAAATCATAGGTGCTCTCTTTATCATTCCCAATATTTGAAATTCATAGTAAATACTAAGATGTAAAATCTGAAAATCCAGAAAGCTCACTGTACTTGATTTAATATAGGTTATGTACAAAAACAAGTAGGAACCCAAAAACAGTATTTTTTAGGATTAAGTGGGTAAATGATTTACAAACTTAGCATAAAATTTATTTTCCTCCAACCTACCCGAAAATTATCTGGGGAGCTCAAGTGAAGCTTCTCCCTAATGTCTTCTGAAGCCCCTGCACACAGCCTGTAGAAAATATGGTAATTCCTCTCCTCTTTGCCCTGAACACAGATTCTAGACTTCTCTAGGAGATAATGTGAAACAAATCCTCCAACAACGGAACTCTAAAAGACAAAACAGAACATACATTTTATATCTACCTATGGGATTGAAATAGAACTTAATGTTAAACAAAACTTTTCTAATAACCGCTTATCAAAGAAGTTAAAATAGTTATTAAATACTAGACAAAAAAAAAACCCTACAATATAAGCTTTGAGTATTTCTCCTTCATTTTAAACATTGTTATTCAGTCTCTACCCTGGCCCTTCCTAGCTTTTGAGCCTCTCCCAAATTAGAACTGACTTAGCAGTGTACCCCAATGTCCACGGCAGCCCACAGACTGTTGCTGAAGACTGCTCAGTTCACCACCATGAAAATCTGCTGTTAAGACACTAACTGCCCTCATGTGATCATTACAGACTAGGTAGATCAACAGATAACATATTGCTACATGTCATACTGTGCCTGATGATCATGGACATTATGACATGTTATCAAGCAACAAAAGAACCAAGTATGAGTAAAAAAAACAAAAAAAACAAACTATAAATCTATGATTGGTGATGCATCCAAATCCAATATTTTAATTTTAGACTGAATAGAAGTTCTGGATACTCAGTGTAAATACATATAAACATACAATAATAGTTACAATAGAACTACACAAATTCTAATTCTAATAAGACCACAAACATTTCCCAACTATATCACAAAAGCAACTTCCATTTACCTTTTCATTGAAATGAATTTCTACAAATTTTCCAAATCGACTGCTATTATTGTTTCGGACAGTCTTTGCATTTCCAAATGCTTCTAAAAGTGGATTAGCTATTGAAGAAGAAATGAAAATACTTCATCAAAAAAAAACATGAGAAAGGCATGAAGAAAAATTATAAAGCAATATACGTATTACATCTCTACAAGGAGGAAAATTTGGGAAAATCTGCAATAAATTCTTTTAGAAATGTTAATACAGAAAAATTATCAAGTAATGTCAAATTCCCTAAGGATTAAAGGTTTAGACACTGTAATGGTTTTACTTTTGATTGACAAGTGGACAGGATCTGGAGTCATCTGGGGACAAGCCTCTGGGGCAGAAAAAAACAATAGGTTCATAGATCACCATGAAGGAAGTATGTGAGCAAAGGTTTATAGGAGATGGAAAGGTCTCTCACATCACTAAGAGGAATGCATTCTAGAACACAAATAAGATCCTTCTAAAGTCAACTTCAAAGGGACCCAACAATAATAAATAAAAAATAACAATACCTTCAACGATTCTATCATCAATATCTTGACCTGTTCCATAAGATTCTGTCAGGTATCTATTTAAAATACAGGATAAAAAAAATCCTTGAATAACAATAATATTGAATACAATAAATTTATATTTACTATTTAATACATATCAAACTAATAAAACATGGATCATCGATGTAACTGGTAATGGTTTTAAAATTTTTATTTCTTTTATTTATGTTTCTGTATTGCATGTCATGTATTGCATTACATTTGCAAGCTGTTTGGAAATATTCTGATTTTAATAGATTGTTTAAGTAGACTTACCTAAGTATCTCTTAATAACTATTTAACTTAATAGCTATAGACATTTACATAACAAATAGATAACTTTCATAAAGGACCCCACAATGAAAAAACTAAGAACTAAGCTGGGCAGTATGGCACACGTCTTTAATCCCAGCACTCGGAAGGCAAAAGCAGCCAAATCTCTATGAGTTCAAGGCCAGTCTGGTTGGCAGAATGAGCTTCAGGGAAGCCAGGGTTGTTAAACAGAGAAACCCTGTCTTGAAAAACAAAATAAACAAACAAAAAAAACCTAAGAAGTGCAATTGATTAGGGACAATTTTGATAATAATTCAGAATGTGCTGGTCTTAGCAGTATCTTTACCACTAGATTGAACTTCCTTGGGTATGTGCAATGGTTCACATTGATCATCAACTCAATGGGACCCAGAATGATCTAGAAGACAGGTCCACAGCCATGTCTGTGAGGGACTGGTATAGACTAGGTTAACTGAAGTGGGAAGACCCGCCTTGACTGTGAGTAACCACATTCACTGGGGTCCAGGACCACATAGAGAAGAGCTAAGGCTAAACACAAACACTCCCTCACCCTCCTCTGCTTCCTGACTGCAGATGCAGTGTGTCCAACCTTGGCCAACAAGCCTTCTCCACCACTGGGAAATTTTACTCTTGCACCCTCTTTCTCTTAGTTACTTTTTGTCTGACATTTTATCAAAGCAGTGACAAGATTTACAGTATTTAAAATAAAACTACAAAAAAGTCAAAACTACAGTCCCGTAATAGTAAGGCTCCTTCACTTTTTAAATGTCATGATTGTACACCAAGTATTGAGAGTTTAATTTGATGGTAGAAAAGGGGATCTGATAAGAGATGAGATTGCAGAAGTCTAAATAAAAAGTAGTTTTGAAAATATCTCATATCACCAACATTGAGAACAGAATGTCCATTTGGATTTTGAAGGCATATTCCTGGGTTTCTTATTGCCAAGCCAGCACTAACCTTCTATCCCCTTGAGACTAAAGTGATCTTCCTGCCTCAGTCTCCCAAGAATCCGTGTGTGTGTGTGTGTGTGTGTGTGTTTGTGTGTGTGTGCGCGCGCGCGCGCGCGCGCATACAGCCACATTCACTCTAACCAGCTCAAGCATGAATGAACCATATTTAACTTAAATGAATTAAGGAAGTCACTGAAATAGTAATACAAAACAATGCCACTTAAACAAGGTACTTAGAGAAAATCATAGAAACCCAAAGGAGAACAGCGGTTGACAGCATCTGGGGGAGTAACAGGAGGTATTTAATGAGGGCAGTTGATGGACTTCTGACATGAAGAATATAGACTACACACGGCATGAATGTGACAACGTGAATGTACTTACTACTGAAGTTCAAAAGGGGTAAGTCGACAAACTCAGTGAGTGTTTGAACCATGAAAATAATGTCTGATTGTTCAAAACATCTCAGACGAGCTAAACACTCACCTTAGAACAAACTTTGTATTTTCTGTTTTGCCAGCTCCTGACTCTCCAGATACAATGATAGACTGGCTCATCTTGAGCACCTTCATGTCTCGAAAGGCCTTATCAGCTGGGGACAAAGTAACACAGTAATAGAGTGAGCAAAGTTATTAACAAGAATTTACTGTAGGGGCCCTTACTCCTAAAGAAGCCATGACTGATAAAGTTATTCCAAAGGTTTCTTTCAGTAAGTATTTACTTGCAGCGTTCCTAACAGAGAAGTAATGGGAAACCCAAACATCTCAGGACTGAGCTAGATTGTCTCCACACTGAGCTTGCCCAGATGCCAGAGCAGTTCTGCAGAGGGACAGGAAATGCTGAGTGCGCATAACTAATGAGTTCCCCAGTGAAAAGCAAGAAGGAATGAGCTTCCAATTAGAAATCTGGCAACCAAAGCAAACCAAAGACAGAGAAAAACAACTGAAAATAAATCTACAGAATAATTATTTCCAGCTCCAACCACCTACCTGTAGATTTTATAGTTTCCTCTTATTAACAGCTGAGTGGAGAAAATACTGACCCAGAAAGATAAACAGATAAATGATAGCACTGAGTCTTCAGATGTGTACGTCTCACTTGGAATAACCACAGAGATCAGGAGATCAGAAAGGGGCCACTGGGAAGTGGGGCTTTCAGGGAAAGTAAGATGCTGTGATATGAAGGGGGATGAGGAATAAGAAAGGTTAAATGGGGTCTGGGATGGGAGGGCTGGAAAGAGGGAATATGAGGAGAGAGAACTCACACTAAAGACCTTCTAAAAACAGTCACGAAAACCTATGCTGCAGAAGCTTCCTAAAATATAAACAGGCCTATATAAAAAGAACTTAAATGAAGTCACCATCTAATGGGGCAATAATGCCTCTACTAGATAAGACAGCTAACAAATAAAAGGCCCGGTGTTAGAAATATGTTACCTCTATTGAAGCTGTTAGCCAATGAGGTCCCAGAGACCCCAAACATTACCTGCTAATTGTCATTGCCCTTGGTTACCCTCCAAAATTTGACAGCAAGACCCCCATTGCTTCAGGCATCATATACTTGAGTCAAAAAAAAAAGAGAAATAAATCTGGTACTGTCCTGGATGAAAGCCTCATGCCCACTGGCTAGCATTCCTAATGCTGGGAGGGTGCTGGGTGTGCTGCTAAAGGAGAAAAGCAAAGCAACCTTATCTAAATGTGAGCCGTGCATCCTCAGTGACCATGTGCCTGGGAAGATACGGTCACTCGCGCAGCAGTGGCATGGAAATCACAGGAGTAACCAACCACTTTCCATTTGAATTTAAGGTCCTCTGCACAAGATGAAACCCATGGATGGCATAGTTATCAGGAGCAAGAACCTATGGCTATCCAAATCAGAAAACATCCTATTAGTCTGCTAACAAATTAAAATATTAAGCCAACTCCTAACTACTTCTCATTACACCCACAGATTATTACATCTCTCAACCCTCATCAGAAAAGGTGCTCTTTTTTAAAGACCTATTTATTTTTATTTTATGTGTATTGGAGTTCTGCCTGGATATCTGTTAAATATACTGCATATGTACAGTGCCCACGGGGACCAGAAGAGGGCATCAAATCTCTCTAGAGCCACAGTTTACAGGAGGTTGTGGGCTGTCACATGGATGCATGGAACCATCCAAACACGGGTCAGCAAAGCCCTTAACTACTGACTTATCTCTCCAGCCCAGGACACAGTTCTTGGCATCTGATGGTGCTTAACACAGATTCCCCCAACTGGTCAGGGTTCAGAAAATCATTGATTATGGAATGCTGAGTCCTATATCTCACTCAGTCCAACTATATCACAACCTCCTCCTCCCAAGGCTCAGGGATCACTGCAGAAGAGGGGCCAGAACGACTGTTCCAGCAAAGGCGGTGGTGGGTGATCATAAGGACATGGTGGCCTCGATACAATAGGACAGTGGCATATATGAGCTCACAGAGGTTGCAGCGGCATGGGCAAGACCTGTACACGCTCAGTGTGCTCCAAACCCAGCATGGGATTGGGTCTGGGAGGCGGGCATGATGTCCCACCCCAGCTGAGGTGGTCAGTGGCTGCCAGGAGAGATGGAGCTGGCTTTTGAAGAGTGTGGCCCTTGTAGGTCTGACATGCTCCAGCAGATGGCCACAAGCCTGCCTAAGACTACACAGTCAGCACTAAGAGGAGTCAGTGTAGGCTTACAAAGGAAAAGAAACAAGACCCAAAGGAGGGTAGGAATGGCATCGGGAGTTGATCTGGGCGGAGATGGGCAAAATACACTGTATAAAATCTCAAAGAGTTAACAAAACACTTAAAAAGGAAATCACGTGGAATTTTGCTCTCTGTATTATTAAATTTAAAAATTGTATAAACTTATCAACATTTTTAAAACACAGTTAAAAAGTGCTTTAAATCTCCCTAACTTAGTATTATTTATATAGAATTTTTATCCTTTTTTTACATTACAATAATTGAAGCCGTAATGTGTCCTAAATGTTCAGATAACACAAAATCAGCACAATTAATTCTGTTAATGTGACTAAACTTAAAACAAAGTTGAAATTCGTTCCCCCCAGAGATCTTCACACAAAATTAGCAACACTCAGAAAGATAAATATCACGTGTTTTCTCTCCTGTGTCTTGAAAGCAGAAGGGACACTAACTTGTGAAGGCTGGGGCTGGGGGGAGGAGCAGCAAGAGAGGAGAGAGGGACAACAGAGAGTAAAGAAGAGACTATGGGAAAAAATATATGACACAATTTCCTCAGAAAATATCATCATGAACTCATTTTTTTCAAAACAAACATTAAAAAAAAAAATTCCAAAGCAATTTGGCTCAAGAAGACAATTATCTTTCATCCCAAACATGTGCCACCCACACGAACAAAAATAGATTTACAAATGGCTTTCCTTCTCAGAGCAAGCCCCAAGCAGGATTGCGTGGGTATTCCCACCAGTTCAGTGTGGTTGAAGCATCTGCCTGCATCCTGACGCTGCTGCGCTGCTAGGAGGGAAACCTTTGGGAAGGAGGGCCCACTAGGAGCGCCCTGGAGACATACTCTGAGAGGGTGGCTTCTCACCTGACACCTTGGGTTCTACAAGAGAGGGTTGTTAAAAAAAAGAGCAAGCCTGTGACCTCTGACTATATCCAGAAAACCATGTCTTTACAGTCACCCTCCACTCTGCTCCGAGGGTCTTCCCTCTTCCACAGTGATCTCTGAGCCTCTACTGCTGGTTGGAGGTCAACTGTGTGTTCCTGTAGCTGTTACTCTGTGCCATGAGGGGATGCAGCCAAGAGGTGCTCCACACCGCAGAGTCTGTGCCAGGCTACGGTTCAGGAACCTCCCAGACTATGTGCTAAACGACCTGCTTCTTCACAAAGAGGTATTTCAGCAGCGACACAGACTGACAAATAGTACCATAAGCAGTAGTGCCAGCTTCCCACTGTCCAACCTACAAAGGTCTCCCACACCTCTCCTCACACCGCCATTCTAAATGCGCTGTAAGAAGGAAAGGCTGAAAACAAACGCTGATGGATTTACAGTTTAAGCGTTTAACTGTTCTCCTGTGACTAGCTTCCTCCTATTCAGACTCTAATGTCTGTGCGCTGTGCAGACTGAGAAGAGACCATGGCAGTGTGCATCAGAGCGTCTGAGAACTGTGAGTCAGACGGGAATTGCACTACTTCCAGCTAGCACGTTGGGTCTGCCTGGATACAATGATCAACTCTAGAAGTGAAGCCCAGTTCTGTCAGAACAAAAGCACAAGGGGAAAGTCTAAGGAGGAACACCAAAGACGCCCAGCGGTCTGGTATGTCTAAGTCCAAGGCTTGGCCAACATGGGAACTTTGTGAGGACACATGTGGAACATAAGCTCCCACTCTGATCAGTTACTTCATCCCTCAGTGCCTCAGAACGGGGAGGCTGAGAAAGCCAAGACAGATGAGGGTGTCTTCCCACTTGGGTTCCTCAATGGTATGAAGCATCTACTGCTTGAAAGACTGTTTATAAAGCTACAGTGCAAGTTAATACAAAGAGAAAGCCTGCTATTCAAGTCTTGCTGGGCGGTGGTGATGTGTGCCTTTAACGCCAGCACTCAGGAGGCAAAGGCAGGTGGATCTCTGAGGTTTTTAGCCAGCATGGTCTACAGACTGAATTCCAGGACAGCCGGAGCTACAAAGAGAAATACTTCCTTAAAAAAAAAAAAAAAAAAACGGTCCAGTCCTACATGAGTAACATATTTACAAGTGATGTCTAAGAGAGAGGTGGCCTTGTCCCTGAGTTGTAAAAGACACTGCCACTGAGATGGAAGTGATCATAAGGACTGAAAATACCAGTAAAGCCAGTCATGGTGACATACTGTCAATCCCAGTGTTCAGAACATAGAAGCGGGAAGATCAGGAATTCAAAGGCATACTCAATGATATATTGTACTCAAAAATTGCCTGGTATATTTGTCTCTCCCCCACCCCTCTCTTTCTCAAAGGTACTATAAGTTGTCTTTTATTAAGCCTACTTTCAGTGGGGCAGGTGTACCTCAGAGGGCACAGGAATGTGATAAATAAGGACGCATGACTGACCCATGAGTTGGCTACAAAGCGTCCAGGCCCTCCCTGTGTAGGATACACACTCCTAACAACACTAATACACCCAAGAGGCATATGGGCCTTGCAAAATATGTATTTGTGACACATGGTATCATTTATTGAATAAATAAACTAAGAGTCTAGCATTTGCAACCTTGTACTTGAAGGACTGGCCAGGCGTGTGGCCAGCCGGCATCTGTGATCTGACCCGTGAAGGGCTGCCCAGAGGTGTGCCAGGCATCTGAGGCCTGAAGAAACACTGCCACCAACACTAGAGGGTGTGCACGCAAACTGCCCCACCCAGCTCTGTCCCCTTTACATTGTCCTTCTCTCTATCTAATATCCCGTCACTCCAGCAAGACTTCTCTGTGCTCCTGTCTTACCTTCCCGTCCCCTTCCTTCTCCTGTTTTAGATGACCTGTCCTTTCCCTCTTTTGTTTTCCTTCTGACTGGCTTTCCCACAGCCCATGGGCTAGCCTAGTGAGTGGGTCTCCATTCCTCAGCCCCCTGAGGCCGGGAGCCCTTAGGTTATTTGACTGGTGTGCTCCCCTCTCTCTTTTCAGCCCCTGTAGCCAACGCTGCCCCACCCTCACCTTGTCTGGACTGTTCCCTGTTCTGTTTATTTTCCCCTCCTCTCATTTCTCTATCAGCCCGGCACTAATTACTAGTTCACAGTGACTAGTGAACCTTTTCCTGTGCCTCTTACCCACCAAGGTTATTAATTTAGAATGCACCTGGCATCTACGTGGCAACTGTCAATCATGACTGTGCATTCATGGTGACCCTGCACTTCTATGGTGACTGATTCTATAGGTAGTATTTCTACTTTTAGGGGACCTGGACACAGGACCTGGTTTCAAACACCAGGCTTGGGAAGAAAAAATGGCACATCAATCCTACCGCACCCTAGTCTCTCCTGCACAGTGCAAACATTTCCACTAAAAGATAAGTTTAAGATAAATAAACAAACAAACCAATAACCTAACCCCAGATGTTCAAAACTCCAGTGCAAAAACAGACAAAAACATGGCCAACTTGATACCTCCAAAATCAACAAATCCAACAACATACTCAGACTTATGGGATATGATGAAGAAGTTCTAAAATAGAAATTTATGGCTGCGAGTGCTTACAGTTAAAAATATGACAATCAAGGAGATCTCAAAGAAACACATAACAGTGCATCGTGGGGCTGTGGAAGAACAAAACAAGCCAAACTGAAATTCAGTCAAGAGAAATAGTTAACATCAAGTAGAAATTAATAAAATGGAAAAGAAAAGAACGAATACAAAGAATCACTGAAACAACGATTCTTTGTATTAGCTCTGTGGGAAAAAACAAGACTACTGACAAACCTTTAGCTAAGCGAACTAAAGAAAGAAAAGGCTAATATTCATAAAATTTGAGGAGAAAATGGAGACCTTACAACAGATACTAGGGAAACTCTCCGACCTCTGATCCACTAAGATGGGAACCTCAATGGAAATGCCCTACGTTCTCTCTTATGGGGATCCTGGCTTCAATTTTTTTATATTTCTAAGTTTAAATTGGAGTAGGTTTCGCGGAGGCCGGGGAATAAAAAAAGGGACATGAGAAGCGTATACTGGGTGGGGCAGTTGGGGTGGTGACAGGACCACACACATAGTTATATGGAGATAATAAAGCACATGTGATAGGAAAATACTGAGGTAATACTACAGCAGGAAGTGGGGTCCATGAAGGAAACAAAGTGGGCGTGCCCGCTAACAGAAGCTTGGCCAACAGGGAACTGTCACATAAAACCCATTAGGTTGTAAGGTAACGCAGAGACAGTTTAAAGCTTGACTGAAGGGCACTCTGTCTGAATTAGCTTTGCTGCTCCCAGAAGCCACAAGCCATTGAACAAAAGTCCCGGAGCCTGGTGAACCGTTGTCCAGGGAGACCACAGAGGCCCCCAAACAGTGGGAACGATGGCCGTTGCTCTTGGTCACCCACAAGAACTAGACAGAAAGGCTCTGTTGCTGAAGACACCACACACATGAAATACCACGCACAGATAAACCGAGCTGGACCTAAGCTTGAAGCGTCAAGGCCACCAGGCTCTGAGTGCTGGAAGGCGCTGTGCAGGCTGCTTTGGGGTGAAGTATCAAAGGCCTTAGCGGGCCGTAGGTGCTGAGTACCACAATACCAACCTGCCAGGCAAGCTGTTCCCACTGGCACAACAGCGGCACAGCTATTTGCGGGGGTGGGGTAACCAACCACTTTCTGATTTCATTTGATTTCATTTGATTTGAGTCCCAGTCCATGGGAAGAAACACATATCTGGTACAATAAACCTGGGCAAAACCCCGTGGCTTCCTATGAGAAAACCTGACAGTGATAGTAGGCTAAGCAGACGTGTAGTCAAACGGCTGTTTAAATATTTATATTTGTACCTTATACCAGTGCTACAATCTGCCTTGGCCAGAGAAGAACTTTTGGTAGTAACAGTTGCTATAGAGACTCGCGCCTGTCAAGAGGCTGAAGGTAAGTGGCTGTGGAGCGCTCGGCTCCGAACAAGGCATCCGTGACACCTGTGACGTCACAGAAAGGGGGCAAGAAAAGGTTGTAAGAGCTTGAAGATGGAGCAGTCGAGGAAAGGCTGTCTCTATGGGAACCTGTATATACATGACCTGCACAAGACTAAAACATGAAAATAAGATGGAAATTAGTTTGAGAGAAGAGAGCTGTGGAAAGGGGTAAGTAAGAATGGGTAATGAGATGAATAATGATCACAATACTTTGTATGAATGTATTAAATTATCAAAAGTTAAATTAAATAGTTTTATTGAAAGAATAGATGCATTTCTAAAATATAATATAAGCCACCAAAATTAAACCAAGATAAGATAAACAATTAAACAAGTCTATATCAAGATTGAAATAATTTTTTAAAATGCTACACTTAAAAACTGTTCAGGCCTATACAGATTCACTGTACAATTCTATCAGATTGATAAAGTAATATCAGAGCTTAACAAAAAACCCAAAACAGAAAAAGGAAGAAATGCTACTAGAGTATTTGTAGGAAGCTAGTATCACCCTGAAGCCCAAACAAGATAGACATAACAACAAAAACAAAATGACATCCCAATGCCCCTGGTAGATACTGATACAAAACTGATAAATAAAATACTTGAAAATTGGATTTAAGAATATATCCAGAAGATCCTTTACCACAATCAGATTGGCTTCAGTGCAGGGTCCTGGGATATATGCAAATCAGGAAACATAATACATCACCGAAATGGACTCTAACAGAGAAATCACATGAGCATTCTAATAGATGAAGAAAAGGCTTAGGCAAAGTCCGGCATCTCTCCATGTTAAGATCTCTGAATAGATGAGGCATAGAAAGAGCATTCTCAAAATAACAATGGCTATTTGTGACACAGCTAGGCCAACACTGTGCTAGGAGGAGAAACTGGAAGCGTTCCTACTAAAACCAAGACCAGTGAAACAGCTTCAACTTTTCCCACTCTCATCTACATAGCGCTTCAAGTCTTGGCTATAGAAAGAATACAAGAGAAGGAAATAAAAGAGACACAAATAGTCTGCATACTCATTAACAGATGATTTGACTGGATATAAGAGACCCTAAAGTATGCAACAGAAAACTCCGAGAGCTAATGTACACTTTCAGAAATGTTGACAGAATACAAAATAAACATACAAAGATCACAGTTACACCAACATACACCAATATACACCAGCAAACACCGAAGACAAGCATGCTGAGAAAAAAAATCCAGGAAATAATTCTATTTGTAATTGTATCGCAAAAATAAAATTAAATACCCTGAAAAACATCTAACTAAGGGAGTGAAAGACGCTACAATAAAAACTTTCAAATACTGAGAAGAAATAAAGAAGAATACT
The DNA here is from genome assembly GCA_964023405.1 of Apodemus agrarius. Taxonomy (NCBI): domain Eukaryota; kingdom Metazoa; phylum Chordata; class Mammalia; order Rodentia; family Muridae; genus Apodemus; species Apodemus agrarius. The sequence goes on along the minus strand of OZ030012.1, from coordinate 83,683,851 downwards.
ATAAAAGGAGGAGGACCTCCCATGCTCATAGGTGGAAGTAATCAATATTATGAAAACGGTTATACAGCCAAAAGTAATCTACAGATTTAATGCAGTTTCCATCAAAATGTCATTCTTCACAAAAGTAGAAAAAATGATTAAAATTCATATGGGAAAACAAAAGATCCCAGATAACCAGGACAATCTTAACCACGAAGAATAGTAGATACCACTATATCTGATTTCAAGTTGTATTGCAATATAACAACAACAACAACAACAACAACAACAATAATAATAATAATAAACAGCATAGTGCAGGCACATAAACAAACATGTAGATCAATAGAATGCAATGCCCAGTCTCTCATTCACATGTAAAAGGATGAAGCTAAATCCTATTTCTCATCCCATTCAAACATCAACTCTTTGTGTATGGAAAACCTTAGTGTAAGACCTAAAACTCTGAAACTGTTAGAGGAAAATGTAGGTCAAATACAAGATAGACACATAGACAAAGACTTTGTGAATGGACTTAAAGAGGTCGCCAGCTGCTCAGGAAACCATGTCAATAACTGACAAGTATGATCTCATGAAATTAAAAATCTTTGAGTAGCAAAGGAAACATTAGGTGACAAGACAGCCTACAGAATGTGAGAAATTTTTTCCAGCTACATATCTAACAAATAATTGATATCTAGAATATACAAAATTTCAAGGGGGGTGTTACAGAAAGAATATCAGAGCAACAGAAAGGGATGGGGAGAGAAATGAAATGCTGATTGCCAGGAATGACATGACTGTCCTAATCCTGAACTCAGAGCAGTTATGATTACCTGCTCAACACTGATTCTGTCAAAACCCTGTCATGGCGCAAGGAGGGCTCACAGATCCCCACTGCTTCCTAAGGGCTTATGTATAGTCAGTGGTTGATGGGGAAGACAGAGGCATTTTCTCCAGTTAATCAAGCTATGATAAGGTGCCTACACTCCTGTAAACAAAACTAATTAAACCCATTGGGTCACACACACACACACACACACACACACACACACAAAAGACTAAAGTACAAAGGCTGTGACTGGAACAGGCAGAAGATTCGTGGGAGTAGTAGGGAGACCAAAGAAGGTAATGAGATAAACACCATCAAAATACATTATGCACATATATAAAAATGTCCTAATGAATTAAACTACAACTTACCAATGGCAAAGACATGAGGTGGCATCGTCCCAAGAGATTTTCCTTGATATGACTTTATTGTATCTGAAGAATATATCTTAGGTATATCAAAGTATGGATTCACTGCAATCAGAATGTTGGCCACATACGTCTATGTAGGAAGGCAGAAAAAAGAAACTGGCAGTTATAACTTTGCTTCAAAACGAAACAAGGAAAAGAGGAGAAGCATTTAAAGACAGAACTCTTCAATTCTCATACAAACAAGATTTCAAAGTCCACATTTCTAGCTCTATACTAAATATTTTCTGATTTTAAAGAACCTACCATTTCTAAAATCCCAAAGAAATGCTTGTTTTCAAATAAATGTTTTTCTGCTATTATTCCACGGTCATTTCAAGGTCAAGACCTTCAAAAATCAAGATTATATCTTCCCACTTTCCTGTGTCCTATAGTTCTTCCTGGTACATGGCTTCACCACATCACCACCAAGATCTGAGTGTCTAAATCTCCCATGGCAGCCTCTGCTGCTGAGTTCACTTAGGGACCCCAAGCTGGGTCCTACAGACCCATTCAGACCACTCAACGTGCTCCTAAAGCCTTTGAGGGGACTTCACCTCCTTCCAAGCCTCCCCTGTCAGTGAATGCTCTGGAGTGACTTAGCGCTGAGATAGCCACTTGGTCTTGGAAATTCTGCAAAGCACCATGAGCCAACCACTGAGATTAACTGTTTCATGAACAACTTGAATTTCTTTTAAAATTTGAAATTGGATTTGGTTTTTTTTTTTAAACCTTTTTTTTTTTTTTTTTTTTTTGAGACAGGGTTTCTCTGTGTAGTCCTGACTGTCCTGGAACTCACTCTGTAGACCAGGCTGGCCTCAAATTCAGAAATCCACTTGCCTCTGCCTCCTAGAGTGCTGGGATCACAGGTGTGCGCCACCACCTCCCCGCCAGGCGTTTTTTTTGTTTGTTTGTTTGTTTGTTGTTTTTTTTTTTTAAGACCATAGAAATGTACTAGGAGAACTTATAAAACTCCTACTCGGGTAGACTTGTAGTTTAGTAACACTGACAAAACTGGAGCATACAAGATCATCCTCTTTTGTTTCTAACTGTTGAGGAGAAGTGCAAAATCCCGAGCTCTCAAACTGCTAAAGCACGCAATGCTCTGAAGCACGGCTCCCAGAGAAGAGTGACTAGTGCAGGGAGAAGGGCTGCAGGCTTGGCCCAGCAACGTCTATTCAAGCAGAGGGCCCAGGTGTGGCTCCCCGGCACCCAACGGGTGGCTCACCGCCACCCATCCATAATTCCAACCAGGGATTGAACACCCTCTGCCGACCTTCACATGCACTCGTTACATACATGCTACACAAACATACATGCAGGCAAAACACACATACATATAAAATAAAAATAAATAAATCTTTAAATAAAATAAGAACCAATGTAAAGGATTAAAGTTCTCCTGCTGTTTTACTCAAATATGAAGGACGATAGTATTTCTGATAAGTACAAATGTCATTTAAGCTACTACTCTAAATTGTTTCTTTCACATAATCATGCATGTATATAGGATAGCAATCGACACCTTTATTTGGCTTTTATAATAATAACAGATGCAATTATGGGTTGCCCACATTTAATGACTTTATAACTAAAAGGCCCAAGTGGCTAAGAGAAAAGAACGTAGCACTCACGACTTCAGGCCACCCTGACAACACTTGACTTGAGATCTACCCAGGAGAAGCAGCCACCTGGCTTTATCCAAATTAATTTTCTCTTGCTTGCCACTAGTTAAACTCTGCAATAGTTTTAAACCTGTATTACTGCAGTGTCTCTAACAGCACTTGGTGAACACTGGAGTCTGTTCAACAGCAAGCTACAGGCTGAAAACACGTTGTCTCTGAAAATATTTCTACCCAAGAATACCTATATTCACATCTAAATATATTCTTTACTTAGTTGACTTTAAGGGGTAAACGACAGGAAAGGGCCTGGAGACAGGTATGCTCTTCAGGAACAGACTACATTAGTTCCATCTCCCAGCTGTCACTACTTGGACAGATGGCAAGGACTAGATGTAATTTAGTCAGAATTAAGTAAGTACAATTAGGCAAATTGATAGTGATATAAAAGATTAAGACTGTCATTTGATCTTGGAAGTGTCAAAGAAGCCATGTGCATCCTTCGTTCAAAAATAATGAAGCCCCGTCTTTATAACAGGATACCAGAGTGTGGTAATCTATCTCCAGTTGACAAAGAAATCTACAACCAGGTCATAGCAGAATAAAATCTCACTCATGTGTGCCCAATGAATAATTATAATTAAAACACAGTGGCTAAACATCTATCTGAATGATCTGATACAAACTACTTACACCAAAAGCATCGTCTTTCTTTGTGTTTAATGATCTGGACATTTAGGGCCAGCATCGAAGAGCTAATGAAATCCTACAATTATTTAGGCTCCATGATCAGAATTCTTGTATATTTGATACTTCTTCAGCTATTGCCTTCCATTTTAGTTTATGTATTTTTCCTCATTTAGTTTGGTTTTATTTTACACCAATACATATAGGTTGCCTTAAATTCTCTGCACAGTGTGAAAGTGAAATTAAAAAGATCTATAGACATATGCCAAAAAAAAAAAAGAGAAGCCAGTCAAATTCCAAAATAGTTTTTTTAAACACTCTAATTGGACTTTCATAAGCCTGAAGTAAGTTAATTGGTTCTCTGACTTCATTACCTCATTTTGCAGATTTTATGAAGTGCCCACTGTGTACCAGGCTCATGTGGCGCTCCACATGGCAAGCACACATTAGAACTCTCATGTCTATCACACGAAGACCAAAAGGGGCAAAATCACACGTGGCATGTGAGACAATCAGCCACAAACATTGAAGGCACTGGTCAAATACTTACATAGATTCTGTCTTTACTGTACCGAACTTTGACATTGTGGAGGAGCGTGGCTTCATTTAAGTACATCAGTGAACCTACGACAAAGGACTGGATTAGAGAGTTGAAAAACAAAAGGCAAAATAAAATGCTTTATGCTAATCATAATCACTCTGGTCCCAGTTTAAATGTCACTATATTAGGGGAAGTTTTAACCCCATGCTTTTAGAATACAGGTACATCTAAAACCCATGGGCTAGAATAAAACATCCATTCGGGGTACACTGCATTGGTAGAACACCTGCCTAGAAGAAATCCCAATTACATATGTCTGTGAGAACTTTACATGATACATTTCCAGCTAGGAGCGTTATATCTAGTGAATACCAGTTAGTGTATACTCTGCTGAGGGTGGGTTTAATTGCCAACTGTCAACCAACTATAAAGGACTACTGTAGGTATTTATGATCCAACAAAATGAGATGTTAATCCAGTCTGACACTCAGAAGCTTTACAGACATCATCATCATCATCATCATCATCATCATCATCATCATCATAATAATAATAATAGAATACCGTTTTAGAATGAATGGCAAAGGACCTTCAGATCATTTGGGTAGTTTTTACAATGACTGAGAAAGGGAAAGTCAGGCCAGGAGACATCATGGTCATCTTAACCCAGCAAATTTATGAGTTAAGTTTGGAGTCAGGCTAGACTCGTTTTTTCTGTTTTGTACAGTCCATCTCAGGGCCTTCTCTATTTAGTCTCAACACACTCCCATCTCCCATGCTTCATTTCCATTACACACTAGAGCAGACAGTACTGCTCCTCTCACCTACTTTGTTTGCTGTTGGGAGCACAATTTTATCAGTTATCCAACTTGAAAACAGTAGTCAACATCACAGCCATCTCCTCTTGTCTCCCACTTGAAGTTTCCAAGTCTTCATATAACACAAAAACAATATAACGTATTGCCAGGGTCATGGTAACCCAATCTGAATCCCTGGCATGTCTCTCCCTCCTTGTCTACACCTCCACTACAGCAGGATTGGAGGGCGGTCACAGGATTTCTTTTGTGGTTATGGTGACCTCTTATTTGTCTATTGGTTTCATCTCTATTCAGTCCAATCCAGACTGCAGGATGGAGGGACTAAACCGGAACCGGAGCACTAACTAAATCTCTCTCCATTTCAAAGAACACCCCTGGGGCTCAATCACCTACGAGCATTCACCTTAAAATCTACTCACGGCTCTTAGTAAACAGATATTCAAATGGACACTTTTACAATTCCCTATGACCTGTATGAACACTCAAACGCGAACTGAGCTATTTCTCACACTCACAACACACGCATGCGTTGTCTCTGCCTACAACAGCCTTTCCATCTCCACATGTACATAAGCTATATATCCTCTCAAGCCACTTTGTCAAAATGGTACCTTTGAGATGGATACAAACCAGTCTCAAAATGATACTTCCCCAAGCTCGCCTCTTCCAAAGCTAGTCTCTTCTCTGTCATTTCTACCTGATACTTTCCATGTCTGTCAGGATTAGGATAACAAGTTTACACTTCTGGTTTTAGCCACTAAACTGAATAGCTGAAGGCAAGAAGTTGCATAGTTCAGGTGTTCTACATGGCCCCTCACGGAGCACACAGGCACGTCTTCAGTGCCTGCATCTCTAGTATAAATGTCAGTGGTGCCTACCGGAGCCTCTTGCTAGACTACCTTGGCAAAGAAATGCCCTGTCTCTGCACAGACAGTGCAGTCGGTTCTCTTTCCAAGGGCCCTGTTGCTTTCTGATGCCACTGAAAGCAGATTAAGAGTAAGAAGTAAGTTAAGTTGGGGCTCTTGACAGTCGAGCTGAATCTTTTCTCTGAACCGAGGGAAGATTTGGAAGGACTGGGCAGCGGAGGTGCATCTGGTTTGCGGATCTGGTCCCCTTTATTCTGTAGCCCTAATCTCCTCCCACCCGCACCCCCTAGAAGCCTCATCTACAGGTTTAGTCTTTATCCACAGCACGCACACTGCTGAGCCTCTCCCCACACCCCCTTCTCTCTGAAACACCTGCGTACGCACTAGCAGCTGCTTCCTCGACGAGGAAAATGCTGATAGCACATCGCACAGGCACAGAGCCGGCCGGTAACCCTACACGGACAGACGACGGACGTGTGATGGCTGCTAACTCCACTCCTTCACCCAGCCCTTACTCCCCACCTGCCGTCTCAAGGACATCTGTTCACCCAACCAAATAAACCCCTAATGGCAAAAACCCACCAATGGCAGGAGGCCCTCCAGTCACCCTGCTCATGGGGGGAAAAAATCTGCTCTTTGTCAGAGTGGGGAATATTAATTCTCAACCACTTCCCTGGCGGTTTGATCCGGGAACATTCACAAGGGTCCAAGAAACAACTTCCTGCCCCGCCTCCTTTCATCCCAGTCCCTTCTAGCAGCCAGCCCTAGGGTCACTTGCTCTGGCCATTCCTATGGACTGCTTACCTTTTCTGTCTAAGTATTAACAGATTTAACTACAGTAGTCAAGTTAACAGTATTTTTGAGACAGGGTCTCATCATGCAGCTCTGGATAGCCTGAAACTCACTATAGAGACCAGGATAACCTTGAACTCAGAGAAACATGCTTGTCTCTGCTCCCCAAGTGCTGGGATTCAACATGAGCACCATCACACCTAGCAGAATATTATGGTGTGTTTTTGTGGTGTGCACACATGCATGCATGATGGGGGATGCATGCCATGGCACTGTGTGGGTCAGAGGTCAACGCTGTGGAGTGGGCTCTCAGCATCCCCTTCTACTCGAACCAGGGAAGTGGAATTCAGGATGCCCATGCTTGCACTGAGGGCACCTTTACCAGCGAGTCGTATCACTGGCCCTAAAGCTCTAAGTTCATTTTTTGTCGATTTTATTTTCCTTTTTGGATGTGTTATGGATTGAACCAGGATCTCATAAATGCTAGTCAACAGACTTTTAAAAGTAAGACATCATAGAGGTGTAAGTCCAGTTTATTCCCTTGTACATACTTTGGTCATATAAACATATACTATACCAAAAGTATCCAGTGAAGAACACCTGTGATTTCACTAAATTTACATACTGACTAGAGATTCTCTGAGTATTTCAGGTCCTATCTATTTATTGACAGCTCTAGTTTAGTGTCAGAGAGGGCAAAGGGAACCCACAAACAATTTCAACATCATGGGAGCCAATCAACAGTAGGTATACATTACTGTACAAGTCAGTCCATCACTGAATAGAGGGGTGGGGGGAGAAGGGGCAGCCAGGATTGATTGATTTGAATTCTACACTCTATACTTATTCTCAGCATCTAGAAAATGAATATAATTTTCACAAAGAATATTATATGCAATAGAAGTAATAACATCTTAAATTCACCATGAAATTGGTCTATTGTTTGCCATTTAATTACTGAATTTACCCCTGATTTAATTTTCTATTCTTTTTAATGCCCAAGAATCAAGTAAAAATACAAAACATATTCATCTCTACATATAAAACTATTACATGTAATATATGAACCCTAAAGCTAAAAGTAAGTAATAAATTTTGCTTTAAAAGACAGCAAAACCAAAGCCGGGCATGGTGGTGCACGCCTTTAATCCCAGCACTTGGGAGGCAGAGGCAGGCGGATTTCTGAGTTCGAGGCCAGCCTGGTCTACAGAGTGAGTTCCAGGACAGCCAGGGCTACAAAGAGAAACCCTGTCTCGAAAAAACCAAAAAAAAAAAAAAAAGACAGCAAAACCATTGTGTAAATATACCACATTTTCTGTATCCATTCCTCCATTGAGGGACATCTGGGTTCTTTCCAGTTTCTGGCTATTATAAATAAGGCTGCTGTGAACATAGTAGAGCATGTGTCCTTATTGCATGCAGGGGAATCCTCTGGGTATATGCCCAGGACAATGGAATACTACTCAGCAATTAAAACCAATGAATTCATGAAATGCTTAGGCAAATGGTTGGAACTGGAAAATATACTAAGTGAGGTAACTCATTCACAAAAGAACACATATGGAATGCAGTCACTGATAAGTGGATATTAGCCCAGAAGCTCTGAATACCCAAGACACAACCCACATATCAAATCATTCCCAAGAAGAAGGAAGGAGAGGGCCCCGGTCCTGGAAAGGCTTGATCCAGCATTGTAGGGATTGCCAGGACAGAGGAGTGGGAGGGCATTGATTGGGGAACTGGCAGAGAGAAGAGGGCTTATGGGACTTAGCAGGAGGGGGGAACCAGGAAAGGGAAAATCATTTGGAATGGAATATAGAAAATAATAAAAAAGAAAAAAGAAAAGAAAGGAAAAGAAAAGAAAAGAAAACAAAAGAAAGCAAAAGACAGCAAAACCTCTGGGTATAGGCTTGTTTGGTGGGTGGGTAGGTGGTTTTGAGGCCGGGCCCAGCTACACAGCTTATGAAGCCGAGGTCCTTGAGTTCCGCCTCAGCCTCCCGTGTGCTGGCACTGCAGGTGTGCACCACCATGACCTACCCTATGCTTCTGCTTTCCCTGAACCTTTACCATATAGTTCATAACACAACGCACATATCGGGCATTTAGTTCCTACATTATCCCTGTGATACAGAATAAAGGAATGCTAGGAGACATAAGTAAGGCTGCATACGGAAAGGCTGGTGGGACACCAGCAAGTATCAGACCAAAGACTAACTTCAGCTAAAAACTACATTCTAAATTCAACAACAAAACCGCTTAGGTGACTTCAGGGGCTTCAGAGAGGGGACTTCAAGTCGGGACTGGCTACGGGGTGATGAGGACAGTTGGATTCCCCGTGGTACCATTGCCACCGCGTGCAATCCTCGGTGAGAGCACCTGACCAGGGCAGCGAACTCCGCTGGAGCCAGGGAAGATCAACAGTGGAGAAGCACGTCACGGCAAAGGAAACATTAATTCAAACAGACAAATGGAAATTCAGACTAGCTACGCACGACTGTGTCTCCAAGCAAAGCATGTTAATATATGAAGAGGATAAGCTGTCACATCATATACGCTAGCGAATTTCTGTCAGAGTTCTATGTGTCGGGAGAGTGACAGGACATGGTGTGTGTGGTAATCAGTTCTAGTTTTCCACTCGCTGGGTCCTAGGTTTCAAATTCAGGTTCTCAGGCCTGTGGCAAGTGGCAGTACCCGCTAAGTCATCTCCCTGGCCACCTAGAAACCGTTAACACAGAGACACTTTCTATTGTTTTCAACATGATATGTGTTCATCCTGTTTTCTGTCTCTTTTGCCTTGATTATTGCTCAAAACCACACTGTTTCATCAAACTCTCTATTACTTTGGGAAAGGAGAAAATACTCCTCAATCCTTGCACCTAACAATACCAACCACTGTTTACTAAGTCAGGTATTTTGCCAAACGTCTTGAATGCATCACCTCTAAGCAACATGCCTAATGACTCCCAATTCGCAGCTGAGCTTCCCAAAAGAGGCGCAATGTGGCCTGCAGGAGCATCAGCTTCCAAACTCAAGTCAGAATCAGCACCCATGACTGTTCTGCCCTCGGCCCCCTGCACCGTCATTTTACAACATCTGTGTTTCCTATGTAGCGGGCATCCCTCGGGCTTAATCGTAAACTCCAATGAACAGCAATGAGAATAAACCTACACCTTTTCTGATCTTCTTTTCTATGGAGTATTTAAGGTCACATACTTCTAAGGAAATCCATAGTAGCTAGAAATGATCCTCAAATACCACACCTACCCCAGTACAGTTTGGATCTAGAATGTTCTCCAAAGACAGACTACTGTTAAGGAGAACTGTTAATACGGTGATGGGAAGTCCAAAACAACGGAAATGTGATTACTTCTTAATATTAAAAATTTTAAAATAAATATGCCCTGTTGAATGAATAAAGTATTTTTCACCAAGTATTTTAAGGTGTTGACAAGTCAAATTAATACATTTTAATATAATGCTCATGATACAAACTTTTCAATTATACATTATTCTTCAGTGTTGTTTTGTTTTGTCTACTATTGGTTTGCCTTATCCAAAGAGTGGCATTAAATGACTTTCTGTCAAATTCCAAATTAGTGTAAACTACTTCCCACCGTGAGGTTTGAAATGACTTTCAACACTACTAAGAAGAGACTTTTAGCTGAAGCTTCAGCGTAAGTCATCACCCTACTCACACACATGTAAAATGACAGTAGGAAACACTCAAGAGACTTTCAGGGAAGCACACAATTCAGCCATAAACCCTGGCCTCCCAAGCTCCCGGGAGCTCTTACCAAGCCTGTGTTCTGACCTAGTCTTCTGTCCTAGTGACACAATCACTAACTTGCTTTCTGGAAGAGCAGATAGTTTTGTGGAAGGGAGAAATAACTTTGAACTTAATACTTACAGTTATCTTCCACGTCTTTTTTGCTGTCCTCTTCTGCAGGGAATACTTGGTTTATGAGAGCCAAAAATGTCTAACAAACAAACAAGCAAAAGTTTGAGCATCTGACACTTTTAGATAGTGAAGAAAAAACAACAACAACAACAACAACAACAAGGAGTTCAACTGGTGGCATAAACTGTAATGACCACAAGAATACATTCTCTATTAGAGTATACAAATTCTACTACTTAACAAAACACTCATTCAGAAGACAGTAACTCTTAGCAAAAACTGTGTCCTCTGTCAGCTACTGCTGTAGGCATGAATCAATGATAGCAGTTAAATAGAGCAACCCAAGTTCTCACAGCGTCAGCAGGCCAAAATAACAAACACACTTACCCTAACAAATAACAGACACACTAATCCTAAATTTCTACTTTGAAGCATGCTAGTAACCAAAAATTAAAAGCATTTTATATTTGCATATAAATAATTTTGTTTTTTTAAAAACAAAAATATTCACACTCAGGTGCATATAACAAAATATTAATGTTGTTACTTGAGAAATGTATTTGACGTCAATTCCTAGACAAAAAATATGACAAAATATAAAAATATCTCGTCCATGTAATTAAAAGAACCCACAAATAGCAGGGTGTGGTGGTATATGCCTATAATCCTAGCGCTTGGGGAGCTGCAATCAGGAAGATCAGGAATTCAAGGTCATGCTTGACTACATAATGAGTTGAGCCCGGGCAAAAATACATAAGACTCTCTTTCAAAATAATAATAATAATAACCCATAAAGAAAATTGCATTCATTTATTACTTAAAATGCTACGGGAGACTCTACAGAATTCAGATAGCATCTTGTAACAGAGAGCAAATGATCTCAAATTACATCAAAAGAGAATTAAATTTTAATCCATGCTATCTTAACAGTTATTTACAAATTTATACCTCTAAATAATTACAATCAGCTCTTCTGGTTGGCATTTCCAACTGTATCAAATGAAACCCTTAAGGAGAAATGGTTTGGTTCCTTTACAATAACATGTGCAGGGCTTCACTCCGTGGTAGAGTTTATGCTCAGTATGTGCAAGACCCTGGTCTGATAAAACAATATTTGTAACTCTATGTGTACAAGAATACTGTATGCAATATGGTTATCATAGTTTATGAAGTAAAATACAGGTTTCAAAGACAATTCCAGTTCAAAATTATGACCAATTTAGTGGTCTGGGGATGGGGCCCAGTGGTAAAGCACTGATGTAAAAACTGAGGCCCTGGATACAGTCTCTGGTACTACAAATGAACAGCAGAGTCACGCCAGACTTAGAAGACTGTTGGACTCAACACTCTGAAAGTTAATTCTTTACAACCTAATGCATATGTTCTCAGTGTTATTCATGTTTGGTTTGGAGGAGAGACCGCTTTTTGAAAAGTGAACTTGGATCAACATGAACCAGAAAGTGACCATTACATAGAAGAAGATATCAAGTCACAGCAATGATTCCATAGAAAAATCCATTGTGAAATAGCTGCTAATGCCACAGAACTATGTAAACAATGTCACAGCCATAGCAACAGACGGAGGGCTTAGTCCCAGGCTGGCAAGAGCTATAGCCAATGAGAAAAACTCCAGAGGAGGAATGAATGCTCCAGAGGAGGGGCAGCCAAGTCTCTCAAATACCCAAAAATAATTTAATTAAACCACATGTCTACAGTTCTACATATGTGCCTGATTAACAGTAATGTGACATAGATCAGACCACACTGAAATATGTACAATGTAAAATACTTAACAAAGGCACATCTCTTCAAATTGAGTTTAGTTTATTCTTGAGCTGAATTATTCTGTCACCTACAGATGTGACAGACCACAAGAGAACAGGCGAACTCAGGAGGTCCAGGCCTTGATTCATTCCTGCCTTTTAGCTTACTGTGCTTATACAACATGGTAAGCAAAAAAGGTAAAGCTTTCAAAATGTATTGTGTGTGAGCTCTTAAAAACTCGCTTGTTAGAAATGCTGTGCACTGTAAGCACACACAGACACCACTTACGAGGAAAGGCGAGAACACTTTGTCTTTTCCTTTCCCGAAGGCATCTTTAATTGGCCTCCACTAACATGCCCAGTATATATTATGCATTCTGGTTCCTGGGTTGTTTACGGTAACAGAACAGTGTTCTCTCTGAAAAGAATCTCCTGAGAGATCCATCTTGTTTTTCTGAGGTTCCCAGAAGGACGGCAGTCACATGGCCTTAGTTAACCACGTATCGGTAGAATGTGAACTATTCACGGAGATTTCCAGAGTGTGAAGTAAACAGAAATTACATCCGTACATTTAGTCAGAAGAAACGTCTAATAGGATTATTTGTTAAGCTTAGAACTGTGAGGTTGTGGCTCCAAACCGACCCAACCTTGTGAAGACCAGAAGAAAGATGCCTGTCCACCCTGGAGGCCCTGACTATAACCAAGTCACAACTACTGGTCACTTTCTGTCAACCTCCCCTTAGGAATCTTGACTGGTCCATGTCTAAGATTTTTTAAAAGGATGTACATAATATATGTATAGAATTAAAGCATGTTTTATATTATTATCATAAAAAAATAGGTGGGAGGTTTAAGACTCAAATATCTGGGGCTGGAGGGATGTCTCAGCTGTTAAGAGGACTGATTGCTCTTTCACGGGACCCAGGTTCAAATCCCAGTACCAGAGTGGCAGCTCACAACCGTCTACAAACTCCAAGATCTGACACCTGCACACAGACATACATGCAGTCAAGACACTAACACGTATAGAATAAAAATTTAAAAATAAAACACAAGGCACAAAAATATATTTACCCCAACCCAAAAGTATATAGGATTAAGTAAATAAGTAAGTTTAAGTAAACAAAAAAGAAAGAAACAAAGAAAAAGAGGAAAAGGAGAATTGAAGCTCCCTGAAAGAACTTGACACCATAGCAGCAAGCTCATGCTTACTTTGTAACACACTGACTACATCACAGCTAACCTGGGGGTTCTAATAGTGTAGCATTTTACCACCCAGCTTAGAATGCTAGGTTTCTGATTATCACAGGCTCCTACTTCCTCATAGTACACAGGTCCCATTTAATCAAGGAAGTCAGCTCAAAACTTCGTTTACATTACCAGATATGTGTCTCCTCCACTATGGAAGGAACAGTTTTTCATTTTTACTTTTCTTGGGGGGAAATATATGTATTTGTGTGTGTGTGTGTGTGTGTGTGTGTGTGTGTGTGTGTTTAAAAGAGATCCCATTTTGAAATCTCTCTGAGAAACTCACCTTGCCTTTTTGGTTCAAAGGTTCAATTGTTAAGCTGTCAGGGCCAATATCCACAATATTGCCCATCTGAAATCCATCTGTGGGGTGGGGTGCCCAAACGGGCTTTCCATCTTCCATTTTGAAGGCAGTTTCCACTATCTCCTGTTCAAAAGAGCAAATAAAGCAACATGAATAATGGTGGAAACGTTTTTTTAATTGTATCTCCTTTACACGTGCACATATAAATCTCAAGTCATAAAATACCTCCTGCGGGTAGGTATTTCTCCCTCCCCTTGTGTTACCTCTTGCCCCTCCATCCAGCTTAGATAAGGAAGGCAGAGGCTGCTCCACCCTCGGGTTAAGTCCTGTGAGCTCCCTGCTTCAGCCTTGAGTAAACAAGAGTCCAGTGTGGGAAAGGAAACACTCAGGGCTTACACCAGTCCTCCTAAGGTAATTTAGAACACTACCTCAAGCGATCCGAGTTGCTCAGTAATCTTGTCAGAATAGGTATTTATGGTGCACAGATCGAAGTGTGCAAAAGTGAGGGGTTGGGGGCTTCCTATGAGTCCCCGAGCCCGAGACAGCAGGCACGGATTCCCCAGGCTTATTCCCACGGAACTGCTCCGCATATGTTTTCATTTTCTTATTTTGCTCCTGATTTGAAACTCACAGTGAAGTGAACAAATCTAAGTATGCAAGTTAATGAGCTGGGACAGATGAATGCACTGTCTAAGACGCACCGTCCTCGGTTCACAGAGCATGCCAGCGCCCCTGCAGTTCCCACGCCTCCCTCTGCCCGGGCAGCATCTCCACTGTCCTCAGTTTGGTTTTTTTTTTTTTTCTTCTTTTTTTTTTCTGCTCTTGCACTTCATATAAATGAGATCATACAGTCTGCGTTCTTTGGTGTCTGGCTTCCTTCATTTAAAAAAGCATTTTGTATTCAGCACAGTCGACCGTACTGCTGTGTGTGGGTCTACTGAACCACACACTGTTTACCTGCTGTCTTGCATTTGGATGGTTTCCAGGTAGCGCCCACTGGGGACATCCCATTTTCAACTGTTTCTAGGAGGGAGGCTTCCTTCGCTCTTGGCATCCTGAGATGTTAATATTTATAATTTTGTCTACTGGGTAACCCAAAGGGCACAAGCTATCCAAAATGCTTTGTTTTAAGGAGTGTCTGTCTATAAGATTGATGTGTGATTCCATTTGCAAGCTAGTCAAACCTAGATGTTCTACTTTCAGTATCACAATGGGAACCCAATTCCTTCACTGTTCACCTATATCTAAAGAGCAGGGGCCACGCTGACCTACTTGTGTGCCTGGGAGCTCCATCGAAACCCCCATGTGGACTCTTAGACATAGCTCCTAAGAGTCACGCAGAGACACACAGTCCGGTTGAAAGCTACTAAGGTATTGGCATTTTGCAGGGTGCCTGGTGGTTAATATGTCCTATGCAGGGCTATAGGATGAGCTACTTTCCCTACGTAGGAAGGGCTAGTACATTTGTGTCTAATTCTAACTTAACAAATAAGACGAGGATCCTCTGTAGAAGGTGAATCCATAACAGTGCCTTTGGCTTCTGCTGCCTAGGCAACGCCTGCTTCCCCCAGATGATGGAAGCTCCTGTGACGTCGTGCACCATTTATACTCAATGGCCTCTCACCAGCCCAGATCCCCCATGGAGTTCTCAGGTGTTTACCAGCCTAGTGCAACCTAACAACGCTAACCATACATTATTGTCATCATCGTTCTGCTCTGCAGCAGCCTGCCTTGTTCTCCCACAAATTAGTAAGGGTGACAACACGCAATCCAAGTCACACCTGAAGTCATCCTCAATGCTTCTAGCACCTTCCAAATTCTCATCACCCTCAATCATACCAACCCTCTGACCCACAGGCATCTCAGACCCACCCACTCTTCTGCATCGCCTCAGCTCCCTCAGTCCACTGAGCACTAACACTGCTCTTACCAAGGCTTCTACGGTGTCTGTTTATACCTGCTTTTACTCTTGCCAGTCCCCAGGACAGGACTAATCCCTCTAAAGCACACATCTCAATGTGCCACTGTAATTCCATCAGGGCACAGAGCATTGACTGCTCGCTCCTAAGGCCCAGCCTGATATACACAACTTGACAGTCACCGGTGCGTGAATGAACCAACTGCTCATGCCATCCAGGAGAGTAAAAGGAGATGGGAGACAAGAAAGAGTTGAATTCCCTTAAATCCAAGGCCTGAAACTGACTGCTCTAAGCAGGTTGCCTCCCTGATCTCGTCTTTACCCTTATCTCTGTGGTGGGATAGTATCGCTTACCTTACAGAATTGCTGAGGGGATCAAGTGACATAAAACCGAGATCACCGTTCTAACAGACGACAGTCACCCTTCCCACCCTTCCCCACAGCCTCTCAATGAAACCACTAGTCATTTGAAGGCAACGTTCTATACACAAAGACAAATGGCACAATAGACACTGGTGATCATTTAGGAATAATTATCCTATAAAATAAAGTCACACAGTAAAGGCAACCCCCCAACCCCCAATCCAAAAATGGAATGGTAAATTGAACTGTTCGAATCACTTTCTCAATTTTAACCACGCTGCGACTTTGCAGTGATGGTGGAATCCCGAGTTCATGGCCCATATTTAACCTTGTTTCTTCATCACAGCCCTAACTCTACAGTGAAGGGATCCCTAGAAAAGTCTTTCAGGGCTGGTGAGGCAGCTCAGTAAGTAAAAGTGTTTGCTACCAAACCCAGCCGTCAGAGTTCATTCAACTCCCAGGCCCCACATAGCAGAAGAAGGTGAGACCTGAGTTTCTGAAACCTACAGAGAGAGAGAGAGAGAAAGAGAGAGAGGGAGAGAGAGAGAGAGAGAGAGAGAGAGAGAGAGAGAGAGAGAGAGAAGCACCCGTAGACCGTGCTGGGATCGAGGTCAGGGCCACACAGTAGGTGGATGTCCTAACACTGAGCTGTGCTCCAGTCTGAGCTGCATTTAGTGACCAAGTACCCCCAGAGCCAGTAGCAGCACTCTACAGAAGCACTGAGTGATCTGCAGGAGGCACTCCTGACCTTCCCGAGGGGCGGGCCTTCACCTGGTGCTGAAAGGTAAAAATGGCGTCAGCCAGGAGGCGAGCTTCCTTCCGGGAGGTTAGGAGTGATAAACATAAACCCTTCCATACTCTTTGTCTCTGCACCAGAGAGGATGCCGGACGGCGTCCCTGTGCTGTGTGCAGAGTGGGCAGGTTCATTCTACAAAATGAGCCAGTCTTGTCACCAGTACCTTCAAAAGGACCCCTAAGCATCGAGTTGTGAGGTCTGACAGTGCCTGGTGCCTGCTCAGATAGACATTACACATTAAGCAACAGCTACGAGTATTTTGAGGTCGGTTCAAAGAACAGAGTAACTGAAAAGGAAGAAAGAAGTATTAAGCAGAACAAGCAGAAAGCGCTAGGCCTGCTTACACTGCAATGTTTCTGGTTCTTTAAGCACCTACTATGTGTCATAAATAACTGGGTACTCAGAATAGACGAGTGAACCAGGAGACTGGAGACTTGCCGTCTGACAGGAAGATAACTGGTGGGAGAGAAGGATAAAGGGGGTGCAACCCCTGTGGTAGCAGACCTTAAGGGGGGGACGTGAAGGGAAGACAGAGGTATCCAATTTGCCATTTGAAGAGATTACTCCTTTATCTGGCAGCCCCTGGCACGCACCTTTGGCACCCAGCTTTCCACTGGCAGCTTCTCTCGCCTGGATCAGTGTACCCCGGGGCTATTAGCTTCCTGGTGCCCAGACACCTCGAGAAAACTGGGCACTGGCTAACAGTTGGCCATGGCTGGAGCCTGTTGTGTGTACCTAACACTATCTTCCAGCAGGCATTCCTGCCCCACGAGAGATTATTTGTATACCAAAACTTCTTAGCACTCTCCAGCAACATTCCCTTTACTATTATATTAAAATACCTCTGAAAATGCCTGCCGGGAAAAAAATACTTCAGGTTATTCTTCTTCAATTAGTTATGGAAATTATGGGTGTTGTTTTATTATTGTCATATAGTATCATATATTAATTAAACATTAACACTGATATTTACCATGAACACGGTGGTTTCCTAAAGTTATAGATAGAAAATACTACGAAGTCCAAATAAGGACAAAGAAATAAGAAGACATCTTAAGATTAACAAGCTCAAAGACTGACATCAGTTGAATTAACAATTCGAACTTATATTCATTTATCCGTATTTACTGAATACCTACTATGTGTGAGCTACTGTTGTAGGTTTAGATTATGATGGGAAAATATGGAAGTCAACTGTTTCTCAGTGTGAGACATAAAAAGAGATCTACAACACCCTTCTTGCAGGTCTGGCTGACAGCAGCATGTGCTGGTCCTGGTGGCTGACCACTGAGAGCCTATAGCGTATCACTTAATGTCTCAAGTTAAGCCCATGACCACTGCATGCACAGAGCTAGCAACCACAGCTAACTGACACTATTGGAAAAGTCACTACAAATTAGATTGCTAAGATTAGTTATATGCTCTTTCTTACAGATTTCCAAAGACAAGATCACAAACTATTTTAGATATAAACTCCTACATGAATTGCCATCACAAAGCAGGCTTGAAAGCAGATACGAAATAAAGTTCTCTCCTAACTCACAGGACTAAGACATTTTTAAACCCTCCTGACTTGGGTGTGAGTATGGGTATTCAGATAGAAACAGGAAGTAAAACAACTTTTTCCTTACAACCAGCATTCATTCAATTACAGAGGACCAGTCGTACACACCGAAAACCCTTCACCGCATCCTAGACATTACATTAAGATGCTTGGAACATTCTTATAACTCTTTCATATAGCACATCTTGCCATTCTTTTCATCTCCTCAGCTTCTCTCAGACCCTCTCCATTCCCCTCGTCATGTTCTTTCTCTTGCTCTCTGTCCTCTCACCCTCGCCCAATGAAATAAAAACCAAAAGCAAAAATTGAAAATCAAAACAAACAAAAACAGTAGTACAACAAAAAATGTCAAAACAAAAGTATACACACAGTATAAATACATATGAATATGTATGAATATGTATGTGTGTGTATGCTCAAGTGTACATGTGTAGAGACAGAGGAGAGGGAGGTTTTGTGTTGGCCAACAACTACTTCATAGCATGGGGCCTGCTTTGGAGTAGAGCTGACATACTCAGTGATACTCCATTGGAAAAGACTTATTTTCCCTTTTCTAGCAAAAAGCAATTGCAAACAGCACCTTGGCTAGGGGGTGGGGCTTTCTACTTCTTCCTTTCAGTGCTAGAATTCTGTCTGAGTGGAACCTGTGCGGGTCTGGTGGGTGCAGCCACAGTCTCATGTATCTGGAAGACACTATTTCCTTGGATTTCTTCACCACCTCTGGCTCGTACAATGCTTCTGCCTCTTTTCAATAGGTCCCTGAACCTTGAGGGATTTGATGAAAACATTCCATTCATGGCTGAGTGATCCAAAGTCTCTCAGTCTCTGCACATTATCCAGATAATGTGGATCCGTGTCTGTTAATTCCCATTTACCACAAGTTTTCCTAATGAAAGTTGTGCACTGATCTATGGGTATAGCAATATGTCACTTGGAGTCATTCTATTGTTATGTTCCTCTAGCAGAATAATAGTACTAGGTTTTCCCCTAGGCCCATGATCTCTCTACTCTCAGGTTCTTGATTACTTTGGCAGTGTCAGATATGGATCTCATCTTTTACACTGTATCTTAGATCCAATTGTAAGGTGGTTGGTTATGCCCCTGACATGTGTGCCACTACTGCACCAGTAGATCCTGAAGGCAGGTCACTGTTGTAGGTCATAGGGTTTGTAAAGTGGGTGATATCGATAATCACCATTTTCCTCTGATAGCATGCAAAGAACCTTCTAGAACTATGGCTGCTCTAGCTCACTTAACTATTAAAGCTCTGCCAGGTGACTATTATCCCTCTTTATAAGAAACTAAGGTTTGAATGTCTAGGCCATTTATCCAAGCAGAGATAATTAAGAAAGAGATGCAGAAAGGGCCACTGATTGCGGAGTGACTGTCATCATTTGCTTTCTGTGGCTGTGATTAAACACTCTGACCGAAAGCAGCTTGTGGAGTACAGGGTTTATTTGACTGACACTGCCAGGTCGCAATCCATCACCGAGTGAATCAGAGCAGGAATTCAGGCAGGGACAGAGGCCGGAGTCATGGAAGAATGCTGCTTGTTGGCTGCTTAGTTCTCAGTCAGCATTCTCACACAGCCCAGAGCCACCTGCGCAGGGTGGCACTGCCCACAGTGGTCCCAGTCCCTCCTATGTCAGTTAGCAATCGAGAAAATGGCTCACACACACCTCGTACTGCAGTGACGGGATATGCCAGGGTGAGGGGTGTTGGGGGTGGGGAGGGAGTATTTATATGAGGGGGTACCGGGAGGAAAGGGGGCCTGATATTAGGATGTAAAGTAAACAAATTGATTAATTTGTTTAAAAAAGGAAAGAAAGAAAATGCCTCGCAGACTTGCCCCTGGGCAGTCTGACTGAGTCAGTTCTTCAGCTGAGGGTCCCTCTTCTGAAGCGACTCTAGGATTATCAAGATGGCAGCTGACAGTGGCCCATATCCGACTCTTGATCATTGCACTCCATGGCTTCACTTCAGGGAGTTTTCTGTCTGGGTCAGTAGTTAATGTCACTATCTTGAAAAAGATTTGTTTCTGTAATACAACCCTGTTCCCTGGCTTAATGTCATAGCAATTAAAAATACACTAGTGTTCTATCAGGAAAGCATAAACTGCCTGAGAAAGCACAGGAAGGCTCCTCAGTCAGGTTCCAACCCTCCAAGTTTCTCCTCACTCTGCCTACTCTACCTGTGGAGATTAGTGCTTGCTAAAGTCTTTCTGTTACTGATTAACTGCACAGTTACGAACAACCAGAACACAGACTTTCTCTTTCTGAGCAGAACCTGGTCACAGATTATGGAAGAAGGTCACACCTGGGAAGTGTGCTGCCAGAAACACCAACCAGACACAAGCCTCTGTTGCCATCACAGAGGCTGATCGGGTGTGTCTTGCTTAGATGCTGAGAAAACAGTACTCGCGGACCTAAGCGAGCAAGAGGGGACGTGCGTAGCCCCACTCCAGAGGCCTTATTTAGGGACAATGGGTAACTGAGGCAGCCCATCTGTCTGGAACCCAAACCCCAGAAAGTCCCTACAAAAACATTATCCCTCAGGGCAAAGGGGAAGATGGTCGCTGGAAGACAAGCGCCTGCTATCTCCCGACAGCCAGCTTGCTGTCGATAAAGTTCTTTCTTCCCCGGTCACTCTGCCTCTGGATTCACTGACTCCATCGGTGGCAACGGTTACACTTGTTTTTCTCCTCTATTCTTCCATCACACAAAAGGCTCCAGTGACCTAAAAAGGTGCAGAGACTTCACACGACCAGCCAGCCAGGCTATCGATTCTGTAGCCGTGGACAGCAGCTGGGTACCCATAGTTCCCTTTACATCTGACCCTGCCTGCCTAGAGTCACATGGCCCAGCAGGGACACTTTAGACGCCATGTGTCCTAGATTGTTGAGACAGTGTTCCCGGCATTCTGCCTGTAAACTGGGGTTTCCCAGAAGCGCCCTCGTGTCCAGTTGATTTGCTCAAGCGGCTCACATAAGCCAGGGGAGCACTGGTTTATACACGACGACGGCTTATAAGACATATGACAGGGGCTGAGGAAATAGCTCAGAGGGTCAAGGCATGCTGCTCCGGGATGAACTGAGATTGGATTCCCAGGACCCATAGAAAAGCTTAAGGTGGAGGTGCGCATGCGTAACCCCAGCTCTGGGGCTAGGATGAGGGAAGCAGGCAGATCCCTGGAGCTCGATGGCCAGTCGGCCTTGCCAAACCCGGACAGTCCCAGGTTCAATGACAAATTCTGTCACTAATTAATTAATTAATTAATTAATTAAAAATAAAGGTGAAGCAAGATAGAGAAAGGCATCTGGTGTTGACCTCAACCATCACATAAATACAGCACACCTGAATACAAACATACACCACAGTCAGATGGGGAGAGCGGGAGATTCAGATAAAATGGCACGCCAGGTGGGCTTGTACGGAGACCTAACGTCAGCACCACTGCAGCGGGACAGTCAATCAAAACATGGTTACGCTAAAGGATGGGACCCAAAGGTAAGAGACTAGCTGGAGAAACGCAGCAGGGCCAGCTTGCTGCAGCCTTCACTCTGGCCCCTTGTGCAACAGTCCTCCTTGCAGGGTACAGGGCAGGATACCCTGGGCAAGGAGGGTCTGCCGCTGTATGGCAGAGTAAGTCAGAGAAACTCTTCTTAGTCAGATCTAAGGCAAAAAAGACAGGGGAAGATCAGAAACTGTATGACCTGCCTTGGAGAAGAGAATTTCTAGCTCCTATTGCCTACATAAAATCCAAAATACGAAGAACATTTATGTGTGTGTAACAATAATGTATATCACAAATATACATATATATATACATACATATATATATATATATTGTGTAAGTATATATCATGTCACCACATTGCAAATATGTTCAGATACTGTACAGAAGGAGAAACAAACTATCTTTCCAAATTTCTATTTAGAGGCCATTTGAATTATCTGTAACTCCATTATGTTACATGCATTGAAGCAATACCTATTAAGCCAGTCCTAAACATGCAAATTTTCTATTTTAAAAATAGTTCAATAGTCCTCACGCTCTCATAACGCTGTATACTCATTAACATGGATGTGGGCCCATATATTCGAACTTCTCTTTTATTACAAAGCATCCTAAGAGGTCATTCTAAGACCCTGTCTCTTCATTCGCTCCATCTGTCCTACCCACTCCCAGTCACATATGGAAACCCCATCAAGACCAGTCAATCTCACGCAACCTCACTCTCTCCCTCCTCCTTCTCCATTTGCCTCCTCCCTTCCTCTTGCCCAGCATCATGTGGTCAATTCTTCCCTGTTACTATCAGGCTATTCCAGAACCTTCTATACCACTCACTGCCCCTGTTTTCTCATTGCTCAACTTCTCAGAAACCCATTCCTGTCCGGTGGACATTTCAGCGCCTCCAGACGACCAGTGACCATCGCTAAATCACATGGCCAAGTTTCGATCTTCAAGTTCATGAACACGAAGCGTTATCTGACAAACTGGATACTCTGCTCCTTGAAGCAAGTCCTCACTTGTTTGCCTGTATGGATTTTACTCTACTTCAGCTCCTACTGGTCTCCTTTGGCCGACATCTTTCTTCATTCCTTACCTCTTCCTGGTTTTCCTGACCTGCTAGGGTCAGAAATCATTAGGATTGAAATCCTGGGACTTTTTCTCCACCCATTCTCATTTTCTTGCTTTAAACATCTCACCTTGTCTTAAAACGTTGAACCATCTGATCAATAATGGCAATCTAATAATGGGGCTGGGGAGATGGTTAAGAGCATTTGCTCTTGCAGAAGACACAGGTCCCATTTCCAGCACCTAAATTGTAGTTCCAGGGAATACAGTGCCCCTTTCTGACCTCTGAGTGGTAATATTTACATTTAGTACACACACATAAAGTCATGTATGCACATACATGAATAAAATAAAGCATCATTTTAACACGTTACTAATGCCCAAGTTTCTAGCCAAAAGACTCCTCTCCTATGAACTACAGTACACAGACTGCTCTACATCAATACTAGACAACAGCCATCTCTAACTCACCCTACTACACCCTGACTTTCTAGAACAGCCATCTCTAACTCACCCTACTACACCCTGACTTTCTAGAACAGCCATCTCTAACTCATCCTTCTACATCCTGACTTCTATCTTCCTTTGAATCTGTTCTCCTCCCAGTCCTCCTCTTCTTATAAAATGACAGCTTCAGCCTCACAGCGGCACATGCCAGAAATGCCACAGTCCTCTTTGGCTTCCACCTGCACGATCTATAGCCAGTCTTTGAGCAAACCCTGCTGCCTCTGTCTTCCAATCTGATCCAGAATCTGACTTAATCTCTGTAACCAATTCCTACCAGGCCCTGGTCCATAGAGCCTCAACAAGATTATAAAAATGGTTCTCAATGGTTTTCCTGCTTCCTCCGTTTCCTATTCACGTCAGCTCTAAGGACATTGGTCAACTTGACTCCTTCATCACCTGAGTGATGTCACATTTTGAGTTTACAGCATCTGTAATGCTACTCATGTAAAAAGCCTTACTCTGCCGAGGCTGACAAACCTCTCGCACATGACCCCACTGGTTTCCAGCCCCTCTGATGTTCACTGCTGCTACCCGTGCTGGGCTTCACCCATGATGCTCTTGGCTGCTCCCTAGGCAAGCAGCAGTCCCCCACTCCAGAGCTCTGCCATGGAAAGGTGGTCGGTCTGTGCGCATGTCGGATTATAACACTTCAGCAGAGACCCACAGACGCAGGCGGATGCTAGTGAGGATCCTCAAAACAACAGACTTACATTTGCTGCCACGCCTCCTGATAACCTGAGTTCAATCCCTGAGACCCACATCGTAGGAGACAACATCTCCCCCACACACACACCCTAAAGCTGCCTCTGACTTCTACAAGTGCACCATACCACATGTGCACCTCCCTGCCCCCTCACACAAATAATAAATAAATGTAATTAAATATTTATGAAAGAAAGGAACCTGTGATGATAAGATCAAAGCAGTTGCTCAAGGAAGAAAGGAAAATCCTGCCCTGCTGTCAGCAGGCGAGCTGAAGCCTCGGGAGGGTGAAGCTGACCTAGGCTAGCCGCAACAGGGAAAGAAACAGAATAAACTTCATCTCCTGTCCATTTCGCTTCCTCCCCCACCCCACCCCCGGCCTTTCTTACATCTCAAAGTATACAGATGTGAAGCTCCTACTTTGTTTCCACTGAGGACACTCAATGTAATTCTATAAGGTATGCTCACGATAATCGCTTTTGTGTCATTTTGTCCGTCTCTAAAACAGCATGGGGCAAAACTCAATCCACCCTCAGAATGTCTAAAAAATAATGGGGCAGCAAATTCTGTGGCTACTTACCTCTCTTTCAAATTTTGCAAGCTGAGTTACTATTCTTGGCACGCTTAATTTACACTAGTGTCTTGTATATGTGGACGCAAACATCTATGGGGGGGCATTTTAACTCCCGGTGGTGGCATTACATGTAGAAGCTATTGCCTTCCTGCCCATGATCTCAGCTGCACCCGCATGCATACACACCCCCACTACCTCTTCAAACAGATTTTCAAGGTCTTTATCTTAGCCATGTCTAAGATGCAAACATCTAAAATATAACTGTAAAAAAAAAATTGGACAATAGAATCAGGAAGTGGACATTTTAGAGCCACGTTCTTGCTTCCAGATCGACACACAGAAAATATATCACATAGGTAGGTGCTAATATGCTTCACTCTGTCACAAATATAATTTAGATTCCGGTTTCTTTTACCATCCATGCAAGACAATAACTTATCTGTGTCTTTTCTGTATGATAGCTGATTTTAACTGTCAACTTGACACAGCCTAGAATCACCTGGAAATACAGTCTTAATGAGGAATTACCTACACCTTTTCAGCCCGTGGGCGTGTCCGTAGGAGGTCACCTTGATTGGTAATTGACCTGGAAAGACCCAGCAGGAATGTGGGTGGCACCACGGGCTGTGTGTGCTCTGAACTGCAGAAGAGTGAAACCCCAGCTGAGAGGCAAGTGGCCTCTTGCTTATTCTCTCTGTCCCTGACCGTGGGTGCGATGTGGCACTTCAGGTTCCTGCCTTGACTTTCCCAAAATAATGGACTATAATCTGGAACTGGGGGCCAAGCAAACCCGTCCTTCCCCAAGTTGCTTTTGGCCAGGGTGGCTCTTCACTGCAATAAAGATGAAACTAGGGTCTGATCGGGTACCTGTTTCCATAGCTAAAGCACAGGAGACAAACAGAAAGCAGTGCCGGGCACCAGGCTTCCAGCCTGCCTTCGCAGGCCTACCTTCTTTGAAGAACAAATAGAAACACCGTGATAGGTTCGCCTGTGTTTCAGATACAGTTCATTTTTAGGAGTTATACATACAAAATTCGTTGATTTTTTTTTTTTTTGAAAGGTTAAAAGAGACAAGAAAATGCTTTTCAGGCAATAAACTTAGATGATAAATTATCTTTATTGTTCCAAAATGGAAATAGGAAGAAGTGGAGACAAAATCAGAAAGTATAAATATATCACAGGTCTAGGTCATAATAAGGTTTATAAAAGATAAAACCTTTCAAAAGATGGTGGACGTGTGTGTGGGTATGGGGGAGGTGAGCGTGTATGTTCGTGTGTGCGCACATGTGTGTATGATTAAGTGTATTGTAATTGAAAGTTATTTTTTAAATCCTGCTAGAAACTTATTTAACTGCTCAGTATGCTCCACACATTAGGGGGGGACACTATAAAAGAAAGAAGTGGAACCCCAGAAAATCCAAGTTAACTTTAAGTCTACCTTTTCCAAAAACAGAGATAAAATACAGACCAAAAGGCCAAGAGGGAAAGTGATTATAATAAGTGAATGAATGAATGAATGAATGAATGAATGCCAACTGACAGCCTTAGCCCTGAGAGAAACCAGAGAGACAAAATGATAATTCTAAAGAGGTGATGGCAGCAGGGAATCTGGGTACTTGGCAAGAACCGCTCTCTGAAAGAACAGGCCTTATGACTTCTACAAAGAGGAACTCTACCTAAATGAGGGTTGTAACCACCCTGTTACACCCTGAAAGTGGCCGTGCTGAGTGGGCCCAAGTTAAACATAAGCCTCTTCCACAGGAGCAGGCCACCCATGGAGGTCCAGGCTGACTGAAAATGGCCGGTGCACAGGGGAACTAAGACACTGTTGGACAAAGCAGGTCCATTAACATAACGCGAAAGGGGCTGGAGAGATGGCTCAGCCGTTAGGAGCACTGACTGCTCTTCCGAAGGTCCTGAGTTCAAACCCCAGCAACCACATGGTGGCTCACAACCATCCGTAATGAGATCTGATGCCCTCTCCGGGTGTGTCTGAAGACAGCTACAGTGTACTCACATATATAAAATAAATAAATCTTAAAAAAAAAATGTGAAAGGACTTCATGGCTCACGGCCCTGCAAAAGCCAGACATCAACTGTTTAGTTCTGGTCACTTATACCTTGACAAGTTAAGAAAAAGAAAGTGCCACAATTCAAGAGGTGTTGAGGCCTATTTATCCTCTCTCCATGATGACTCAGGAGGTAGAAATTTCCAACATCAACTTTCCATAACCTAGCGTCAAAGACAGGCACATTCAGAGAAAAAGGCAGACGTCACCCAGAGATGTTTGCTGACCTTTTTGTAAAGGTGTATAAAGGGCAACCTCATGCGGAGAGAAAGAACCCGGGGGACTATTCCCTAGATTGAGAGTTCTGCCACCACCACAAGAACATCTTAGAGACGAGGCTGTTCACAGCTGCAAGCTCTCACAGCCCTCAAAGGAGCTGGAGCGGTAACGCTGTGGTTAAAAGCATGTGCTGCTCCCGCAGAGGAGCTGAGTTCAGTTCCCAGCGCTCATCTCAACGGCTCGAAGCCAGCCGCCTGTCACTCCCGCCCCAGGGACTCTGAGGCCCTCCTCTGGCCACCCTCCGCACCTGCATGCATTTGGCATGCACATACACATTTTTTTTTTTAAACTTTAAACAAGTTTAACTTTTAAACTTTTAAAATCTTTAAACAAGAAAAGTGAAGTTCTTAACTATAAAGCCTAACAGGACTTAAGGTTTTTATTCTTCCGCGTCGTTGGTATAACATATGCTGGATTATTACAACCTTAAACTGTGTTTAATCCAGCGCCTTATTAATTCCTTTTTGGACTTGTTCTTTGGTGTTTTGCCACCTTCTCAATGCGGGGCCATCAGTGTTCCTTTTAATAGAGCGAAGGATCTCATTCTTCAACTCCAACATTAAAATGACGAGGGGAGCTATCATACAAGACCTGATGGCGCTGGACATGGTGACAGCAATGCTAGGGGACACGCCTAAAGCTCACAGGGAGATGATGGGGGGGGGGGTGTCAACACATCCAGAGGTAATTCAGAAACAAGCTCTTGCGCCACTGTGATCCCAGCCAGTTCCTGTTAGGGAAACGGATCTTCCTCCTTTCCAGCCACTAGACAGGCCAGGAGGAGCCTCCTTTGAGAGGGGCTGTGCTCCCTCCGCTTCAGCATTAAAGTGGTTACAGAAGATGACCATCACCTCTCAGGTCCACAAAAGAGCCTGAAGGATTGAATCAAGTGTATTGGGGGCGGGGTGATGACTCACAGAAAACAAGGCAAAGTTCCATCATTGTTGGAGGGAACGGAGATCTACACCAAGACTGGCCGCAACCAGCTAGGGCCCCTGGCGCATGCGCAGAGAGGCTCCCGCGGCTCCTTACAATCCTAAACCGCACAGCGGAGGATGGAGATCTCACGAAGTGGCACACGACATCATATGTAGGACTACATGTAACAGACCCAAAGCTGTGGAGCACCATTCCCTCCAACAATGATGGAGGAGCCTCACTAAGTCAGGAAGTGAACAAACGTCATGGATCTGGGAGAGAGAGCTGGAACTTAGCCAAAGCCACAGTGGCCTCTTCCAGAGGTTATGAAAGTGTTAGAGCATCTGGGGTAGGAGACTGGGAGGAGAGGCTCAGAGCTGGCCAGCTGCCAGCAAGTCATGCAGCGCCTCCCTCCGGGGTTGCATGCTGACAAGAGCTTTCTGTTGCCGTAGCTGCATGTTGAGTTGTCCACGCGACTGTAAGTAACCCCCTTACACATAGGCCCGAAAGTAAAACAAATAAAACCTCACTGGTTCACTAGTTAGATGTGGGCAGAATGGCTATTTTTGTCTGGCGTGAGTTCCTTATTGGGATGCGTAGGAGTGTGTGTGGAGCGGTGGGTGAGTGTGTGTCCTGTTTCCCAGGAAAAGCCTCACAGAACACCCACACTAAGCGAATGAGTCAAAAAGCACCAATCCTCTGTAGAGGGCCCAGCAGAGCCAACCTTCTGCCCTTCTGGCTTGCTCCCTCCGAAGTATGCTGTTTCCTAACCGACTGTCTTTGCTTCTGGTGCAACTGTGGCTCTGCTCGGTTCTCTATTCCAGGACACAGTGCCTAGAGCCCCTCTGAAGCCTGGTGTCAGCTACTGGATTAGAACATTCCATGGAGGGGGGTGCGGGGGGGGGGGAGAGAGAGCTCAGTTCCTGCTGTTCTTGCTGAGGATTCAATTCACACTGCTCTTGCCAAGGATTCAAATGGGTAACTCACAGTTACCTGTACCTCCAGTTTCAGGAGGATCTGATACCTCTGGCCTCGGAGGACACCCACACTTGCATGTACACACACACACACACACACACACACACACTTTAAAAATGAGCTAAAAGTTAAATATCCTTTAAATCAGATTCATTGCTTGTTATTCAACATAGCCCTTCATATTAATGTGCCGAATTGAAACACTTAAGGAAATAAGTATAATAATAGGTTCTAAAAGATAGAAGACAAACTTGGAGCCGACATTAGGTGAGGTGGAAGGTTTTGCTTTATTTTCCAGTGACTTACATAAACGTCCACTTCTAAGCCAGGTGAAGCAAGCACTTCAATGGGTATTTCCAGGAGTGGTGCAAGCCTCCTGGACTCCTCCTGGCTTCTTCAGAACAAACCTCGACAACACAAACACGATGTATATATTATTACTGTCCTCCAGAACAGTCAGCTCTTATGAAACCACCACGGTTTCATCAGATCACAAAGCTATGGAGATGGTAATTTCTTGCAAACAGAAATCATCACAATACAATCCCCAAACTGACTGTATGATCCGGGGCTGCTTCTGCCTTCCCAGCCCCCGGCACCGGTGACAGCTGACTGGAGAGATGGATTGAGGATTAAAGGGCTGAAGTCCCCCCCCATCCCCCACCCCACCCCCAAACACCGTCAAAAGCGAGGAGCCCCCTTGCTTTTTCTTGGGCACATTCTCAGTGAAACGTCCCTAGCTGTGCCGTGGCCACTTCGCCTTTATTGCTAGCTGCCAACATGGCTGCCCCGACTTCCCCCAAGGCAGCTCCCTCTCCCGAACTCCAAAGTCCACCCTGACTCCTTACCTTACCAACCTTACTTAGAGCTCTTAGTTACTGAGGGAGGCTAAACTCACAGGCTGACTGGAGCAGTTCCTAGGCTCAGTTACAGTTTCACATCTCCTCCATTCTTAGACTTATTTACACAGTGATTACTTAACAATTAAAATTCAACTCAGCTACAGTTTGGCCTCAATTTACAGGAGTTAGCATCCTGGAAGAGCC
This sequence comes from Apodemus agrarius, assembly GCA_964023405.1. NCBI lineage: Eukaryota > Metazoa > Chordata > Mammalia > Rodentia > Muridae > Apodemus > Apodemus agrarius. The sequence continues at coordinate 83,653,802 of OZ030012.1, read as the reverse complement.
TGTTACAACTGCTAAGTAACTCTTTCTAAAGGAAGACTTTTTTTTTTCATTCAATGCTGGAGCCTGCTTTGTTTCTGCAATTAAATTACTCACACTGAAGTAGTGTGTCCAGTCATAGCCCCCTTCCCAGAACTACTCGTGCCTCGTTAGTACACTAGTTCTGTATTAAGTTAATAAAAAGACATACTTTATTTTTTTTTAAAAATCCAAGGGTAGCCTTTGTTAAAGCTTGTCTAACCAGACATCCGCCTTCGCTGGATGTTCTGTGGAGCCGCCAGGACCTGCCTTCACTGCTTGCTCTCCACAAAACACGTATTTAAGTCCCTGCATGGCCAAAAGAAGCCTTATCTTGCTTCATATGTAGCTGACAGACTGAACACAAACACACACATTTATTAAATAGATGCAATTTATTCTGGGCTGAAAGATATTTTTCTTCAGAACGTTGAGGACACACTCGAGGCACTGAACTGCTGTGCCTGTAGGTTCCGTCCCTTGCATGGCCTGTGTCTCTGCCCTGAGACTAGGAAGCTTGAAGGATCTTGAAGGGTCCAGTCTTCACCCCGGGTGTTCGCAGCTTCCATGGCTACATAGCTCCGCAGTCATTTCCTTACTCCAGTGTAATACAGAGTTTCGTTTGTTTCCCTTGAACTTTTAAAACAGATCCACTACATAACCCAGGCTAGCCTCGGGTCTGCTGAGCAATGCCTTGATATTATTTTATATTCCTTTTATCTTATACTTTCTGCTCTCTCTGAAAGTTTGATAGCGCAATGCCAGTGGTATCTGTGTGTGATTTAATACTCTCATTTTTTTCTCTTTTCTATTTAACCAGTTTATCTTTTTATTCTAACCATCCTGGCAATGTCCTCCACTTAGCTTTCTAATCTTCGATTTCATTTCTATGGTCAGACTTTGAATTTCCATCCCTGGCCCTGCTGCCTCCTGCTTGTCTGTTAGGACTGCCTGTCAGCTCTCCTTGATAGAAAGGCACCCCTCAGCACGCATGAGTCTCCACACTCAGCCTGCTCACAACAACAAACAAACAGAAAATACAAACCAAAACAACAATAACAACAGCAGCCCAGCTGAATGACTTTGTACTTGGGTAACTGGGCAGGGCCAGTCACATTGTACAGAGAGGTTCCCCACTGTAAAGATATGTCTATCTTTCTCTTTCCTCTCAGATTCCTGGGATAAAAATGAGCTTCACAGAAGAATTAACTGAGATGCTCAAAGACATGAATAATGAAAAAGTGTGTGAAGGGGAAAGTGGAGGTATACAAAACTATCAGAACCACGGCTGTCCATAGTTCTGAATATGTCACATCCAACACATCACTCAAGTCCCGCTCTTGTTGACTTTTGTTATTTTTGCCTCATTTTGGAAGCCACAGCCAACAAAGCAAAATGCCTATGTTACAAATACACAGCTTATAATCTCTTAAACTAGCTTATTAAAGCCTGGTGGCAAATTCCTGTGGTTTCAGTTACTTTGGGGGTTGAGGCAGGAGGATCTCTCAAATGCTTTAAATGTTTGAAAATTACTATTTTAAATTTTAAACATATATTTGCATCCTCCAAAGTGATTCCTAGCTTCATAGAAATTCCACTGAAATTCTTACTGACCTTGTGTGTTTTTTTTTTTAAGAAACAGAAAAATTCAAAAATTTATGCAGAAATACAAGGTCAACAATTGCCAAGATAGTCTTACAGAATAACCGGACAGAAAGCTGAGTTGTAACTATGAATTGTTAAGACTAAAATCAGTGCTGGTGCTATACAAATAGACAGACGAACAAACAGAACGCACACATAAGGATATCTGACTCCTTAACAACAAAACAAGCAATACACAATAATGAGGAAAGATAAGCTTGCCATCAAATGCTACCCAGAAAACTGGATATGTATTTAGTAGAAACACAAGTTTGAGCCTCACTTCATACAACTGCATCCAGCAGTTACATAGATGATTTACAAGAAAAAAAAAAAGATAATAAATCCTCCATACAGAACATTACACTTATGAATACAAACTAGAGAAATTAAAATAGGCTCTAAAACAACATTAGCTACAAAGATAAACAAAAACTCACAAACCTCTGTAGCTCTTGGATATATATTTCTAAGAGAGAGTTGAGCTTTTTATAAACTTATAGTCATGTGTGTGTGTTCTTCGGAGAAGCATCAGTTTGAGTCTTTTTTTTTCCCCCCGAGACAGGGTTTCTCTGTGTAGCCCTGGCTGTCCTGGAACTCACTCTGTAGACCAGGCTGGCCTCGAACTCAGAAATCCGCCTGCCTCTGCCTCCCAAGTGCTGGGATTAAAGGCATGCGCCACCACCGCCCGGCTCAGTTTGAGTCTTTATGTCAGTTGGTTAGATGATTTGACTTTTCACTGTTGAGGTCCTTACTCTGGATATTAGCCCCCTAAGAATGACAGTTAGTCAGTGTCTTCTCCCAGTCTTTACGATGTCTTTTGACGCTAGTGGTTGATTTCTGTAATATAGAAAGCTGCTTGGTTTGATGCTATTTCATTGGTCTAGTTTTTCCCGCTTTGGCTTTGCTTTGGGAGGGTTTTATCCAGAGGAATCTTGGGTTTTATACCAATGTCTGAAGGGTTTCTGTTTTCCTGTAGTAGTTCGCTCACCTCACTTTGTATGGCTAAAGCAAAAAAAAAAATAAATACTCAAATAAAATGACAAATGCTGATGCTAAGATTCAAAGAATAAGACCACTCTAAGCAAAACTTCCATCTGATCATGGTATTCCAATACTGGGTATGTAGGCAAAGGAAAACCAGCCCCTCCTACATGTATGGCTGCCATACTCACGACAGCCAAGTTATCCAGTATCCTAGGCGCCCATCAGTGGCCGGGCTGATGAAGAAATATACTCTGAGCTTTAATCACCCACAAGGAGAAAATGAAATCATGGCACCTGCAGGAAAATATATATAACTGGAGATTATCATAGTAAATGAAGTACGCCAATCTCACAAATCCAAGCCGGATGTTTTCTCTTGTATATGGAGCTGGGAAGAGGGGAACGGTGTGTGGCAGGAGAAAGACAGGGGGGAAGGATAAGAGAAGGAATCGTGGCTGAAGAGCATGCACTGGCATGGAAGCATCATAAAGAAGCGCCTTCCTTTATTCAGCTCATGCAACTTGTTTTCCCTGTGGTATATTCACACAACAGGGTAGTGTGCAGCTTGGAAAGACAGGGAGATCCTGTCACTAGGACAGTGTGGGATCATGCATGTCCTCATTCATCTTTAGACAAAGATGTTGATCGCACAGGAGTAAAGGACAGATTCCTAATGCCTAGATGTTAGGAAGGGTGGGACAGAGTGAGAGACTGAACAACTACCCAAGGCCACTTAAACAGAAGGCACCAGTTCCGACAACTCCACGACACAGTGGGATAACGAGAGACCAGAGTAATTATACATTTCAAAGTAACTAAAGAACTCAACATTTCCCAGTACATAGAAAGAGTTGTATCTAAGGTAAGATGCTAATTACTCTGTGCCCATGTGTTAAATCGTCATCTTATCCCTTAAAAAAAAAAAAAAAATTATGTGTCTATTTACAAGAGAAAGGGAACAAAGGAAGAGAGAAAGAAAGGAAAAACACAGCAGGGTATGCACACACGTCTAATCCCCGCACTCAGTCAGCTAAAGCAAGAGGACTGTGTGGTCCAAACTAATCTAGACTGTAGAGTAAAAGCTTGTCTCAGAAACCTAAAAGACACAGGAACAGGGGGAAGGGATGGAGAGAAGGACGAGAAGGAAAATGCATTAAACTGACAACTTCGGCACTGTGTTCTTGTTTATACAGTTCTCTGCACTGGAATACATCTCAGCAGAATTGGGAGCTTCACTGACATTCTCTCTGCCTGCGCACAAAACTTTTTCAGTGTGAGAAAGCTTGCTGCTTTGTGCTTAAAGCCAGTAACCTGGGAAAGGCATCAAAATGAACCAGTGCAACTTGCATCGTACGCTGAACTCACTCACTCCTGTATCTGTGTGAAAAACAACTGTAGTGATTTCCAACAATCCCTGCTCCTGAGCTGGAAGTACCAGGCATAGAGTTGGTGCAGAAAAAAAAAAAGAAAGAAAGAAAGAAAGAAAAAGAAAGAAAAGAAAAGAAAAGAAAAGAAAAGAAAAGAAAAGAAAAGAAAAGAAAAATCCAGTGACTAGATGGTTGGATAAGTAGCTGAAAATTGACACGCATTTCCTGAAAAATAGAGTAAGCCCATATAGTTGAAACAAATAGCAGTGGGACTTTCAAACACGACTAAATTCTAAGCACAAAAATAACCGATAAGGGCCAAGGAAGGAAGCGCAGATGGAATCGGCCTCAAAGGAAAAAGGGGAGGAGGGAAGTAATGTGAATCTTGGGATGGGATACTGCACAGGGCTGGAAAGTGAGCCAGCCGGACTAGCCAGAGCAGGAAAGCTCAGAGCCCTGCAGCAGTGCCCCAAAGGCCAGCAGGCAAAGGGGCAGGCGATTCCTACAGCAAGGGAGGGAACATTCCTCTCTCCCACATCCACTAGTAAGGAACTATAGAGAAAATGGAAGCCTGTGGGAGCACCGAGAAGATAAAGTAACCTTGTACGCGGAAAGTAGGAGCTGAGGGGGAAGCAAGATAAACTCAGAGCAACAGAACGAGGCTCCAGTCTATCTGCGCGTGCGCAACTCTTAAACCCGAAGTAGATACGCTCCCCCGCGTCCCTGAGTTCTTCCTAACTCACTGCTTGCTGTGTTTCCCCAAAGCTTTGAAGCCTGTACTATAAAAGCTAACGCGTCTGAGCTGTAATATGGTGTCTTTGTTCTGTTTTTCACTAAACAAACAGTTTTATCAAGTTTCTCGGTGTTCCCCCAAGGTCTTAGCCTTCGAGTCATCTGATTCTGGAAATCTGGAAACTAAAGAGCAAAGCCTTCTTTTTTTTCTCTGCATTATTCAGGTAATTTCATCACTCAAGGCTAATTAAAACTAAGCTAAAGTGACTTGGGGAAGGGAACCATGTATTTCCTCATAAACATCACAAAACAACTTTATCTTGAACCCTTGAAGCATAAAATCTGTTTTGGTTTTTGGGGATTTTTTTTGGGGGGGTAGTTCAAACATAAGATCTGTTTTAAAAAGAACTAACAATGCCTGTGTAAAGACTATGCCCCTAAACTATGTTTTCTCTATCTTTATTATTAAATTCTGATAGTCCCCTTAGGAAAGATAGATATAGATATATAGAGATAGATACACACACACACACACACACACACACACATATATATACACACACATACATACACACATACACATATAAATCACTATAACAATTAAATATGTTTTTCTCCCATCATAGTAATAAAAACCAAATGACTGTGAACACTAAGTCATTCTTGCTCTTAGGGACCGCAGGCTGATGAAGCCTGGACACGGCGCCTTCATCACACTGTCACAAGAAAAAGGCAGAGACAACCCAAAGGGAGAGCTTAAGAAGAGCAGCACATCTGGAACTGCAGCACATACATCTGGACTGGAGAGCCAGCTGCAGCCAGCTAGACAGCTCTCCCTCCGCCTTCACCGACCCAGCCTGGCCCAGAATTTATATTCAGAAAAAAAAATATTTTTTTTTAAAAATAATAAACTAACACTATAATCACAACTGAACTTATGACAAGAAGATTTACTGGGTGGACATTTCACTGAGCCTCTTCTCTAATGGGGCAAAGTACTGGGCCCCAAAGGCACAAGAGCAAAATCTGGTGACCGGCAGGGAAGGACAAGCTCTCTGCAGTGCGCATGGCAGGATTTAAAATGCCGATGCAGAGACGCACTGGCTCAGCAGTTCAGGGCACTTGTGGCTTCGCAGAGGACCGAGGTTCAGGTCTCAGCACCCACTTGGTAGCTCACAACCATCTGTATCTCCCGGCCCAGAGGATCAAACACCCTCTTCTGACCTCCACGGGCACCATACACACATGTAGGCAAAACACCCTTAAACATAAACACAAAAATAATAAAATAAATAAAATCTAAAATGCGGATACAAATATTCATGCTGTGGGGGCGGGGCACAAGGACCAGGACAGATAGCAAAGGGCCCAGTACTGATTAGTACCTATGACTAGCTTCTCGCTCCGTGAATATAAAACACTGAACTTTTTGCATATCAGGATTCAAAATACCTTATAAGTGTTACTAATCTTTCCTAGCCAGCTCAACTAAAAATCTCCTGTCATTCCTTTAAAAGGACATATGACCACTGACTCTGGGTCATGTTTCCTCCAATACATCCCTAACGGCTAGGCCCCAAAATTAGTTAACAATGACATAATATCAAGCAAATAGCTGAAAAAGCTCAAGATTTGAGTGGCCTCATTTGGAAAGGTAAGAATTTTGGTGAAGGTTTACAGATTTCCAGACCTTTCTCTGGCAGCCTGCTCCCCGACCGTCAATGGAGAAGCAGTGGCCTCTCAAGGACAGAGACTAATCTTTCAACGAGCAAGCACGTGGGCGCTGCCCTCCCATGCGCTGCCCTCAGACGAGCCCAGGGACCTCTCTGCAACCTGAGAGAGTATATTTCCAATCTGGCCATCTGCCAGCTCGCCTCACACAAAGCGCCCAGGACCCAGGGCCAGCCCAGCACCCCACACTGGGCCAACGCCGCCGCAGCACCTTGTGTATGTGCTCCCGAGACCCGGAGGTGACCTGCACTTTCTCCCACACCTGTTACTAGACACAAAGGAACTGGGGCCCGGTTACTAAGCAGACTCTAACCTTACCAGCGGCAGCTCAGCTCCCGCAGCTTTGAGTCCTGGGAGGATCGCATTCAGCAGGTCTGCCGGGATGCGACTGAGCGATACAACAGTGGCGCCTTCACCGTGGGCAAGCAATACTATCCAAGCATAACCTCGAATATGAAACAAATAACGACCTAATCTGCCCAAACTGGTAACATTAGCACCATTTCATAAAAGGGGGAGAGATCAAAAGATTGGGGGAATTCATTTCCTTGGTTTTCCTAGGGACATTTTCTTTTAAAACACCATAAAATTGTAAATATTACTTAAGAACCCAGTTCAACTACTGTAACCCCAGCACTCAGAAGACAGAGGCAGGCAGATCTCTTTTAAGGATACCCTGGCCCACAAAGCAAGTTCTAGGCTATCCGGGGCTACATTTTTTTTTCTCAATAAAATAAAATAAAATGTCACATAAGACACCACATTCGTCCTCTGACAGAGCAGGGAAGACGTCTAATGGAAACCAAGAGTGTCAGTAACTTATTCTAAGCTAGAAACCCCCACGCCACTGGCAAACCATGCTTGTTGAAGCTTCTCTGCAGGCAGCGCAGGGAGGGACATCAGCAGTGGTCTCCCCAGCGTGAGCCTTGCGTGCTACAACACCAACCTGCTAAGAGGGCAGGATTTTCACACAATGTTATAGAGGCTCAAGGCCCAGAGAGGTGGCTGTTGAGTGCTGAGCACTAAACAGGACACCCGTATCACCCCCTTCCAAGGCTCAAGGAGGGGCGGAAAGAACAGAGAAGCCCATGCACTGGGAATACGTGACTTTAGCAGCTGCAGCTGCACAAGAGGAAGCCAGTAAATACTCAGTCACGGTGGGGAGAGGCTCGGGAAGCCCAAGAGGCCCACAGGAGCAAAGGGCAGGGCAGAGCTTCTAGAAGGAAGGAATTATCCATTGCCCTGAGTGGCGTGGCCACTAAGCGAGTCGCTCTTGGGCCTTCACGCCTATGCTTAAACAAGTAAGTATGGTTAAAACCAGTGCGCCACAAAGCAAAGGCAAAACAAACAGAAGTTGAAAAGGGTCCAGGACTTGGTAGGTAAGGGGGTGGGGGAGCGGCAGGATGGGAAGAGGATGGGGAGAGGCAAGGGGTGAGCGTGACCACAATGCATGCATGTATTTATGCATGTGTATATATGTATATGTGTGTGTGTGTGTGTGTGCATGTATAAAATTATCAAAGAAAACTATCAATGAAGAAAAGAATTGAGGCTGGAGGAATGGCTCAGCAAGAAAAGGCACTTGCAGCCACGCCCGGTGAGCTGAGGTCAAGCCCCAGGATGCACATGATGAAACAAAAGAATCAGCTCCCACCAGTTATCCTTGACTCCACATACACACACTGCATGTGCATGCCCACAAATAGACAAGTAAGCAAGCAGATAAATAAATATTTTAAAAGGCTTTAAGAAAGTGAAAGCATGGGGAAAATGTCAAAAAATAAAAGATATTCAAACTACTGTTTATGGGAGTCCATTAAAAATTAAAATTATTTAAATTTGTAAAGAGCTACTGTTTAATATAAATCCATTAAACCTAGTTGAGAGGCAACATATTATGTTTTCAAATTTGTTTAATGATGGAAAAACAAAATTCATAACCATTTTATTATGAAAAATTAAATATTTATATTGCTTGTGAGAGACAAGAGATAAATAACATCTCAACAAAAACATATGTGCTTTGAGCTACAGCTATATTTTCAACCACATAGTTCATTAAGTAATGAGAAGCTATGGACGCGGTGTTCTAGAAGCATTCTAAAGATAACATCTCTTCTTTACATAAGAGTAAATATAAGACAAGATGAAAATGCATTTCATTTTATGGCCTTACCAAAGCTAGTGATGTGTGTGTGTATATGTGTGTGTGTGTGTGTGTGTGTGTGTGTGTCTGTGTGTGTGTATCTGTGTGTCTGTGTGTGTCTGTGTGTGCACGCACACTCATGTGTCTTGGTTGGGATTTCTATTGCTGTGATAAAACGCTATGACCAAAAGCAATTGAGAGAGGAAAGGGTTTGTTTCATTTTACAGCTTAGAATCCATCATTCAGGTGAAGTCAGGGAGGAACTCAATGCAAGAGCCTGCAGGCAGACACTGAAGCTGGGACCAGGAAGGGATGCTGCTTACTGGTTCTTCCCTCATGGCTTGCTCAGCCTGCTTCCTGATTGCACCCAGACCAGCAGGACTTCCCACTTCAATCAAGATAATGGGCCATCGGCCAATCCAGTGGCATTTTCCCAGCTGGGATTCCTCTTCAGAAATGCCTCTAGCTTGTATCAAGCCAACATAAAAACCATCCAGAACAGGATACAGGCTTGTGTGTGGACACACACATGCTGTGGCAAGCATGTGGAGGTCAGAGGATAACTTTTAGGATTCAGTTCTCATCTTCCAATATGTGGATCCCAGCATGACACTCAGTTGTCAGTCTTGGCAGCAAGCATCAGGACCTGTGGCGCTATCTCATTGGTCACAAACACTCCCGGTTATATGGGGTGTGTACATGTAGTTTCAGGTAGCCCTTTGGGATCCTGGAGTGTTTACCACTCAGAAGAGGGAGGCTACTGTGGTCCTCCTTACTTCCTGGGGTTGATTTGAAGATTTTTAAAACTCACAGTCTGAAGCTGGGGACATGGCTCAACAATTAAACACTTACTGCTTTTGCAGATGACCCAAGGCAAGCCCCCAGCACCCACATGGCAGCGCGTGACTCCCCGCAACTCAGTTCTGGGGGATGGGGCAACCTCATCTAGCCTCTGTCCATGGATTCATGCAGACACCTGAACATGCACTTGAGTAGAAACTAAATCTCTGAAGCATTTAGTAAGTTTATTTAAAAATCCAATCTGTTGAAAGGGGTACTTTAAATGACAAGATCCCAAGCACAGTTCATGTTTAGAATTTCAGTACTTTTGGACTGGAAGAGTTCCGTAGTGTAGCCACGCACAGCAGTCAGAAGGCCCTGGGCTACAGCGCCAGCCCAAATGACAGCACAGGCTTCTAACACTTCTTTAAAGGTCCAGTACAGCACTGGTCCCTTTAAAATCCATGACGTCCTAGTGCCTGCTTGGTAGCATAAACAATGCAATCAAGCAGAAAATCTGTTGATCCTCTCTCTCTCCTACTGAAAAGACAAGGGTAACTCCGCCCATCCACAGATGCCTGCACCCCAAAACTCCTTCAGGACTTATTTCCCTCACGTTATGGATTCAGTTTCCAGTCTATCTGGATTAGGGCTGAGCTCTGCCTCGTGATCTCGTTTTAGTCACTTCCTGGCCAGCACGCCTCACAGAGTAGTAAGTACTAAGTACTCACTGGTGAGGTTCAAGACGCCTTAAAAACAAAACGTTTCTTTACATTAAGATCTAAGATTAAGTTTTTATAGCTGTATAATGAGTTTATCTAGATGAGCCTATTGATACAAGAAAAATAATAATTTCCACCAAAAAAAAAAATATGTGAATAAGAGTTTTCAAATGTGAGACCAGTAGGTAAAGATACTTTGTGACACCTGCCGACCTGAGTTCAATCCCCAAGACCTACACAGAGAGAACAGAGTCCTGCGGATTATCCTCTGCAATCCACACCTGCACCAAGGGACTCGTGCATGCACAAATATATACAGATGCGCATTAATTAATCAGTTAGTGCAAATTTAATGTTTAAATAATTTAAAATACATTTGGTTATGTAGGGTCAGGTCTGACTATATGTGTTCACCAATGGTCAAGTAACCTATATGTATAGTTCAGACATGAAGAACTTTTATGAACAGGTGTTTAAAAAAAAAGTTACAGAAATGTCACATCAAGAGCTCCAGATAAAAACGGCAGAAGCAGGTGTGGGGGTGTGGGGTGGCTAGATAGTTAAGAACACTTCATGTAACGCCCGAAATCTCTCAAATGCTGGACCACCAAACGGCAGAATACACCAGCTGATATGAGGCCCCCAACACACACACAGCAGAGGACTGCCGGGTCTGTGTTCATCCAGAGATGGTGCACCTAACCCTCAAGAGACTGGAGGCCCCAGGGAGTTTAGAAGTCAGATGGGGTGGGTGGGTGGGGACATCTTCGTGGAGACAGGGGTGTGGGGAGGAGGTATGGGATGTGGAACAGTTGGAGGGTGGATGGGGGGAATAAAATATGGAGTGATAAATAAATAAATAAACAAACAAACAAGCACTTCATATTCTTGGACCTGGGCTTAGTTCCCAGCCCCCACACAGTGGTTCACGACCACAGCTACAGTTCTAGGGACTCCAACATGCACCTCCGGCTCTGTGGGCACTAGTCATGCATGTGGTACACATAGATATATACAGGCAAAACCTTTATGCATCTAGAACCAAATAAGGAAAGCTTTAAAAGTAAAACAAGGTTTAAATTTTAAAACAATAGCCGAGCTATCCAAGTATGGTGGCTTATACCTTTAATCCCAGAATTTGGAAGACAGAAATGAGGAGGTATCTGTGAGTTTGAGGCCATCCTGATCTACATGGCAAGTTCTAAGCCAGGCAGGTCTACATAGCCTCCTATGTGGGAATTGGGTGTGATGGCACATGGCTGTAATTCCAGCACTGTAGAAAGTGGGGTCAGGAGCACAAGACCATGCAGGGCCACATTGCCAGGGTAAGCATCTACTCTAATGTTTTCATCTGAGTGTACCTTACAAATAATGTTAATAATCCTTTCATTTCCAACATGAAATATGGTCTATTTTTTTTAACTCTTCCACCAGACAACGCGTCTTGATAATTACCAGTTATTATTGAAGGTTTGTTACATTCCTCAGGAGTGTTATACTAAGAAGATCCTTTGCATTTACCATTTCAGAGGTAGAGAAATAATTGATAAGGATTGGAATATGAGCTATCTACAAAGCCTGAATGTTTTAAACATCCTGGTCACCAATAGTGTTCTTAACACTTGGCAGGAAGTTTGCTGCACCTGGGGTGCGGGGCACACATGTTCCTGGTGGCACCACCAGCAACAGCCCCCAATGCTGGAATTACACCAGGACACGTAAGAAAGAGCTACCGTGGAAGTTCTCATCTGCAGAGAATCGGGATTGAGTCAGCCTGTGGCATAGGCATGGCACCCCAGTAACTGTCCTCTGCCTTATGGCAGAGGAAATGTGAATTCTATTGTGCTCACATCCAAACAGTGATTGTTTGGAAAGTCGCTCCAAATTCTCACTTATACTGGAGGGAAAAGTAAAGACTTTGTGTTCTCTTACTCAAAATGGGGAGATGGGGAGGGTGGATAGTTGATGAGACTGTTTTACAAGATTTATTTATCTATCAGTGTGAGTGAGTGTGTATGTGTATCTATTATATGAAGCATATGAGTGTGGTTAGCTGTTTTTAAGACACTACTATGTACCCTCTCTCCAGCTCATGATCCTTCTGTCTCTGAATCCCACATGATAGGCTAACAGGTCTGTTATCATTTGTAACTGTTCAGGATCTACCTTTGTATGTTATTTTCCCTTCAGTTTTAATGACAAAGAATGGCCATATAGCTCAAGACTATACACGTCTGAAGCATACATCCCAAGTTAAAAGACACTTGGCCCTTCTCCTTGTTGCTCACGCATCAACTTCCTGGACCAGAAACTACACACTTTAGTAGATTCCTTGGTCGAAGCCTTTTGTTTATCTCTTCATTTCAAATTACAGATTTTGCCACCAAAAAGAAAACCAAACAGACCTGAAACGGCAAATGCAGAACATGAGGCCACCTCAGGCCTGGACTGGTTACTTTTTTTGTTCTAGGATAAAACACCTGACAAAAGTAACTTAAGGAAGGAGGCGGGCTTATCTGGGCTCACAGAGGAGGAGCGTGAGGCACCGGATCACCTAGCAACGGCAATCAGGAGCAAGGAGAGAGGATCAATATTCCTCAGCACATTTTTTTTTCCTTTCATTCATGGAAAGGTGTGTCTTCCCAGATCCATTAACATAATCTAGATAATCCCACATACGCATGCTTGTGGGAGGCTTGTCTCCACGGTGAGTTCCCAGACCGGTTTAATTGACAACCTTAACAGTCACAATAACTATGTTGCCACCTACTGTGTCAATCATGCAAAATATAGAAATGATTTCTGTGAAAACAAACAATAAGCATTGTTTTGGGGTTTTTAACTTTAACTTGAAAGGTACAAAATATCCAGAGAAAGTGTCTGTCTTTGTTTGAACAAGCAGACCATGGCTGTTTGAGCCTATACTGAAAATAACGTGGTTGAGCAAGTAAATTCACTCGTTTAGATGAGAAAAGATGCCACCAGTTGTTTAGGGATGGGACTTGTCAGTCATGCTATTCTTTTCCGTTAATTCGTGCTTTCAGGCATGACTGGGTGCACCCCTCTTACAGCTCCCAACAGAGGATGCCTATTTTTACCAGGGTGAACTCTGGCCTTCTAAAACAAAGGTTATGCACTAAAAATGAACTACGTACTAATGAAGTCGTTTGTCTTTATTCATTTTAGTTTGTATGCATGTTTTGCCTGCATGCATGTGGATCCCGGGACTTGGGTTATAGGGTGGTTATGGGCCAGCACGTGGGTGATGTTCCAGAATCAGACCCAGGTGCGAGAACAGCAAGTGCTCTAAACCACTGAACCATGCCTCCAGCCCCAGACCATAGACTATGAGTAGTTTCTAGTTTATAGCAGGATTGATAAAGTAGGTGGTGCTGTTTCAATTCCTTTCTATTTTTATTATTGACACACTGGAGTCATATACATTGGCTGAGGATGGTGGTGCATGGCAGATGGGGAAAGTGGGTCGGGATCCAAGGCTAGCTCTGATGAAACAGTGAGTCCGAGGCTAGCTTGAGGTACAAGCGATACAAGAGCACACAACGAACCAAGGAAGAAACCTCAATATAAATATTTCAGCCAAAGCAGACGAGCACGCACGCCAAACTGAGGGAGTGCACAGACCTTGTGGCTTTTCATCTCAGACTTTCAAGCTGCTCTGATACCACGATGATACAGACAGGAAGTGCGAAGCAGACTCGAGGACAGTTGAACTCCAGCTACTCCCTGTGGATGTCCATCATGCCGTACATCACGGTGTTAACCCACACTGCTCTTCTAGCCATGCAGGCCACGTGTGTTGAAAGAAAACTTCAGCTCATCTATGGCCTTATCAGCAGGTATTTGTCATGTTGGAAAAGCCACGTGACAAAGCAGTGCTCATCCCGCTGTTCTGCTGGTCAGTTTAACACACTTCTCCAGTTCTCTAATTCAAAGATGCCGCCGTGTTTATGATGATTCCACATAAAACGTGTAGCATCAGATTATTTTATTCTGCCTTGCAGTATAGGTGTGCCTGAGCCTGCATATACTGAAACATATCATTTCACATTTTAATTATTAAAGCCAAATAATATATATATAACTCAGTAACTTCTTTTTGTTTGTACTTCATCCATTTTTAGGATTATCCGAAAGCATATGTGTATGGCTACACATGAAATACACACGCAGCTTTTACTGACTACTAATTTCAATAGTAAGAAATGGGTATTACAACAATCATTTTGAAAGGAAGCAGCAAGTCTTAAAGATAATTGACTGCTAGCAGTAAAACTTTTAACACATGACAGCTTAAAGGAAGGAGAGGGCTAGGAAAAAAGTTTTATATAGCCTCTCCTAAGAAAAAATGTTTATGAGTGATGAAATTTTATGGTATCTAACATTTAATTCAAATTAATCCATGAGAAACAAAAATAATTATAAAGAAAAGAGAGCTGTGGTGATCATTCTCCTGAACTCACAGTAGCTCTGGACACCTGCAAAGACCTGGACAAGATGGGATCACCAAGGTCCCATCACTGATGGGGAAGGAGCTGGGCTCATTTTCTACAAGTCCCAGCACCCACATCAGCTCACAACTGCCTGTAACTCCATCTCCAAAGGATCCTATGACTTCTTCTGATCTCCATAGGCATACAAGCCTCAAGCTTGCACACACACACACACACACACACACACACACACACAAATAAATAAATAAATCTTTAACAAGTAAATTCTTTCTTAAAACACTCAGTGAAGGGTGGGGGTGGTAGACTGCTTAGCCCCGGTGAGTCCCTGAGTTAAATATCCAACACCAAAAATAATTCTCTTCAAATCATTTTTACTTTTATAGTCATATGCATCTCTCTTAAATGCCCAATTGCTGAGGCTTCCTTTTACAAGAGTATATACTATGTTTTGTAAAATAAAGGTTACGCCTTAAACATCCAATTATTCCAGTTTCTCGGTCTTTCACCTGATGGCAGCAAGCTATTAACATCACCTAGATGGAGGTAGAAGTAGACATTGACCCTCGAGTTCTAGATAAGAGCGGTAAAAAGCCTTTCCCGTGTGTCTTTATTGCATGCAGGGGAATCCTCTGGGTATATGCCCAGGAGTGGTATGACAGGGTCCTCTGGAAGTGTCATGCCCAATTTTCTGAGGAATCGCTCATGCCCAATTTTCCAAGGAACCACCAGACTGATTTCCAGAGCAGTTGTACCATCTTGCAGTCCCACCAACAATTAAAGACACATGCTCTACTATGTTCATAGCAGCCTTATTTATAATAGCCAGAATTTGGAAGGAGCTCAGATGTCCCTCAAAGGAAGAATGGATACAGAAAATGTGGTATATTTATACAATGGAATACTACTCAGCAATTAAAAATAATGATTTCATGCAATTTGTAGGCAAATGGTTGGATCTGGAAAATATCATCCTAAGTGAGTTAACCCAATCACAAAAGAATACACATGAAATGCAATCACTGATAAGTGGATATTAATGAGCCCAGAAGCTCTGAATACTCAAAGCACAATTAGCAAGTCAAAAGATTCCCAAGAAGAAGGAAGGAAAGGATCCTGGTCATGAAAGGACTGGATCCAGTTTTGTAGGAGAGTACCAGAATAGAGCAGAGAAATGGTGGGGTGGTGAATGGGGAATAGGCGGGGGGGGGGGGGGGGTGAGGGGGTGGAAGAGGACAAATGGGACATATGGTGAGGGGGGAACTGGGAAAGGGGAAAGCCTTCGGAATGTAAACAAAGAATATAGAAAATAAAAAAAAAATAAATGGTGAATTAACATTAAAAAAAAAAAAAAAAAAAAAAAAAAGCCTTTCCCATAAGGGACTGATCTACCAAGTCCAGGAAGGAAGTCTCAGTTACAGCCTCATAAAAAGCATGCCTGATTTTAGCTCTAAAATTTTTTTCCAGTTTTGTTCTTTGAGAAAGGATCTCACTCTGTACCCCAGGCTGTCCTTGAACTCACAACAATCCTCCTGCCTCAGCCTCCTAAGTACTGAGATTACAGGCGACCTTCCACAACAGCTACTTGCCTCAAAATATTTTAACTGCACAATTCTTATAGGAAACAAATGAAGTCTGAGGTATGTGTGTGTGTGTGTGTGTGTGTGTGTGTGTGTGTGAGAGAGAGAGAGAGAGAGAGAGAGAGAGAGAGAGAGAGAGAGAGAGAAGAGAGAAGAGAGAAGAGAGACAGAGTCTCCATCTGGGCGGTTGGTCCTCATCAAGCCACTCTAAGCTTGGGCTTTCTACCTCTCGGGAGGAACTGAAGCTCTTGGCAGGGTGCAGGTCCACCGTGGTGGACTACACAGCAGGTCTTCACGAATTCGGAGCACAACGACAATTCAATCGGGTAATGGCATAGAGCAGGGATTCTGTTGAGGCACCCTCAAGTCAGCAAAGTCAAACTGTAAGTTCTCACAAAACCACTAGGACACCGGCTTCCTTCCCCGTGGTCCCTCTGAAATAATGATGTAGCAGCTGCAGGGGCTAAAACTCCTGAGCTGTTGGCAAGGCAGTGGCACCAAACTGGGACAGTGGTCGGCACTTAGAGAGAAGCAAGCAAGCACTCTCCGTGTTAGAGGTGACCTCGGTAAAGCAGTAAAACTCGTGTTGTCACATCCCGACCCGCGTCTACTGGTCTGTGGAGTGAACTGAGAAGCGCGCAGAGGCACATCCACACTGAGGAGAGGGCCAGGGCGAAGGTTTCGAGTGGCGATCTTCAGAAACTGCCCTCGATTTCAAGAAACACCATTCTGACCAGACCAAATTAAAGTGATCTACACTGCCCAGTCAACCTTGAGCCCTGGCAGACTTAGGACTCCTTCCCTCCCTGCCCTTTGTTCTGAGGAAGGCTTGCCGCTGCATTTCCTGGCAACTGATAAAAGTCAGGTCTCCCCGAAGGCGAACAGCAGTGTTCCGTACAACACGACCTGAGAAAATCTACATAAAGCAGTATAACCTCCTGTTCCCAGATGATCATCCACAACGCAATCGACCTATGGGAACAGAGTATGCGGAGTCCAAGACAGCCTGAGGGGCAGCCCTGTGCCGGACCACAGAGCTTCCTGTGGCTGCTGTCAGCCTGTCCAGGAATGGACGAAGCTAGCACCTGCTAGGTTTTGATGAAGAATCAAAAAGAAAAGTTATCTCAAGAGGTATAACCCTACCCTTCCCTTGCCCTCCCCTCCCCTTCCTGCCCTCCCCTCCCCTCCCCAGCCCCTTTCCTTCCCAGCAGTGCTCATATGCTGCGATGCACATCAACTGAACAGCGTGCTGCAATCAACCGGGAGTCTGAGTCTGTGTGACACCTAGCTGGCCTCTCTTAAACTAGCAGACTCACCAAGGTTGACAACGATGTCACCTCCTCCATGTCTTAGAAGTCATTTTCATAAAATGCTATGTTCATCAAATACACTATTACCCATAGCAATAAATTAATAATTTAATAATTTTAAATTTTCTAAGCTTTAACTTCCAATACAGTGAATACTACAGACAGCCTGCAATCTTTCTGCCTGTCGCAATAATTTATAAGAGTGGAAAAGGCTCCTAGGTAGAGTGTGAGTGATTGGAGATATATATGTTACATAATTGTTGTTGATGCTATAATTATAATGTAAATGTAAACTTTTAAAGGATATTGGGGTGGGGTTCAAATACTGGGGATTTAACCATGGCCTTGCACACCCTAGGAAGGCGCTGTACCACTGAGCTAATTCAAAAGGCTACTTTGAAAGAGTTAATTCAAGCACATCCTAAAAGATGGATAAGACTGACTCATTCCAAACAAAGGATGGGTCTGAGTAAGAATGGAGAGATAACATGTCTGGGGAATAGGTCCATGACAAAGGGCTAGACCATACACAGGCAGGGGTGTCACAGAGAAACAAAGAGGGCTTGAAACCTGTTCTAGTTTGCTTGTTGTTGCTGGAATGACATGATTCAAAGCAATTTTGTTGCTGGAATGACATGACCCAAAGTGTGTCCCTGTCAGCATAGGATCACAGACCACCAGGAGCTTGAAGCAGGAACCAGAGGGACACTGCTCACTGAGCTGTTCCAGGCAAACAGCCGCCTTCCTTACAGAGTTCATCACACGTTCAGGGACGATACTGCCCACACTGGGCTGGGCCCTCCTACATATATTAGCAATCAGGAAAATGGCCACAGGCCAATCTGATGTGGGCAGTTAATCAACTGAGGTTCCTTCTTCCCAGATGTGTCAAACTGATAACCAAGATTAGCCATCCCCCAAACCCAAATCCTCCAGCAAGAGTTTGAACTCTGAAGAACACTAATGAGTGGCCACTGGGGACCCATATGGGACAGGAGGCTGTCAGCATCGGTTCCACCTAGATGTAGACCCTCTAAGGATAAGACACCGAGACAGAGCCAATAGGGGAAGATAGGTCTGGAAGGAAGTCATGGTGCCAGCACTCAGATGAGCAGGTGTGGAAGCCAAGGTGGGTCTTCCAGAGGCAGAGCAGCGCCGGGCGCACTTGGTGAAATCTACCAAGTGATGCCCTAAGTTCTGAACAGGAGCTCTGCAACAGAGTGGGGCCAAGCAGGAAACAGACGAGACATCCGGAAAGAATGGGGAAAACTTTAAGAACTCATCAGTTTTACTGGCAAGATGATACCGAGATAAATCCTGGGAAATTGTAGCTTGGGATGAAAGCCTGAACAATGGTGCTGATGTGAGGACCACAAGAAGAAGACGGTGAGGGGGCCAAGTGCAGACTGCTGAGACAGGGCAGGGCCATGGGGGGCAGGGAAAACCCACAGGCAAAGTCAGAGCCAGCAAGAGGGCAGGAGGAGGGGCAGGCGCCCTAACAGCCAAGAGGAGCAGAAGGAAACAGAGTCTAAATGGGGCCGCTGGCGCTATTAATTAGCAGCTTACAGAGTGGGCATTGTGAAGTGTTCAGGGCAGAAAACGGGGCACAGTGAACCTGGGATCAAGGCCTCGTCAGCACGATATTAGGAACAGACAATATTCTGCCCACAACCACATGAAATTGTGTTCCAGACAACAGTTTATTTGCTTTTCAACTTAATAACTTTGAATAAATCATCTTCTGAAACTTATCCATTCTCAGAAAAATTCATTTCAGATGTAGACCTCTAAGGAGAAGGGGAATTTCTCAGGTAATTCTTGCTATTCTAGAACTCACTGTGTAGATAAGGCTAGCCTTGAACTCCCAGAGATCCACCTACCTCTGTCTCCTCACTGCTGAGAGTACAGGTAAGCACCACCACGCCTGGCCTACTGGATGTATTTGGGGTGGGGGTTGGGGGAGGTGACACCTTAAACATATTGAGGTCAGAGGACAACTCTTGGCAGCCTATTCTTCCAAGTGGAATCCAAAAATCGAACAAACTCATGTCAGGTTTTCTTTAACCTGCTAGGCCATCTTATGGGCCCCAAACTCAGGAATATTGTGAGACAAACCTAATTTGCTACTGTTCTACATACTGAAGCTCAAACTATTGCTTAAAAGAGGGGTTCTTACCATAGATAAGCCTACTGAAATACACTTTATAGTGTATAATCAGCAAATAACATTTGAGTAAAACTATCATCAAGCCATTCTCTACTGGTAATGTGAAATGTGAATGAGGCCAAATTTCCCTTCGACACATTTAAACCAAATGTATACACAGCTAGAACTATGATTATACAGAACTAAATTGTGAAAAGTAGGCTTTCTTAGTATAGTCCAGAAAGCAACTTGCTTTCAAACGGATTCTTCCCCTTACAAAAAAACGTCACTACTGAGTCCCTTTTCAAATGTATCATTTGGCGAGGTGAGCTCAGGGGCCAGGTGCTTCTGTGCAGGTCAGAGGGCGCCTGCTGAGTCCGTGCTCCTCTCTGGCTCACACAGGTTCCGGGGCCTGAACTCAGATCATCAGGCTTGCACGGCGAGCACCTCTCCCCACTCAGCAGAACCATCCTGTCAGCCCCACTGGGCCCTGGAATAGGTGAGAGGCCCCTCAGAGCAGCAACTATGACAAATCAGTTCGTCTTTTCACTCATCCACAATAAAGAAGAAAACCGTTTAACAGCCATACTTCGAGTACATGTATAAAACCGATTCTCAAGAGGAATGGATCTGTGCGGCCAGGTCTCCCCCATCTCACCATCTGTCAGTGTAGGCTGGAGCTGGGAGGCAATGGAAACCCCAGGGAAAGTCCAGATCCAAGAGGAGCATGGGTACCGAAGAGAGGCCTTGGACTTGAAAGTGGGCATCATCGGCCACAGGAGTCATAAGCGCGGTCATCCGAGCACACTGACAGGCACTTGGCAGTGTGTCATCACGCTGACCACGCCTCCTGAAGCTGGCCCAGGAGCCTTAACCGGCTCCCATCTGGGTAAGTAATAAAGCTTCTGCTTCAAAAGTGCATGTTAACGCATTTCAATATTATGTACCAAGGAGATGAGATCTAAAGAGCAAGACTGAAGTCCACGCATCCTGGAGCAGATCCAGCACCAGCACCTCGCCTTTAGTAAAGAGCCGCCCGCTTTCCCAGGCTACACCGTGCATGCCGCCACTGGACGGCCTCTATTTTTTAACAGCTCATTAAAATTGCCAAATAAACAGCTCGTTTCTGAGTTCCTAATCTATGCAGCCTTCCTTGCTGAAGCAAAAGGAAGGAGGGGGAAAGGAAAGAAGGAGGGAGGAAGGGAGGAAGGGAGGGAGGGAGGGAGGGAGGGAGGGAGGAGAAGGGAAGGGGGTGGTTAGAATGTAGCCAAATGGAATATCAAATTCTGATTGAAATAAACATTTCCTCTCTGTTTTAAAGTATTCACATAGTGTCTAGTCATAAGGTCAAACTCGTTCCCTTCCTATCTCGGCATTCTTCCTCCCCAGCAGAAAAATCTTCCTTAAGATAAGATTGGCTTCCTCAGTCAGCCACTTGGATAAATGGTGATTGGCTTTATGCTTTTTGCTCATCCGTTTCCTCTGTCATCTCAGTGGCCAACACAAGCCCTGGTTTTGTTTGGAGTCAGAACACCGGCTAGCAGACAGCTGGGTTATCTTGTTCTTCTAAGCTCCAAGATCAAAGATGAGCAGGAAAAGCACAGGAGCACATTCAGTCCTCACCAGCACACACATGCTCTTTTGTTAGCAGACAGCGAACTGTGCCCACAACCCAAAATGCAAATGCTCCATCTGATTTTATAAATAAACAAACGAACAAGCAGGGAGAGAAGAAAAGTTCTTTTTGAACTCAGTCCTTAAATCAGGGAAATTCAAAGAGCTGTTTGTAAACCAACACGACCTTCTCTCCTGGGGAATGCTAAATCAGGTAAACATTATGGGTCTACGAAGCTGTGTCACTAGTAAAAGTGCCTGCGGCTACACTGGCCATCTAGTTTGATGTCTGGGCCCCACCTATAAGTTGTCCTCTGATGGCCACACATACACACACTGGTACACGTGCACACCCTCCACCCACAAACAAAGTAAGGGCAATTTTTAAAATGTTTTTGTTGTTGTTTTTTTGGTTTGGGTTTTTTGTTTGTTTGTTTGGTTGGTTGGTTGGTTTTTTTTTTTTTTTTTTTTTTTTTTGGTTTTTTTTTTTTTTTTTTTGAGGCAGGGTTTCTCTGTGTAGCCCTGGCTATCCTGGAACTCACTCTGTAGACGAGACTGGCCTCGAACTCAGAAATCCACCTGCCTCTGCCTCCCAAGTACTGGAATTAAAGGCATGCGCCACCACCGCCCGGCTTAAAATGTTTTTTTAAATAAAACAGTCTTTTAGAAGTTATTACAAACACTTGCAGTTACCTATTCAAAATAATAAAATAAAATAAAATAAAATAAAATAAAATAAAATAAAATAAAATAAAATAAAATAAAATAAAATAAAATAAAATAAAACCTCCTAGAGAAAACACCCAGATATACAATTCCAGAGAGCAGTGCTAATATGTAACTGATTCCAAACCTACTCATTTTGATCACACTGTCTATAGGAAAAGACGAACAAACAAACAAAAAAAACAAAAACAAAACATTCTTTTTAAAACCTCAAATTACGGAATTACAAGCAGAGGTCCCCTTTATGTGTATCTGAACTTGTGATTTATGTGTACTCCCTCAGCCTGCTGTCTGATTAATTAGCTCAATACTAGGCAACAAGGTTAACCTTCATCAACATGGCTAAATTGGGAGCTGGAGAGATGGCTTGGTGGCTAAGAATCCACCAAAGAACAAGGGTTCGATTCCCAGCACCCACATGGCAGCTTACAACTGTCCGGTTCCAGGGCACGCAGTGCATGTGGTGCCCAGAAATAGATGCAAACACCCACACCCATACACATAAAAGTGAAGAAAAGTTTCTTTTTCTTATTTATAAATTCACTTATAATTACCTAGGAGGCACATTTCTGAGTGTGTCTGTGAAAACATTTCCAAAAGGTTTACCAGAGGAGGGAAGCCCACCCTGAATGGGGCAGCAAGGGTCCAGGCAGAATTTAAAGGGTAAATGGAAGAAGTTGGCTGAGGACCAACACTCTCCCTCTGTGTCCTGGCTGCAGAAGCAATGTTCCCAGCTGTCTCAGGCCCTCACCAACACACCCTCCCCTCGATGGAATGTCGCCCTCAGACTGTGAGCCACAAGGAACCCCATGCTATAAATTGCTTCTGTCACAGCAGCATGAGAAATATCCTTTTCTGAAAGCTGTGGGCCAGAGCTTCTTTCTGTTTCAGAGGATCTCAAGAGAAGAAAGAAGCTGTGAGCCGCCTGTTACTGGAGGAAGAACTGCCTGTATCCTAAGAGCCTTCTGTACTGCCTCTGTAAGGGGAAGAGACTTTCTCCAGTACATCCAGGCATCCAAAGTAACACATTTTTCTAGAATTAAGATTGACTAGGGGCAACAAGGGCCCTGGTTTCCATCTCCAGAACACACAAAGGTAAGAAGACTCACTCCCTGGTGAGGCTGGAGTGAACATCCGGAATAGAAAAAAAAAAAAAAAAAAAAAAAATCCAGGTAAAGCCAGGCACAATGAGTCACACCTGTAATCTCCACACAAAAGAAGAAACTCCAGGCGCCCCAGGACAGACCACTTTACACAATGAAACCCTGCCTCAAACAAACACTGACCAGGTAAGTAGAAACATAAGCTTCAGAATACAAATGATTTTACTTGCAAATAATTTGCTAAGTTGTTATTTAAAGTTTTTATTTTATTTTATTTTACTGAAAGCCATTTATTCAACTAAAGAGAGAATACCCAATGATGAAAAGTGGTATGGTAATGAAAATCATGTAACAGACACAGAAAGCCATAATGACATGTTAATAAAATATTTTAAAGGATGTAGATTATGATTCTTATTAGGCTAGTACAGATTGATGCTAGATAGATAGATGATAGATAGATAGATAGATAGACAGATGATAAACAATAGATGTTTTGCTAAATAACTGGATAAGTCATCTTCATTACATCATATACAAGTAGTCCTAAGCATTTTACAGATGTATCACAATGCTAACGAGTTATTTAAAGCTCACCGAGAGAATGCTACAGATTCCCGGGGGTTCTAATTAATCTCCTAGCTCTTCTCCTCGGCTCTCCCACAGCTGTACCCTCTTCTCTGCTATTCTGGGGCAGATGAGTCTGCAGAGAGCATCTCCGAGCTCCCTAGCTGGGTCCTGCCCATGGAACTCACTGGCCAAGGCCTGAGGGCAGGAGCCAGGGAGCCTCCCTTCCTCCAGCTCGGCCTCAAAGCCACAGCTCCCACTGGCCCTCCTCCCCGGGGCCAGCCTTCGGCCCTGGTGCTCTCTGGAGGACGGTGGCCTTCTTCCTGTTGCTAGCTCCTCAGCGCTTGGCTCCCCCTTGTTGCTCTCCGTCTGCTGCAAGCACTGCTGTAATTTGCATCATGAAGGAAAATCCTCTCTCCTATTAGCACCTCCCCCTCCCCCCCCCCCAGTTATGACTAGTACCACTCTCGGCTTACTAAGTAGTCCACACTAAAGAAATCTAATTAAGGCTTTTATTTCTTACAACCTATACAAGCATATTTTATTCCTATTTTTTATAACAGTTTAAATGTTACATACTAATTCATTCTAAACAAAGCTAAGTCATTACGATCTAATTAGTTAGGAAATTTAACCCTGCACTGCCCTGACTCAATATAAATGCTGTAAGCTTCAAGGACGCTTAAAAAAAAAAGACAGAAAGGAAAAACAGTGAAAGGATTCTGGTAGGGGATATTTCACTTCCCTTTTCCCCACCTCTCCTGCATAATCCAAACCACTCACTTTCACTGCTGAAGCCCTTCCTAAAAACAGGAGGAAGAAAGCTTTAAGCCAGCACTTCTCGAATGTTGGTATGCCAGTAAATCAAAGGCAAGCTTATTAAATCTCAGTCTGGCCCTGCCCTCACCTCCTTTGTGTTTTCACCAGCTCCCAGGGTAATTTCAAACTGAACAGGGGCCACCTTCAAGATTCTACCCAAGTCTCTAGCTTGCTTTCTTTTTTTCTTTCTTTCTTTCTTTCTTTCTTTCTTTCTTTCTTTCTTCCTTCCTTCCTTTCTTCCTTTCTTCCTTTCTTCCTTTTTCTTTCTTTTGGATAAAAGGACACACATGACCATAGAAAGGAGGGACAATGATCAACCTGGGGACATTCTGAACTGGACTACTGCCAACTGAAGAATCAGAAGTAAAGTCAATTAAACAAACAAACAAACAAACAAACAAAAAACAGGCAACAACATTGTCTCCATTTTACAATGAGAAAACTGAACCCTAATTTTTTTTGGGGGGAGGGTTTTGGGGGGTTCAAGACAGGGTTTCTCTGTGTAGCCCTGGCTGTCCTGGAACTCACTCTGTAGACCAGGCTGGCCTCGAACTCAGAAATCCACCTGCCTCTGCCTCCCAAGTGCTGGGATTAAAGGCGTGCGCCACCACCGCCCAGCTCAGAACCCTAAATAAATGAATTTGACCACCGAGTTAACAATTAGCAAACCCCAAGACCTCTTGGGGGTGCCTATGGTCTCTTCCCAGAGAAGATGACCCATAAACACTCCGGTCTAAAAGCTCTTTGGAATCGGAAGTCCCAGGGCTTTCACGGGAAGGCATAACCCTAAGGGACAAGCAGTTTTCAAGGAATGCCCCCCCATCTGCACCACTATTCCCATCCCTCTGGCTCTCCCCACCTTCCTCCTTCACCGAGGCTTTCTGCTTTCCCCCTTCTGCCATGCACAGAACAGAAGCCAGTGCATTCGTAGACGCCCTCTGTCCGTATACTCTGTGTCTACTGTATGCTAACCACAGCAAGGGATTCGACTGTCCGGATTCAAATGTCGGCTGGGAGCCTGAGCAAACTCCTTGTCTCTGTCTCAGTTTCCCAATATGTGAAATGAGTCACGATGCCAATCCCCAATGGTGACATTGTGACTAAGCAACATGGCTCCATTACTCCTGTGGCACAGAATGTGGCACACAGCAAAATGGCAATAAGCAACAGCTACACTTCAAATTACACTGACTCCTCTGACTCCAACTCGTGGGCCCTGGGCTCCATTAATTTTCTCGGCCTTGTGTCCTGACACCGTGATGAGCGATGAAGCCTCCTGGTATTTATGGGCAGCAGAGATGAAACACTGCTGTACCCTGGTGGACTGGGCGTCTCCAGGAGAAGAATATTTTAGGGCAAATAAGTCTTTCAGTGGCCCTCAAATTACACTGCTCTGACAACTGTCTATTTCTCAACGCTAGAGTCAACCCTGTTGATTATACACTGGAATGGAAAGTCTATAATTAGCTTAATTCAAAACAACAATATACTGTCACTCAGCCCAAGGACTTGGCCTTACTGTAATCACTGTATCCCCAGGACCAGGAACAGTGCCTGATCTCTAGTAAACACTCAACATTTTTTAAGATGTGGTGTGTGTGTGTGTGTGTGTGTGTGTGTGCATGTGCCATTTGTATACAGGTTCCCTGAGGCCAACAGACAGCACTGGATTTCCTAGAACTGGAGCTGTAGGTACATAAGGAGCTGCCTGGCCTGGGTGCTTGGAACTGAACTTAGGTCCCCTAGACAAGCAGGGAGAACTCTCGTCTGCTCAGTCAGTTCTGCAGCCACCCAAACACTTTTTAAATGAATTAAGGCATAAAAGAACCATCACACACACACACACACACACACACACACACATACACATATATACATACAAAACACACATACACACATACACATACATACACAAACACACACACATATACACATACATACACACACATAAATACACACACATACATACATACATACACACACATATACACACAAATACATACACACACATACACACATACAAATACACATACATACATACATGCACACACATATACACACACACATATTGTTAGTGATTCCTAACCAAAAGAATCATAACCATTAGATTAGCACCAACAAACTAAGAAATAAATGTTATTTTCAAAATTCTCCAGAGCATTTCTCTTTTATTTTATTACAAATACATACAATTTTCGTTTTATTACACCTGTAATCCCAGCACAAGGGACTGAGGCAAGCTGAAGACCAGCTTGGCTACATGGCAAAGCTGCCTAAAACAACAGCAACAACAACAGAAGCAAAGTTTCATGACCATCATTTTTCACAGAATTTTAAGTTAAATTTAAGCTTGCTGACAGACTAGTCCTAACACTAGGAGGAAGAGAAATACTGCCAGGAAGAGCCTACTGCTTTGCTTTTTTTCTTTCTTTCTTTTTCTTCTTCTTCTTCTTCTTCTTCTTTTTTTTTTTTTTTTTTTTTTTTTTTTTTGGTTTTTCGAGACAGGGTTTCTCTGTGTAGTCCTGGCTGTCCTGGAACTCACTCTGTAGACCAGGCTGGCATCGAACTCAGAAATTCGCCTGCCTCTGCCGCCCAAGTGCTGGGATTACAGGTGTGTGCCACCACCGCCCAGCTTATTATCAAGTTGTTTTAAGGGAAAAATACACTTAAAATTATTTCTCTATAAATGTATACATCTGTTGGGAGATATATATATTTATTAGAAAGAAAGATATTCACTTTTGACATAAACACCTTCAGATTTTAACCTGGGAAGGTGGGTGGGGGGATAAAAAAGGATCTCACATAGCCAAGGCTAGCCTGGAACTCAAAGGGATCACCTGCCTCTACCTCCTGAGTGCTGGGATTCTAGGCAGGTGCTATCACACCCAGTCTTACACAGTGCTAGTCAAACCCAGGGCTCCAAACACGTCAGGCCAGAGCTCTCCCAACTAAGAGACATCTCAAACCTCATGGAGGGGGGGGTGTTTGTTTGTTTTTTGTTGTTGTTGTTTTTTGAGGTTCTAATTTGTTTGTTTTTTAAGATGGGATCTTGTCATCTTGCCCAGATTGACTGCAAAACCCTGAGTCCAATCCTCCTGCCTCATCAGCCTGCCGTGTACCTGAACTACACCCCTGAACCCCATGCCACCGAGCCTCACTGTAGATTTTACCTGTTCCATCTCAAACCATCTTCCTATAGATCAGCCGATCTTGGATCGCCCCCAGATCCAAAGACCCCCCCCCCCCGTCGTAACAAAAAACCCTGCCACACGAAAGAGCTCACCTTGTAAAGGTTAATCAGCTGACTCCTTTCTTTCAAATAAAATGTGTCTTTTTATTTATTTGTTTGTGTCTGTGGGAGGACATGCTACACACATATGGACGTCTGCAGAGGTCAGGAGAAGGCACTAAACCCCCTGGGGATGGATTTGCGGGTGATCGGAAGCCACCCAGCAAGGATGCTGGTAATGGAAGAACAACAAGGGCCCTGAACTGATGAACCATCGCTCCAACCCGTGGTTACTTCCAAATACAATAACAAGTGATGTAACACACACAAAAGACGCCTGTGTTTTTGCCGGGAGCTTCCCTGGTCACATTAGTCAGCATGAGCGCTGGTGTGCGCCCTGCGTGAATACACACCGAAGGAATGTGCTTCGGTGTTTTGGTTTCGCCCGACGCATGCTTTCTGCACAGCCAATTACCTCCCTCCTCTCTTTTTAACACCAGCGAGATTTCCAACCACGCCAGAGCTGTGCTTGATTGGGGCTTTATTTCCTAGGCTTCAGTGCTCACAAAGAAAATGTTGGTGGGTCTGTGGTGATTCCTCAAAATTTTATGTTTTCGATTACTAATGTTTATGTTTTAGGATCATCAGCCCACTAAAAAAAAAAAAAAAAAAACTAACAAGTAAGAACATACTGTTGTAAACACAAAGTACCCTGGTACCTCTAAACATTACCTAGTGCCTCAAAAATAGAACTTTTAAGTCATTTAACTAGGGTCCGTTGTCAATTATCTGTGCTCTCACCTCTTCCTGAAAGAAAAGACAAAGCATGTGGCCATCAAATGCTAATGATTCACAGTTAGGCCACTGCATGGGGTTTTTTCCACGTACACTGGAGTATGAGTAGCCTTAGCTACAAACAGATTCCAGTAAGAATACTCCCTGTCCAGGTAGGCCCTGGCTCAGCCTTCCCTGGGATTTTCTACACATCCATCCAAAAGAGCTCTGCCATGTCATCCCTCTAGGTGAATCACAGCTCACGGGATACTCGTGAAGCCTGAGCTGTTATAGATATAAATTTATACTATAAACATATTTATAATATGTATACAGAGAGAGAGAGAGAGAGAGAGAGAGAGAGAGAGAGCGCTCAGACGTTAAGAGCACTTGTTCTTCCAGAAGACCCAAGTGTGGTTCCCAGCACCCAAACCAGGCAGCTCACAACCAGCCGCAGCTCCAAGTAAATGGGGTGTGATACCCTTCTCTGGCCTCTCCAGGTATTCATATTTATGTGCACACATGTGCACGCATGCACACACGCGCGCACACACAAGTAAATAATTAATAAAGTAAATTTTCTTTAAGAAGCCATAAACCATTTTGATTAAAAGACATTGTATAAGCTGGGCGTGGTAGTCTATGCCTTTCATTCCGGCACCCAGGAGACAGAGGTAACTGTATCCCTGTGGGTTAGAGCCCAGCCAGGTCTGTCTCAACAGTGAGTTCCAGACCAGTCAGGGCCGCACTACATAGTGAGGCCCTACCCCAAAAAGATAAAAGATAAAGCGGGGAGGGGAGCAAGATGGCTCAATAGATTTAAAAAACAAACAAACAAACAAAAAAACACTTGCCAGGCAAACAGGATGACCTGAGTTTGGTAGAAATTGACTCCACGAACTGTCCTCTGACTTGCACAGATATGCCATGTGTGCGCACACACAAATTATATACACACAATAATAAATAAACAAACAAATAAATAAATATTGTCCTAAGCTAAACATATAGTTCCCCTGATGAACTGCCTACCTAGCACAGAACCAGGTTTGACCCCAGTACCACATAGGCAGGGGCATAGCCGTAAGCTCTGGCACTCAGAAGGCAGAGGTAGAAGGATGTCTTCATCTTTATTGTTATGTTTTATTTCCTAAATCACAACTATTTGTTCATGGCTATGTGCCAAGGCATACGTGCGGTAGTCAGGGGACAATTCACAGAAATTGTTTCTTATGAGACCCAGGGATCCAACTAAGGTCATCAGGGTTCCAGACAAGTGCTTTTACCTGCTGAGCGTTCCCCCAGGCCTGGATCTCTTAATCTTGAAGCAGGTTTCCCTCCTATGGTTAAAGCTAGTTGAAGAACATTTGAGAGACAGATACTGTATTTGGGAGCAACAATCTAGCTCATTTGAAGGGCAAAACCTGAAGTTCCATCCTAAACAGAAACATCATATACTGCTCAGCTACAATGAAACCAACCCAGGATTACATCGCAGTGTTAATTCCTATAAACCCATCAAAATGAAAAGCACATAATACTTAATACATGCTGGAACCGCACCAGAAGT
The DNA here is from genome assembly GCA_964023405.1 of Apodemus agrarius. Taxonomy (NCBI): domain Eukaryota; kingdom Metazoa; phylum Chordata; class Mammalia; order Rodentia; family Muridae; genus Apodemus; species Apodemus agrarius. The sequence goes on along the minus strand of OZ030012.1, from coordinate 83,623,768 downwards.
GACGCCGTGGCACCGGGTCACTGCTCAAGGCCTTGAGAAAGAAGACAGAATTCTCACTTAGTTCTAGACTCCATGCATGGCCTATCACAGTTTTCTCAGGGTACCAACTCCTAATCTCCACATCAGTTCTACAAAAAGCTCTCAATAGTTCACCAAGTAAACCGAAATCAAGACAACTTCTGGGGAAAGGGGGAGGAGGCTCTGCTGTCAGAAGACTCCCATGTGTACTCAGTCTGGACTTTGCCCCTCCAAAGCTATGTGCAAGTATTAATTCTCCGAGCCTCTGTTTTCTCCTCTATAAAAGAAAAGACCGTCAACCTGCAAAATTATTTTGTAAATCAAACCTTTAAGTTGTTTTGTGTCACATCACTACAAAATCACCAGTTCATAAACAAAGTATCTCTCTCTGGGAATCACCATTATACTGTGTGAGATTTATTCAAATTGCAATGTGTTTTTCAAACTTTCATGTTTAAATAAGATGTTTTAATACAGAAAATGAAAACTCTAGTACCCAAGGCCTCACACACACCACACACCCAATCCTGTATCCTGAGTGGAGTTTTGAATATCAAGAGAAAGTTAAAAACTAGAGAAAGTTTGTTAAGTGTGGAGTTCTTAGGTATTTATTCAGACGTTGCATGGTGGAAATCTTTAAAACCATCTAAAGGCCTTTCACAAGCCAGATACAGACCAGTTGTGTAAACAATAAATGATCCACCACAGACTCCAGGCAAAGTCACAACAGGATGAGAGAGGAGCCTTCGGCTTCTCTCCGATTTCCTGGCCACTGTTATTTTAAAACTTGATCGTGTAAACAAGGGAAAATCCCTTTCAGATAAACCCCATGGACTATAATTTGCATCTTTGTCTTTAATATGTTGTAGTTTCTGTTAAATATCATAGTTGTTCACTTTTTCTTGCCCATGTGTCTAAGGTACTAAAGACCATATGTAAAATCTACACGGCATGGCTTTTTAACTGCATCATCACAATGCTCTTTCCTTAATGGTAGTATTCTGTGCCCGCCTTTTCCAAGGAACTTTTGAAAACAAATACAAAACTTGAAAGGAAGAGGAAAAAATGGGTAACAGACCACACAAGCAAAATAGAAACACTACAGGCAGGCGAGCATCAGACTGAAATGACTTCTATTTATCACTGGGCGCGTTTACTCCTGTGCAACTGCAAACACAGAGGAAAGAGCAGACATTTAAAAGTCAATGAGTTGTTCTGAAGAACTGCATTGTGTCTGCCCCCTTGTAGCATTTGTGGCTATTTCTAAAATTAATGCTAAAGGGCACTAAGGTAATTTTTTTTTTCACTAAACATTTCCCAGTTGGAAAACCACAAGCCAAGATGTCTTGAAGTTGAGTTAATTTGTACAGAAATGCTGCTGTTCCGCGGCCAACCTTTGGACCATGACCACCAGCAAGCTCAAGACTCAGATTTTATTGTGTTACAGCCGAGACTCAAGGGCTGTTAAAAGCCTCAAGCTGACTATATTCGAACATCCTGCAACTGTACCACGAGAGCAATCTAAAGTTTTATTCAACACATAAAAATTGGAGCAGTGTCTGTGTAGCGCTCCAACAGTATCTCCACATTAGGACTTAAACAGCCCTGCTCTACATACTTTATGTCGGATAAAATGTATCTCTCTTTCTGTGTAAAAGTTCCTGACATAGATTATCTAAGAATGGCCTTATCAAATTATTTCCTATTTAAAAATACAACCCACAGCAGCACGTTTTAACTAGTTAAAGACGAAGTTATTTTCAGCAGCACATCCGTAAAACCACACTCAAGATACTTAGACCGCTTAGGAACTAAAAGTCCAGCTTTGTAGAATGCTACCATGGTCTTCTTCGACGCAGCTAAATTATTAATGGTATCATTTGATCTTTACTTCTGACCACAAACTAGTCTGTGTAGAATTTTCACTGTGCTTCCAAAGGAGAAAATAAAACTATCTCGCAGTGTCGGGTGGGACTCGTCAGGTGACAGGAGCCCCGCCGACCCGGGAAGGGGAAGCCAGAGCTTCAGTCCGCGCCGGGCAGAGCAGAGGCCAAGGCGGTGAGGACAGGCAGGCGGGCAAGCGCCCACACTCACCCGGCGAGGCAGGTGCGCGAGGGGTCGCGGCCGTGGAGAGGCTGCCGGGCTGCGGGCGCGAAGGGCGAGCGCGACGCCGCGGCCGAGAGCGAGCACCGGAGACGACGGCGGCCGGGATACGCTTCCTGCTGGGACAGATCCCGGATCGGTCTCCACCCGCCGGCCGGAGAGCCCCGCAGAGTGCCCAGCCTGCCGCGCACGTCACTGCTACGGAGCGCCCAAGGGGGCGGGAGGCGGGGCGGGAGGCGGGACTTTGTGGGAGTGGGGAGGGGCAGCTGAAGATTGGGCGGATCTTCATTGGCAAGGGGGCGGGGACAGGCTAAGGGGCGGGGTCTTGGGGCAGAAGGGCTGAGAGGGGCGGGTTCCTAGGCTGCAGGGCCGGGCGGATCTGCAAAGCGTAGGGTCTTGGAAATAAAGGGGCGGAAGGACCTGGCCTCAAGTCAAGGAGCGCCGGCGAGGCTGGGAAGAAGAGTCCTCAAGAGCTAGGGTTGAGAGGGGCAGGACCTCAGGACATGCCAGGGAGGGGATGGTCGAAGGAGTGCCGGGAAGGGCGTGGCCTAATGGCGTGAGGCAAGCGATGGGCGGGGCCTCAGAGGTCCTGTAGTAGCTGAGATCCAAGGCTCCGACCGCATCCTTGTATCCTTGCAAGCTGCTGGCTGCAAGTAGCCCCTCACGAAATTCCCTTCGTCGCAGTGGTAGTTGTTTCCAGTGCCACAGCGAGGTTCCACAGCCAAGAGTCAGTTGAAGAAAAGTTGAGAGTGTGACAGGCGAATTGCGGATGAACTCACTTGTGGGGTTTAAGGGTGGCACAGGCTTGTGCTCCTCACCTGCCTGGGTCAACTTCCTGTTCAGCCCTTGGAGGATTGGGCCATGGAAGAAATGTTTTTTTCCCTGGCTGGCCTCCCATGCTGATATCATATTTACTTACAGACCCTGTATTTCCGCCCCGCCCCCTTTGTTGTTATTTTATTTGGACTCTTGAGAGTCTCAGTCTGTAACCAGGCTGTCCTGGAACTCATCATGTAGCCTGTGCAAGCCTCAAAATAGTGATAATCCTTGTAGGCTAGTTTTATAGAACTGAGCCAATTGCCCCGCTTTAACTTTCTGGTTGTTTAATTTTATTGTGCTTATAAGGGCAAATGTGAATCATCTTTTTAAATTAAATATTACATTCCTATGCAAATTGAGAACATCTCCTTTACTAGGAAAAGAGGTTAATATGAAAACAAATAAGGGGCTGGCAAGATAGTCCAGCCAGCGAGGGCTCTTTGGCTCATCCTGAAGCCCAGCATATTTCACGGAGAGAACCAACTCCTCAGATTGTCCTCTGACTGCCGGGCGCTGTCTAGAAGATTCCTAGAGGGAAGACAGGAATTTAAACTGGACTTGGTGCCTCATGCTTGTGATTCTAGCTACTCAGGAGGCTGCACGTTCAAGACCCGCGTGGCCAGTTAGTAACATCCTGTTTCAGAGAGAGCCTGCCTATTCCACGGTAGACTACTTGCCTAGCATGAGAGCCTTGGGTTCAATCCATATCACCACAAAAATGGTAAAGGGGGGGGGGGGTCAGACATTCAGAGGCTACCCAACGGGCTTGATGAAAAAGCTACCTTCCACTGAACACATTTCAAATTCATAAGACAGTAAGTAAAACTGGGGAAACTAAAAAAGAGGAAGAAAAACCAAGAAAGGAAGTAATTTACAGCAATCACAGAACTGTAGCTCCAGATTGCCAAATGAAAAATCTCAAATATATCAAAGATTGTAATGTGAACTGAAACCAGGGGCAGACTCATCTCTGTAACTCCAGTGCTGGGATGAGAGAGAAAGACAGAGGGCAAGTAGAGCCTTGGGCTCACTGGCCGCCGTTCTAGCAGCAACAGTGAGCTCCAGATTCACTGAGACCCTGTTACAAAAAACAAGATGGTGACTGAAGATCAGGTGGAAGAAGATGCCTGTGTTGGTTAGTTTGAGTTGGTTGGTTGGTTGGTTGGTTGGTTGGTTGGTTGGTTTTTGTTGTTGTTGTTTTGTTTTGTTTTTTCAAGCTAGAGTCATCTAAGAGGAAACTTAAGTTGAGAAAATCAAATCGGCCTATAGGCAAGCCTATGGAACATTGTCTTGATTGATTGATAATTGATGTAGAAGGACCCAATCTACTGTAGAAAATGTCATTCCGGGGCAGGTGGTCCCAGGGAATATAAGAAAGCAAACTGAACAAGCCAGGGTGAATAAGCCAGTAAAGAGGAATTCTCCATTATCTCTGCCTTGGTTCCTGCCTTGGTTCCTGTTTTGAGTTCCTGTGCTGTCTTCCTTTAATGAAGGATTAAGAGGTGAAATAAATGCTAAACTGGTTTTGGTTGGTATTTTATCACAGTAATACAAGGCAGACTAAGGCAGTGCCTAACATTGGGTTCCTGCCCAAACACATTGCAGGTACACAGAAACAATTGGCTTTTTTAAAAGGAAGATCATGGTGCTGGAGAGATGGTTTAGCAGGTATGAGCACATAGTAGCTGATAACAGCCTTTAACTCTGTTCCAGCAGGAATTTTACAGCCTATTCTAGCCTTGACAAGCACTGCATGCCTGTGGTACACAGACATATGTATAAGCACAGCACCCTACACATGAAGTGGGTATAATAATAATAGTAATAATAATAATAATAATAATAATAATAAATTTCTTTAAAGGAAAAGTGAAGATTGTTACATATTTTTAATACACACCTTACTTAATTTTGAATTTAACATAAAAATCTATCTGCAAGTCAGTAGAAGGTATTTTATTTACAGTTGCTTTTTGTGACGGATGACATCCATGAGTCCTTCCCTTTTGTCCCCACTTTAGTCTGTTTAATCTCTTTGCTTTCTAGCCCCGTATCTCTCTGCCCAGTTCTTCTTTCTATCTCCTACCATTATCATTTTCCGGGCCACCATCACTGCAGATCTTAGATAATCATAACCACCAGTCCAGATTTAAAAATCCCACAGTGACTGGTTCTCCACTATCCTCAGTAGAAAGTCCAAACCCCTTACGATACCTCCCCCCGGACCCTTACGCGTTTGAAGACTGGATCTGTGGGTTGACCCAAGCTAGGCAAGCCCACCACAACTGAGTTTCATCCGTCCTAAAACACCTGGTAAGATCCCGACGCTAACCACCTTTCACGAACCGGGTTGTTCTTGTTCGAGGAGCCCAGTGGATTATTTCTTCTTTCTAGCTTTTTTGAGGGCTCTTCACTGGTCATGTGATCCCACAGTTCCCCACGATGTTCAAGTCCACAAGCTGAGCCACCAGGGATCTGTCCTGGGAGTCACTGTCTTCTCCCTGCTTCGCTGCCCAATCTCGTTTCTACCCACAGCCTTCCTCCGTGTCTCGTACTTTACATTCAAGTCATTCTGAAGGGCTTTTGTGTCCCCAAACACACACTCTATGCTATTTACTACACTGGAGCACAGCCAGGCTAAACCCAATTATTCCTCCAAAACAAAGCCTGCTTGTCCCCACCGAGAATTTTCCCTACCCGCCCTGATGGTAAATCCTAGGCATAATTCAGTTCTGTTCCCATCCTTCACTTAACATCTACTGTACAAATATCTCTTATAACACATATTGTACTGTGGCCACCTATGCCTGCTTTTGTGTCTTCTCTAGTTGGCCTGTACACGGTTTGAGGGCACAATCGACTATCCTTTGGATTCCAAGTGCCAAGCACAGTCGTTTTTTTCATTAAGAAGTGCTTACGGGACCCAAGAAATAGCTCAATGGTAAAGTACTTAATGCTAAATAAATGAATAGTGCCTACTGCTGGTATTATTATTGAATAAAGAGGGGGGAGAAACAGATGATGATTCTGGAAACTGCATATGTTATCATCAAGCATCGCAGAAGTAACTGTCTTTGTGACCCAAACTCCTTCCATATTTACATGCCTTAAGTTCCACGGCTCGCTTTGACCCTCCACATCCCCCTCCCCCATCCTTTTTTTTTTTTTTAAACAGGGCCTCATCTATCTATCACAGGCAGGCCTGGAACTTATAGCTGAGGATGTTCTTCAACTTTCTTTTTAAAACTTAATTAGGTCTTTGACACATGTATATAATCACTCTGGAGACTTTGAATTTCTCCTTCTACCTCTATCTCCTAGCGTGCTAAGATCACAGACACTGTGGTTTACACAGCCCTGGGGATCAACCCAAGAGCCAGGTGCCTGGTGGGGCAGGCCCTCTGCTAACCATGATACATCCCCAGCGTGGGCGACAGAGGCTATCCAAGGAATTCTTTTACTTGGGCTTTTTGTTGTTGTTGTTGTTGTTGTTGTTGTTGTTGTTGTTTTTGTTTTTTTTGGTTTTTTTTGACATTTGTTTATTTGTGTGCATGTGCTTGTGTGTGTACATGTGAAAGATCAGAGAACAACTTGTGGGAGTTGATTCTCTCCCAAACTCATCTCCCCAGGCTGGATGACAAATGCCTTTACCACTAAGCATACTTGGCTCATACCTCAGAAATTCTCAACCTAAAATCTATAGCTATCATACATGGGAATTTCATGAAGTGTCCCATTCTAACCATATGCAATTTTTTTATGAGTTTTGATTTGTGTTTACAGAAATTCATATTACAGGTGTGTGAAAGGTCTGCTTTAAAGCGTCTGTGATACCAACTCCTAGAGTAACATAGGCAGAGTCCCTGTGGGTTTGATGCAGAAACTGTTCAAATTAACTCAACTAATGCTGACAGTCCTGCAGGCTGGCATTACCAGGACCTGTGCCCAGAAACTGTAGGATTACACCATCCAGGGCTCCTTCTCTTCTTCCACTCTCAGAGTCACCAAATCTAGCTCATTACCTATCCTAAATTATTCCGGAGTTGATACTTCACTGCATCTTAGGATGGGTCCTCTGCCTTTATGTGAGCTCCTGATGCTGTTTCTGCTCGTCCCAGCCCATTCTCTGCTGCATTCCTAGAGTTACCTCCTGTCAAATCTGATCACCTCCCCCTTTACCTGTGTCCCTGTACCTTCAGCAATTTTTTATTTTTATTTTTGGCTTGACCAAACTTGTCTTCTAAAATGCCTCCTACGCCCACTTCCTTGTAAAAGAGAGTTTTGGCAAGAACCCTGCTGAGTCCTTCAGCAAGAAGCTCCGCCCTCAGCCCCCGCCATCCGTCTGCTGAAGTCTGATCACGTGACCGGAGCTAACATCTCCTTTCCTCTGATGTTGTCTTTTAGCCTGTCTACTGACCTCGCCTTGGTCTTGGCTGTAAGTTCCCACTTGCAGTGAGCTCGGTGCAGAGCCCAGTGTCCCATCTCCTCTACGTAACTCCATCGCCACTGTCCCTGATCCAGCCATCACCGGCATGAATAAAGTCGCAGTTATGCTTCAACTGATACCACTGAATATGTGTTTTTCTTCAATACCCTTTGGGTAATTTAAACTCACTGCTGACAGACGTATGGAACCCTTCACAATCCTGGATCCACCCCAGTCAGAGATGCTGTGACATTTTGTGTTCCTTTGTCTTCTAAAACTCAAAAGCCAGCCTTGTTTGCACCAACTCGGGAGAGGAAGACAAAGGGGTAGAGGAGATTGCAACAGTTTCAAAGCCAGTCCAGAGCAACATTGTGGATTACCTCGGATTACGTGGTGAGACTCCATCTGACAAAAATCTTTCCGTTTTTAGCAAATGTTAATAGCATTTGCTAAAAGGGGATTTAATTTTTGTCTGTGTGCTATTTTCTCCCTTTAATGATGCTTCAAAATATTGAGTTTGCTTTGTTCCTGTAGAGCTCTCAAACACAAAGCCTCATGCATCCAAAGCACACGGTCTCCTGCTAAAATACTGCACCCAGCCCACAATCCTCAGCTGGAGTTCTGCCCTGTGGGCACAGACAGTGGAGTTCACCTGTAATTCCGGCTGCTTTGGGGCAGTTCCAGAGAATCACTGGAGCCCAGAAAGTCCAGGACAGCCTCAGCAACAGAATGAGACCACCTCAAAGCAAAAGACAGAGCAAGGGCTGGAGAGATGGCTCAGTGTGGAAAGGCGACGGAGTTCAGACTCCAGGGCCTATATGGCAGAAGGAGGGAACATTCCACACATTGTCCTCAGACTTCCGCCCTTGCACCGTGACATTTAACATACTCCACGTGCAAAATACATACATTTAAAAACATATTTTAAGAAAACAGAACGGTCAGGCATGGTGGTGCATACCTTTAGTCCCAGCCAGCCCTCAGGCAAGAAAAATCTCTGTGAGTTTGAGCCAGCTTGACGTACATAATAAGTCCCAGGACTGCCAGAAGCCAGGTCTACGGAGATACCCTGTCTCAAAACACAACAATGAAGAAGGAGGAGGAAGAGGAGGAGGGAGAGGAGGAGGAAAGAAAAGACAAAACCAAACAATATCCTTTTATGTTTTTGTCCCTGAAGGTTGATGCCTGCCTCAACAGATTAATAAAATTAGCAGTGTTAAGTGTAATTTAGCATAATTACTACATGACAGCACCATGCTATGCCCTCTGAGAGATAGATATAATTACAGTCAGGACTACAGTGAGCATTTGCCCACTAGGTCTCTGAACTCCCATCTCAATTGTGAAGAATCTTGCATTTTTATGCCTTAGCAGAAGCAAGAGGCCAGCCGGTCACTTGGTAAAGCGATTTGGGCCAAAGTCCTTCTCACTACCTGTAGCTGGAGCAGAGGCCTGGCATTGGGCCTGAGCAACCTATCAGGAAACTTGGGCAAAATGACACAAAGATTCAGAGATGGGGACAGGCGATTGATAGTAGTGTGGACAGCTGCGGCTGCCAGCTTTGCCGATGGCAGCAACAGTGAGCTCCTACTCCCGGCCCCCACAGTCTACGCGGCCGGCCGGATCTTCCCTACCGTGAGATAGTGCTGAGAGTTTGCTGGCTACACACTGAAGCTTACAAGTGTGGTGATGGGCTAAATCTCAGCGAAGGCTAAGTGGATGGGCTCGGGTTACTGCTCTGAATTCATTTCCTGCTTTGCTCTTCACGCGTCTGATTATTATTAACCAGAAGGTAATATTTAACTCCAACAGATTGTACGAGGAACTTCCAGAGCAGTGGGTCCTTGAAACTTCCTTGATCTGTTTCAAGATACTACTGCTGCTTTTTTTTTGTGGCATCTATTTGTGGCACATGATGATGAGTTTCAGAAGGAGAAATTCTTTTACTATGCCCTGTACCTTTACCATACCTAGCTAAGCCTCTCTCTCTTAAATTTTTCCTTTATCCTTCAAGGGAAGAAGGCTGAGAGCAACAGAGTGGGACACTTGGAGTCCTCCTCTGAACTTCACAGGCACCAATGCGCATGTGCAAGCACCACACATGTGCACTGATACATGCGCATGCGCACACAAATGAAAAACTGAAAGTCAATACATAGAGCCAGGGAGAGGGCCATCAGGGAAAAGCACTCACTGCACAAGCCTGGCAATGTGAGTTGGAACCCATGTAACCAGCTGGGTGGGGCGGCTCACCTCTGTAACCCCAGCACTCCTGTGACGGACGACGAGATGGAAGGTAGAGACAGGAAACTCGTGCGAACACTAACCTGGAGCACACTACATAGTAAATGACAAGTAGAAAATAAATAGAAAATAACCAAAGACACGCTGCTTCGTTCAACAACGTATAAGGCTAGACTCAATTCTCCAAAACTGTCCTCTGACCTCCTCAGACATGATAATGGCTCACACATACCTGTAATAATACAACATATACCTCCCCACCCCACTAAGGAAAATAAACTTTAAGCAAATAAATAAAACAGAATAGGTTTCCAAAAGGCACATGAAGGGTTTTCTGAACGTTGATTGAATGTGAAATGTATTTCATAGGCTCATGGCTTTGAACCTCTGACCCCCAACTTGGGGAAGGTTGTGACAATTTTTGGGAAGGTTGAGGAAACATTAAGAGGTAGAGACTCAAGCCGGGCAGTGATGGTGCATGCCTTTAATTCCAGCATTTGGGAGGCAGAGGCAGGTGGATTTCAAAGTGCAAGGCCAGCCTGGTCTACAGAATGAGTTCCAGGACAGCCAGGGCTATACAGAGAAACCCTGTCTCAAAAAACAAACAAACAAAAACCAAAAACCAAAACAACAAAACAAACAAAAAACTAGAAAAAAAGAAAGAAAGAAAGAAAGAAAGAAAGAAAGAAAGAAAGAAAGAAATGAAGGAAGGAAGGAAGGAAGGAAGGAAGAAAGAAAGAAAGAAAGAAAGAAAGAAAAGAAAAAAGAGAGGTAGAGACTCCGGAAAAGGGCATTGCTGGGGGCAGGCCTTGTAGTTTTATAGCCCTGCCCCATGTCATGACCATAGAGTCCCTGACTGCAGATGCCATGTGGCCAAACACCTCCTATCCTTTTGCCAAGCCTTCGTCACTCTGATGGACAGCGCCTCCTATCCTCCGTTGAGTTAATTCTTCTTAGGTATTTTGTCAAACAGGAAAAGGAACTAGGACACTGGATACTGATAATGCTCTAATTTTTTTTTTATCTGGCAAGATATAACATTATTATTCCTCCCTCCCTCCTTCCCTTCCTCCCTCCCTCCTTTTCTCTCTTCCTGATCTTCCCTCCCTCCCCTCCCTCCCTCCTTTCTTTCTGTTTGTTTGACGTTGTTTAAACAGGTCTTGCCGTGTGGCCTTGCCTGGCCTGGAACTCCTAATGATCTGCCTGCCTCGCTCCTAAGTGTTGATCTCGAAGGTGTGAACCAGCACACACCCCTGGCTTCTTTCTGTTCTAAAGACAGGGTTCTGCTCTGCTGCTCAGGATGATCTCAGGCCTAAGTGACCCTCCTGCCCTTTTGCCTTCTCAGTGTGGATTCCAACCCTTGACCTGACGACGGGAGACACATTCACACTGGGGCTCATGCCCTCTGTGTCTCATAAATATTTTCGCCAACCCGGAAGCTTCTGAGCCCTGAAGTTTGGTTGTGAAGGCCTCATTTCATAGGCACAGTTCGGCACCGGTGATGACATCAGTCTCTGCCCCTTTTCTCCTCTCTGGAGGTCTGGGTTTGAGGTATAAGTATAAAAGGACACTTAGAGTGAAAGTGACACTGGGAAACAATGTAAAGATAGAAGGAAAGCCGGTGTGAGCTATGTTCACCTTGACTTTCACTGCAGGCAACTGGAGGTATTAGATCACCAAACAGTGTCCAGCTCAAGGTGCCTGCAGGATGCGGTGCCTGAACTGTGGATGCTTGCTAGGTATATCGTTCTACTCAACATTAAATAGACGTTCCCTGCAAAGCAATGTTCAGTACTTCAGATTAAGTCTGTCCTACTTGCTGCCTCTGTGAAACTTTAATCTGGAACTATATGAAGTCATGTCTATCAAGTTGTAGCTCCCATGACTCCCAGGTAAAGTGTTTTGTTGTTGTCTGTTGGATCCAAGACAGGGTCTTAATACATAGCTCTGGCTGTCCTGGAACTCACTGTATAGTTCCAGGCTGGCCTCCAACTCATGGAGACCTGCCTGCCTCTGCCTCACAAATTCTGGGATTATAACACCAATACCAGTTTAAGAAATTTGTCTTGAAGCCGGGCAGTGGTGGCGCACGCCTGTAATCCCAACACTCTGGGAGGCAGAAGCAGGCAGATTTCTGAGTTCGAGGCCAGCCTGGTCTACAGAGTGAGTTCCAGGACAGCCAGGGCTATACAGAGAAACCCTGTCTCGAAAAAAATCAAAATCCAAAATAAAAAAAAAAAGAAAGAAAGAAAGAAAGAAATTTGTTTTGAGATGCAAACTCATATAGTCCAGGATGGACTTTACCTAACTGTGTAAGCAGAGATGACCTTGAAGTTCAGATCATTCCAACTCCACCTCCCAAGGACTGACATTACAGTTGAGTTCTGTCCTGCCTGGTTCCAAACAAAGCTGTTTTACATAAAGCTTTTGTGTTTGATTTGCTAAGCTTGTCTCTGTGGCACCCAGGCCTCTCGGGCTAACACTTGGCTAGTCACCCCAGAGTACAGGCTCCTTCCTGCCTTGCTCCTGAGCTGATTGGGAGTAAAGAAAACTGGGCTGGTGCCATGGCCCATCGAGTAAAGGTGCTTCCATGCAAGCCTGATAATTTGAGTTCTGATCCACAACCCACAGGCCACTCCTGCTAGTTTTGTCTGATCTCTGTATACTCTCCTCACCATACAAATAAATAAATAGAATCATTTAAAAAAAATATACAAAGTAGAAGAAACCAAAATCGTGACAATAAAAGATGCCTGTTTTAGTCACATCATTAAAGAAGTTAGAAATGTTTTAGACTTTCCATGCCAGAAACTGGGACAGAGACTGTATGTATGTATGTATGTATGTATGTATGTATGTATGCTTGTATGTGTATATTATGCATATAATATGCATTATAATTATACAATATATTATAATATATTCAATGTTGTCATTATATACAATACTATATAATTATACATATAATTATGTATTATATATACATGCATATAGATGGTATATGTATTATTTTATGTGTATAAGTGTTTTGCCCAAGTGCATATATATATGGTGCATATATATATGCACCATAAGCACGTGAGGAGCTTCTGGAGGTCAGAAGAGGGTCTTTGTTGGACCCCCTGGAACTGGAGTTACAGATGGTTTTAACTCAGGATGTAAGTTCTGGGACTTGACACAGGAGGAGATACAGAGACAAAATGTGGAGCAGAGACTGAGGGAAAGACCATCCAGAGACTGCCCCTCCGAGGGATCCATCCCATACACAGTTACAAAACCCAGACACTATTGTGGATGCCAACAGGTGCTTGCCTGATATAGCTGTCACCTGGGCAGCTCTGCCAGTGCATGACAAATACAGAGGCGGGTGCTCTCAGCCAGCCATTGAACTGAGCACTGAGTCCCCAGTGGAGGAGCTAGAGAAAGGATCCAAGGAGCTGAAGGGGTTTGCAGCCCATAGGAGGAACAACAATATGAGTCACCAAGTACTCCCAGAGCTCTCAGGGACTAAACCACCAACCAAAGAGTACACATAAAGGGACCCATGGCTCCAGATGCATTTGTAGCAGAGGATGGCCTTGTTGGACATCAAAGGGAGGAAAGACCCTTGGTCCTGAGAAGGCTCGATGCCCCAGTATAGGGGAATGCCAGGACAGGGAAGCGAGAGTGCGTGGGTTGGTGAGCAGGGCAAAGAGGGGTGGGTTAGGGGATTTTCGGGAGGGAGGACCAGGAAAGGGGAAACATTTGAAATGTAAATAAAGAATATATGTAATAAAAAAAAAAAGTTCTGGGACTTGAGCCTGGGTCCTCTGCAGAAACAGCAAGTGCTCTTAACCACTGAGCCATCTCTCAGCCCACCAGATATGCTTCCTTATAGTGTCACGACGTTACACTTCAGTTGAAAACTCCCAACCCCTAGCCAGGGTTGGAACCTAATGCCTCACACAGGCTTCTTTTTTCTAATGGAATGTTTGTTTATTAATAACGTGAAGACAAGCAAATTAAATCAACTCAGGTTAATTTTAAAAAGTCCAAGGTACTTTCTGAGTATAATAAACTTTTAACGGTTTTCTTTTGATGCTTTAAAACCATTCTCCACAGAAGAATGTGTTCAACTGTGCAAGGGTGTTGTGGTGCAGATGCCGCCCAGCCGGCCAGGAGCCTGAGGCAGCCAGAGCCCCTAAGGCTGGAGGAGAAGCCAGAACGGGCAACACCGAGATACTGTCATTTTCTGTCTGATTTTTACCTGAGGCTGGGAGTGTAATTCAATATTAAAAACATTTCCCTCAGGTAGACAAAGTCTTGGATCCAAACCCCACAACCCCAATAAAGAATAAATAAAAAATGAGCATACTAATAACAATATTTAAGTTAGCCAGAGAATAAGGAAGCACCCTGCCTCAGCATAAACCATTCATATAGTTCAGAGCTCAAAAACATCTTCCTAAACTGAGTATGGTGGTGCGGGGCTGGAGAGATGGCTCAGCGGTTAAGGGCACTGACTGCTCTTCCAAAGGTCCTGAGTTCAATTCCCAGCAACCACATGGTGGCTCACAACCATCTGTAATGGGATCAGATGCTCTCCTCTGGTGTGTCTGAAGACAGCTACAGTGTACTCATATACAGAATGGTAGTGCATGTCTTTAATTCCAGAACTTGGGAGGGAGGGAGGGAGGGAGGCAGAGGCGGTTGGAATCTCTGTGGCTTGGAGAACAGCTTGATCTAACCTAAGTGACATCCAGGCCAGCCAGGACTATAAAGAAGCCCTGTCTCAACCAAACCAAACCAAACCAAATCAACAAAACAAACAAGCAAGCAAACAAAAACTTCTGTCATGTTACTGACACTAAGCACTGAGAATTTTAAAAATATGTATTTATTCATGTACTTGTTACTGTGGTGTGTGTGAGCATGCTGTGGTGTGCATGGGAAGGTCACAGGACAAAAGTGTGGAGTCAGTTCTCTCTCTCCAGCTTTAGGTGGCTTCCAGGGATCAGAGGTTGGTTTACAGGCTAACTTCACAAGTGCCTTTACACACCGAGTCATTTATAACTTATGCAGCAGGGATGTATCATCAATGTATCTAAGTTGTTACTAGAAAAATTTTACTCTTGTGTACATTTAAATCTTGTAGCATGTAAAATTAAGCCTTAGCATTGGTATCATACAAGCTGCAATGGTAATATCATGTAATGGATGTTTGTCAGTTGATTGGCTTGTTTGTTTGTAACAGGGTCTTACTATGGTAACCCTGCCTGGCCTGGAACTCACCATGTAGACCAGGCTGGGCATGAACTTGAAGTAATCCTCCTGTTTCTGTCTCCTGAGTGCTGGGATTACAGACATGTTCCCCCACAATCAGCTTTTATGTGATAGATTTTTATAGAAGTATTTTTTAAAAAATCAGAATTCAGCTTGTTATAGTTTCAGAAAGAGTAATAGTGGTTTCTCAGCTGTGTGCTGACAAGGGGGCAGTGGCAAAGAAAGGAAGCTACAGAGAAAATGGCATTTTTTATTATTATTATCATTATTATCATCATCATCATCATCATCATCATTATTATTATTATTATTATTATTATTATTATTTTACATCCCAAATGTTTTCCCCCTTCTGGTCCTCCCTTTCAGATTTCTTCCCCTATCTACCTCCCCTTCCACTCTGAGAAGATACCCTCCCCCCAGAAACCCCCTTTTCCCGGGGCATCAAGATTCTATAGGATTAGGTGCATCCTCTCCCACTGAATCCAGCCAAGGCAGTCTTCTGCTACATATGTACCGGGGACCATGGACCAGCCTGTGTATGCTCTTTGGCAGGTCCCAGGGGTCTGGGTTAGTTGATACCATTTGTCTTCCTATGGGGTTGCCATCACCTGAAAACTGCATTTTCTAGAAGAGCAAATGTGTCAGCAATGCCTCTCAAGTCTAAAGCTATTGCTTACACTAAACTCCAGTTAATGAATTTAGCCTTGCCCTGGGCTTTCTGGGTTACACAGCAAGTGGAAATTATGACTAGTGGTTGTATCCAGAAGATAATTTCTTCTAAAGTTATCCATTTATAGCCAAGTCAACATTCAAGGAATAAAAATTGAAAAGCTGTTATGATAACCTACCAATTAGCA
Organism: Apodemus agrarius; assembly: GCA_964023405.1. NCBI lineage: Eukaryota > Metazoa > Chordata > Mammalia > Rodentia > Muridae > Apodemus > Apodemus agrarius. Next base: position 83,608,036 of record OZ030012.1, on the reverse strand, counting down.
TTTGAACTTCTAATGACAGTAAAGATTTATTCTAAAACTCACAACAGTGTTTTCGGATGGAGTTCGGTTGGTAGAGTGCTTTGCCGAGCATGAAGGTGGTGTCATTGCAGGTCTGCAAGCTCAGCATGCTAGGATGGAGGCAAGGGGATCTGAAGGCCATCCTCAGCTACCTAATTCTTGGCTATGTTACCTCGTCCCCAATCCAGCACGCTCGCGTGCGCGCGGACACACACACACACACACACACACACACACACACACACGCTTTACTTCTTCCACTGTGTGGAGTGGATAACTTTTTTTTTTTTTTTTGGTTTTTCGAGACAGGGTTTCTATGTGTAGCCCTGGCTGTCCTGGAACTCACTCTGTAGACCAGGCTGGCCTCGAACTCAGAGATCCAGCTGCCTCTGCCTCCCAAGTGCTGGGATTAAAGGCGTGCGCCATCACCGCCCGGCTGAGTGGATAACTCTTTTTTGGTGTAGTCTCTTGTTTCCTCTACTCCAGGTTCTTCCTTTTACCACATCATTTTTCATGTCATATTCCTCTTTGGATGTATATATCATTCATTCATTCACAGTGGCTTTGCCATACGTGAAGATCTCTTTTAATTAATCCAGGGTTTTGTTTAATCGTTTCTTTGATCATTGTTTTTAACATTTATGTACTGTGTGTTTCTGTGTGCAAATGTATGGTCAAGGGACAATTTGTGGGAGTCTGTTTTCTCTTTCCACCACACGGTGTCCAGGGGTCCAACTCTGCTTAGCAAATACCCCTACCTACTAAGCCGCCTTGCCCACCCAACTAATTCCCTTAGAGAATCCTCGCCATGTGGCCCAGGCGGTCCTCTACCTCATTATCCTCCTGCCTCAGGCCCCTTCACATTGGAATTACATGTGTGCGGTGCCAAATCTGGCCTCCCTTCTCTTTTTATGGACCCTCTTTGGTATTTGTCCTCCTGTATAAACTTTCAATTTTTACTAAAAGTCTACTACAAACTACTGTCATTAAATGCAATTGTGTTAGGAGGCTTACTGCTAGGACGTTAGCGTTTCTACAGCGTTTCCTTCCAGATTAAAAATTGTCTGTTTTAGTAGGGTTATTGTTTAAAATTATTATTGTTAATTATAATAATATTTAAATATAATGACTATTATTGTTTCTTGTCAATAAAATTCTATACTTTCATACGGGTAATATATTTCTTTTGAAAAAGTTTCGTGTGGGCATGAGTGATGCAGATGGAGATCAGAGGTCATGAGAGTCATTTCTGGGGATCAAACTCAGGTTGGCAAGCTTAGTAGCAGGTGCATTTACCACTGAACTATTTTCCCAACTACAGTCAACATATTAGCTTTCATTGTAATCTCATTTACAATTCTTTGCCACCAGTGTTGAGTTTTTCCAATTGTTTTTCTGTATTCTTATTGTCAGAATTAATTTTCGGTATATATTATCTAGGTGCTGTATCTGATGATCTTCTATTGCTCTTTGCATAAATAAGTAAATAAATTCCAAATAGAAATGTTCCATTTTTCTCCCCAGAAAGTTTTTTCTTAATATATTTGCAACAATTGTAAAAATCTGCACAGAATTTCTTTTAAAAGATTAAGTTACCCGAGTCTAAGTATTTTACAACTTATTACATTGTTACTTCCTCATTCTCTCTTCTCTCCTCTCACCTCCCAGTGCTGGAAGCACACCCAGAGTCCTCACATTTGGCATCCGAGCTACACCCTCACCCCGTTTCCTACCTTTGACATCTTCACTAGAACTTTGTATTATAGGTCGATGGGGTCCACAAGTGAACTGGAATATTTTCAAGGGCTTTCATGGTCTTGAACAATTTGATGTTCCTTCAAAGTTCAAACAAGTGGATCCATCTACTTGGTAGTGTTTCTGGTACAGGCCCTCGGCATTTTTGTCAGCATCTTTGAAGTGCGCAGGCTCTAGCCAAACTCTTACTTTTTGAATCTGTTCTGATGCTTTTCAAATTGTGGTCACGGTGTTAGAAGTTGATGCCTCATTTTCAAGCTTTTTTGTGTCTTGGATATGACTTTTTTCAATAAGCTCATGATTTTACTTTATATTTATCTTTTAAAAAAACCAGACTCATGAGTAGCAAGGAGGAACAACTTTCATTTCACGGATTCAGTGTTCTTTTCTTTCTACTTTGTTGAACAAAAATGCATTTGATTGTCCTGTTTTTCCATGAGGTTTCAACTCTTACTCTTTGTCCAGTAACAGACACCTATCACCTTCTTGTGTGACTGCTGCTGGCACAAATGAGTCTTGACAAACTTGAAGAAAACACCCAGAGCTTTTGCCATATATAGAATTAAATTTCAGTTTCATTACTAACAATTTAAAAATCTTGTGAAAATACTTGTCCATGTGTACTACTTCAAGTTAGCCAAGATTGAAAAGTCAAATTAATATATAAAAATTAAAAAATTTTGCTATGGAAAATACAGCATGAGGGGTACAAATAAGAGGTACCAAAAAAGTGCATCTGCAGCCAGGTATGGGTTATACAGGCTTATGATACCAGTGCCTGGGGGGCTTTGGCAGGACACCCTGCACTACAGAGCAAGGCCCTGTATACAACACAAATGGCGCCGTTAGAAGGTCAGATGCTAACGGGAAGAATATACATTGCCTGGGCAAACCATTCAAATCAGTGATAAGGGAAAGCAGTAGTAACAACTACGAGTTTCTCATAGAAGGCTTCAAGATAAAGAACTGTCAACACCTTTCAGGAAAATAAAAAACTAGAAACAGATGACTACTGCAGAAGCCACCAAAACAACAAAAACAAAAAACAAAACTCCACCACCCAACCAACCAACCAACCCAACCACCCAACCACCCAACCGAAAAACCCTTCCTCTCCTGGAGAAATTGTAAAAGCAAGCTTCCCCGGTCAGGTGGAAGCTAGAACGTAGACTTATAGAGACGGAAGGGCAGCAACACAGCTTCTGCTGGGTGGAAGCTCGGAGCCAATGCTACCCGGCAGCTTCCTTTCCTGTTTCCGAAGACGGAGAAGCCACATCCAACAGCCCCAGGTCTGTGAGCAACAACATATAAACAGAGCTCCCCTCCGTCTTCTCTCCTTCTCTGGACATGTTATCATGGTCAGAGAAAGGAGATAGCTCGCAAGGAGTGTGACGTTTCCACGGCACAGGCAACACAAGCATGGTTAACAGAGCAAGACAAGGCTAAATAATTCCCAGGAGACACCGAGGAGACAAGATTCTAAGTTTTTATAAAAGTTGTCCTAGTTTCATAAGAAAAATTGTATTTTCATACATTTATTATATAAATGCCTAGAAAAATAGGAATATAGGGGAAACACAAAAAAAGGAGAGAAAAGGTCAGAGCATAATAAAAAAAAATCACAACTTTAATTACATGCCTCAGTTCAGGTATAAAATACAGACAGGAGAGACAGGCTCACAGAGGGCGTCAGCACGCCAGCGTGGGGATGGATGAGCAGTGCGTCAGGGCGTCCACAGCTGCCTGCGACATTACTAACAAGTCATGCTATCAGTGGTTCTCAGGTGTGCTCTTGCCTACCATCTCTTAGGGCTGTAACGCTCTGGACTAAACTGCACACCGGAGTCAGTAACCAGGGACCAGGCTTGGCAGCTCATATTCATGTTTTCCATTAATTTTGAGCCAAAGTCAAGTTTATTTGATAAGATACAGTCTTGTTTCTGAGGTTAAAATAAGAAAGTTCATCTTAAAACGATTTATTAGACTGCCATTTTCACACTTTCTTTTCTTCCAATATGTAAATTATTTGCCCGCTTTTGACCTAAATTCCCAATACCTACATCTGCTCCACTAATTCCCATTTGGTTTCCTGTGCCAGCTCTTTCCTTGGGCCCGATCAGCTGACAGAAGGGGACAGCGAGTGGAGTGGAACTCTCCGAGCACTGGGGGAGCTTCAAGTTTGGACATCTTGTACAAGTACATCAAGAAAGGGTTACTTTTAGGATACACCCATCTAGTCTTTTCTGGGAAGGAATGCTGGTATTTTATTCTGTTACATCTTCCTTTCATGAAGTTTACATTTAAAAATAGAAAAGCTTTTTTTTAAAAAAAAAAAAATCAACACTCTTTCTTTGGTAGTGTCACGTTTCAGAAATGATTTGGCATCTACAACATATTTCATGTTAGTAATGGCTAACATTAGCCATTTTTTCTATTGTAAGCAGTATATTCTTGAACTACCTTTCAATCATTTAAGAAACAGCACAAGTTCTAACTGGGATAAAGAATAGCCTTTTGTGTTCTTGTTGAATGTTCCAAAATGGAACATTTCAAATGGGACCACCATGTCTTTCCAGCATTCCTACCACACAGCCATGTTAGTCTATGCCTTGCTTTGGGAACTCGTAGCTTCATTATGAGACTGCACACCTTCTAGTCCCCGTTTCATTAATCCACGATCATCTCTGCATTAACATTTGATCGTGTTACTCCCGTTCTGAAATGCTTCCGTAACTTCACAGTAGTAACCACGATCTTCAACGTGGCCACAAGGCTGCTTCTAGCCCCCCCCCCTCTCTACTTCACTGAACTCGGCTGTGTAAGTAAGGCATTCTAAGAAACGATGCAAATGTTTACACATCATTTAAAAATAGCATACTTCAGAGCAATTCCTAACACCCCAATTCAGAGATGAAGATTCTACGACAGTGCATCTCTAAAAAAATCACCAGTCTTTTACTCACCTAATCTTACCAAGTACAGGTTAACCTAGCGACTTTAATGCTGTGAATTCAGGAAACTCTTTGGACCTATCTGTCTCATAAAATGTAAGTACTCGCAGTACACAAATCTCCTAAGATCTTTAAGGAAATGAATTCATTCATCTTAAATGCTCTAAACACGTCTAGCACGTAGTACATGTTTTATTAATGAAACTACTACCATTTTAGGCAAAAGCATCATTTTTTTTTCTGCTTTAAACTTTACTCTTCCTCTCTAGACTACTCCCAGTGGCTCAAATCAGCCCTTCGGGAAGTCTCTAAGCTGAGAACTGGAGATTACCATCTTTATACACCGTTTGCCTGGCACTTTCTGTGAAGCTGACTAATGCATTCCCACCACACTGTTGAGATGGGACACGGTGACTATTGGGTCTTCTGCTACATAGTAGGTGCTTAATGAAGTTTATAATTTAATAAAACTCCTTTACAGTTACCTGTATAAAGCTAATTATGTCTTTTTATAAATTTGAACAACTTTCGGCAACTTTCAAATATTCAAATTATGTTAATAAAGCTATTCCCACTTACAAAAGAAAAAATGTGCAGATTTTGGACAAAAAAAAAAAAAAAGAATAAGAATAAGAAGAAAAGCCCATGCCTTTATGTATGAAGCTCACCTATTATTCGGTTCTACTGTAAACAGTGGAACAGCAGTCAGGAAGGAAGTTCAGCCTAGCAATCGGAGGTTCAGAGAAAAGCGAGGAGCCTCCAGACAGCCTTTCAATTCACTTCCATTTTTATACAATTTCTACTTTCATATGTTTGTTGGGATCTGATGACCTTACAAAAGTTATCAATTCTCTTTTCCCTAAATAAACTCATTAATGTGGAAAAAAATAACATAACCTTTTCCTTGCAAAAGTTATTTTCATGTCTTTTTTAAAGCTTCTCAGAAAACTTCATTTTACCAATGCATGTTACTTTCAAAATTCTAAACTTGAAAAAAAAATTTAAACCCCCAAACCAGTTTCAAAATCATCTTCTTATAAAGGTTAGTTCACTCTAGTTGATCTGGGAACAGAAGATATGGCCCAACAGTTTATGGTGGTCTGAGCTTTTACTTAATAATTCTGCATATTAATTACCACACAACAGAGAGACGTTGAGAAGTCCAGAGGAGAAGTCTGTCTGGACGTGAACTGCTGGTCTCCAGTGTGCCCTCCCGGTCAGCTTCTCCCTCCTGTCCTCACTCCACAGGGCAGTTTTGATGTCTTTTTGATTTAGACAAATACCATACTGCCTCATTACTTAAAAGGCTATTTCTTTCCTATAGATTATTCCACCAACTCCTGATTAAAACACTCAGCAAAATGATTCTTATGAGTAATTTTGTGAGAACTGGTATTCTATTTACTTTCTATCTTGACAGTCGTCAGGGACTACAAAATAGGCTTTTTGGAGAAAAATACTGAATTCATTTTAGAGACAAAACACAATGCAAAACATTTTATGCTTTCAAATAAAACCTTCCACATTTAATGGACTCAATTAGGCACAAGCTGCATGCAAAGAACAGCTAACTGTTTCAGGTTTGGGCGGAGCTGACCCAGTCAGGTTCTCAGCTGTCTGAAGTCAGTGACGCCAAAGGGATGAGACCGGTTAACAGTTCCTTTGCTCCTAAACTACCGGGAGCTCAGGCACATACAAATTTTATGTCAAGTAATCTAAAACTCTTCTAAAAATGATTAACTGTTATTCTATCCAACAAGAAAACCAATACAGCAGCTCTATCTAATTAGTGAAGTCACCAGATAGCCCCATGCAGTTCTGGTGTCAAATGACAGGCTTCTGACTGCAAACTTCTGTCTCACAGCTTGCACTAATCACACATTTTAAAGGGAGATCTTCACTTTAAACTATTTATAAAAGAACCAGAGGACACAATTATCAAGCAAATGCACCTCTCTAAAGATCTTGTCTAGTTCTGCAGTATAACCTCGAAGTTCCAAAGACTTCAATGTGCATATCGCAAGGGCATTACATAACCAGCAGAAGTAAAAAGCTTTACAGGGGTGGAACGAAACCCTCCCAAGAGCTGAGGGTTCTATCTCTAGAAAGTTGACACACAGCAGTCTTCATTTTTCATATTGAAATTATTTACCAGAATTACTCAGGGAACAAAATCAAAAGTTATCTAACACTATAAAATTAGCTACCAAGAATCAAACAAAACCACCACAAGCATTTTAAAATACTTTGTTTTGCCTGAGACAGTGTCTCACCATATTTCGGGCTAACCTTCAACTGCCAGGCTCAACGGCCCCTCGAGCAGCTGGTATTAACTGGTGTGTACCTTGTCTTTACAGTCACTTTTCCAGTATCCTAGAATTTTGGCAAAATAAAGATCTTTATCGCAAAGATAAAGTTTGCCAATCTTGTTTATTCTATTAAATTTTTTTTTTTTTTTTGGTTTTTCGAGACAGGGTTTCTCTGTGTAGTCCTGGCTGTCCTGGAACTCACTCTGTAGACCAGGCTGGCCTCGAACTCAGAAATCCGCCTGCCTCTGCCTCCCAAGTGCTGGGATTACAGGCGTGCACCACCACGCCCGGCTCTATTAAATTTTTTAAAATTCCTTTTTCTTGGTCTTAATTTCAGTAGAGAATAAAAGCATGTTGGCATTTTCAGTGAGAAATAAAGTTGGAAAACTTTTCTAATCAAATTAGAATCTAACTAAATTAAATTGGAAAACATATCTGAGCTAATTATATGGCCTAACAGCTATAAAGTCTTACTAAAAAGAAATAATAAGTAAGAAAGATAGGTCAAAGTAAAAAAAGGAAACACACGACGGAGCACTAAGGTGACCTCCGTACATTAAATTCAGCTGTCACTCGAGTCAAGCTTTTGTTAACATTCTCACCCACTTAAAACCTCCCCAATACTAAACCTATTAACAGTCTAAATTGTGGCTCACAGTGCCAGAGATGGCCACATTAAAAATAAAGTATCTGCTGACAAAATGGCCTTTCATTCTCAACTTTTTGTTGTTGTTGTACGAGCATTTAAAAATTCACTAACAAAAATGGCTTAAAATACATATTTTAAGTCTTACACTTAACTAAAAATCTATACCATTCATTTGAGAAAATAGTTTCTCTGCACACCAGTGAGAGCTCTACATGAAGTACAAATGCAGCGTCCAAAGCCGCACGCTCTTGCACTTTATTTGCCACATGGGATTAAATCAAGGGGCCTCCCTCCCTCCCTCCCGCGGCTAAACCCGCACTCCATCACTGCTCCACATTTTCTCAAATAGAAAACTGAAAATAAGAGAGCTTCTGCTGCGCTATGCAATTAAAGAGAGTATGTTTGCATTTAATAATAATTTACTCAGAAAAACTCAAGTAAAAAGTCTGGTACTTTATCAAAACAATGAGAACAAAATAATGAAAAATGGAAGATGCGGAAAATAAATTCCTATTTGAAATCCCAAGTTCACACAGATTAAAAATGTTCCCTAACTCGTTCTGTCCGTCAGGCTGCAGCACACTAAGATGAACTGCAGAGGGAATATTGGATATTTGAGATTCCAGCTGCACCTGCCAGATAGCGTTCACCTGAGTGGCCGAGGGGGTGCCGGTGCAGGGCACGGTAGCAGAAGTCAAGGCGCATTGTCTTTGATTGCTCTTAAAGGTGTTTAAGTATTTGTGCAAAATTATGAATAGTTATACTTTGGGGGTTCTCTGAACAGATGAAAGAGCATTAATTGAAAAGATATTAATTTTTTTTGCTATGCAAGCATATAAAGATGCATTTCTAGTTTAAATGTCTTTGACAATTATATTTTCACACTTTTGAGTATTTTAGGACAAAGGCTAAAAAAAAAATCATAAGATACTTCTGTTCCCATGAAATAAAATCACACTGAGGAATTATGCAAGTTCACTAAAGAATATCAAATTAATCATTTCCTCCTATAAATATTTATTTATTTGTGTTTAGAAGTTGCAGTTTTAGTACTATTAACAGAAAATACATAACAAAGGCTTCCTAAAAGTGAAAAAAATAATTATAAATGTTGGAAAAGTTGGCCTCATTAACATATTTACAAACTTTTACTTAATACACACTCCTTTGGAAATCACTTATGACATTTTTACAGGCTTTATCACCAAGTCTCTGTGTAGCGAGCACTCCAGCTCTTTACAGTCCACACCCGGAAGTGAATGCTGTCACTGGGATGGAGCCCCTAGGAGCCCCGGCCTCCATCACTCTGAGACGCTGCTGGCGCACTGCTCCGCTGCCTCCCCTAAGGCCGCCTCTGCTGAGGAGCCCTTCAGCAGCCTCTTCTCTGTACTCTGCGACTCCTGCAGCTTCAAAATGATGTTTCGGATCTCTTCTCTTTTTGTTTTCATTCTAGGGGGTGGAAACCAGTTCACCAAATTCATAGGGAGCTCAAAATTTAGTATTGGATTCTGAAAAAAAGATTATATGGCTATTAGAAAATTATAATGGGAGACGTTTTTCTTTCAGTTACAACATTCGAAAGTTAGTTAATATCACTGTCTATTCACTTGCTGTACTCCACAAGCAGGGACTGAGTTAGGCACTGGAGATTGGGTGCCGGCCTGGACCAGAGCTGCCGAACTGAACTACGGTTATTGGGAAGAGTTCTGCCCATGCCCTGTTTCTGCAATAAAGTTCATTTTAGCAGAAGCAAACAAATTCCCAAATAGCTTATAGTTGTTTGTACAGCAGTAGAACTGAGAACTCTAAGAATCTCCACAGCAGGAAACACAAGTATTTCCTTTCAGGCCCTGCTGAAGGAAAGAATGACAGCACTGCACTATATGAACAGAAAGCTGCGGCTGGCAAACACTCTAACAGCAAAGTGGGATGTGTAAGGAGAAAAGAGCCCCACTGGGCTGATGTTTAAGGCCAACATGGAGAGTGTGGAGATGTTAGTCAGCCAAAGAAGGACAGAAGCATCCGGAGTTTCAGGCCTGGGGACATGGCACAATAAGGAACAGAGTGACGTCCAACTGGCTGATGCTCCACTATGTACAGGCCGCCAGAAGGGTTCTGTCTGTGGCTCAACAGCAACAGGGAGCCACTAAACCTAACCCTGTGAGAGTCACCCGAGGTGAAGAGCAGACGGCATGAGACTCTGGTGCTGCATTTCAGAACGACGTAGTACTGAGCCTGAAAGTGGCGGCATGGATACAAGAATATACTCATGTGACTTTAAGTGCTAAAAAGAGACTTGGTGGTTCATTCAATGAGTCAAGAGGATGGAAAGGGTCCCTGAGAGAGGTGTGTACAGAGCCAGGCTCAGGACCAGAGTGAAGAAGGCAGAGTGGGAAGGGACTGGAGGTCAGGTCAGGGAGCATGAGGTTCAGTATGAGTATGGATGATACCAGCTTTGAAGACGTAAGAGGCGACTGTGTGTGGAGACGACAGAGCAGCATGAGGTACACTAGTGAGCTACACCAGGACAGGTTGGTCAGAGGTGATCAACAAGCCTGAGGTTTGGCTGTCAATAATTACAGTAGTTTATATCTTAAAAGAGCTCCAATGTGGAAATTTTTGTTCCTCAGGGTCATTTTTATGAATTATTTACTTACTTTTATTTTTACTCGATATATTCTTTATTTACATTTCAGATGATTTCCCCTTTCCTGGCTCTCCGCCCCCGCAAAAGTCCCATTTACCCCTTCCCACTTCCCTGTTCTGGTATTCCCCTACACTGATGCATTGAGCCTTTCCAGAACCAGGGGCCACTCCTTCCTTCTTCTTGGACATCATTTGGTATGTGGATTGTGTTTTGGGTATTCCAAGATTCTAGGCTAATATCCACTTATCAGTGAGTGCATACCATGGGTATTCTTTTGAGACTGGGTTACCTCACTTAGTATGATGTTCTCCAGCTCCATCCATTTGTCTAAGAATTTCATGAATTCATTGTTTCTAATGGCTGAATAGTACTCCTGTGTGTGTGTGTGTGTGTGTGTGTGTGTGTATGTGTGTGTGTATCACACACACACCCCACATTTTTTTGTATCCGTTCCTCTGTTGAGGGACATCTGGACATCTGGGTTTTTTTTCAGCTTCTGGCTATTATAAATAGGGCTGCTATGAACATAGTGGAACCTGTATCCTTATCAAAAAATGGGGCACAGAGCTAAACAAAGAATTTTCACCTGAAGAACTTCAAATGGCTGAGAAACACCTTAAGAAATGTTCAACATCATTAGTCATTAGGGAAATGCAAATCAAAACAACCCTGAGATTTCACCTCACACCAGTCAGAATGGTTAAGATTAAAAACTCAGGATACAGCAGGTGTTGTCGAGGATGTGGAGAAAGAGGAACACTCCTCCACTGCTGGTGGGGTTGTAAGCTGGTACAACCACTCTGGAAATCAGTCTGGCGGTTCCTCAGAAAACTGGACATGACACATCCGGAGGACACTGCCATACCACTCCTGGGCATATACCCAGAAGATTTCCCAGCATGTAATAAGGATACATGCTCCACTATGTTCATAGCAGTCCCTATTGTTTTTAATCACATGAAAAATAAAATACCTATTACATTATTTCACAAGAGATGATGAAATGAAACTCACCTCAAAAAAGCTCTCTACATACTGCAGTACATACACGCCGCAGTCACTGAAGTTGTTCTGCTGGGGGACTTTTGGGTTGGACCCTTTCATAACATCTTTGGAAAAACTTCTTTTGCTTCCTTTTTTAACCTCCCACTCCACTTCTAAATACCTACAACAACACAAGGACCAAGAATGCACAGACACGTAAGTATACGTTCTACTTCACCCACAGTATATCAAACGGGTAGGGTATAGTTTTGAACTTACTCTCTTAGAATTTTGACAACATTTGACCGAGAAGGGCCTCTGAGTGAGTCCATAAGTAGGATACAAGGTCTACATGACAAAAATAACACAAGTTAAATATGAATTATGTTATATATGCATAAGAAAATTAAAAATAGTATATTAATAAGATTAAAAACCTTGAGAATTTGGTTTCAGTAAGTACTAAAGTGCAGAATGCAAACCTTACCGACATAAGAAATATAGACATCTATGGTAACATTAAACACTGTGTTGCAGGACAGTAACGAAACCCAGCAAAATAGAAATGGGAACCTATAAAAGCGAAGTGCTGTTGTGAGCACGTGTGCAGTATGTGCCACGGCACACCTGCGGAGGAACAACCGGAACGGGCCGGCTCGCCTTCCACCACGGGTCACCAGGCTGGCAGTAAATGTCCTTACCTGCTGCCCATCTCACTGGCCTCCAATAGCCTCTTACAGCTTATTACAGAAAACCAAACAAGTAACCACTAGAATTAGTTTATGAAAAAATATAATTTTTAGGCAAGATTTTAAAACATTATGTGCAACTCAGAGTTGATGCTTAGAATTTTAATTCTGTAGAAGTATGTTGTAAACACAAACAAATAAGAAAATCTCTAAAATATGAAGCATTGCGGCAGGGTACAAACTTGAACGTCCTCTTTTAGAATTCTGTCAACTCTGAGTCTCTAAGTAGGACACAAACTGCAGGGTAAGACTGCCTTCAGTTAATCTCCACCCCTTAAAGTAGCTATGAAACTAGCCTGTCAATTTCATATTACTGCTTTGATATACAGTGTTCTTTCTCTTCAAAAAGATAATGTACAAAGTTATAATGGTTCATTATGAAGGTGTGCATGCATCTGTGGGAGCACATTGGGAAAACTGCGAAGTGGAAACCAGCATACCCACTTTCCCCTGACTCTGAATTCTCCTTAAGCAAGAATTGTCCTGTTGCACTTTATTCTATAACTCTTAAAAAGAGAAAGAGAGAGAGAGAGAGAGAGAGAGAGAGAGAGAGAGAATCATAGGTTTCAGGCGCAGTCACTGCTTACTGTTTACAGACAGTGGGTTTTAAATGCCACTGCCCTATTTCAGAGCTGTAGTTCTCATCAGCCAGGAGCCCGTCATCGCTGCTATCATCCTATAAAGATTGATACACAGAGTAGTTAGTTATTAAGCTTCTACTATCAAAAGAACTAATACTCTAAGAAAACAGTATTTTAGGTGACAAAACTTCTTCCAAAAAAGTGGCAACACTTTCAGTCCAGGGACAACTCAGCCTATTACTCGACTTCATTTATTCACTGTTTCTGTATGTGTGCATGTGGAGGTCAGGAACAACTTTGTGGAGTTGGTTTTCTTTCCTTCCAAATGTATGTGGGTGGGTTCTGGATACAACTTAGGCTGTCAGCATGTATGCCCACTAAGCCACCTCGCCAGCCTGGCAACACTAAAGGATTTTTCGTCAGGATAAATTTTCAGGTGTTAACATATGGCCAATGGATTTATGCTATACTTCTTCCTTTCCACTTAATTGTATAAAAGTCATTTTTGAATTATTCCTTGGCTTATAAATACACAGCTGGAAAATGCTGTTTTCTTTTCCACCAAATGAGCGCCCCAATCTAAAGTGAGCACCAGTGCTCACCAAGTTGTTTCAAATTTCTGATATTTGTATTATGTTGCTATCAGGTAAAGTCTCTATAAATAGTTTAATGGCAAGCAGGTTTGTAAAGTAGTTCATCTGAGTGTCTTCCAGTTAGACGCTATCAGCTGTGGGATAACACACAAAACACACGTGCAGCATCAAGTGTGAAGTATCTTCGGTACTATGTGAACAACTGACTGTCTGTCTAAATAATAAAATCAGAAATTGGAGTTTGCTCTCAAGGACCCAAAGGGTAAAAGGACACAACTCCTGCAACTGTGCTCTGACTCCCACAAGCACACTGTGGTACGCAAGTGCGCCCCCTACACAAAATAAATAAATAAAACAATTTCTAGAAAGAAAAAATTTTTTGATTAAGATTGTGTTTGTTGTCCAAAAATAATAGCAATATTCCTAAGAATTACAATATATTGACAGTGTCTTCCTGAACCCAGTACTGTCTTCTCTAGCTAAGAGTCATATATGAAGAAATCATGATCAAATTTTTAAACTTATTTATAGTGAAAACAACAGCTATAACATTCTGGAGGTATTTTTTTTTTATTTTTTTTTATTGGATATATTCTATATTTACATTTCATTTCCCTTTTCCTGGTTCCCTGCCCCCCAAAGGTTCCACACGCCCTTTTCACTCCCCCTGTTCCCCCATCCACCCCTTCCCACTTCCCTGTTCTGAATTTTAAGAAAATTTAAGTTTCTCACAAACTTCTCTCATAATAAACTATCTTCAAAACTATAATTTATATTTAAGTATTTGTTATTTATCAGGGCAAATAAAATCCAAAAAAAAGCATAATTTACTGATGATAATTAAATATTATCTGTTTTTATAATATATGTACATTAAATTGCAAAATTTTACCATTCTCACATATACTACAATTATGTGTACTACATAATTGAAAATTTTACTACTTTAACATGTTTAACAGCATCTCAGATGTTGTTAGACCAAAGGTCAGGAGCAGCCCATAAATGTTTTGAAAGAAAACGTTAATTTTTTTCTTTTATCCAATGCTGGGCAAGTAAACAAGCCCTCTCCCACTGAGCTACACTGTCCCCACGGTGAGAAACGGACTTGGCACTAAAACACTCTCAGGAAGTACTCGAATTCAATGCCTACATCACAGTTTCAACACCAACACTAATAAATGTATCCTGGGAACTTCTAACTGGAAAGCTGGTTTTGTTTTGAAATAAAGCCCAACTCCAGAAGCAACCCTGCCTCCACTGCTGGTTCTAAGGCTCTGTGACAAGGTTCCTACAAAGCATCTGGCTTTACCGGGTCGTCCTGGTCTTCCGAGAAGTCGATGAGCTCATCCTCCAGCAGCTTCCCACCGTCCGCTGACTGATCCCCATAGCTTAGTCTGATTTTGCTTAAGGCATCTGTATAACGGGAAACAGTGTAAGATAAAACCAGTGCATAGGACCGAGAGGACAGAACACTGAAACAAATGCTAGTAATAAATGACAGTAATAAAAACCCTGCTGAGACGGGCGGTGGTGGCGCACGCCTTTAATCCCAGCACTGGGGAGGCAGAGGCAGGAGGATTTCTGAGTTTGAGGCCAGCCTGGTCTACAAAATGAGTTCCAGGACAGCCAGGGCTGCACAGAGAAACCCTGTCTCGAAAAACCAAAAAAACAAAAAACAAAACAAAACAAAACCAAAAACAAAACAAAACAAAAAAAAACCCTGCTGTAGCATGTAATATAACAAGTATAAAGTGGGCTTTTTAAGTAAGAACATGGATTGATGTCAATTACAGAGCTGTTCTACTACTTGGGTCCCAAAAATATGACAAAAAAAAAGTTATATGAAGTGTGTAAATCTGTATGTGTTATAAACCATAGAACATAGATAACATGAACACAGATAAAAATTATATCTTTAAGATCAAAATTATGAAAACGTGAAAAGAATGCAGGGTGAATAAGAACAGTACAAATAGACTTGCTTCTGCACAAATCAGAAAAAAGAAAATTATAACATGACAGTCCCATCATAAACAAGATTCCCACTGTTTATCATTTGAGTAAGTTTGTTTATATAACTATTGTCAATAGAATAAAACTACACAAAACAGCTATAGGTGTTGATACCACAAAAGAAAATGATTCCTAGGATAAAACTGAAATGGACATTCTTAAAAGTTCATTCTAAGCCGGGCGTGGTGCTGCATGACTTTAATCCCAGCACTCAAGACAGAGGCTCTAGGATTTCAAGGCTAGCCTGGTCTACAGAGAGGGTTCTAGGACAGTCAGGGCTACTCAGAGAAACACCATCTTTAAAAAAAAGTTCATTCTGAAACTGAGTCAGAGACTTCAATACAACATATTGATTATACTAAATACAACAATATACCAAATATTGTTTAAAACAGCGTACAACATTTAAAAAATTCATGAAGAATTACTTTTAGGTATTTTAGAAAAGTTTACTTCAATCTAGATTACAAAGCTATAAAGAGTTAAAAATATAAATAAGGCATCTTGAGGGAGAGGCAAAACCAAATGTATTCTTGAAAAGATATATAAATCAAAATGCTATAATCAGAAAGACACTACTAACTAAGCTAACTAAACCAATGGTAAATCCTTTTGTTATATACACACACACAAACCTCTTCAATTTATGTCTCAGAAATAAGCGTTGTATTTGTTTAATATCTAAAACATCTGGCAATTAAAAGTTAGTCAATACAATCAGATTATTTCTAGAAGCAAATCATTTATATCTATAGAAAGTAGTTACATTAATATTTACTTTGCACCAATTAAAGTATTTCAAAATTCATGCAAATATGCTATAGTCTATGACCATACCACTCTGCATATGTCCAATTTTCACTGGATCTTAGAAGTTAAGTAGGGTTGTATTTGGTTAGAATTTGTATGGGAGAAGTCATTTAAAAAGTACCCTTTTTTGGTTGGCTATAACGGTGTACACCTTTAATACCAGCACTCAGGAGGCACAGGCTAGGGGAATCTCTGTGAATTTGAGGCCAGATTGGTTTGAGCAGTGAGTTTTAGGTTGGCCAGGGCTACCCAGCAAGGTCCTACCTCAAAAAATAAAAAATAAAAAGAAGGTGTGAGGAGTGGGACTGGAGAGAAGACTCAGTGGTTAAGAGCATATCACTGCTCTTCAGAGAACCCAAGTTCAATTCCCAGCACTCATATAAGGAAGGCCCATCATCAGAGAGGGCCGGGGCACTTTCACTGGCATGCTCATACCCAGAAATACCATACATAATTAAAATTAATTTTAAAACAAATAAAAACAAAAGTATCTGTTTAAAAGCAAACATTTATATATTTACTGTGTGTGCATACACATACTTCTGTGTGTGGATCAAAGCAAAATTTTCAGGAGTCAGTTCTCACCCTGAAGCATCTGGATTCTAAGAACTGGATACAAGATAGAAGCCTTGGTGGCAGACACTTTCCACCCAATGAACATCTCAGCAGCCCAGCGTCTCTCTATAGGAGTGTGACTGTAAATCTTAACTACACATGCTCCTCATGTCCCCGATCTGGTCAATTATTTTACATCATGTCCACCTAAAAAACCCACTTATTTACTGTGGCAGGTTATGTGACATTATTAGCAAACACTTGTAACTACATGGATTTGAGAGTTAAAATGTGAACTATTTAAAACAGTTCTTTTGAACTCTATCTCAAACAGAACTGAGCTAGTCAGGCAGTAATCGAGGCACACATTTCCATCAGCTCCTAGCCTTTTATACCATCCTTCACAAGACCAGTTAGCCATTCTCTCCGAGGTGGGAAAGTCACCTTTACAAAGTGCCCTTGGTATACGTCTGAGCCTTTGAGCTCTTCAAAGCAGCTGACAAAAGCTATGAAACCTCAATGGGAGGGAAAAATCAACTGTGTCACTCAGAGTTTCACTTCTCCAACTGTGGGAACTGGCCAGCACTGAATTAAAGCAAGACAAAAAACAAATTGATTTCTGAGAACTAGCTTCACAGATTTTGCCGTTAATTATAAAGATATAACTAATGTAGGGGGGCACACACAGGAAAGAAAAGCAAACACACAAACTACAAGAAAAGATGCACAGACATGTAAATTATGAAATGCAGATAAAACAGTATTTGGTACTGTAGTCTCCACTAGGGTTTTGAGGCTATCTTCACAGTCTGCTCAACCAAACGCCTTGCAGGGGCACTGGGAAGCGCACAGGAGGTGCCTGGAGAGCCCCAAGCTGTGCTCCGATGCATAGTCACCGCTCACTTCGTTCATTTCATCTTGCATTAAAATGTGTAAGATTACTGTTCAAAAAAGAAACTATCTTATATTACTGGTGGTACTGAGGACTGAATTTAGGGCCTGTGTTCTCTTCACTGAGCTATTCCTAGTCTTGTTTTTTAAATAGCTCTGATAAAATTCATGTAACACTCATTTCAAGTGTACAATCCAGTACTTTCTAGTATAGTCAGTCTTTTCTACTTGTGCATTCAACAAAATATGCATCAAGAATATGGGAGGGCAGGGGGTATGGCATGGTGGTATACACCTTTTAACCAGCCCGGGAGGGAGGCAGACCTGCGTGAGTTCAAAGCCAGCAGGATACAGTAAGACCCTTAAAAAAAATCTCACACACACACACACACACACACACACACACACACAAACAAACTTTACATACATACATATGGAGGAAGAAAAATATAGTTTGCACTGAACGTGTGTATAGGTCCCTTTCCCTTCAAGTTGCGCAGATAATGTATTAGAGGGGCCGGGAGCTGAGAGTGCTTGCCCAGCACGCACAGACCCTGGGGTCACCCTCAGCACTACAGATAAAAACTAAGAGTAAAAGTAAAGCCTCGGTATCATCAAAAACTACATGTTTAGGAATTTCAACAAATTAGATGATATGAGTAATCTAGAGATGTCTTAGTCTGTGGGAGGATACAAACACACCATATATGAACACTATGCTGTCTTATACATAAGCATTGATGGTTTTAATAGTTCTGTAGGGAGTGGGACTGGAACCAACCTTCCACAAATACTCAAAACCAGTCATATATTCACAAGTATGGGCAACTGCTAACCTCACAATATTGTTTTTGATGTTATCTTTTGTGTGGTGCTGGGGATTAAACCCAGGGCCTCACAAATGCTAGGCAAGCCTTCTACCACTGAGCTCCCCCCTCTGCCCTCACAATCATGTCAAAGCCACAAGAACTCCTCCCATATTAAGGCTGTCTTATTTCCATATTCCCTACCTTTTGTCTTCTCCTGCGAAACTCTAAGCAATCAATCATTATACATACTTGGGTTCTGGAGATTTCATACAAATATTTAGGTTTTTTTTTTCTTCAAATGAATTAAAATATTAACACTGAAAGAATTACAGGTAGGCTAATACTAACTTGCGCGCTTACCTATTTTCCTTAACTGTATCCTAATGAACTAGACTGGAAAAGAACCTAGACAAAGATTTGATCTGTTTGGCTCTTAACAACCAATTTTGTTCTTCATGTTCTATTTTTCCTTCCCATTTCATCTCATGACTACAGGACCTTATGAAGCTTAGTATAGCCAAACACCCTTACCAAAGTTCAGCAACATCCCCTCCCTATTCCCTCGCCTTTTTTAATATTTGAGACAGGGCTTGAACATAAACCAGGCGAACTCTGAACTTGCTGTGTAGATGGGGCTCGCCATCAATTTCTGATCCTTCTGTTCTCTACTTCCTAAGTGATGGATTAGAAGCCTGTACTACCATGCCAGATGTGAAACTCCCAATTCACTAATACAAACTGGTAGAACACCAAAAATATGTTCATTATAATCAATTTTGCATAATTTAAAATCCATATATTTTCTATAGCCTAGCTTATCCCACAAAACTTACAGGTCTACGCAGTTTAATGTCTGTAAGGCAGAGACTACATTGAGTACTATGGAGCACATATATTTTTTAATTGACACATAATACCTGAACACATTGTCGCTCAGTGGCAGAGTGTGAGGCCCTGGGTTTGATACTCAGCAATAAACCTGAGGGGGCCGCTCTACAAACACTTACGGGGTAGAATAGGATGTTTTGGTGTACATCTACAATGAATAATGCTTGCGCTGACTAGCTCTGTATCAATTTGACACAAGTGATAGTCATCTGAGAGGAGGAAGGCTTGACTGAAAAAAAATGCCTTCTAAGATTGGGCTGTAGGCATGCATGCAGAACATAATAAATTAGTGATTAGTGTAAGAAGGCCCAGCCCATTGTGGGTGGGACCATCACTGGCTGGTGGTCTGGGTTCTATAAAAAACAGGCTGAGCAAGCCATGAGGAGCCAGGTAGTAAGCAGCAGTCTCCAGGTCCCTGTTCTGCTTGAGTTCCTGTCCTGACTCTTCAAATGATGAACAGTGGTGTGGCTGTATAAGTCAAATGAACCCTTTCCTCTGCCAGTTGATTTTGCTCATGGTGTTTTGTCCCAGCAATAGTAACCCCGACTAGGATAATGCTGAAGTCAGCACAGGGAACTTGTAGGTTGGAGGACAGTTACTTGACATCAAAGAATTTTGACCATAACCTTTAGATTTCTGTTAAAGGAGCTAGAAACGATAGTTTCTTTTTGCTTTTTTTAGTTACTAAGGAGACTTTTTTTTATTTTTTAAATGTTATCAATATTTTTCTTTATTTTTTATTGGATATTTATTTACATTTCAAATGTTCTCCCTTTTCCCAGTACCCCCTATCCCCCATCCCATCTTCCTTCCCCTGCTTCTATGAGGGTGTTCCCCTACTCACTCACACACTCTCGCCTCCCTCCCTCAAATTCCCCTACACTGGGGCATCCACTGAGGCTTCTCAGGTCAGGACCAAGGGCTTCTCCTCCCATTGATGTCTGATAAGGCCATCCTCTGCTACATGTGTGGCTGGAGCCAAGGGTCCCTCCATGTGTACTCCTGGGAGCTCTAGTTGATAGATATTGTTGTTCTTTCTATGGGGTTACAAACCCCTTCAGTCCTTTCTCTAACTCCTCCATTGACCCTGACTGACCCTGTGTTCAGTCCAATGGTTGGCTGAGAGCATTCACCTCTGTATTTGTCAAGCTCTGGCAGAGCCTCTCAGGAGAC
This sequence comes from Apodemus agrarius, assembly GCA_964023405.1. Lineage (NCBI taxonomy): Eukaryota > Metazoa > Chordata > Mammalia > Rodentia > Muridae > Apodemus > Apodemus agrarius. The sequence continues at coordinate 83,587,658 of OZ030012.1, read as the reverse complement.
AGCTGTATCAAGCTCCTGTCAGCAAGCACTTCTTGGCATCCACAATAATGTCTGGGTTTGGTGACTGTATATGGGATGGATCCCCAGGTGGGACAGTATCTGGTTGGCCTTTCCTTCAATCTCTGTTCCATACTTTTTCTCCATATTTTGAGAGTATTTTGTTCCCCTTTCTAAGAAGGACCAAAGCACCCACACTTGTTGGTGAGGATGTGGAGAAAAAGGAACACTCTTCCATTGTTGGTGGGATTGCAAGCTGGTACAAGCACTCTGGAAATCAGTCTAGCGGTTCCTCAGAAAATTGGACATAATACTACCTGAGGACCCAGTTATACAACTCCTGGGCTTATACCTAGAGGATGCTCCAACATGTAATAAGGACACATGTTCTACTATGTTCATAGCAGCCTTATTTATAATAGCCAGAAGCTGGAAAGAACCAAGATATCCCTCAACAGTGGAATGGATACAGAAAATGTAGTACATTTACGCAATGGAGTACTACTTAGCTACTAAAAACAATGACTTCATGAAATTCTCAGGCAAATGGATGGAACTAGTAAATATCATCCTGAGTGAGGTAACCCAATCACAAAAGAACACATATGGTATGCACTCACTGATAAGTGGATATTAGGACAGAAACTCAGCATACCACACACTTCACAGAAATGATAGTTTCTAACTTAAGAATGAGAACCAATCATGAGAGCTGAAGGGAAATAAAAGGCTTATAAATTCCAAGTTTATTTTCCCTTTGAATTTTGAGTTGTGAAATCAAGATGAAACTCAAGCTTGAGCCTAAAATTACTTTTCACATATATCTTATATAGACTACTGGAAGATAAGTCGTAATATAACAGTTGTAATATTTCTACAACCTGTTACACAAGAAGTTTTCAGTGGCACCATCAATTTCAGACTAGAGATGCTAGTTCTGCTTCCAGGGGTAAAGAGATGAAACTGACTACACAAGAGACACCAGATTATTATTTTTTGAATGATTCTAAATGTTGGTTATTATATTGTGTAGATGACTGAATACATTAATAAAACTTAAGTGATATCCATAAAATGAGCTAATGTTATTGTAAGTAAATTCTACCTCAGAAAGTCTGACAAGAAAAACTACATAACCCTAACAGTTCTTCTTTGAATCCCTTTACCCTTTCAATCACTATGAGTGCGTACCTGGATGATGTGCAGAATTGAAGCATGCACCCTGAAGGCCGTTCTCACTCTGTGTTCTATCACAGATGTCCTGGCACACGGATTCTCCGTTACTTGGCTCTTCATTTTCACGGACAGCATGACTTCTATTTTTCATACTACACGGCACACTGTATGCGCTTCTCCGGTACCCAGGCTCACTTTCTTCCTGTGCAGCGCTGGACTCAGTCACCGCTAAGCAATGCTTCCTAGTTAGCATCTTCTTAATCACAGGCTTGGCGGCCGAGTTCTGTGAACAAGCGTCCATCTCACTGGCAGAAGAAACAGAACTGTCCTCTGCACTGGAAGGTTTTTGCATGACTGCATTTTCATGGTAATGAGGATTAGGTTCATATTTTGGTTTTTCCAAGCCAGGGAAACAAACAACAGCCAAAAACCAATGTGCACTGTAAAAACAAACACCACCACTGAACATACCATTGGAAACACTCATCACGGTTGTCAACAACTATCAACTGAAAAGGTTTTCACAAGTTTGTGAACAAATACGGATCTTTTAAAATGTGTATATTGTTTATAACTATTCTCATTTGCTTATTGTCAGTGGCTAACATACTATAATGTTGACTAATTGTGAGGGGTTGTTGTCACATTACGTACCTAATTGTTATTATAGTACCTATTATTACTATATTACAATGTAATTAATTATTATTATGAGAGTATTAAATTCATTCTTGCAAACAATCTTCTGGATCCTTTCATCTACAGAATCCATTCAAATTTTTATGTCTCTTTTGACTGTTAAAGTAAGAAAGCCTTGTTATTATTAAGAAAAAACCTAATCCTTAATCTTATGCTATGCTGAAATAGATATTAAATGGAAACAGCATATCTAATCTGTATTATTATAAAATCTCAAGCATTTAGTAAGGAGTTCTAACTATCAAGTGCAAGTTCATGTTGCTATTTCAGGTATTACAGCTATCAACAGTATAGTTCACTAGAAAAAGAAAGCTATGTAACCTAATACTCATTAATAACTTATTTACTAACCATAGTATGCAATGAACAGGCTATAGACGAAAGAGGCCTTGTTAGGTGAATACAATATCTGCCAATTAGTAAGATGCCAGGAAAATATTCCCAATAGAAAACGTTTTTTCTTCCCAGCTAGGGATCAAGCCCAAGGCTTTGGTCATGTTAGGCAAGTATCCTACCATTGAGCAGAGATCACAAAGATCGTAAAGACTGGTTTTGTTCTCAGTATTAAAAAGGTCAAAGGGTTCCAGGAGAGTGTTGCACTAAGGCAGCAGAGGCAGGCTGATCTCTTGTGAGTTTGATACCAGCCTGGTAAACATAGCACATTCTAGGCAAAGCTACAGAGTGAGGCTCTGTCTCAAAAACAAACAAATAGAATACAACCCCCCCAAGCCCCAAATGAAACAAAGAAACAAACAAACCAACCACCCACAGACAATGCAAAGACCAGATGGATGAATACCTCTTTCCTAATCTTTAAAATTAGTTATTAGAATACAATGGTCTTAGGACAGGCTATAGCAGAAGAAACGGTGTGTCAATGTCCTCATTTCAATATCTAAAACACAGGAAATCCTAAGTTCTACCTCAGTTTTAAAAATGATAAAATGTCAAAAGGTGTGTTTCAAAACCTGACCTAGAGCATGGATCACCACTAGAGAAGAATGAGGACCCAAGGCTCACGGTCATCTGTGCCTACGGATCAAGTCTGAGGACAGCACGGACTACAGGGAACCTTGAAAAACAGTATTTATGAGACATGATGTAACATGGTCAGTGTAGCCACCATTCTCTAGTCCTACTAAGAGTATCAGATACTTCCTGTTTCCACACTTAAAAACTAGGCAAAATGCCTTTTTTCAACTAACTTAAAAGGATGATACTGAGGCATATGATCACTTCTAACCTCAAAAATACAGGGCTTAAAGAAAATCAGCATCATGAGGTTAGAGATGGCTCGCTCACTGGCTAAGAACACTTCCTGCACAGGCTGAGACCCCAGGACTCAGTTCCCAGCACCCAGTGGCATTTTACATACATTCTTAAAGCCAGTTCTAAGGGATCTGGTGTCCTCTTCTGATCTCCAAGGGCACCGGGGGGGCATATAAATGCAGGCAAACAATCATACATATCAAATAAAAATAAATCTTAAAAAAAACCAAAACCCTTCAAGCTGGGTATAGTGGTACATGCTTTCAACCCCAGCACTCTGAAGGCAGACAAGGATCTTTTTGAGTCTAAGAAGCTTGGTCTATAGAGAGCGAGCCAGGCAAATCAGGGCTATATATGGAGACCCTTTCTCAAACAAACCAAAGATTAATATCAGGACTAAAATGAAGCACATGACAAATCAGTGGTGGCCTATCCAGTAATGTGGCTTTAACCTCAAAAAAAAAAAAAAAAAAAAAAAAAAAAAAAGACTAGAAATTTACAGCCCCCAACTCTGCCGGTTCTCCACCATTTGTACGTCATATTGATGTCTATGAACATAATGATCATAGTGGCCCTAAATTATATATGACCTAAATTATATTTCAACTTAACACTTTTACTATTTTGAACTATAAAATACTTTCCTCTTTTCTCTTAAGAGGTTTGTGTTACTTTACATGATAAACTCTAAGAAACTTTATCTTATGCAGAATAAATTTTAAATTGATTATGAATTTTATTATACTATGCATAAAAAATTCAGTCAAGTAAGTTGTGCTTTGAAGCTATAACTGATGCTCTGACTCAAGAGAGATGAGCTCTCCTAATTGGTCGAGGTCGGTCAGTCTCTCTCTCTCTCTCTCTCTCTCTCTCTCTCTCTCACACACACACACACACACACACACACACCACTTAAGTATTTTTTACACATAGAACAAATTTCAGAAAGATGTTTTAAAGCAAATCTTTCATTTTAACAAGACTGTATCATCACATTCAGGCAGAATTTTACTCACGCTTCATTAAGGGGTACAAAAATAAAATCCTTCTCAAAAATATCTACATGCCGGGTCCACGTTTTTACTCTCCCATGCCGTTTTTGTTGTATCCTGTAAGAAAGAAACCGATCACCTTCACGTCTCATCGCAGTTACAGCTTATATGCAGCGACTGACAATTAGAAGAGTCAGCTGTAACACCTCACAGTTTCACCTGAGGTTTTAACGGATTGAAGAAAGAACTCGGCATGTGTTTTGCCTGTGTGTATATGCATCACACATGTGCCCTCGAGTCAGAAGAGGGCACTGGGTACCCTAGAACTGGGTAACAGATTGCCATTTGCTGCCATCTGAACCTGGGAACCAAACCCTAGCCACCTGCAAGAGCAGCTAAGTGCTCACTATGCCCTCACACCAGACTCAGGAGGAGCGGATCTTAGATGAAGTCAGGGAGAGGGCATGAAACCTCATCATTGAATCTGGAGGGCGGAGTCTTTAGTTCATTTCACAGCATTCTAGGGAGCTTCTATGGATTTCCTGGCTCAATTTCTTTTTGCTTCTACCTTCTAACTGGTTCAGAGCTACTATTAAGAACTATCCTGGGATAATTAACAAAGTATAATTTACTGGCAGCTGAAAGGAAGGGATCAGGTAAAATATGCACTATTAGAAAATAAAACACCATAAATTATGAATTGTGGTCAAAATGTATTTCAAGTCTATGATAAAAAATTAGAAAAGTCTTTTTATTATTATTATTGTTATTATTGTTGTTGTTGTTATTATTATTATTATTATTTTCTATATTCTTTGTTTACATTCCGAATGATTTTTCCTTTCCCAGTTCCCCCCTCCCATAAGTCCCATAAGCCCTCTTCCCTCCCACCATTCCCCAATCAACCCCTTCCCACTCCTCTGTCCCAGCAATCCCCTACAATGCTGCATCAAGCCTTCCCGGACCAGGGCCCTCTCCTTCCTTCTTCTTGGGAATGATTTGATATGTGGGCTGTGTCTTGGGTATTCAGAGCTTCTGGGCTAATATCCACTTATCAGTGACTGCATTCTATCTGTGTTCTTTTGTGATTGGGTTACCTCACTTAGTATGATATTTTCCAGTTCCAACCATTTGCCTAAGAATTTCATGAATTCATTGTTTTTAATTGCTGAGTAGTAGTATTCCATTGTGTAAATATACCACATTTTCTGTATCCATTCCTCCTTTGAGGGACATCTGGGTTCTTTCCAGCTTCTGGCTATTATAAACAGGGCTGCTATGAACATAGTGGAGCATGTGTCTTTATTGTATGCTGGGGAATCCTCTGGGTACATATGCCCAGGAGTGGTATAGCAGGGTCTTCTGGAAGTGTCATGCCCAATTTTCTGAGGAACCGCCAGACTGATTTCCAGAGTGGTTGTACCAACTTGCAATCCCACCAGCAGTGGAGGAGCGTTCCTCTTTCTCCACATCCTCGACAACACCTGCTGGCTCCTGAGTTTTTAATCTTAGCCTTTCTGACATGTGAGGTGGAATCTCAGGGTTGTTTTGATTTGCATTTCCCTGATGACTAATGATGCTGAACATATCTTAAGGTGCTTCTCAGCCATTCGAAGTTCTTCAGGTGGAAATTCTTTGTTTAGCTCTGTGCCCCATTTTTTAATAGGATTATTTGATTCTCTGGGGTCTAACATCTTGAGTTCTTTGTATATATTGGATATTAGCCCTCTGTCAGATGTGGGGTTGGTGAAGATCTTTTCCCAATTTGCTGGTTGCCTTTTTGTCCTTTTGATGGTGTCCTTTGCCTTACAGAGACTTTGTAATTTTATGAGGTCCCATTTGTCAATTCTTGATCTTAGAGCATAAGCTACTGGTTCTGTTCAGGAACTTTCCCCCTGAGCCAATGTCCTCAAGGGTCTTCCCCAGTTTCTTTTCTATTAGTTTCAGCATGTCTGGTTTTATGTGGAGGTCCTTGATCCACTTGGAGTTGAGCTTAGTACAAGGAGAGAAGAATGGATCAATTCTCATTCTTCTACATGCTGACCTCCAATTTAGCCAGCACCATTTGTTGAAAAGGCTATCTTTTTTTCCACTGGATGTTTTCAGCTCCTTTGTTGAAGATCAAGTGACCATAGATGCGTGGGTTTATTTCTTGGTCTTCAATCAAATTCCAATGATCCACCTGCCTGTCACTGTACCAGTACCATGCAGTTTTTAACACTAATGCTCTGTAGTATTACTTGAGGTCTGGGATACTGATTCCCCCAGAAGTTCTTTTACTGTAGAGAATAGTTATAGCTAACCTGGGTTTTTTGTTATTCCAGATGAATTTGAGAATTGCTCTTCGAAACTCTATGAAGAACTGAGTTGGGATTTTGATGGGGATTGCGTTGAATCTGTATATTGCTTTTGGCAAGATGGCCATTTTAACTATATTAATCCTGCCAATTCATGAAAGATTTTTCCATTTTCTGAGGTCTTCTTCAGTTCCTTCTTCAGAGACCTGAAGTTCTTGTCATACAAATTATTTGCTTGTTTGGTTAGAGTCACACCAAGATACTTTATATTGTTTGTGGCTATTGTGAAGGGTGTCATTTCTAAGAGCTTAAGTCAGGCAGTGGTGGCACACACCTTTAATTTCAGCACTCAGGAGGCAGAAGCAGGCGGATCTCTGCAAGTTCGGGCCAGTCTGGACTACATAGTGAGTTTCAGGATAGCCAGGGCTACAAAGAGAAACCCTGTCTCAAGAAGAAAAAAAAAGAACCAAGACCAAAACTAAAGTCCAGATTAAGGGTTGGGAGGCAGCTCAGTGCAGAGTACCCGTCTACCTCGTACAAGCCAAGGCTCTGGCTCAGTCCCCAGTCCCCAGAGAGAACAAGAGCAGAGAGAACAGGCTCAAGTTTCCTGTCTCTGCAAAGCACACAGTGATGGTTTCATCACCATCTAAGAAATACAAATGAGTCCTATTTGGGCTCCACTGGTCTAGGTATTTGACCTACAGCCTTGGAATTCTAAGTATTCTGAAGTTATTAGAATATAATTAATGATATAATTTTGAGAGACAAACAGAAATGAGATGTTGCTCAATAGAAGTAAAATGATTTTTTTAGCCGGGCGGTGGTGGCACATGCCTGTAATCCCAGCACTCTGGGAGGCAGACACAGGTGGATTTCTGAGTTCGAGGCCAGCCTGGTGTACAGAGTGAGTTCCAGGATCGTCAGGGCTATATAGAGAAACCGTCTCAAGAAAACCAAATCCAAAAAATGAAACTCAAAAAACGGGAAGAAAAAAAAAGTAAAATGATTTTTTTAAAAGTTATGCCCCTGCCGGGCGGTTGTGGCGCACGCCTTTAATCCCAGCACTTGGGAAGCAGAGGCAGGTGGATTTCTGAGTTCAAGGACAGCCTGGTCTACAGAGTGAGGGCAACACAGAGAAACCCTGTCTCGAAAAGACCCCCAAAAAAAGTTATCCCCTTCACATGAGTACAAGGTTATTTCAGGGCAGCTAATGTAAACACAGAGATCTGTGGGGCTTTTGTTGGACTTTGTTTTAAATTATCATTATAGGCCCTTCATTTTGCATCCATGAATTCAAATATTGAGAAAACATTTGTGAGGGAAAGTCTAGCCATGTAGGACTCAGACACACTGTTCTCCTTGCCATCACCCCCTGAAGAACACTGCTTCACAGGAATCTATATTTATACATTATAAGTAAGCAAGAAAAAAACGTATATGAAAGAATATATACAGATCAAATGCAAATACTACAGCATTTCACCCACAGGACACAAATGTCTTGTCATCTCATGTGAGATGGGGAACTAATACCCATAGGAAGGCATAAAGTATTTAAAGGAATTGTTAAGAATCTGACTTACAGCCAGGCGGTGGTGGTGCTCGCCTTTAATCCCAGCACTTGGGAGGCAGAGGCAGGGAGATTTCTGAGTTTGAGGCCAGCCTGGTCTACAGAGTGAGTTCCAGGACAGCCAGAGCTACACAGAGAAACCCTGTCTCGGAGGAAAAAAACAAACAAACCAAGAATCTGACTTACGACAAATTAGTTGTCTCAGAATTTCTCCTCTCTCTCTGATTAAGGCGTTTATAGAAAAAAGAACTGAAAATATGAATTCGATCAGCTTCTTCTTTCTTCAGTTTTTCAAGCACCAAGTATCTATTTTAAGGAAAAAAAAACAATTATCTTATAATAGATAACAGTTCACTCAATATTCAAATAATCATGTATTTAGCCACCACAATCACTATCTTAGAAATGAAGTTTACCTAATGTACTAGATGTATTAGTCACCAAAATATCTTTAGGGATTTTAAAGTGGTCTGTTTTTAGAATTAAAACTATGACTTGAAAGATATGTTTTAAAACAAACTCTAGGCCAGAAAAATGAGTATACATTTTATTATTATACAATATTTATACAAAATAAGAATATTTTCTAGAAACATTCATAGAAGCATTATTCAAAACTGTAAAAATTTTGGCAGAAAAGGTAATGAATGGAAAAATAAAATATATGGTCTGATACTCAGAAGAAATGGCTGCCATGAACACGACAAGGAAGACATTTAAGACTAGTATGCAGAATAAGAAGGCAATCCTAGGGCTGAGAGGATGGCTCAGCAGCAAGAAGAGCCCGTGCTGCTCCGCTGAGGCCTGGCTTTGGGGGCAGAGCACACAGCCATCTGCAACTCCAGCCTCCAGGACACACACGGCACACAGACGTGCCAGCAAACACTCACACACATACCCAGAGAGGGGCTCCCCATTCTCAGAAGGAAAGGGGAAGTGGGATGGGGAGAAGACTGCATGAGGGGGGTACTGGGAAGAAGGCACGGCTGATATTGGCTTGCAAAGTGAATAAATCTTTTTTTTAAAAAAACATTCTTGTTTTTCTTGCTACTGTGCTGGAGACTTATAGAAACATCCATCCATGATCCCTTATATTTCAAAGGGAAATTATAACTTAATAAATAAATTTAATTGTTTATGTTTCAAACTTGTCACAGAAGTTAGGTGAATCAGGTTTATGGCCAATTCTCTTGATAAGATAGTATGAAAAGTCTTGTGAAATCTTAACAGAAAACTACAAAATACCTAAGAGGTCTGCTCTTCTCAAAGGCCTTTTACTTTATACCATTTGATAATTTCAAAGCTCAAGTTTTTTTAAAATGATGATGATGATGATGATGATGATGATGATAAAGATGATGTTGTTATTGTTGTTGTTGTTGTGGTGGTGTCTGGAAGGGAGCAACATGCATGCCAAAACATGTATGTGGAGACAACTTTGCTGAGTCAGTGCTTTCTTCCCACGGTGGTTTCTGTGATTAAACTCAGATCAGCAGGCTGGTATGGTGCATGCCAAGCGTCAGCACCTGCTGAGCTCTCTCTCTTTGGCCCAAAGCTAAAGCTTTAATGAAAAGGATACAGCCTAAAAGGAGATTCTTATACTGAGGCAGCTCAGGGGGCCCTCCAAAAGGCATTATAAAAGATACTCCCCTCAACACAAGGTCTGAATCAGTTACTGATTTCTGCAATAATATTCCGATCAGAATACATAGTAACCGAGTTAGAAGACTGGAGCTAAACCTAAAAGGAAAACCATACTCTCTTGCTGGCCAAAAGCTACATTTGAAAACTTCAACTGAGTTGGGTATTGTTATTCTTGACTACATTTTTTTCATGCTCAAGAGGAGATAGGAAAATAGAAAATTCTGGGGTTGTTTAGGCTAATCTACAGAGTGAGACTTTCAAAAACTCCAAAATTTGAATTAAGTAAATAAAGGTACAGTTCAGAAGGGGTAAGGATAAGGTATCATGGGTTAAGAAAGCTGACAAGCCAGGTGTGATAGTCCCTACTTGTAATCCCAACATTTGGAAAAGCTGACATAGGAGGATTGCTGTGAACCTGAGACCAGCTTGGCAGACATAACAGGTCCTCCCAGTCTCCAAAATACAAGGGAGAAAAGACACAAGCATGTGTGCGCACACACACAACCGCTTCTGGGCTCTCAACATGGCTCAGCAAATAAAGACATGGATGGAGCCTGACAACCTGAGTTTGATGCCCAAAACCACTCAGTAGAAGAAAGAAAGCCCCTGTCCCCAATAAATAAAAAACAAACAAAAATTCTGTGCTATTTTTAAAATGATTTGTTTATTTTATGTATATATGTATTCTTACCTATTTGTGTACTGTGTGTGTGCCTGGGGCCCTAGGAAGCCAGAAGAGAGTGCTGGATCCCCTTGAACTAGAGTCAAAGACAGTTGTAAGCAACCACGTGGGTGCTATAAAGTGAACCCGGCTCTTCTGCAAAAATAGCATGTGCTCTTAACTGTTAAGCCATCTATCCGGCCCCCAAATCCTTTCTCAAACAAGTAAACCAAGAGGTTGGGAGAGATCAGCAATGGATGGTGTTTACCCCAGTCCACTTCCCACCAACTACTTGAGGGGTTCACAAGGCCCCATAACTCCAGCTCGAGGACATCTCTGTCCTAGAAGTGGCTAGGACACTCTTCTGGCTTTGGTAAGTACCTGTGCACATATCTGCCTGCATACACACAAATAAAAATAAAATTAAATCTTAAAACAAACAAAAAACTCTCACAGAACAATGAGAAAAACTCTCCTTTTATTTCACTTCTAGAGATATCATGAGATATAAATAGTATGATGTATTTTCCTAGATTTCCTTTATTAACCCCATGTTTTACATCAGAGGTTTATTATATAAAATTTAAGCCTAATATTAAATGTAAACCTAAATATGAGTACTGAATAAAGTCAGGATTATACATTATAAACATTTTAGTATGATGTAAAAAAATTAAGATTGTTTCAGTATGAAGTACAAACAAGAGAAATAGGAGATGAGGTAAGTTAATTGGCAGAGCACTTTCTTAGCATGTATGAAGTCCTGAGTTTATCCTCCAAACACCACATAAACAAGTTTTCAGCTCCTAGCTCAGGATAGTAGTGCGTGCCTGCAACCCAACCAGCAAGAAGACCACAAGCCCAAGGTCATCCTCAGCTACGCAGTAAGACTAAGGCCAGCATGAGATATATGAGATTCTGTCCCAAAGTAGTAGTAGCAGCAGCAGTAGTAGTAGTAGTAACTCCAAAATATTACATATTGATTTACAGTGTTAAAAATAAAAGGATGAAGTGCTTGCCACTAAAGTGAAAAGAAACATCAACACTGTCAACCAAGCTGGGACAAGGAAGGGTATCACATAATGATAAAGGGTCAATTCTCCAAGATATAAAAGCACATTTTCCTAGCAACAGAACTTCAAAATACGGGTGCTTTAAAAACAACAAGCTAAGGGGCTGGAGAGATGGCTCAGTGGTTTAGAGTACTAGCTGCTCTTCCAGAGGTCCTGAGTTCAATTCCTAACAACCACATGGTGGCTCACAACCATCTGTAATGGGATCTGATGCCCTCTTCTGGTGTGTCTGAAGACAGCTACAGTGTACTCATATACATAAAATAAATAAATGTTAAATAAATTAAAAAAAAAAAGAAAAAAAATCAAGCTAGAGATTTTAACATTTTTTCTAATAATTTCATAAAACAATTAGGCACATAAGCTGGGCGGTGGTGGTGCACACCTTTAATCCCAGCACTTGGGAGGCAGAGGCAGGCGGATTTCTGAGTTCGAGGCCAGCCTGGTCTACAGAGTGAGTTCCAGGACAGCCAGGGCTACACAGAGAAACCCTGTCTCGGAAAAAAAAAAAAAAAACCAATTAGGCACAAAAGCTGTAAGGATTTCACATGGCTTGCCGAGTGTTCCTATGCAAGCCAAGCTGAGCGACAATGCCATCCCATTGTGTGTGTGTGTGAGTGCTGGTGCCACTGGAAGCCAGAGGAGGATGTCAGAGCCCTAGAGCAGAAGTTACATGTCTTTTCCCTCAAAAAGTGTGAAATGAATTCCACTACTGGGCTATTCAATCAATTTTTCAGCTTTCAACAATCAGGCTTCAAAACACACTGAGTTAAGAGATGCTGAAATATCTAGGAACTAGGAAACAGCAGCCTGGCTATAAGGAGGCTGCGTTTTATCGTTTCATGTATGTGCCCGCTTACACACAGTAAGTTGGTGTCTATGAAAGCTGTGCTGGCTCTGCCTTACTATCTCATGTGTAGTGCCTCATTCAACTCCCACAACCCTTTGCTCTCATTTGAAAATAGTTACTTATTTTCTACATGTGAGTACTTGTGAGCCATCATGTGTCTGCTGCGAACTGAACTCAAGACCTCTGGAAGAGCTTATTCTCATTTCTTAAAAATGACGGAACAAATTTAGAGAAAGAACACTTGAGTAGATTATTCTTCTCAAGTGTAACAGCATATGGCAGTGACAAAAATTTCTAATCAAAAGTCTGATTTTAGAAAGCAAAGATTTAACAAGATATGCAATGGTACAATGTCAGGTTTACTAATAAGTCAGTTAACTTACTTCAAATAAAAGTCGATAATGACATCATTTAAAAATTCTCCTTCACTTAGACAGTGCAGGTCCTCATTAGTAACAGAAATGCCTCCCTTAGCTGGAGGTGGTGGGTATACTATCAATCTATAATAAAGGAAAAAGAAAACATTACTTTCCATAGAAGCAGACATTTTTAAGCACTGAAAACGTAAAGAATGTTCTCACTTTTCTACAGGGCCAATGAAGATTGTATGGCTCTCTCCAGCTTCCTCGTCATCATCAAAAAACTGCAACTCTTGTTTGCTTCTAAGTTGTATTTTAGATTCAAAGGACACCTGGTAGAAAAAATGACCAATTTGTGATGTTAACTGGGAAATTTTTTTAATAAAAAGAGCAAGAACAAGGCAGAAGAGGCATTTCAGTGGAAAATGTGCACCTATGACCTAAGCACTCAGAAGACTTGGGCAGGCTCACTGGAAACTTCAGATAGCCTGGTCTCCAAAGTGAGTTTGAGGGTAGCCAGAGCTACATAACAAGACCCTGCCTCAAAAAACAATAACAAATAGACAGACAAAAAAGCAAGCCTGAAAATAACAATCCAGAAAAGTATAAATAGTGCTTAAATATACAAAGCAACAAAAAGCTAGGATTGGGGCTAGTTTCACTAGACGCTTCCAGGCAATGTATTATAATGGGTTTTCTAGATGCTTTATGTCTACTCTTCATACTGAATCATACTGGCAAGATTTCAAGAACTGCTAAAATAAAACAAATCCCAAAGTTCCCCCCTCCCCCATTTGGTTGATTTGTGTTTGATTGGTTTTCTGATAGCAGTGGAAACCTTACTTAGCGCAAAGGCCACGCAGTCTGTGGAAGCTGGGGCACAGGCGCTGGAAACACACAGTTCGGGGAGCTAAACACTATAGGAAACCCGAGTGCACTGCACTTGCTTTTCTGAAATCCCTGAAAAAGAGGAAGGATTTCCTCTCTTCCTCTTCCCTGTCTCCCACTACATAAATGAGGTCTGATTCAGTTATCAATCCTGTGTCTTATAGCTGGATATACAGCTCACTGGAGATACAAAATAATCACACAGAAGAGCATTAAAGAGGAAAAAAAATCAAAATAAATATATAAATAAATAAATATAAAAAAATTTACAAAAAGAGGAAAGAAAACTTTGCCAGACATGTTGATGCACACCTTTAATTCGGTGGAGGAAGTAGGCAGATTACAAAGTTTTAGGCTAGCTAACCTAGTCTATAGTAAGACATAGGCTATATAGAGCTAGAGAGTAGAAATCAACTTAAAAAATAACAATAAAAACAAAAAGAAGCCAAAACAAATGAACAAAAACAAAGTTTTTAGCCGAGTGTAGGGGACACACGTGTAATTCCAGAACCTCAGATATGCAGGTAGGACTGCCTGTATGCCACCTGTTTATACACAGACTCTGAAAGAAACAAACAAAACCTATCAAATTATGCCTTGAACTATCTACATTTAAGTCTGAAGCCAGGTTGAAAGCTTTATTTCAAATTAACTACGCAAATTTCAAAACTAGCAAAATTGAATTGCTGTACAAATGGTACAGTGCTCCTGTGACCACAAAGCTCGAGAGTTACTGAGCTTTGAGGCGTTTCTATATAACTGCATGCAGAGTTTGACAAAGTCAGAGTGTGTTCTTTACTTCCAATATTGTCATCTTTGTTAAAACAAATGTGACAATGCACAGAGCCTACACACACTTAAGCTCTAGGACACAGGGTAACAGTCTATCTGAGCGAGCACCGAGCGCCGTGTGGAGGGAGAGATGGGAGAAAAAGACACAAACAGTGTGAAGGGGACTAAATGAAATCCAAAACATGTTTTAAAATGTAAATTTCTTTAAGATGAATTTTTGAAGTCTAACATTAAAATGAACAATATTTAAACATTTTGTCTTAAAATCACTCATTATTATTGAAGGTATGGCTCATGGCAAGATGTCTGCCTAACATACGCAGACGCCCTTATTGATCCCCGGCTAACAAGGTTTTGATCCCTTACAAAAAGCAAACAGCGCCGAGCGGCGGTGGTGGAGCACGCCTTTAATCCCAGCACTTGGGAGGCAGAGGCAGGTGGATTTCTGAGTTCGAGGCCAGCCTGGTCTACAGAGTGAGTTCCAGGACAGCCAAGGCTACACAGAGAAACCCTGTCTCAAAAAAAAAAAAAAAAAAAAAAAAAAGCAAACAGAAGTACCCATATTAAACTATGGTAAGACTTTAAAATGTAATTACAGTTTTCACTCTGTTCTCCTTTTGCGCACAGTTTCCTTTGATGCTCTCTTCATAGCTTCTTGTACAGGCAACAAGTCTACTATTGGCTTCTTCAAAAGGAATTTTTGCAAAAAAGTTGGAAACATTGTTTCTTATACCAATGTCAGTAATGATACTTTCAAAGACCACATCTGCTTGATGATCAAGGCCAGTTTGAAAAATTAAAATAATGTACTGTTCTTCTAAACCTGAAAAGAAATAAATATAGCTATGAGACCGAACAGACTAAGTGGACAATTTTAAAGCATAGCATCAGGCAGCGGGGATAGTGACTTGTGCCTCATTCATGTGTGAAGTGCGTTTGCAGAAAGTCTGAGCTACACAGTGAATACTGAAACACTCTTTAAAGGGGGGACAAAGAGGGTTGGGAGATAATTAGGTCAGTAAAGCATTTGGCCCCAAAGCATGAGAAAGAATCTCAGTTTGATTCCCAAAATCCACATAAAAAGAGATGGAGACAGGCAGATAGCTGATTTGCACACCTGACAGGCTAGCCTACATGTTAAAAAAGACCCTGTCTCAAAAAGCTGGATAATACCGCCTCTGGTGTCCACATCTGTGTATGCACATGCACGGGTGCATTTGTATACACAGTTAAGAAGAGTACCAACCAGTTATTCTCTAGACGATTACAGTTCTGTAATATATATCCACAACAGTATTTGGTACACAGGGAATCGCAATACTGGAAAATGGGCAGTATTATCCAAAAAAATGTTACCAAAGGAACCAGATCCAAAGTAGTTCATTAACAAAGCTATCAAAATACAAAAGCAATCTACTTCTAAAGCATGTCTCTCAGTTTATGGGTCCCAAACTTCACAGGGCTGCATATCAGATGTTTACATCATGATTTACAACAGTAACAAAATTAAGAGTCATGAAGTGGCAACAATAAAGGGTGGGACTTACTATGAAATAAAGAACTGTGCTAGAGGTTGAGAACCACTGTTCCGAAAGGATCAAAACTAATTCATAATCTTAAAATATATCAATTAGCATTTTTGCCAAAGACAGTTAGGAAAAAGCCAAGCACATAGTATTATCACCACATAATAGACCTGCAAAGCTGTTGTTCACTAATGTGTATAAATTTTTACAACTATATTAGCATCTTCTCGATGCTAAACTGCAACTGCAATTAATGCTAAAACATATTTTTTTAATAAATTACTTTTATTGTTTGTGTTTGGCTTCATGTATGTCTGTGTAGGACTGTGTGTCTGGTGCCCACAGAGGGGCCAAAGAGTGTTACTTACACCTTTTAGAACTGAAGCTACAGATAACTGTGAGCTGCATGTGGGTGCTCGGATACAAACCCATATCCTCTACAAAAGCAGTAAGTGACCCTGATCTCCCCAGCTCCAAATGTACTTAGTGTAAGAACAGCTGTGCTGTTATAGCGAAGTGAAGAACTACATCTATTTAAGGAACAAAGACCTCTTCTATGTCCTTCAAAATTTCCTAGTCCCCGCTCCTTAGACAAACCTAATTCAGCAGTCACATCAGTTAAATTCATTTTACTTAAGTGTTGTAGACATCAGATCCTTGGAGTTTTAACCCACTGGCAACCTTTCTAAATGGGCAAACCCACGTTTATCTTCAACCCTTCTACTATTATTGGCCTTTCCTCAGAGGCTGGTGCCATCACTCACAGTAAGGAAATTATATTCCTACCAAATGAAATAAGCACTGACTGACCTGAAAACCACTGCTTCAACTTCTCATGAAGCACTGATAAAACATCCCACTTTCTACAACACACTTATTCTGCTATTCAGCAGACCTATCTTACTGTAACTTGTCTACAAAACGTACTTGTTATCCTGTTTATTCCTTTACAGTCATTCCAAACTTTATCTTCTTTACTCATCTGTAGCTGCATGCTCAGCTTCTGATAAACGGCTGGTATTGCCTGGAGAAACACTACTGGTAATTTCCGGACATTACACCATTCACATTTAATTAGATCAGAGGTATTTAAAATAATCTCTATAGGATCACTTTCTGGTCCTAGAAGGAAACAGAGAAAAAGTTAAAAGGAGCAAATTTTTAAGGTGCCAAACCAAACAATGGAGGAAATACAAGCTTAAAATTAATAATTTACTATACTCTATATTATTCTTAAGAACTGCATTTATAAAATGTAATTTTTCCAAATAAAAAGGAGACTAAAATATTAAGCTTAGTTGCATTGCAAAATAAAATTACATGAAGCCCTTTATACAATGTATTAATTAATTAAACAAATATTACTATAAAAATGGATCAGTATAAACTTTAGTGCATGAACAGACGAAAAATAGCTTACCATCTAGATGTATCTTGATTGACTCTAAAGAAAACTTTAAAAACAAAAAGACAAATTAGTATTGATGACAGATTTATTGAGATGTTTGTTCGACATATTATAAATGGTATATATGGTCCATAAGTAGACAAAGGGCAGAAAAACTGAGTCATACACCATGTGCTTAAATCTAAGATGATATACCCAACCCCCCAAAAAAACCAGACCAAAAACCTCTGCTATTTTGAACTTGAATATTACAGCAAACAACTACCTGAACACTCATTTTCCTAGATTCATTAACTTATTATTTTTGTATATTTACTATATTACTGTTTATAAATTATATTTTTACTAAAGCCACAAAGCAGGCAGCAGTCATTATTTCATGCCTAGATCCTTCATCATGAAGTCTCTAAATACAAGCACATTTGCTACACAACTAAAACCTCACCAGCAAATCTAAGAGCTCAAGTTTAACTTCTTCAACATACAGTATATACTTAAGTTTCCATCAATCCCTGATTTAACTTCCCCTCAGCCACTACTCTGTCAGTATTATTCAGCCAATACCAACTTTGTCCACACTATAAACTCCCCTCTATTCTTCAGGACATGGCTTTTATGAGATCTAAATTGTATACACAATGTAATCACTAGAGGGGTTTCCTCGTCTCTAAATCCAATCCATCCATTTTCAGGAAATGGATGACATGTTGAGACCCCATGCTTTGGCCCTGCAAGTGCCAGGCTGGGTCACTGCTCATGTTATTAACCAGCTACCTCAGCAGTGACTGATAGGCTTTTTGCTGTTTCCATATTTGTCCATTTATAACTAAATAATCTGAGCAAAGATACTTGAAGTCAGTGAATCTTTTATGCAGTGATTTTAACACCTTTGATATTCTTTTCCTGAATTATTATTGGTGGTTATAAAATGATTTAATTTTCTAGTTATTTCAATGTAGAAAGTACTTAACATTAAACCGAATCAATAAACCTGAGTCAAGTTATTTTGCATGTTTAGAGAAGAGAATCAAAAGAGAAGGCAAATGTTTTGATAAGCACTGATGAGTAAGGTTTATTAGCAGCAGCAAATAGACACAAGAGAAGCAAATGCAGACCACGTGCTCTTTAACCAAAATTCTAAAACGCTGAAGACCAAAGGAGGTTCATATTTTAGAAACATTCATGTAGAATATTTTCTTAGGCTTCAGTGGTTAAAAATCCCTGATCTAAAAAAAAAAAATTTAAATCCTCCAAAATCTAAAACTTTACTCCCTTCTTCCAACCAACATTGAGAACTGAATACAAGGTTCTATATTCAATTACAGGTTCTACCATACAAGCATGAGGTCTTATCCCTGAGTTCCACCCCTAAAACCAACTCAATTTTTTTTTTTTTTTTTTTTTTGAGGCTGAGAAATGTGCCTCTCATTTACTATCCAAGTTGGTTTGCTTGCAACTTTGCCACCACACCCAATTTCCAGGGGATCCTGATGCCATCAGACTCCAAAATGGCTTGTAGTATATACCAGCATATTTGGCTCAGAGTATATATCACCATATCCAGCAATACAGTTTAAGTTCCTATCAGTACACAAGTTTCAGACTTCAGAGAATTTCTAATTTTTGGACAAGGAATTCCCAAACTGTATAGTAAAATACCAAATGACAGAACTTAACTGTAAGTATGAGAATCACATGCATTTCCTACAGTAAACCTAATACTACTTTGAATTTATGTTCTATCTACATATCCACCAGTTTTTAGTGGGTTATTATTTATATACTCTTAAAGCAATCTGAAATTTTAAATATTAACTTAAGTAATTTATTTGAGCAAATTTTAAATACACTGATTAACCATGTCAGTGCCATCTGATTCTTGATACTAGCACAGCAACAGTTTAAGAACATACTTACAATTACAGGCTCTACCAACAGTCGGAAGAGTGTTCCAACTCGTATACTTCGGCAGTTTAAAATGACACTTTCAAAGTTTTGGCAGCTTAAAGACATAGTGTGAATTAAAGTTCCATGAGTGTTTACTTTACGACGTTTTAGAGGTGTGCTGATGGAATTACCAAGCTGAAGAGAAAGAAAAAAAAAAATCACATAGTAAGTAACTGTAACAGGCCTGGAAACTAAACATACATGCAAAAAGACCCAATATGAGATATGTCGCTGTATGAACTTAGAGTAAGAGAAAGTAGAAATTATGGCATTTATATAAGTAAATTCTCAAGTTATGACTTCAAATTCAAGGTCAGAAATAAAACTCACAAAACACACTGGCTATGTTCAAATCACAGCCAAAATATCAACTAACAATTTTACAAAAATTAGTAACTTCATTAAGCTTCTGTTTGCTAAAATGAAAAGCACCGAGGGCTAAGAATGTCTCTATTTGCCAGGCACACACCTTTACTCTCAGCACTCAGACAAGAGGATCTCAGGGGTTCAAGGCTAGCCTGGTCTACAGAGTGCCAGGACAGCCAGGGGTACACAGAGAAACCCTGTCTAAGAAAAAACAACAAAACTATCATCTAACTTCAAAATATACTCCAAAGCCATAGTAATCAAACCAGCATGGTAGCACAATAAACACGGACCAAAAGGTCAACTGATAGAACATTGACCAAAACAACAGAATATAAAACCTCAAAGCAAATTAAATTCACACTTCTAAAGCAAATAATTTTAGGTTCTGTTTAATCATTGAGTCTGTACATGCATGTGTACTACTGGAGGGGCGAATGGCATAGCTTGAGAGATGTTTTGAGCCCGGTGGTGGTTTTAGCTGTCAGCAGTGGAGCTGTCCTTTCAGGCCACGTTTTGGTTTTTTGAAGGAGGATCTTTGCGTAGTCTCTGATGCCCTCCTACTGAGGATCATCGTGTCTCAGCATCCCAAGCACCGTACTACAGGTAACATATTTTGGATAAAGTGCTAAGAATATATACTACAGGAAAGACAACCCTTTTCCATAAATGATGCAAAGAAAACGCATTATCAACAAGCACAAGAATACAAACAGGACTGGAGAGATGGTTCTTAGGTTAAAAGCACTTGTTGCTCTTTTCAGAGGACCTGAGTTGATTCTCAACAACTACGTGGTGGCTCACGACCATCTGTAACTCCAATTCCAGCTCCAGTTCTAACCTCTGTGGGCATGGGCAGCCAGCGATGCACAGATACACATACAGGCAAAACACCCACACGTAAAAAATTTTTAAAAATATTTTAAAATAAATACTAAAAAGACTCTGACTATATGTGAAAATTATCTCTAAATGGATTAAAGACATTAATATACAATCTAAATTCTATAAAATGTACAAATACAAAGGTGAGACTTCCAAATGACAGAATAGCAATGGACTTTTTACACAAAATACTAAGTGTGTGCACGCACGCGTGCGCGCGCGCGCACGCGCACACACACACACACACACACACACACACCCTAAAAGATATGAGGAAAAAAATCTAATATCTAGAATATACAAGGAACTCAGTGATCTCAGCACTGGGGAATAGAGGCAGGAAAAACATCTCTAGCTACATAGATGCTTTCTGTGCCTTGGACTACTGCCCGCCCTTGGAGGCTGGAGGTGAGGTGGCGCAGAGTCAACACACAGACTCCTCCAGGAGCAGGTGAGAAGCACCACAGCAAGCTCACCTCGGCACTGCTACAAGCTCCTTTAACACCCTCCACCTGCGCCCCCATTGGTCCCAGAAAGCATCTCTTCTAAACAGCAGCTCCTGATTGTCTGGCATTGTCTGCACCAGCAACCCTTGGTCTCTCAGACAATCCGCAATTAGTCCTGCTTTTGTGGCTGCTTGGCCCCTGGCGTTTACGTAGAGGCGGCTCTGTGGTACCTGCTACATGTAGGAAGTTCAAGGCCAGCCTAGGCTAAATGAGATCTTATATCTCAAAATAAATTAATAAATCAAGAAACGGAGACATTAGACTTAAATAGACAGTTCTTAAAAGAAGACACACAAATAGGTACCAGGTATAGGAAAAACATGATTAGTACCACTAATTACAAGGGAAATGCAAATTAAAACCACAGTGAGGTGATCCAAAACAGATTTTTCCAAAAAATTAAAATAGGACAATACAACTGCTACTATACAAAGTATATGAAACCAACTGCCAGAGATGTCTGTATACCCACGTTCATTACAGTACTATTCACAATAGATAAGACAAACAACTTAAGTGCATACCAACTGATGGAAGAAATAAAAATATGGTACATAGACACACTGAATAAACATGGGAAGCATGGAATTCTACTGTTGGCAGCACCATGGCTGAACTAGAGACAGCTCCCTTGACAGGAGGAGCCTGCGCCAGGCCTCCTCCACTGACTTCTGTAACCTCAGCATTGGGAGGCGGAGGCAGAAGTCATCAGAGAACTTAGGGCCGGCCTGAGCTATACAGTGTTCCAGGGCAGTCAGGGCTGGGAACAGAGACCCGTTATCTCTAGATTACTCTCAGAAAACAACACCACGCCATATAGGTATGGATTCATATATCACTTTTTCAGGTTAGGAAACTGTTTATCATGACGATTTTCCTAAATTATTAATAGAACACATCAAAGACTTTTTAAAAACATCTGACATGTTTGTTTTGGCTTGGTTTGGTTTTTAAAATTTGCAGTCAATTTTCATGAGAGCTATTCTGCTCACTAATCAAAGATAACTTAAGTGTTGCCCCCAGTAGAATCCTAAGAGGATCCACAATCTGCTACAGAGCATCACAGAAAGGGGAAACAGAAGCCTTCTGGTCACTGTCTTATCAAAAACCCAAATAATTCCATTCCATGAAAGCCCAACTCATTTAACTCAACTCTTCTTTGCTGCATTTTTCAGTTTGTCTGCATAATAAACTATCTCCAATAAAAGTAGAGTCTGGTTGCAATGTGCAATTAATGCTCACCTGTCCTCCAGTGAAGCTATACCAACTTACAGCCCTAACAGTCCCTCTCGGCAACACTGGAGCACCGCCACAGTTAAAACATTTTGGCAATCAGTACAGTGAACAAGGAGCAATTCCTTTCATGTTCACTGACTGATTGCCACCGTTCCTGAACTTGATTCATTTTCAATGCTCGTATGCTTGTTTGAACACCAGTGTGCAAGCACCTGCATGCAGCGTGTGCCAGTGGTGTCACAGCACTGGCTGGCTCATAAGCCAAGGAACATACATGTCCCTCCAGTGGGACAGTGCTGAGTTACAATCCACACTTGACTTTCTACGTGGGTGTTAAAGATCAAACTCAGGTCTTCAGGTTGTGTAGCAAGCATGCTAATGACAGAGCTATCTCTCCTCCTGAGTACTTTCATTTCTTTCTGACTTTAAGAAAATACAAATACATAAAAAATGAACTACAGTATCAATTAATGCTATTTTTTCATTAATCTATCAAATCCTGTTCATGTTTCATAATCTGGCTTAAATGTCTTTTTAGTAAAATGTACCCACATTTCTGCTATTTATTCTGCTTGTATTGCCATACTTGGAAAGGCACTACAATTATATAAATTAATCCATTTTAAAATGATTATATAAATAGCAATCCATTTTAAAAAATAATCTTTGTTGTTTGTGTTTTAAGGCGCAGATTTCTCTTTTCTTTAGAAAACCTGTTTTCTGTTTAAAAACAAAAATGTTCATTTTGTAAAACATGTCCATTTATAATTCATATATTCCTGTATCTTGTTATTCTCTGTAAAGAGTACAATGTATTGATTTAACTCATTTTTATCTTCAATTGGTCCAGCTATCCCTGTATCAGTGGACAGTGATTTTTTTCATTCCTAATAGTGTCTTGCTATTGTTGGCTTCTATTGTTTTGTTTTTAGAGACGGGGGGTGGGGGGTGGGTGGGTGGGTGTCTTACTTTATAGCCCAGGTTTGCCCAGAATTCACCCTAGCCCAGAGCAGTCTCAACCAAAGGTGCAGCGATCCTCCTGCCTTGGCTGGCCATGTGCCAGGATTGCAGGCACGAGGGACAGTCTCACAAGAGTCCTGTCTGTATAAATACTTCACACCTTGGGAAAGAGGGATTCCTCTGACAAATATTTTATGGGGTCAAATGATATATATTAAAACTTATGCTCTGATGGCTATATGTTGCCAATAACAGCTTTGAAGACAATCATAAACTTACTTAAGACATTGTGAGATTTAAAACAATTCAATTGCTTAAGTCTCCAGCATGAACTCTATAGTTTATCTTACAATGGCCATCACTTTACTTATACTGACTGTCACCTTAACATATCAAAGGGTTATGTACATCTGGTCCTTTATTCTTTTCACTCAGTTTTAGTTATTTACTTTTAAAAAACATTTATTTAGTTGTGTGTGTGTGTGTGTGTGTGTGTGTGTGTGGGCACCTTTACTTGTAGAGCCAGCCCTATTTGCTCACTGTTGATGCCATCTGTAGTATAAATCTCTTTCTGAATCTTTTTATTTACATTATCCTTTTTTTCCGTCTGAATGTTTTAAGTTTTTTAAGCAAACTATAAAATATGGTAAGAAATAACTATGTACTATGGTGACATACACTGAAATTAAAATAACTTCTAGTCTGCTAGGTTTTCCAAGAAACACACACACACACACACACACACACACACACACACACACACACACGCAAAGATCCACGGAGATGTGAGAGGAGAGGCAGCTCGTGGCTAAGGGCGCGCTCTGCTCTTCTGAGGCCCTGCGTGCAGTTCTCAGCACCCAGATCAGAGGCTCACACATGCTTGCAGTTCCAACTCCAAAGGAGGCCGGTGGCCTCTGCTGGGGCCTGGACCCATGTGCATGTTTATGTTTGCACACATATACACAGGAATAAGCATAAAAAAGAAACTTTACAAAAAGAAAGAAAATGCAAGTAAACCAAAAAAGCTGTACAAAACTTAACTCAAGATTATACATTTACTGTAAGTAATTAAGTAATTTCTCTTTAGACTTAGTTCCTAGGTCCAAATACCCAACTGTATATATGCAAATACCCCAAATTAAAAACAAACAAACAAAAAACAATCCCGCCTGAAATTTAAAACATTTCTGGTCAGACATCTTGGATAAGAAATCCTGTACTAACATTTTGTTAAGAATAAGACTGGCTTTTTTCCTATTGGATTCTTATACTCCAGCCTCTGGTTAAATTGTAATTTATTTTGTATATAGTATAATAGTCTTCTAGAACACCCTGGTAACAGATTTGAGCATGCATTAATGAATAAGCCATCTTCTCGTGCTGTCACTAAAAACTACTTTTCCAAAATAGAGGTAACACCCCAAAGAAAAGCTCTCGATGGGAAAGGAAAGTACCTGGTCCTTCATTCTTGCTTTTCTTGGTATGATGATGGTACTTAACTCGGACTCTGCTGGATTGCTTCTAGATTCCTGCTCTGCTCTGCAGGTATTTGCATTTAGTGCTGCTTCGACTTTTCCCGTAGATGGTGCAGGAGAGGAGCATGCTGAGTCGGCAGGCTGCGGGGACGTGCTCTCTCTTCTCTTAGTCCTGTCGTCATCGTCGTCATCATCACTGGACAAAATGACTAAAATCATAACAAAAAGTCAAAATTTACACTAAAAAATGTTATATTCTTATTTCATTTTTGCCAGTTAAAATATTAACTGGGAAATATACCAATTTGTCTTAGATCTCCTTTACATGAGATCAATAAAAGCAAATCAAAGAGTAGCTTATGAGATGGCTCAGCATGTAAAATTGCTTGCTGTACAAGTCCAGTGGCCTGAGGTAAACTACTGAAAACCATGGAAAGATGGAAAGCAAAATTGACTCAAAAAAAAAAAAAAAAAAAAAAAGGATAAAATCCACTGTATCTCATAAAAAGAGTAAGATTTTTTAAAAGCATATGATACATACTCTTTTCAAAAATACTAGAAAAATGAAATCAACACTTTAGCCTTGGAGCGTCTACAATCACCACTACCAGGGCTGGGGATATGGCTCAGCAGCAGAGCACTTGCCTATCAAGTGTGAGGCCCAGGGTTCAAATCTCCAGGACTGCCAAAGGGGGGGGGGGAAACACGATGGATAGTCACAACTAATCTACACAGCTATACCAGCAACTCATAGAATTATCCATAAGTCTGTTTCCTAGTTACAAAAAATGTATGGCTTGAAAATATCCAAATTATGTTCAAAATAACATATATTTAAAGTATGTGGCCAATAATTTTCCCTTACAATGGGAAGCACTGAGAATATAACTGGTCCTGAGCCAGGCGGTGGTGGTGCACGCCTTTAACCCCAGCACTTGGGAGGCAGAGGCAGGAGGATTTCTGAGTTCAAGGCCAGCCTGGTCTACAGAGTGAGTTCCAGGACAGCCAAGGTTACACAGAGAAACCCTGTCATGAAAAAAACAAAAAAACAAAAAAAAAAAAAAAAAACAAAACAACAACAACAAAAATACTGGTCCTGAGAAGAAACTGTCCCAATACCTGACGTTCAATCAAATCTTGCTTTACAAACATGAAGAAGACAACTGTGAGACAATCTGATCTCAGATCCTGGGCTCATCACAATTTACCTATGGAATCACTCCCTGTGCTACAATCCAGGAGTGGCCCATGATGAAAACACAAAGAAAGAAAGCACAATTCCTCACTCCAAGAACACGAGCAAGAATTTCTGCCATCTAGTCTACCTTCCATACTCTTCGTGTTTTGTCATAAAGTATTGGCTTAAAAATTACTTCTTGATGGGCAATCTAAACTAATACAAGCACAGAGACAGTCAGTTATTCATTGATTTCAATGTTGTAACACTCCTTGATGTAAAACGTTATTTGCAAATGTAAGAGATGGGACAATGCCTTGCTCACTGCTATATTCTAGAATGTAAAACAACAACAAAAAAAGCTATTAAAAATACCCTGGGATGACACAGAGTCTTTAAAGTGCTTCAGTATAAGAGTAAGTAGTCAGCTCGACATTCTGGGGATGCAGCCTGTGAATTTCTTCTGAGTAACCTTAAGAAAGGGGAGGTGGATAAAGAAGGCACAGTGCACGGACATACAGGGACAGTTCTCTGCCACGCACACATACTCACTCAATATGGAGTAATGCACTCACCCTGGAGGACCATCATTTTAGTAATATCCACTTATCTCTTTGATTTTTGTTATCTACAACAAATACTGGTCTTTTATTATTTTCAAAGCTGGTTATTTGATTCAATTTCTCTCTATGAAATCAGAGACTACAATGGTATCTATTTCACAGAATTGTTGCAAAGAAAGCAGGATATATAAATCCTATCACGAGGATTGGCACCTATTAACTTTTAAGTCGTATGTGTGCTTTCTTTAACACAGCTTGAATGCCCATGAATTTCCACCGATTCCTTTCTATGCCTCAAATATTGTATTGAACGATTATTGTTATTTGTGTTATTTTATCTCGTCAAATTACTAACAAAGGGTTTGGGGAGACAGCTTGGTTGACAAATGCTTGCCCAAGTAGCCAGGACTGAGTCTGGTACTCAGAACCCACATAAGAAATTGGGCATGGGGCTGGGCAGTGGTGGTGCACGCCTGTAATCCCAGCACTAGGGAGGCAGAGGCAGGCAGATTTCTGAGTTCGAGGCCAGCCTGGTCTACAGAGTGAGTTCCAGGATAGCCAGCCAGGACTACACAGAGAAACCCTGTCTCGAAAAATCAAAAAAAAAAAAAAAAAGAAAGAAAGAAAGAAAAGAAAAGAAAAAAGAAATTGGGCATGGTTTCTAACCCCAGCGTGGGAAGAAGAGACAGAATAATCCCAGAACTCCTTGGCCAGCCAGGCTAGCCTACTCACCGAGAACACAGTCTAGATAGGCGATATATACCAAAATAAGCAATAACCAGTACTTGAGCAAAGACGGGGGCCAAGCTACTGTTTTCTCATTTATTATTTTAACATGAGCACAACGGGAACAAAGTCAGTTATTACTTTCATAATTAAACAGACATGTTCTAATCACTTAATTCCCAAATGATGCATACATGCCCACAAAATGACCTTTAAAACTGTGCTTCTCAAATATACTCATATTAAAAAATATGCAACAAAAATATTGGCTATTAAGTATTACTGAAGAATACTGCTAATCTAACACACAATGCTCAGGAACAAAGGCAGGAGGCCCATCGGAACCCAAGGGGCTTTGAGTTTGAGGATACTTACTCGGATCGTTTAAATCTGACACGCTTGTCTTTTGCTCTTTTGGGTTTGTGAATTTAGGTATTTTTCCTCCAGGTAAAATGACTTTCCCATTAGTCTGTATGTAATTATGTCTGCTAGCATCACAGGTGACCAAAATATCAACTGGAATCTTGTCCACACTGTTCCCATAAAATTTCTTAGCTGTTAATCCTGTGTTTTGTGATTTCTGTCCTCCAGAGTTCTGATGAATTGATGTTCTTAGCAATGGTCCAGTAGGTTCATTCAAAGTTACAGCTTGTCGGCAATTTCTTTGCAAATCATTATGAAAAACAATACCACAACTTTGGCATTTGGTCTGATTTTCTTTTTCTTTTCCACATTTTGGGCAACATTCACGCTGCTCAGAAACCTTATATCCCAAAAGAACAAAAGAAAAGACTTTGGTATTTTTACATTAGCATCAAAATCTCCTTTAAAAAATCTCAAAATGCCTAGCAGTGGTGGCACACACCTTTTAATCTCAGCATTCAGGAGGCAGAGGCAGGTGGATCTCTGTGAGTTCAAGGCCAGTATGGTCTACAGAGAGAGTTCCAGGACAGCCAAGGCTACACAGCAAAACCCTTCAGAAAACTACAAAAAAAAAAAAAAAAAAAAAAAAAAAAAAAAAAAAAAGGAAAGAAAAAAAAGGAAAGAAAGAAAAGAAATAAAAAAGGAAAACAACAACAACAAAACACAAAACACAAAAACCAGTAAATCTAGACTACCTTGTTACACCAAGTAATGAAGCCTTGGAAGAATTATAGTGATATGTCAAAAAACAACAGGGACAGTTTAAAGGGATGGTCACAAACAATAGTAGGCAACATCTGAACATCATAATACATGAAAGTTAAGTAACTTAACTTAAGTAAAAGTTAAGTAACTTAACTCAAGTAGAAGAACCATGCAGTCATGCAGATGCAAATAACTAAATATGGGCTAAGAGAAAGCCCTTGATCCTCCATTAGCAGGCCCAGAATTCACATCTTAGCACCACAGAAACAAAACTATTTCCTTTTTTTAAAAAAATATATATATAAATAAAGAGGGAAAAAGGAAAGCTGGGCGTAATGGCACACACCTTTAATCCCAGCAGTTGGGAGGTAGAAGCAGGTGGATCTCTAGGAGTTCAAGGCCAGCCTGGACTACAAAGTGAGTTCGAGGGCAGCCAGAGCTATCTTGAAACAAACAAAATTTGCTGGAATTCTTCCAGAAGGAAATAGTCTAAAGAGTTGTGGCAAATAAATGCAACATAGGACCCTGAAATGAAGCCTAGCCCACTAACGAGCACTGCTCACACGGAATCTGAACGAGGGCATTCAGTGGTCAGGACCTGCCCAGCACGCCAAACTAACATCCTAGGTTCACAGAAAGGAAAAAAAAAAAAAAAAAAAAAAAAAAAGGACTGGGTTTTGTGGAACAGAAAATAAGTTTATATCAGTATTTCCTGTAAGGTTTATTGTGCATGTCAGTATAGGTTCCTGTAGAGCCCAGAAGGAAACACCAGATTTTCCTGTAGTTCCAGATGCTTGTGAGGTGCCCCATTTGGGTGCTTGGAACTGATCTCAGGGCCTCTGTAAGAGCTATGTGTACTCTTGACCACTGAGCCATCTTTCTACAGCCAAAGTCGAATTTTTTTTAATTAAAAACAAAACAAAAAAAACCCCTTTTTTCTTTGTGTGTTACTTAGTATGAATGGAAGAAAGGAACAGGGAACAAAAGGAGAGAGAGGAGTTGGGGGAGAAATTGGGAAGAGAAAGAGGGGGATGTAAAGAGAAAGAGGGGAAACAGAGAGGTAAGAAAGGAGAACTGAATAGGAACAGGTCAGAGACAACCTTGAGTTCAGTCCTTTCTTTCTTCTACTTGGAGACGAAGTGTCTTTGCCGCCAGACCCTCCTGCCCCTGCTCCCCTCCCACATCGGCGCGCTGGTATCACACATACGGACTCTCACATCTGGCTCTACATCTGTGATACACTCCTTCTAAGGATCTGAATTCAGGTCCTCAGACTTATTTGGAAAGTGCCTGTAATAACTGGGCTATCTCTCCCATGCTAACTTTTAAAAATTTAACAGCTACATATGACACTCATACCTGTAATCAACAATTTGAAAATTAAGGTTAGAAAACTAATGAATGAACTGGACGTGAGCCTGGTGAGCTTTAGGTCAGCTGGTAATAAGACCTTGTCTCTCAAAAGCCAAACAAATAAAACCACATATGTAAAGATCTTTTGTCTCTTTAATTTTTGGCTTAGTACAATTATCTGAATTTTGTTTGGACAAGTAGAAAATGATCTATTTATGCCAGAAACATTTAAATAGCTTTCCTAGGTTTCTTTGGGTCCTAGGATGAAAGATCCGCTAGAATGTAATGAGCAGTAAAGACAAGGTGAACGGCTGGGGAGACGGCTGGGAGACGGCGGGGCAGCAAATCCTACAGGCCTGAGTGCGACCCTGAGGATCCCGAGGGCGGACAGGGACCACTCCCCAAGGCTGGTCACATCCCCCACCTACCACGTGACCACACTCTGCGCAGATACAGTCACAAAATGAATGTTAGAATGGTAATAAAACATTCCGTGATTAGTAAGAACAGCGTTTCTACCTACCTCTAAGTGGGTCAAACACTTCTTGGAGGCAGGGGACAGAGGAGAAAGCTGGTAAGTGCTACAGTGCCGTTTCTGCTGTACTTTCCTCTTAATTTCAGGCTCTACGTATGATTCCAACTCTTCAGTTTTCTTTATTATATGGTCTAGAGGAAGTGAGGGGGTGAAAAGCACTGAATTTAAATTTAATAAATAAATTCCTCATGATCTTTGCTATAGAAGAATTAAAGTCCATGTTTTCAAATTTTAATTTTTAGTTAAAATGGGATAGTGTATAATATGAATGATAAAGAAGAATCAGATGGCTAGTAGGCAGCCATGCTTGCCACCAATACTGACAAGATGAACTTTATTCTCAGGATCGACATGATAGACGGGAACTCCTGAAAGCTGTTCACTTGGGTAAATGTGTGCGCATGCGCGCGCTCACACACCCACACCCACACCCACACCCACACCCACACCCATACCCACACATGTAAAAAAAAAAAAAAACCAGAACAGAAACAAGCCCTTTAAGATTAAGGCAGCAATGGCATCCAGGCTACACTTCCTGGATCTCCCTGCTCAGCCAGCTCTCTACTACTTCCTTAGCATGGCAACATTTACATGGTTGATCAGTAAGACAACAGCAACACTGTACTAAAACCACACACCTGCCTCTGTCCCTCCAGCTTAGCTGTTCTTAGATTAGTAATAAGAAAATATAGGAATTCAAACATATAGGTTTGAATAAAGGTTTAGAAAAAAGTAAAACTAAACTAATGCTTAGGCTACTCATGTGAATTTTTTTGAGTGGTAGTAGTTGTTTAGATAAGTATTTTCCCCCTAGAAATAGAAGAGACTTGTCTTTATTATAGTTTGACATAACTGCTCTATTGACCTACTCTTTGCGAAATAATTCTACTTGAATATTTTATTCTCCTTTGTTCCCCTGTTTCGACATGGAGCCCAGCTATGTGGTCCAGGCTGAAGGTGTAGGCTTCCTCCTGCTGCGGGCCCCACTTGCTAGCACAGCCACATTCCCGTGTCCAGCTTCCTTTTCTCTTCTGACTGCAAAACCTCATGTGGTCCCTTGACATGCCAGTCTTGATTCTGTATTTCATTTTACGGAGGTTCATTTTTTCAGAGTATTTTCTTTTATTCTCTTCCATACACTTCTTTCTGTACAAGCAAAGTCTACCCAGCTGAAAGGTCAGTTAAGCAAGCTAGCTTCCACAGCACCCAATCTATACTGCTTTTTTTTTTTTAGACTTTTTTAAAAAAAGATTTATTTATTTATTGTATGTATATGAGTACACTGTAGCTATACAAATGGTTGTGAACTATCATGTGGTTGCTGGGAATTGAATGATTTATTTATTATATGTAAGAACACTGTAGCTGTCTTTAGACACACCAAGAGTGTGTCAGATCACATTACGGATGGTTGTGAGCCACAATGTGGTTACGGGAATTTGAACTCAGGACTTTTGGAAGAGCAGTCAGTGCTCTTAACCACTGAGCCATCTCTCTAGCCCCAAATCTGTACTTCTATTGGTGTTCATTTAATAATAAAATACATGTTTGTACTCTTCTATTGTTGCCAATATGTTTTGAGAAATCAGGTTTTAGTCATATATTTTTCTAACACCCCAAAACTACAAAGGACAAAACTGGACAAGTATTTATCACACTTCTGAACTGCACAAAGACAGAACTGTATGATGCACTTCAGCGTGAAACTAGTGAGGTATGAGGTGCAGGCCTTTAGTCCCAGTACTTGGGAGGTGGAGGCAGAAGAAGAGAGGCAGAGGGACTTAGAAGAAGGGATGATTTTTCTCAGCCCCTTGAAAAGGACTTACACTTTACAACAGAGATAAAAACTTAGAACCTGAAGACTTACCCTACAGCCAAAAAGACAAAAAAAATACCATCAAGGTTTTACACTTGAAGAAACACACTAGGACATCTAGATGTTAGTGGTTTTTAAGAGGTACTTTACTTTGCAATCTTTAAACAAATGATCACTAAGAGCTATACTATCCCACTCTTTGTACAAAAGAACATAAAGAACATTTTAAAAAAATCAAGACAGTACAGGGGCAGGAGAGATGGCTCAGCGGTTAAGAGCACTGACTACTCTTCCAGAGGTCCTGAGTTCAAGTCCCAGCAACGACATGGTGGCTCACAACCATGAGATCTGATGCCCTCTCTGGGGTGTCTGAAGACAGTTACAGGGTACTCACATACATAAAATAAATAAATAAATCTTTTAAAAACAACAACAAAATATTAGACAGTACATAAACACGTGTCCAGAATATAGAAACTTACTTGTAAAATTAATTTAGAGCAAAATAGTCTAAAACCACGACTCTCAACAGAATATGGGTTCTGAGTACTTGAAAGGCCAGGAGTAAACAGCCCAGACTAGCTAACACAAAGTGTGCTATAAAGAAAGCCCTCAGTCCTTTTAATAAGCATGCCTCTTCCAATGTGTTTTATTTTATTTTGAGACAGTTTTACTATGTAGTCTTGGTTGACCTGGAACTCACTAAATAGACCAGGCTGGCCTTGAACTTGTAGAAATTATTTGCTTCTGCTTCTCAAGTACTGGGATTAAAGACTTGTGACACCGGGCCCTACTCAAGATTTTTTTAAAAAACTAAACTCAATCATGCACATAAAGGAAAAAAATCCTTTCCTTATAAACAAATTTTCACTAGATTTTATAAATGGAAATGAGTACTATTCCACTTAAATTTTCTGCCAAATGCTTCTTCATACAAATACTATTTAATTAAAATACAGTAAATATAACAGTATGTATAATATTTTAAATTGAGCATACAGTCTTCTACTTTGTATATGAGGGGGGCCTAATTACAAGATTCCTGATGACCAGAATTTGCAAATGCCTGTCACCTGTAAGAAATGTAGTATTTAAACTTTTACTGTGTGCACATCTGCCTATATTTTAAATCATTTATTTCTAGATTGCTTATGTTGCCCAATATACTATAAAAACTATTCAAGTATCTATTTTACAGTGCCATTTAGTAAATTAAAGCAAACAAAAAGAAGGTAAATATTCAAGACAGATGCGATTTTCCTTTTTCAAATATAGTTGATCATTGTGGCTGAAATCTGTAGGTATAGACTCCAAAGTTAGAGGCTTGCTGCACAGGAATAGAAAGGTCATATTAAGTATTTAAGTAATAAAATGGACTGATTGAATATGAGGATACTTTCTTTGTGCATGTGAATAAGCAGTGATTTATCAGCTGACTGTAATTGTAATCCTAAGACATAACTGCATGCAATATGTAATTAAAATGTATATACTCAAAGATAGCACGTCAACTAGTTCTAACCTTTTGGAGAAATATTAAAAAGTTACAAAATGGCCGGGCGGTGGTGGCGCATGACTTTAATCCCAGCACTTGGGAGGCAGAGGCAGGCAGATTTCTGAGTTCGAGGCCAGCCTGGTCTACAGAGTGAGTTCCAGGACAGCCTGAACTACACAGAGAAACCCTGTCTCGGAAAACCAAAAAAAAAAAAGGTACGAAATGAAAAGGAAGCTTAAGGAACAAAATGAAAAGCAGAGGGTATGAATGGCTTTAATGTATCACTATATAGATGCTATTCTGCGTGCTTGGAAAGATTAAAATATGACCAAACAAAACAAATAAGAACAAATCCAAAGTGTACAGAAAAAAACCTACAATATTTACACTTAATAGTTTATGAGCATTAACTTAGTTCATGAGATTGAACTCAGAAGTTCAATCCTCTGAGACCAGAAAGTGGATTATCTTCTGGACTTTGCACATAGGATTTGACATAAAACTAAATCATCTTACATGTCAGGAACCTAATTTTTATTTATATTTTAAAATTCATTTGATGGTGGTGGTAACATGTGCAATGTGTTTGAGTACAGGCATGTGTATACCATGGTGCACACGTGGAGATTAGAGGGCAGTCTTGGAGTCAAGTCTCTCCTTCCACCTTTAAGAGTGTGAAAGATGAAATTCAGGTTGACTAACTTTAGTACTCACTGCCCTCACTGTGCTAATACCATGGTGGTTTCGTTTAAAAGGCAAAAATATTCTAGGAACTACAATAGAAACACAACATGCAGCTTCCAAAGGAAATACTAAAACTGAATGTGATTTTCATGCAGCATTCTATCCAATATGCTAGTACTGTGGTTTATTCTATAACCAGGTATTGATTCACCTGCCTAACACAAGCATGGCTAAAAATGGGGGGCTCCATTACCTCTAATATAATTAAAGAAAAGAGGGACGGGCAGTGGTGGTGCATCCCTTTAATCCCAGCACATGGGAGGCAGAGACAGGCGTATTTCTGAGTTCGAGGCCAGCCTGGTCTATAGAGAGTTTTCCAGGACAGCCAGGACCACACAGAGAAACCCTGTCTCGAAAAAAAAAAAAGAAAAGAAAAGAAAAAAAAAGAAAAAGAAAAAGAAAAAGAAAGAAAAACTATGCCGGGCGGTGGTGGCGCACGCCTGTAATCCCAGCACTTGGGAGGCAGAGGCAGGCGGATTTCTGAGTTCGAGGCCAACCTGGTCTACAGAGGGAGTTCCAGGACAGCCAGGGCTACACAGAGAAACCCTGTCTCGAAAAACAAAAAAAGAAAAGAGGGAGCATGTCAATATAACTTTTATATTCCTCTCGAAATGTGCAGATTGGGCTGAAGTAATTCAGTTGGTAGAGTGCTTACACAACATGCACAAAACTCTGGGTCTGATAACCACCACTACAGCAACCAAGAGTTTCTCTCTAGGATACGAGACTCTTAAACACCTCTCCTGAAAATGCTTATAATTAAAATATGCAAATATTTTCCTGAAATTTGTAAGTACCACACATGAGGCAGAGTAAATAAAAACAGAAAATGAGCCGGGCGTGGTGGCGCACGCCTTTAATCCCAGCACTTGGGAGGCAGAGGCAGGTGGATTTCTGAGTTCGAGGCCAGCCTGGTCTACAGAGTGAGTTCCAGGACAGCCAGGGCTACACAGAGAAACCCTGTCTCGAAAAACCAAAAAAAAAAAAAAAAAGAAAATGACCGTTAGATGCAATCAGCAGCTGCTGCTGTGGGAGGGAGGGAGGCAGGCGCAGGCTCGTTAGGCCCTCCTACCCACGAAGCTGCGGATGATGGGGCAGTTCGCTAATGCCAGCAACCCAGGGAGCAAACAGAACTGAACACTGGCAGTTTGAGGCTGAGCCACATGAGGCTCTTTGAAAAGTTCAATACCCCTCCCTCCCCTCAACACTCACCCATGGATGCTAAATAACAGAGCAAAGAGTTAAGGTGAAACAGGAATTCTGCAGTTCCTCAGAATTACCAAAGAACTTTCCTGAGTACCAAAGGAAAAACTAATTTTACAGTGATGAAGGTTGGACTACTCCGACTATAACAAAGTGATTGTAACTAACATCCCTGTACCAAACACATCAAAATCAGGTAATCCAGCCAGGAGGTGGTGGCGCATGCCTATAATCCCAGCACTCTGGGAGGAAGAGGCAGGCGGATTTCTGAATTCGAGGCCAGCCTGGTCTACAGAGTGAGTTCCAGGACAGCCAGGGCTATACAGAGAAACCCTGTCTCCAACCCCCCCCCCAAAAAAAAACCAAAACAAAAAACAACAACAACAACAAAAATCATATAATCCCTGATATAATGCACTGAAAAAGGTGCATCATTTCTGTAAATGCTGTTAGAAACCAGCAGAGGTACAGCCTTGGCATACAAATCACCAAATACAAACCAAGGGGCATTACAAAAGCAACTCACCTGTACTCGTCAAAATTATCTAGGAAACTCAAAAAAAAAACAAAAAGCAAAAAACAAAAAACAAAAAAAACCACAACTAATTGCAATGTGGAAAAGGCATCAATGAAAATGTTTTCCTTGTGAACAAGGTCAACAGCTTAGCTAATAATCTTATAACAAGACAGACTTGCGGTGGCATGTGCCAATAATCCCATCATTCAGAAGGCTAAGGCAGAAGATCACTGGTTTGAGCTAACTTGAGCTATATAGAGCCCTATGCTGGCCTAGACTATGTAATGAAATTCTGTGTCAAAAAGCAAACCACAAAGAAACCGAAATAAACAAATAAAAGCAAACACCTTATACTAATCTTTATTTTGACAAGTACTGATTTAAATGATATAGCAAGAATGAAGAATAAATAGGAACCATTTTGTTCCTTTTGCAACTTTAATTATTATACTCTACAATTGTTTCAAAGTGGAAAACAAAGAAATTCAAAGATTATTCCTAATTCCTTAGTGAATATTATTGGGTGGTGTTTTGTTTGTCTGTCTGTTTGCTTGAGATAGGGTCTTGGATGGCCTGAACTTACTAGGTGGCCTAGACTGGTTTCAAACTTGCTAAGCTCCACCTACCTCTTGCCTCCAGAGTGCTGGGATGTAAGGACTGTGCTACAATGCCCAGCTGAATAAATACTGTTGAATATTAATGAAGATTGTTGAATAAACTGTACGTATTTTAACAGATGGGCTAAATGTCTTCTAAAATATTATTACTTTGCTTCTCTGAAACTCATTTGTCAAATGAGAATAGTACTGTACATTCTTCTTTGAAGATCAAAGTAACTTTGTACTTTGACATGGGTTAAGCCTGGGCAAGTAATTCAGTGCTTCTATGGAACCAATTGCTCTTCTGTACAAAATATAGGTATAAAATCTAAATTTAGAGGACCCTTCCACGAGAAATAGAACATAACTACTTAACAAATATAATGTATTTAACAAGCAAGTGGAATGGAGTCAGTGCTCAATAAAAATGAAAGTGTAAGAATAGATGCTGAAGAAGGTGGTCACTGCTAAACTCAATTTATTAACTTTACTGTGCGCTGCAACACAGTATATAGCTCAAATTTGAAGTGAATAATACAAGATAATAAGAAATGACGGAACTGAGCATAAAAAAATTTTAATCACAGTGGTATATTCAATACATGTACCAAAGTTTGGAATTAGGAATCATCATGTTTACATTACAAACAAGCCAAGTCTTGCCTGTAAACAAGGAGGACACATGTTAAGAAAGTTATTCTATAAGGACTGTGCAGATGGCTCTTAAAGAGGACCAGACTAAGTGCTCAACACCCATGTTACTCGGTCACAGCTTTCTTATACTGTTGCTATAGTTCTAGGAGGCTCTGAAGCTTCCTGCCTCTGGGCAGCAGTACAAATGCATACACCTCACACAGACACATGCACACGCAGTTAAAATTAACAAAAATAAATTTAATAAACAATCCATTCTAGACTGGGCTCAGCAACACACACCTTTAGATTCCTCCCACTCCAGAGGTTAAGGGAGAAAGATTTAAATGAAAAGACAGCCTGAAACAGAAAAACCATGATCCTGGAACAATAAACAGAAATAATGCTGAGCTGGCAGGATGGCTCAGAGAGTAAAAGCACTTGGAGTGCAAACTCAACCACTCGAGTTATGTGCCAGGATGCATACGAAGGAAAAGCTAAGGAGAGTGTGCATCTGTAATCGCAGCATTCCTAAGGTGGGGGGGGTGTGTGTGTGTAGAAGGAGGGTGTGGCCTGGACACTCATGGGCCAGCAATGCTGGAGTACACTGTGGCAGAAACAACACAGCAGACTGCCTCAACAGGGTGAAGGCAGGGAAGAAGACCTCCCCATCCCCCCAAAAGTTGTCTTCAGATCACCACACACACCTATTGTATGCAACTCCATATACCCATCAAAATAAATAAAATAAATGACTATTTTATATAAAGGAAATCAATTTGTTGGTGAAATACGTGTTACATGTTATTTGTGCATTAATAGAAAACTGATATTATTCAATATTAAAGTATTTTAAAGCTATACCTAATCTTTAATTACTACTTGAATCTTTAGCAAAAGCATAGCATAATCCAAAGATTTTAAGCTATTTCACCTAATTGTACAAAATCATCCTGACAATATAAGACCACAGTTTAAAATTTAAAAAAATATGAAATCTGCTATTTTTCAACATGATTTCTAGTAGGCCCCAGAGTATTCTAAGCTATTATCTATATTCTCTATGTACTTCTAATGTAGGAATTCAAAACCCTTCACAGGTTAACAAACCAAACTATGCACTTACCTCCACCATGGCTGTGACTTAACATTATAGAGCTGTTTTCAGCTTTGTGGACATGGGGTGGGTATTCTTTCCTACAAGAGGAAATTTGTAGATTTCATTTAAATAGAAACTGAAATTTTCAAAATGACAAAGTCAAAGGACCACTTACATTTATTCAGAGAAACCATAACTTGTCATGTTAAAAATTGATGGTATAAGCCGGGTGTGGTGGTGCACGCCTTTAATCCCAGCACTTGGGAGGCAGAGGCAGGCAGATTTCTGAGTTCGAGGCCAGCCTGGTCTACAGAGAGAGTTCCAGGACAGCCAGGGCTACACAGAGAAAACCTGACTCAAAAACAAAACAACAACAACAAAAAAATTTGATGGTATAAAATAAAAATGCATTAGGAAAATCAAGCTCCAGCTAGAGAGCAGTGGAGGTTATCTCACTTAAATCTTCGACCTACCAGAGTCACAACAGTGGACTGCTAGGTACGTAGTCAGTAAATAAAGTCAAATTATTGGGCTTTCAAGGAAGTCTTTAATTTTTTCCTTTTTAGAAAAGTGCCTCATTTATGGTCTCAAACTGCCTGATACAAGTGACCTTCCTGTCTAAGCCTCAGGCAGCAGGTATCCAGACACTTTTTTTTTTACTTTGGAAGCTACGTATTTATTCCTGAAATGCAAAATTTAGATCTTTTCTCTTGAAACTGCCTTTTAACCAGTTTATGACATTCACATTAAAAACACTGTCAGTTTGAGCAAATTACCCAACAGAATATCACCCATTTTTTGTTATTTAAAAAGTAATCAATGAATAAAATACTGAACAAAAAACAAATATTAAATAAAACTAGTCTTGAAGGTATCAAACCAATCAATTATAGAACAAGTGATGTCTAGCTCTTATCTGGTCATGGGACATTATAGTCAGAAATACACTTGTCTAAACATACTAAACTATTCTGTCAAACGATATACAGTTAGTTATTATTTTAGAAGGAGTCTCATTATATAGCACAGTCTACCTTCAAATATGCAATCCTCCTGCCTTCCTGCTGGAAGTACAATTATAAGCCACTGCACTTGGTTCAACATAGAACATATAATAAGCCTAACCTGAGTAAGTAAATGTCCTAAATAATATACTTTTGTAAACCTAAGAATATTAATTTTGAGAAAAAACAAGCATGTCGTGTCTAGTATTCAGAGAAAATCACCATAGAAAGAAAAAGAAGCCCTAACTCAGGAATTATAACAGATACTTTCCAAGCCTGGGTGAGTGAAATACTCATTTTATATCTGCAGGAAATTAAAGAAGCTATACTATTTATTTATAAATGTTCACACTAGTGTTCAGTAGTTTCTATTCAGTAAAGAGCAATGTAATTCATTTGATTATATAAATCATAAATGAATACTTTCAAGGATATAATATTTCTACATAACACTCAAAATATGAATACAAAGAAAATATTACTAAAAGGAGACAGCAATGTATTTGTAAGAGCAATCAGAAAACAATGAATACTATGTGCCACATAATAATGTTCCAAAGTTTCCTATTAGCTCCATATTCTCTTAATAATCTTTCAAGCTATACATTATCAACATTTTTATTGATGAAAAAGCTGAGGAACAATAAAACTGACTAGCTGGTTCATAGCCTCACAATTATAAAATGACTATTTTAGAATTGAATCCCAGCAAACTGAGTCAGTAACAATGACTAGAGCAGTATCAGGAGCATGTGAACAATTTCTACTCTGCCAAGATTTAAAAATCTGTGGTGACACAAATTGTAAGGGTAGGGAAATGATTTGCCTTTCATGTAGTGGTAGCAATGGTATGATGATGAAAAGAAAGTTGGAGATTTAAACAGTGGATGCTGGTTTGCCTAGCCTTCACAAAGTCCTGAGTTTGGTTCCTACACTGTATATTCTTTGTGTGTGTGTGTGTGTGTGTGTGTGTGTGTGTGTAATTATGTATGTGCGTACATATGTACGTATGTA
Source organism: Apodemus agrarius (assembly GCA_964023405.1). Lineage (NCBI taxonomy): Eukaryota > Metazoa > Chordata > Mammalia > Rodentia > Muridae > Apodemus > Apodemus agrarius. Next base: position 83,547,473 of record OZ030012.1, on the reverse strand, counting down.
CGTACATATGTATGTATGTATGTATGTATGTATGTATGTGTGTATGTAGCACTCAAGAGGTAGAAACAGGAGGACCAGAAGCTGAAGTTCAAGGTTAGGGCTAGAGAAGGATCAGCAGTTACATGAAATCTTAACTTTTCTTGCGGAGGAGCACACACATACTCACACACATACATACGCATGCACACACTTACCTACAGCTGCAGTTACTGGAAGAATTGGAAGTCAATGCTTCCAACCTCCAAAGATACTTGTGCTCATGGCCCATACCAAAGGGAAATACACATACATGCAATTAATCATTAAAAAAAAAAAGTCAAGGTCATTTCAGCCACACAGAATTCTAATCCATTCTGCAATATATGAAGGCAATGTACCAAAGAAAAAGAAGGGCTAATAACCCTGCTAGCTAGCTTTCATAATGCAGGAAAGTAATAACTAAGAAGAAAAATTATCACTGGCCCTTGTTATGAACCCTATGAGCTATAATGCCAATCTGCCGGGCAGAACATACCCACTTGCGCAATCGTGGGATGACATTACTGGGGTACCCAACTCTTTGCTGGTTAGATTTGAAGTCCTCTGCACAGGAGGGAACTCATGCCTGGTACTACAGACCTGGTCAAATGTCCTTGACTGGGAAGGCCAGAGGTCTTGGTAGGTAACCTACTGCTGATGGTTTGCCACATTAACATAGAATCAACCTGCCTTCTCAATATGTTTATACACACTATATACCCACAGGACAATGCTGCCTTCAGCCTTGTTCAGAGAAGTTTCTATTTGCAATATCTGCAGTTCATACTGAGACTCACCAATGAGCAGAGTGTTAACAATAAGTGACTGTTGAGTGCTCTGCTCTAAACATGACATTTACACATACACTACACACACTCCGTCTTTGTCTCATATACACAAGCTCAGGAAACCCTGGGGAAAGTGGTAGAAGATGTAAGAGCTGGAGGATGGGGAGTAGTGTGTGAAATGTTATTTTCTGGGCACAAGAGGGCAGTTTGCACTCATGAACTCACATGAGACCTGCAGAAGTGGGCCCATCTACATTCCATCATGGGCAGGGGAAAGACCTCATGGAGACTCCTCTCTCCTTGGGGAGCCATAGGCAGTTAATGGTTATTGGGCGAAGGGCGAGAGTAGTATCTCTTAGTGTAGTAGCTAGTAGTTGTCCTTGCTTAAAAAATCCCTTACCTATGTTCATGCAAGCAACTCTAATTAAATGCAACGGACAGCATATGTCAGTGGGGGGTGGAGGGGAGTTGAAGAGAAGAAGGAAAGGGAGAAAGTTGGGAAAAAAGAAGGAAGGGGGAAGGGAGGAGGGAAGAGGAGAGAGAAGGGAGGAGGTAGGTAGGTTCGTGTTAGGAAGAGGAGGTTGGGAAAGAAGGAAAGATAATAGGGGAGATCAGTACATACTGCATATGTATAAGATCGTGAATCAACTTTAAATGTTCGACCTCCATTTTTTAAGGACATGCTTTCAGCATCTCGCTCAGCTTGGTGGCACACGCTACAGCCCAGCAGTTGGGAAAGATTAGGACTTCAAAGTCAACTGCAGCTTCATGAGTTCAAGGCCAGCATGAAATCTTAAAAAAACATGCTGGGCTCCTAACTATACTATATTAAGCTTAAAATATACCTATTTCATATTAAAAAGTTACAAACAATTAGACAGCAAGAAATAAATATGGTTAATACTTGCACTATAATTCTTTGTCTCCCATTTTTTAAATTATGGGCAACAGACACAGTAAATATTTTGAAATGCTGATTATCATCAGCAAAACTCCACAAGTATTTAAGTTATAAGCGCTCTAGAAAATACTGTGTATATACTGCAACTTGACATTCTTCTTCCATGCAATGCTAATAATAATAAATACATGAATATCATGTAACACCCACAATGCTAAAATGTGCTATAATATAGATTTTCTTGAATTCCAGACTTCATAGCTACTGTTTCCAAATCTTCCTTCATGCTTTTCAACACAAAGAAGAAAAATAAACAGCTTTTAAATTATACTAAAACCCAGCACTTGGGAGGCAGAGGCAGGTGGATTTCTGAGTTCGAGGCCAGCCTGGTCTACAGAATGAGTTCCGGGACAGCCAGAGCTACACAGAGAAACCCTGTCTCGAAAAACCAAAAAAAAGAAAAAAGAAAAAAAATTATACTAAAATTCAGGCATAAAAATATTCCTCAAGGTTAATATAAAAATGGTTCCATATGCATTCCCAAAATCAAACTCAGTTCGTCAAATGTATTGGCGAGCGCCTGCACCTATGGCCTCTCTTTTGCCCACAATAATCTTCTATTTCATCTTCTCTCTAGATGTGGTTTCCAGGCTGGTCGTAGCCCCTCAGTGCTGGATTAAGGCATGCGCATCCATTCCAGCTCTTTCTCTCCCCTTTCCCTTCCCTTAGATGTCTCCAGGGCGTCTCTGTGTCTGAGTCTCATGGCTCAGACTGAGCTTGTACATCGTGGATCCTACTGCCTCAGCCTCCCTCACGTACTGAGATTACAGGTTGGAAATCACCATAGCTGGCCAACCTTTACCTGTTACTTATTCTAAAGCTACCATTTCCCCCCTTACTATATAAACTTGGCAACAAATTCAGTCCATACTCAAAGGACAGCAATATTTACATACTTCACTCTGAATTATTCTGTAAGAAAAAGTTGCCCCCCAGTCCATTTTACAGAGCATTCTAAATTATACTACAAATCTAGCCTGGTCTACATGGTGAGTTCCAGGATATAGACAGGACTTGCTATTTATATTTAGCTCATGTCTTCCTGGCACAAAGACTTTGATGATTTAACTGTATGAAACCTTACTATTAAGGCACTGAAGAATTTATTTTTAAAGAACATTAGTCAGACATCAGTATAAACATAATATAATAACCATCCATGCAATGATATATGCACTGAGAATTATACTGAAACATCACCCACATACCAAAATATTGCAATGTACTATTAATCAGTTTCCTGTCATTAAATAGTAAGCAATAGAGATGAACTCCAATTCAGGGTAATATTAAAAGCAAATAAGCTGATATTTTACTGCTATGCCCAGGTTCTAATTTCATTAAGCTTACCTTTCTTTTCGGTCCTGATTGCTTAAAACATGAAAAAGAAAAAAATGTAAGAGAGGAGACTTCATTGTTGATATGTCATTGCAGTTGCAATTATTGCAGTTAACAAGGCAAAATCATTAATATGAACAATTTATTTTAACAATATTTTACATGTACTATATGTTAACTATTGCTTTTTTTTTCAATTGTGGTCAACATAAAATAATTTAAGTAGTCACATATTTAACAGGAAAACATGGATGCACAAAACCATGAAAATTCTCAAAAGGGGTTTTCTCAAAGGGGTTTTACTCATAAAACATTTAATAACAGATTATTTTAAGACAGTCAATAGACATAATTTTCAATAATGACATTTCCTATGTTATAAAAAATTCCAATAATTTTAAATTTATTATATCAAAAACCAAGTTTTTAAGGCTAAAGCCTGTTTTACACAACAGCCTTAGGATAAATTTTGTGTGTTATTTAGTACACAGGACAAAGCCTATGCTTATAATAATATTCTTATCCCAAGTTTTATGAAGCCAGTGTATACATCTCCACAACTCATGGAGACTCCAGAAACCAGGAGACACCCACGAGTTAACTCCAGTCTTAAGTTTAGAATAAAACTCCCATTCTGAAACTAGTGTTCCTTACCATAGAAAGGCCTGCTGTTCAAAACTATAAGTAAAACATTAATAACAAAATCTTGAAACTACAGTATTTCATTCTTCTCCTCGGAGCACACAAATAAGCTGACAATACAATCCAACAATTTAAGAAAAAAAGCACTGTGAGTTCCCTAAGAGCAGAACTCAAAGACACATTAAAACTGTTTCCAATAGTGAAGAAAGAATATATCTACACTAATACATCTGAAACTTTATCTTTGCTACAAAATATATCTGTCAAGTGACAAGAAAACATCCCATTCCTATTAAAGTCAAGGAAATATAAACACACAAGTTCAAACAGGTTCTCCCTCTCTCAGGAAGTTACAGTCTCAGGAACATCAAGTACCTAAATGAGATACTTCTAACGTCATAAGGTTGATCCCAAGAAGTAAAGAGAGTTTAGAACTCTATTGTTTCTAAAACTCACCTGTACAAAACCCACAAAGTGTAGAGACTAGAATAAAGATAAAGACATAGGATTGGTTCTTCCTGATAAACCAAGAGACACAGGAAGAGAAGGAAATTACTACCACCTCTCCTTTCTTATCCATGAGGAAATTACATTTTAGAGACAGAGAACATCACTCAGTGGGAGTAAAAACCCCATGTTCCATCTTCAGTAACACAGACTCATACACAATATACAACACACACACACACACACACACACACACACACGCTAATTTACAAACATTCACAAGAAGCTTCAATGTATATACTATCAAATCTCACTCCAGAAGGGATATATATAGATATATATATCTATATATATTAAAAATGTGGAAGTTTTAAGTCAGGCGTGGTGGCACACGCTTGTAATCCCAGCATCCGGGATGCAGAGGCAGGCGGATTTCTGAGTTTGAGGCCAGCCTGGTCTACAGAGTGAGTTCCAGGACAGCCAGGGCTACACAGAGAAACCCTGTCTCAAAAAAACCAAAAAAAAAAAAAAAAAAAAAAAAAGGAAGTTTTAAAAAGAAAAAAAAAAGCCCTAAAGCCCTAATACTCTCCAAGAACTGTTCTGTGAACTACCAAAAAGGCAACATTTTTTAAAATTCAAATTAAGACTTAAGAAAACAACAACATTTAAGGGAATTCAGAAAAGACAATTCTTTGATCTGTAGGCATCTTAACTGTGCTCAGTGCCTATGAAGCAGTCAGAGTTAGGTTCCCTTGCAGCACGGCTCTGTCTGATATTCTCACACCTAGTTTACACAGCTGTGCTACTAAACAAACCTAAGCCTTTGTTTGCTAGGCTTGTCTGTTTGACACAGTTCTCCCTATGCAGTAACCCCGACTAGCTTTAAACTCACTAACCCAAGATGCCTGCAAATCCATAGCACTTTTCTGCCTCAGTTGGACCCTGAGTGCTGAGACTGCAGGCATATGTCACCACATATGGATTTGTTCATCCATCTTCCTGTCCTTAATAATAAGTCATTAGTAAATAGTGCGACTTTGCCATATTAGTCTTTCAATACACTGTTCTTCATCTATACCCATTTTGTAAAATACAAATCACTTTGCTTTTTGAAGGAATAAAACTGAGAGGGACTTTCAATGACTAGACTTTGGACTTCAAAATCTTTTAAAAGCCAGGTCACAGATTTTTTTTTTTAAGTGTTTACTTTTATACAGATTGAGACAAATATGAGCAGACTCTGTCCTGCTCATTTGAATCTTTAAAGTTTTCATTATCGCTCCTAAGAATTCTGGTCAGATATTTTGACTCTTGGAATGTGAATTAATTCCAGTTACCAAAAACCATTGGTCTTCAAATATCATTAGGTCTTCTAAATATCATTTACAGAGATGGACATAACTACATACAAGGTAAAATAAGTCAAAGACCTAGGATAAGACAAGAGACACCCCAGCCTTCTGATTTGGATCTCTCTGTGTGAGCATGCATCTTACTTTTGATCCTTGAGCCTAAGTCAGAGCCCATGAGGCCAGAGAGCCTGCATTGTTTATTTTACAACAAAGCAAATTTTTGGTGTGATCAGTAAATTTTGTCTTTTGTATTGAATTTCTTAAGAACCTTATGTGAAAACTATAGTGAAATATTTTAAAAACCAAAAGATTTCATTTAATCACCCTCAATTATGAAAAATATTTAAAAATTTTAAGTTAAAGTTCTATTCTAATAAATCTACATAATCATATATAGCAAGTTTCTATGGTTTGAAAAAGTTTTTGAATAACAAGCTTAAAAATAAAGAACACCATTAAATTGTACACCAAATATAAATGCTATCAGTTATAATACAGTATTTATGGTGTAACAGCTAAGTCCTAGGGCCAAAGAATTTTGAATCACATGAAAGAAAATAATAACATTCTAAAACTGAAATAGTTCAAAATCATTTAAGCCTTTTCCCAATAGTACTTTTAATAGGTTAAGGATGTAACAGTATTGTCAACATCAGTGAAAACTCCTAAATTTATAAAAACAACCAAACACTTAAAATTAAGAGAATTTGCTTGATACACTGAAATCTTATACAACAAGAAAAGTAATAAACATTAGTTTTGCTCCTTAGGTCAACTACCAGAAGTATAGTTCAATCCAGTACAGTAAGATCAGTATTATGAATCGGCTTCCTTAAATATCTTCTTAGACCTAAAAAGTAATACAACAAATGGCTCTTATTTTAAATTCTCCTCAAAAATGGGACTTCTAAAAAGCAAATATAAAATAATCAAAATATAGCAGGTCTCATGAATTACTTTGAAGATATAATTCAAAGTCAATGAAAACGGCCAAGTTCTACACATAAAGGGGGTGTGAAATTTTCTACTTAAACAGAGGGAACTGTTTAGTCCGAGAGAATGAGGTGCTCACCTCTGAGCTGCCGTCTTGATGCCTGGCATCTGTACATGAGCATGATGGAAGCGTCTACCATGAACTACAGTTCCAGAACATAACGCTGTAGCTTGTGTATTTTCACTGCACATTAAAAAAAAAAAAAAAAAAAAAAAAAAAAAAGAATGGTTTGAACAGGTAAAATAAATTGTATACACATTGACAAAATTACCACTTAAAATCTGAGTGCAAACCCAAATTGTACGCTAAAACCAAAAAAAAAAAAAAAAAAAAAAAAAAAGCCCAATTAAGTATCTACAATTGCCCACTAGAAGACTTCCTAATATCTTTTCAAGTATTTCTAAACTCAAGGGAAAAGAATAACTGGGATACTAGAGTGGAAGTTCGAAGTCTAAAACTTCTAATTCTGCTACTAACGTGAAAGTTATCTGATGTTTATAGATGATCTGACTTAGCTATCTATATAGTAATAAAGTAGAAACAAAAGAGTAATTTTCAAGTTCACTTATGGGATGTTACTGATATTAATAAATAGCTCAGTCCTAGGATAACAATCATTTACAACCATAGCTACTAGGAAAAGAATATTTTAACTGAAGAAGAGGAATAAAATCTTTTTTTTAAAGATTTATTTATTGTTATATGTAAGTACACTGTAGCTGTCTTCAGACACTCCAGAAGAAGGAGTGAGATCTCGTTATGGATGGTTGTGAGCCACCATGTGGTTGCTGGGATTTGAACTCAGGACCTTCAGAAGAGAAGTCAGTGCTCCTAACTGCTGAGCCATCTCTCCAGCCCCCATAATCTTTTAAGAGAAAAATAAGACCCTCATTGAGATGATCTGAACTAGGGTATGCTAAGTGAGGTGTGAATATCTCCATAATGGGGCTTCAGACTTCTAAGATTGTGACTGATTTTCTACTTACTTATGTTAAAGAAAATGCCTGAGATGTCACACACAAAAATCCTAATTCGGGGCTGGAAGGGGACTCAGGAGATGGCTCAGGGAGTAAGTGCTTGAGAGCGTGAGTTCACACCCCTGGCCCTGTAAAGTCAAGACCCAGAGCTGCACGTGGGCCCATCACTGCCAAGGTTTGGGCAGAGACCGAAGGGCCTCGCTGGTGTAGACAGCGAGCTAAAGGTTCAGCGAGAGACCATGTCTCAAAAAAAAAAAAAAAGGTGTGCAAGCACATGCACATGTGCGCGCGCGCGCGCGCACACACACACACACACACACACACACACAAATAAATGCTTGAAAAAAAATTTTAAGATTCAAAGAATCTATGAAACCTACTAACAAATTTGAATTGGGCCACAAATGTAGTATAGCTTCTAATGTTAAACTCTTTCTTTACCTTCTCTATAGTGAAGCATCTACACACCAACCTTTCTATTTTTAAAGAATTAATTCAACTTTTAAATGTACCTCAGTTTCTTATTGTTGCTTAACATGTTAAGTCCAATTGCGTTGCCTTTCAAAGTTTTAAAGCCGTCAGTCTTGTTCCGCCTTACATAAGTCTTCAAGATGAAATCACCAGAACTAGTAGCAACAATTTCAGATCTCCGATTTAACTGCAAAAAGATCCACAGATGTTAAAGAGTCAATATATATCATCATGTGATAATTTACCAACAATACCTCAAATTCGTTAGTTTAAAAAACAAGCCACTTATGACAGCATAAGACAAGAGAATCACAATTTCAAGGTCAGCCCTGGCTACACATTTTGAAAGCCAGTGAGATGGCTAGATAGACAAGGATACCACCAAGTCTGACAAATGGGAGTTTGGACCCTGAGACTTAAAGAATTGACTGATACAATTTCTTTTCTAACCTACATACACATACATACATACATACATACATACATACACACACACACACACACATACACACACACACACACATCTAATCAAGCAATTTAAATGTTAATAGAAGAAAATGGCCTCTAACTTCAGTGCTCTAGAGACTGGAAGTAAAGTCAAGATGACTGGCACAAATTTGAGAGCAGCCTGGTCTATACAGTGAGTTCCAGGCCAGTCCAGGCTATTACAGTGAAACTGTCTCATAGAAAGGAGACGAGGAATGGGAAAAAGAAAGAGAAGGGAAGGCAGCCCAGGGAAGGAAAAGGATGGAGAAGAAAACCGGTACACAGCTGCTAGAGGGAAGGGTATGGAGAGACAGCAGCAGGACAGACCTGAGTGGAAATGCTTCTGTCTCTTTCTTCTAAAGACAATGAAAGTTGTGAAAGGAACAGGGAATATATTACTTTTCTTTTCATATAAATCTCCAAAAAACTTAGAAAATTAAGATAGTGGGTTTTGGGCTAGTTTTCTCTCTACAAAGCAAACCAAGTCAAAACAATAATAAAAGACCCTAAGATTCCCACTGTTGAACAAAGTTGCTGCTATCAATAGAATAGTATTGCAAAATGTGTGTCTTTACCTCAGCATCCATGTTTCTACATCAATACAAACTGAGGTAATGTCTGTGCCTTCATAGGTACAACATCAACATAGACACACTGACAACAAGAGCCTGGTGAGAACCCTAACATTTAACCAGCCTATCTTTGGTACATTCTCTGAACAAGATGCTTCCCGACACTGTGGTCCTCTGTTCTTTTCTTTTAATAGGTATGAGTGTTTGGCCAAATATACACAGTGAGGTATCTGTGCGGGACACTGGTATCTGAGGCTGGAAGAGGCACTGGGTCTCATGGACCTGGAGTCACGGACAGATGGGAGGCACTGTGTGGGTGCTGAGAACTGAACTCGGCAAGAACAGCAAGTCTCTTAGCCACCACACTTCTCTCCAGCCCCAGTTATCAGTTCTAAGTGACAATTTCTTCAAAATTATATAAAATAAAATCACATCTATTTTACTACTTTTGTTTATATTACCTATTTACCAATTTCATGTATGCAGTTCTCTTCTTCAAACAAGCGCAGCTAGCAACCTTTCCCATCTTACCTTGCCCTTATCTATTTTAAAATCTTTTTCCTCCTTTAAAATGAGGTTATGGCACACACCATTGATCCCCGGTAGTCAGGAGGCAGAAGCAGGCAGATCTGAGTTTGAGGCTAGTCTGGTCTACAGAGTGAGTCCCAGTACAGCCAGATAGATAGATAGATAGATAGATAGATAGATAGATAGATAGATAGATAGATAAGCCAAATAAATAACAAAACAAACCAAACTATCATGGTCTTACTATGGAATCTAGTCTGGGATAAAGTGATAAATATGGCAATAGTCTTATCACTAGTCCAAAGTAAAAGCACATCTATTTATTCTACAGAAGAACTCACAGGCACATATAAACTAGCAAAAGAACTGAGATGGATAATGGGATCAGGTGGATGCTTGCCTGCTAGGTTCAAAGCTCAGCCTTTTCAAGGTAAAACAAAACAACAAAATTCCTACATATGTCTCCACTATAAAAGCTATATTTGAGGGCTACCTGTCTGGATGATTTTGCTATACTATCATGTTAGAACACTAGAAGCAGAAGATTTACACTGAAAACCGATGGTAGAATTAGAGGCAGACCTGCAGAGAAACATTCTTCTGTTGAGCATCTGGGAGCCAGAGGTAGCTGACAGGCTGAAGTCGAGGTCCTCAAGCATTTCACTACTTAGCTGTCTTACCGGGCCCTCAACCATGCTTCTGAGTAAGAAACTGAGTGTTCTCTCAAACTGTCTTTTTGATGGCAGATATGGTCTAAAACTCAAGAACTGGAGAGGAAGAGGCAGGAGGATGGAGCGTCCAAGGTTAGCATGGGCAATGTTCTGTCTTAAATAAGCATCTTTTTTTTTTTTTTTTTTTGGTTTTTTGAGACAGGATTTTTCTGTATAGCCCTGGCTGTCCTGGAACTCACTCTGTAGACCAGGCTGACCTCGAACTCAGAAATCCACCTGCCTCTCCCTCCCAAGTGCTGGGATTAAAGGCGTGCGCCATCACTGCCTGGCTATGAGTATCTGTTTTTGAGAAAGCACTTGGGGAACTATCTACCAACAACCTAATTTCATCATCAAAACAACAGTGTGAGCCGGGCACGGTGGTGAACGCCTGTAATCCCAGCACTTGGGAGGGCAAAGGTAGGTGGATTTCTGAGTTCGAGGCCAGCCTGGTCTACAGAGTAAGTTACAGGACAGCCAGGACTACACAGAGAAACCCTGTCTCGAAAAAACAAAAAAGCAAAAAAACAGTGTAGCCGGGCAGTGGTGGCGCACACATGTAATCCCAGCACTCGGGAGGCAGAGACAGGTTGATTTCTGAGTTCCAGGCCAACCTGGTCTACAGAGGGAGTTTCAGGACAGCCAGGGTTACACAGAGAAACCCTGTCTCAAAAAAAAAAAAAAAAAAAAAAAAAAGTGTCATTTATTGTTTTGGTTTATTTGGCTGTGTATTTGGAGAAAGGTTATTCAGTGTCACCCTGGATGGCTTTGAACTTCTGCCTCCCCATCCACCTCTGATTCTCCATCAGGCATGTACCTGGTTTATATGGTGCCAAGTTTCAAACTTTTAGTTTCATGCATGCTAGGCAAGTACTCTACCAGCTGATCTATACCACAGCCCCATGAATGTAGATTTTCAGAACCCACATAAAAGTCAGGCAGGCACAGTAGCCACTTGAAGTCCCAGCATCTGGAAAGCAGAGATCAGATGGATACCCAGGAAAGGGAATGAGTGAAATCAGCCAACTCTAGACTAAGCAAGATATTCTGCCTCAATAATAATTACAGACCAGTAAAAGAAAAACTCAACTTTGGAGCACAAGTACATATGTATCCCCAACACACACACAGACAGACACACACAATTTTCCTTTTTTAAAAGAAGGCAAGCTGGGCATGGTGGCGCACGCCTGTAATCCCAGTACTTGGGAGGCAGAGGCAGGCGGCTTTCTGAGTTCAAGGCCAGCCTGGTCTACAGAGTGAGTTCCAGGACAGCCAGGGCTACACAGAGAAAGCTTGTCTCGAATAGAAAAAAAAAAAAAAAAAAAAGCAATAACAGGGCTGGAGAGATGGATGGCTCAGAGGTTAAAAGCACTGGGGTCTTGCAGAGGTCCTAAGTTCAAATTCCAACAACCATACGGTGGTTTATAACCATCTATGAGACCTGGTGCCTTCTGGTCTGAAGGCATACATGCAAGCAGAACACTATATACATAACAAACAAACAAACAAGCAATATAAACACCATTTTAAATATCTGGTATATCTATTTCTTTTCTCTAAATAGTTTTTATTATTTATGATCTTAGTTGGTAAAATCAAATTATTGAAGCAAGGGAAATATTAACAAGTAAAAACTGAGTCATTTATGTACAATCATCTCACAGAATAAGTATTTCTGTTCACAAAAATCAAGATGATATTTTTGGCCCAAGTCAGTTTTCCAAGTAATACAAGCCAAATACTACTGAGGAGTGGAGGAAGGTGTGGCTCGGGTTGTAGAGTGTGTGCTTGACATGCACAGAGTCCTGGAGAGTCCCAGCTCTGGTCCTCACGTCTGTAGAGCAAACACTTCCCATTAAGACATCTTCCCATTCCCAGAGCTATTTTCAATGGTGTCTTATAGATGGCCTCCAAGTGACAGACAACTAGGAAACTAAGGGGCAGGGCCTGGCGGTCTCCTGGGAGATCTTCCTAGCAGCCAGGGGATAAGACTCTCCAGAAGCCATATGCTCCACCATGCCAGTACAGACCCAAGCAACCATGGACAGAAACAAACTCAAGCCAAGATAAATCTTTCTCCTTTATTAAGTTCATTTAGCTAATTTTTACACCAATGGGAAGCCTAACTAAGACACATTTGTGGATTTAAAAAAAATCATAACTATTTGTGTCTGGAGCCGGGAAGGGGAGCACTGGGGGTAGGGGAAGCTTACAGTAAAAATATAAAAATCCTTTTCTTTAAAAACAACACAGCCTCAACTCTGTGGCCTTGAACTCACCATATAGGCCAAGCTAGCCTTGAACTTGTGGCAAGCCTGCCTCCATGGACTCTAATGCCAGGATTACAAGGTACATATTACCACCCCCAGCCAATTTTTTTTTAAATAACTTTTTTGGGTACATATTACAAAAGAAAAATTATTTTTTAAAGCAACACTTGCCTTTTTTCCTTTTGAGGTTTCAGAATCCTCATCTTCTACACTGAGTAGATTTGCCCCACTATACAGAAAATTAAGGAAGAAAACACCAACAGTTACAGTCCAAACTGCTTCACCTTCCCTGCGCATCTACCTGGGGGAATTCACACATTTTCTGCAAAGGCTCGGGCAGTCAAGCATTTTAGGCTTCCCATATAGTAACTATATACACGCCCTCTGTAACGTCCTTGCCACAACAGCATGAAAATAACCGTAACACTATACAGCTGGCTGTTTTCCAACACAATCATGAACAAATCTAGGAAATGGGCAAAAAGCCTAGTCTGCTGACCCCCACCTTACGTGAGCGCAAGATCTCGTTTTTTCACACTATAGATTTTCTATATAGTCGTGAAGGGCCGCTAGCTAAGGAGACCTGAGCATGCCGAGGGTGCCGCGCTCGGCCTCAGCCACCACGCTGCTCCTCTACAGTGACAGCCCACAGGCCATCTCAACATGATCCTAAACTGAAATCTCTAGAAACACAATGAATTGAAAAGTGCAGTCTGTACGTGAGATGTACAAGACGGCCCCTTAATAGATCATTTAAAAGTTAGTCGTAGTAAACCTTACAGAACAGAAATCAAACTTATCTTTTAGATAATTCTGCTATATGCAAGCTATTTGTTATAAACTTCAAGCTATCTGTAATAAAGATGTTTTATTTTATTACTCTATTATATACCAATATTGTTAATATAAAATTCTCTTAAAATTTTTATTAAAATGTCTGAAAGGTAAAATATCTTGTCATAATTTCATATTTAGTGCCATTTTTCCAAACTATATATATATATGCATATATATATATATATATACATACACACACACACACCAAATTTAAAAAGAATTTTAAGAATAACATGACCATAAAGCACTGATCTTATTGAAATAAATTTATCAGTTCAAACTTTTCTTTCAGATAAGTTTACTTAAAAGAATGAATGCAAAATACCTCAGATATTTAGCCAACATACTTGAATGATAACTTGTATGAAGATTTCTTTCTAAAAAGCTGGGTGTGATGAAGTAAATCAATAGCTCTAACACTAAAGAGGCTAAGGAATTTAGCTACAAATTCAGGATACTCTGAGCTATATTGTAAGTTCCAGGCTAGCCTGGGCTACAGAGTGAGACTCTCAAAAAACTAGGAAAACAAAATTTCTAAAAATATATTTATAAGTGTAGTGGCTCATGCCTTTAATCCTAGCAACTGGCAGGCAGAAGTAGACAGACCTCTGTGAGTAAGTGTGAGGCCAGCCTGGTCTGGAATTCTAAGACAGACAGGGTTGTCATACTGAGAAACCCTGTCTTGAAAAGCCAAAACATAAAAATAACAGTAAAAATATATTTATTGTCCTGCTAAAATTTTGTATTTTTACATTTCTCTGAGGTTGTTTCTTTTGGACAATAAAAAAAAGTAAATATAAGAGCTTAAAAATAATATTGAATTTACAACATGATTATCACATTGTAGGAAAGTACTATCGTAACTCTTATTATAGGCAATGAATGTATTCTGTGGAAGAGCACTTTCCTAGTTAAGGTCCTGAATAAGGCCTACAGTATTTCCAAAAACCCAAAATAAAACCCACTCCTGTGTTGTAAAATTTCACACTGGATCGACTCCAGTGCATGAACAGAGTATGGCACCTCTTTCGTCAGGACAGCGCCTATCAGACTATGTAGACTAGTGCTGCTTTCCCTGGCGGGACCTGATCCGAGGTCAAATGGTGATCATGGGCTCACAAACAGAATATAAAGAAAATAGAAGACTTAATCTTTCATACAAAATTCAGAAGCTTGACAAATTGTGGCTTTTCAAATTGTTTCCAGAAAAGGTTGCCTTTTAAAGAGTAGAAGAGGTTTATCTTAGTTTGAAAACTTGCCTAGCCAATTTTCAATCATTAGAAAACATTTATTACAGATATACATTTTCAAGACTGAGGTATAAGCAAAATTATTTACCTATAAAATATTGCTTTATCTTTTCTTACTGTAAAAAATACCATTATTTTTTTAAATTCCACAAAATATAAATTGATTTTCTAATGAAATACCAGAGGGAGATGTCCTTACTCTTTCTCTGTGTCTCCTTCACTTTCTTCTTCATGATCAAAGCTCCAATTATTTTTAAAGCCTCCATCCCTCTTAGATTCTGATCTAGCCAAAGCTGAAATAAAACAAACTGAAATAAGTACTCATTAATATAACTATTAAATATAAGAAATGTGAGCATTTTCCCAAACTCTGTTCTAAATTGTTTTAATCTTGATGCTTTTCTATCTTAAAAAAAAGTACTGCGGCAGTGGTGGCACACACCTTTAATCCCAGCACTTGGGAGGCAGGGGCAGGCGGATTTCTGAGTTCGAGGCCAGCCTGGTCTACAGAGTGAGTTCCAGGACAGTCAAAGCTACACAGGGAAACCCTGTCTTGAAAAACCAACCAACCAACCAAAAACTACTTTCTTCAAGAGAAAAAGAATAAATTAAAAGCTGGTTTGCACCCATGCACATGCACATGTGTGTCCACTACAGAAACTTACATTGCTAAAACAAAATAAAATGGGGGAGGGGTATATATTTATATATGAACTATGATTTTAGGAACTAGTCCCTCTAATTTTTTGCCTTCTCATGAGAACTATATTCAGACCACTACTACTTGTTTTCAACACCTCTGCCTTTTAACCAAAGAAAAACAAAATAAGACCTTGCGTGTTAGATAGTTAATTTGATAACCAGAAAACTCTAGATCAGGACACCAGAGATGCATTAGGACATTAGGAAATGCAGAACAAAGTGAGGAGGGAGAACTGAAAGGAGCTGAATGACAAAAGTCTAACTTCATAGAGTTTGAGCTAAGATTAAGTTCAACGTCTCAGTGTTATAAGAGGTCGGACTGCCCCAAAGGGCAGGAAAAAGAGAAATACACTAGTTTTTTAGACGGTACAGGGACAACTGTGATAACTTACCCTTGAATCTAAACTTGCCGGTTGAGTGGTGCGGACAAAGGGTATCATCTACAACTCTGGCGGGGAGGCAGAAGCTAAGTGACAGAGTGCTTTCCCACCGTGTTACAGACCCCAGCTTCCCGCTCCAGCCAGTGGCTGCAGCCCAGGATAACCGCCAATGCAGCCCAAAATTGTAAACTTACTTAAAACACTTAAGATTTTTTAAAAAAGATTTCTTTATCATGTATATAGGGTTCTGTCTGTATGTATGTCTGCAGCCAGAAGAGGGCAATAGACCTCATTATAGATGGTTGTGAGCCACCATGTGGTTGCTGGAAGTTGAAGTCAGGACCTCTGATGAGCTCTTAACTTGAGCCATTTCTCCAGCCTGAGATTATTTTTGTATTAAAAAAAAAAAAAAAGTAACTTAATTTCATGGTTCTAAGGGTGACCTCTAAAGGCAATAGTTTCAGGTTAAATGTCAAGGACTAACCAAAGACCCATCTAACTGTGTCTGTGTCTCTCCAACATTGAGATTTTTTCCCCTTTCAACTTAAGGATAAATTATCATAGTTTAAATAAGAGGCAGGCAACTTGTAAATCTTGGTATCTTCCCAAAGGGGGGGAAAAACCTTAAGAAAAGAAGAGGGGATAAAGCTATGTTGCTTGAGTGAAGTCAGCACGTAGGTCAGCTTCACGACAAAAGCAGCTAAGCAGTGGGGAGGCTGGCTTCCCAGAAGCATCAGGTCCCAGAAAGAGCATTCTTAGCTCTGGCCAGCATCCAAAAGAAAGAGTCAGAAAAGAAAAAGTTACACTTTCCTAGTCAAGACTCAGAAAGGCAGGCCTAACTGAATCTCCTGAAGGATTGTAGGGACTGTCCTAAATTCAGATTTTTAAAATACCACTCTCAAGACATTAGCAGTAAGAGAAGGAACTTTGGAGACACGGGGCAGAGTCTATAGCAATGCGATCAATCCTCTGAGAGGCCGGGGAAGTTGTTCTGCCCTTTCACCAGGACAGAGCTGTAAGTTACTCTCTGTGAGAAAGCAGGGTGCTTCCACCTATTGATTCTGGATATTTTGATTAGACTCTCCAACCTCTAGCACTGAAAAAATCAGCTAGAGCTGGGTACCGTGGTACATTCCAGTCATCCTACTTGGAAGACACAGAAAAATTACAAGTTTATGGTTAGCCTGGGCTACAGAGAGTTTGAGCCAGTCTTAGCTACATAGTAAAGCACCCCAACCCCCAAAAGTCAAACTATATAATCTGTGAATCTTTGTAAGAGCACCCCAAACAGACTAAGCATTCCTAATCACAAACCCTCAATTACTAAGAGCTGAAAGCAGAATTTTCATGATCTAAGGGATACAGGAGCCCGTAATTAAAACAGCTTCCTTTTTGGTCTCAGGTACCTGTGTTGACAAAGGGCTATCAGTATTTGAAAGCACTGCAAACTAGACACCCACAGTATGTGGCCGGTCGCAAATTTGACTACCTTACCGTGAGCACTAGTTTTAGTTGTCAACCTACTAGAATGTAAACTTGTGGGAAGACAGTTTCAGTAAGAGGTTATCTAGACTATTTAGGAAGAATGGCTTGATTGTGCTAATTGAGATGGGGAGGACCCACCCACTCTAGAGGGTACTTTATCCTGGTTTGGGATCCAGTACTACATAAGAATGGAAAAAACAAACTGAGTTTCTCTCTGCTCTTAACCAGATGTGACTAGCTTCAAGTTCCGGCTAGACCTGACCACCAAGCAAAGGTGGACAGTAATTTTGTGAGCTAAATTAAACCCTTTCTCTCCTAAACTGCTTTTGTCATGGTATTTTATAACAGCAATCAAACTAAACTGGGACACTTAACAAGTAAAAAAGACAAGTGTACCTGGAGCACCAAGGCAAAAAGTCATACTAACTTAGAGGACCATTTGAATGAGACACACATGCGGACATCAGGACCTTTGGTCGGCAGTTTCATGAATGAACCACCCAAAGAAGGCAGCACGGCAGCACTCGGCCACTGTGAGAAAGTCAGTAAAGACTTCAAAAAGAACTGCTCAAATTTTTAAAACACCAGAAACTAGAGCGAAGGCTCAGCTGTTAAAAGAACTTGCTGAACAATCAAGAGGACCCAAATTCGGATCCCTGTAACTCCAAACTGGCAAGTGGGCAGAAACAGGAGGACTGCTGGGACTCAGAGCCTTCTAAAATAGCTGAGAAAATGTAAACCCAGGTTCTGGCAGACCTAGTGAACAGTGATAAGACCTCAAACAACTTTTTCAGAACTAATGCACACACAGGAGCCACATTCAGGCACAATACACACATACAAATATATCAGTTAGAAAAAATTAAAAACACTAAACTACAGAACTGGTTATAGATAACCTATCAAGTAAAGGACACATTTTCCTTAGAAAAGTTTTCAAAATCATGTTATGAATATGCCGAGAGAGAATTTCTTCAGAATAGGCTAGACTTCTTAACTCACGCCCCCACCCCCGCTCTACCCCAATTTAAAGAGAAGAAAAGCAAAATGAACAAAAACAAAAAACAAAAAGACAGGCAGCGGAGAAACCCAACACAACACAGGCTTATACTGCAGTGCCTAAGGCTACACCATCAATAGAGATGTCTTATTCATAGCTTATAACCGACCCTCTCATACACCCAGACAGGAAAAGCTCCTCAGTTCTCTGGTGTTCTTCCCTAAAGTTCCTAATGCCAATTCAGACATCAAGAACAATCAGAAGAGCTTCCAAAGGAGATTTTCAATAAAATATCTACTAGAACTTCTTCAAAAAGAGATTAAGAAACTGTCAGAGACCTGAGTAAGCAGACATGGTGATACCGGCTGAGGCAGGGTGGTCACTGAATCTGAGGCCTTCCAGGTCAAAGTCAATGCTATGCAGGAAGACCTGGAGAGTTAGTCAGTCAGTCAGTTTCTGTGTATCTTTCTCTCCTCCGCTTATCTCCCTCCTTGTCATTTTGTCAAGGAAAGGAATATGTGTAAGTTTAAATCTGGAGCCAATACTGAAAGGAGACGTGGCTGTGAGTGTTCAAAGGAAACCTCTTGCTGGGCATGAGACAGCAGGAAAGGAAGGCCCTGAGTGCAAGACCAAACTCTCCACATTGTAAAATCTCAAAGCTTATCCTATAGTCCTGAACTCGGAGTACAGCTCAAAGGACCACCTAGGGAAATGTTTTGCTAGAGTCAGCTTGGAAAGCATACAGAGGCTGACATAACTGTGGTCAAGGGGCCAGAGGCCATCTGAAGCTGGCAACAGAACTTAACACAGCTGGGCGGTGGTGGCGCACGCCTTTAATCCCAGCACTTGGGAGGCAGAGGCAAGTGGATCTCTGAGTTCGAGGCCAGCCTGGTCTACAGAGTGAGTTCCAGGACAGCCAGGGCTACACAGAGAAACCCTGTCTTGGAAAAAAAAAGAGAGAGAGAGAGAGAGAGAGAGAGAGAGAGAGAGAGAGAGAGAGAGAGAGAAGAAAAGAAAAAAAAAGAAAAGAAAAAAGAATTTGACATATAGTCCATGTTCTGTTCACAAAATAGTGGTTTTGCAGGCATGCTTTCAAAGATGCAAGATTGAGTAGGTCATCTTCATGGTCTAAGTCTATCTTCATGGTTCCAGAGAGCCACAAAACCCATACAATGTGAGGGAGCATCAGAGTCCTGACCCCTGTGTGAAATTGTGAAAGTGATAACTAGGTTGAAGTGGAGACCCAAGAATATTGCAGATAACGGGACCTTCAACATTCACCAACCAAAAGCTGCAGGTAAGGGGCAGAGCTGGCTCAAGAGAGGTTAAATCTGCTGTATGCAGGAGATGGGTAGAGATGGGGCTAATTTAGAGCCCAGCTGATTCTACCACTAGTTACAGAAGCAGGACATGGAACTGCAGGATTTGGGGTTTGCCCTGCAGGATTTTAGTCTTGCTCTGATCTGACTTTTCCTTGGTATGTACCCACCTCTCCGTTTTGGAATGGGAATGTTTATTCTGTGACATTGTATGTTGGAAGTATGTAACATAAAATAAAAACTGTACAGGGGCTCACAGATATAGGGTTGGTTGCCTGAGTATCAGAAGAGACTTAGTACTTACACTATCCTATGGCATTGGGAACTGTTG
Source organism: Apodemus agrarius (assembly GCA_964023405.1). NCBI lineage: Eukaryota > Metazoa > Chordata > Mammalia > Rodentia > Muridae > Apodemus > Apodemus agrarius. The sequence goes on along the minus strand of OZ030012.1, from coordinate 83,527,612 downwards.
ATGACTATGGGGGTGTTGCACTATACATCATGAGAGCCATAAGCCTATGGAAGCCAAGGGTAAACTTTTAGGATCTGAATGAAAACATCCCCCATAGGTTCCTATGTTTGATACTTGATTCCCAGCACTTTGGCACTGTTTGGAAAGGTTAAAGAATCGTTAGGAGGTGGAATACTGTTGGAGGAAGTGGGTCACTGGGGCAGGTCTCGAGGCTACATAGCCAAGCCCCACTTCCTGCTCACTCACTGCTTCCTGAACATGATGAAATCTCCCAGAATGTAAGACAAAAAATAAACCCTTCTTTAAAGTGCCTCTCCCTGTCCCTTCCCTTCCCCCACCTCTACCCCCTCGTCTCTCTCTCCGACGGGGTCTAGTTGTAGCCTATGCTACTTTACACTTCCTAGATGGTTGTGAACCACCATGAACTTTTCTGATCATACCATCTACACCTCCAGAGTGCTGGAATCAGACATGCATCAATGTGTACAGCTTATGTGGTGCTAAGGATGTAACCCAACGCGTGATGTATACTAGGCAGAAACTTAAAATCCTCAAAAGTCCCTGAGTATTTACATGTCAACATACTGTTACAAATAACACTGATAATTATCAGTGGAAAGTTATAGCCACTGTACTCCAGTTAAATTATGGTTTAAAAAGGTTAAGGAAAAATTTCCATTAAATAACAAAATTGTTTAAGAAGTTAAAGTTTCTTCCAGTAGTGGGAATCAAAACCTAGGCCTTATGCATGCTAGGTAAGTATTCTACCACTAAGCTATCCTTCCCAGCTCAATACACACATTTTTTTTTCTTTTATATTATCCACCAAAATGACAATGATGTAAGGAAGAGATAATAGTGAATAAAAGATGCAAGAAAAATAACAACTGGGGACTGGAGAGATCACTCAATGATTAAAGAGTAATTGCTGCTCTGTTTGGTGCCCAACACCCACATCAGCTGGCTCATAACCACCAGTAACTTCAGGGGACCCAACTTCCTCTTCTCACACACACACACACACACACACACACACACACAAATTTCCTAAAGAAGCGAAGGATGAAATTTTAATGATAGGTAGTGTGGAAGTCTGAATATGCTTGGCCCATGGGAAGTGGCACTATTAGGAGGTGTGGCCTTGTTGGAGGAAGTCTGTTGCTGTGAGAGTGGGTTTTGATGTCAAGCTTCTCTGGGGCAGCCTCCTCCAGGCTGCCTTCCTATCAGGACACAGAGATGTAGGAGGCACAGCCCCTCCAGCACCGCATCTGCCTGATGCTGCCATGCTCCCTCCCGTGAGGGAACAGACTGAACCACTGAAACTGTTTAAGCACGCCCCAATTAAAATTGTCCTTTAGAAGAGTTGCCTTGGTTGTGGTGTCTCTGCACAGCAATGGAAACCCTAAGACAGGTAGGAAGTAATTTAGTTGAATCTGAAAGAGAAATATATGGGATGGTTTGGAGGGGGGAAATAATGTGATTATATTATAATCTCAAAAAATAAAAATATTAAAACTAATCATTTTAATGGGACATCTTTCATCTAAAAAAAATTAACCAAAGGCTACTTTCCAGAATATAGAATCCATCATAAACATACAGAATACAGATACAGGGGGCTGGAGAAATGGCTGGGTGAGTAAGTGCAGGTTTAGTTCCCAAAACCCACATAGGGCAGCTCACAAGCACCTGTAACTCCCAACTGTAGAGGACACAATCCCTCTGGCTTCCATGGGCTCCTACACTTATGTGCCCAAACCCCATCACCACAGACAAAGGCAGAAACACACACTAAAAAGATAAAACAAATGAATCTTAAGAACACAGCTTGTGCGGGGTGGTGGTGGCGCACGCCTTTAATCCTAGCACTTGGGAGGCAGAGGCAGGAGGATTTCTGAGTTCAAGGCCAGCCTGGTCTACAGAGTGAGTTCCAGGACAGCCAGGGCTACACAGAGAAACCCTGTTTTTTTTTTGGGGGGGGGGCGGAGAACACAGCTTGTTTTCGTTAGCTTTCTGTTGCTGTGATAAACATTACCAAAAGCAATTTGGGAAAAGAGATGGCTTACAGGTTATAGTTCATCACTGAGGGAGGCCAATGCGAAAATTTGAGGCAGTAACTGAAGCAGCAACCAGGAAGGAATGCTGCTTACTGGCTTGCTCTTCAAGGCTGGTTCTGCGCGTTCTCTGACACAATACAGTCCCACCTGCCTACCAATGCACTTCCCTGTGAGTGGGTTTTGATGTCAAGCTTCGCTGGGGCAGAGGCTGGGGAATGGCCTCTCCTCCATCAACCAGCAATTAAGAAGATGCCCCCAAAGACATGCTCAGAAGCTATTCTAATGGAGGCAATTCTTCAACTAAGGTTTGCTCTTCCCAGAGACCTCAAGTGTAAAAGCTAAAGCTAACTATGACAATCATCTAGCACTAGGTTAGAACTCAGTAAGTCATTTTGAAACTTGAATAAACAATTTTATGCAACAATAAAAATATTCAGGAATAAAGTATTACAACTTCAAGTCACATGTGAGTATCAGAAGACATAAATTGAATCAAATAGTATTAAGAGGATGATATCTAGAAAAAAAACAAAACCTGCTGGCAAGATTTTGGATATCAATTTGGACAGAGAAACTAAATTTGCTCACACCAGCTCTAGTCACTCCATCGAGCATACAACAGGTCAGGTGAGGGAAACAACGCAGTGAATCTAGCTTCTTCTTATAAACCACAGAAGCAGCCGGGCAGTGATGGTGCACGCCTGTAATCCCAGCACTCTGGGAGGCAGAAGCAGGTGGATTTCTGAGTTCAAGGCCAGCCTGCTCTACAGAGTAAGTTCCAGGACAGCCAGGACTACAAAGAGAAACCCTGTGGGGTTGGGGGTGGGTGGGAGAATGCATATGTATATATGTGTGTGATTGCAGCTCAGTGATAGATGCATAAAGAAAGAAATGTGTACCAGGTATGATGACACAAACATGTAATCCAGAAGTTGGGAAACTGAAGTAAGAGGATTGCCAAGAGTTCAAAACCAGCCTAGGCTATACAGACAGTATCTGGCCAGGCAGGACTACATACACAGCAAGATCCTGCCTGGGGTGGGCCTGAGGAAAATGCCAGCAAGAGAATGGTGACCTGGGGCAGTGCTGGGTGGCTCTTTCTCAGAACTGTGAGATTCCAAAAGGCAGTTCTGTGGAGCTCCTGGCTCGTCATGCAAGTTTAAGCCCACTGCTTTAGATGTAACCACTCAAAGGTGCCTAGAGACTGCAGGGAGAGGGAGGGGTGGGCCAGCCAGCCAGGGAATGAAGCTAACCTGGCATCAGAGCAGCCGAACCAGGGCAGAGTCAACCAGGGCAGAGTCAGCCCTGCAATGGTTTCACGGAGCCTGCTCACCACCCCCCAAAATCACCCAGCTAAAACTCTCTCCATTCCCAGATCTATGTAAATGTTTATTTTTTGATAAATAGAGCAATACTTAAGTCTCTGAACATATCCATGAAACTAAAATAAAATTACATTTCTCTATAACCACAAAACACCCAAGATTCTCTCCCTCATGATAACCCAGCTATTGTTCACTTTCTTTGCCTGGTTTTAGAAAATCCTCTACCAGCCGGGCGGTGGTGGTGCACGCCTGTAATCCCAGGACAGAAAATCCTCTATCAGTTCTTGATCGAAGTAATTCTAAAGACTTGATGTGCTACTTTGTTTTATCTGCCCACCTACTCTACCTACCGACCACAGAAGTCCTGTTGAAACGCGGGCTCTCATAAATGCATGCTAGGCAAACACTCTATCACTGAAGTATACCCCAAATGCCATGCTAGGCAAACATTTTATCACTGAACTACAACCCTAGCCCAGTTTTGTTTTGTTCCCCCCACCACCACCACCACTCCCCACCCCCAGACAGCCCTGGCTGTCCTGGAACTCACTCTGTAGACCAGGCTGGCTTTGAACTCAGAAATCCACCTGCCTCTGCCTCCCAAGTGCTGGGATTACAGGCGTGCGCCACCAGAGTCTGGCTGTTTTTTTTTTTTTTTTAAATACTTCATCAACTGTTCTGAATTTGGAAACTTATATTTCATAACAAGTCCCTAGCAAGTTTGAGAAAAGTAGTACTCTTTCACTTATCCACAACGTTCCACGAAACCAGTGGACATAACCCTGTAATTTAATGCCTTTTCTAAGCTGAATACACATAATAATATATGTAATCATATACATATACGTACATATATATACATATATATTTTATCACTGTGGCTATAACTTTTACAGTTTGATATTGCCAACAAATGTGTCTTCAGATTTTTGATTCTCACTGCAGACTGTGGAAGCTCAGCACATGACCATACTTCTCTTAGTAACTAAAGAACTGACCGTTTCTCATACAAACCCAGACCAGCAGCATCGCCACTATTGAACCTTGGGGTCATTATAAAATAAGAGTGCACACACCAAATGTTAAAGCACAGCAATCGACCTCGTAATCAAGGCGAGTGACTGATATGAACACCATATAAAAGGCTAGGAACAACTGGGTGGGGACATATAAAATGACTCCCCCTCACTTGGGGAGGAGAGCATACAAGGCTAGATAGAGAAGGTGCCTGCCAAGATTGTACCTTGCTACTGAGAATGGAGTGCAATTTAAAACCATGACTCGGTTATTGTTGGGATTTTTCCATTTGATGGTTTTTCAGACTGTGATTGACCATGGGCAACTGAGGCCAGGGAAAAAGAAAGTGCGGGTAAGAGGAGACCACTGCACTGACTTAGTTGGAACGCTGGAAAACCTACTAGGGGAGAGAGGTGTGTAGAAGCAAACAGCGGCAGTATCCAGACACTCTTGCCACTGCGCGGTGGCCCTGTTGGGTCCTTCCAAAGCTTGGCCTCCTCTTCTGCCCCCCAACACACAGTACGGCCTTATCACGAGTAGCAATGCCCATAACTGCCTGCTTCCTTCTCTTCCACAGTGCTCCTCCTCCTTTTGGAGGGTTGTAGGAAAAAAGGGAAAATACGGAACAAAGCACTGGAGGAAGAAAGAAAAGTGCTGAAGAAAGCTGTGACTATCTGTTAAGTCCCAAGGCTCCAATTCCGATCTCCCTAATGGCTTGCTCTGACTCACAGAACCAGAATATTTGGAGTTCCTCAAATATTCAACATATTTTGTGACGGCCAAAAAAAAAAAAAAAAAAAATCAATTTACAGATTACGAGACACAAAGAAATCCTAACTTTTTCTATTTTTTCTCACTATACTAATAATCTATAATGTTAAGATCAGCAACTAAGATTTTTTTTTAAAAAAGGAAAAACTAAAAACAAGTCAAACAAAAACCCCTAATCTTCAAATGTATGAGATAGAATGATTTAAGATGGGCTAGAGAGATGGCTCAGAGGTTAAGAGCACTGACTGCTCTTCCAGAGGTTCTGAGTTCAATTCCCAGCAATCACATGGTGGCTCACAACCATCTGTAATGAAATCAGATGCCCTCTTCTGGTGTGTCTGAATACAACTACAGTATACTTATATATGATAAATAAATAAATCTTAAAAAAAAAAAAGAATGATTTAAGATAAGGAATTTTTTTCTACTACTTAAGAAAATACTAGCATTAACTAACACATGGTGCTTATTAAATGACTGAGTTTGTTTTACATAATATGTGTGTGTGTGTGTGTGTGTGTGTGTATAAGGTATGATGGCTACCTTATGGTCTGTTACTTTTCTTCCTAGTGCTATGACAAAACACCATTATCAAAGCAAGAAACTGTTTAATTGAACTTAGAATCACAGAGGGGTAGAGTTCATGACAGAGAGAAAGAATGGGGGCAGCTGAGAAAGGAGCTCTCAGCTTGATCCATAAGTGGAAACAGAGAGGGCACACTGCAAACAGCTTTAAGTCTTTTGAGACTTCAAACTGTGTCCCAAAGCCACGCCTCCTAATCCTTCCCAAACAGGTCTACCAACTGGAGACCAAATATTCAAACATATGAGCTATGATGTCCATTTTCATTAAAGTCACCACAACTAGTAATAAAACCTTTAGAAGGTGGGCGTCATAGAAGGCCCCATAAGGGCGCTATCAGACCACTTCCTTCTTCCCGTATTTTTCATGTCTCTGCAGTGATGGAGTAGCTTTCTTTCCCATGTACTCCTATCATGATAAACAGCTCCACCAAAGACCTAAAAACGACAGATCAATGTTAGTGTATGCTATGTGTAATTGTGCCTCTGTCATTCCTCATTTACCTAAGTCATTCTTTGATTGGCTAATAAGTAATAAGATGACCAATTAGCTGGGCAGGAAGTGGAAGATGGGACTTCCTGGGAGAGAGAAAAGAACCCTGGGAAGGAGGAGGAAAGCCTTTGTTTACCAGGAGGCGTGAGGAGACCCATGTGGCCACAGGCCTGGAAGGTATGGCTAGCTAGCCACATGGCTGGATGGGGCTAGGTGGCAGGTTAACCTAGATGAGCTCCCTGAAAGCCTGCCCAGCTACAGCCTAAGCTTTGAACTATTAAAAGGTCTCTTGTGGTTATGTGGGGAAAAAATTTGGTTAAGGAATAATTGCCATATCAATAATCATTTAAGTCTACAGGCTAACTAACCATGTGCTGAAAACTCTAAAACCCCCAAATAACCCTTTTTCTTTTAAGTTGATTTTCATAGTATTTTATCACTCTGGCAGATAGATAGCTCACTAGCTTAGTAACACAACAGTTATCCTTGTTTTACAACCAAGGGGGGGGGGGAGCTGAGAAATTGTTAATATAGCCACAGGTAAGATCCCAGCATTCTGATTGCCAAGTTTATATTCTAAATTCATTTCTAGTAAAAATATTTTCTAGGGGCTAGAGAAATGTGTCAGCCATTAAAAGCACTCTCTGCTCCAGAGGTCCTGAGTTCAATTCCCAGCAACCACATGGTGGCTCACAAACATCTATACTAGGATCTTGCTCTCTATTGGCATGTAGACATGCAGATACAGCACTCATATACATAAAAGAAATAAATAAAATATTTTTAAAAAAGAATAATTTGGGGCCGGGTGGTGGCGGCGCACGCCTGTAATCCCAGCACTTGGGAGGCAGAGGCAGGTGGATTTCTGAGTTCCAGGACAGCCAGGACTACACAGAGAATCCCTCTCAAAAAACCAAAATAATAATAATAATAATAATAATAATAATAATAATTTTATACACAAGTATAATTCTACTTTCCTGCTTCACGTGAGCATATAAAACCAAGGAATAAAAAGCATCACTTCGACTGGATTGAAAACAGGAAACAGCCATAAGTAAGGGATAAATAAGGAAAGGCTTTAGGATGCAGTTCCTAAAAGGAAGTCAGCGAAAGTCCTTGACCAGGCCTGCAGGCTCACAAGCTGAGGCAGGGTGACATAAAATGCCCCGTTAGAAGGAAGGGAAGGCTGGGCTACTGACTTCTAGGTCAACCTAGGCTACTTACTGAGATTCCCCCACCCAAAACACACAAAGCAAACAACAAGGAAAAGCAAGACTAAACAGAGAACCATGGGATTTGTTTCTGCGTAAAGGTGCAGGCCTCACTCACACTCAGTGGAAAAACACACTGTGAGTTCAACAGACAGTAATAAAAATGTGTTGTCTCTGTGAAGCTGGAAAACTGACTGGGTTCTAAACTAAATTCATATATAGAAGTATGGCCAAGCACAATGGAAAGCAGTTCTCACTGGAGGCAGAGGCATTCTGCTGGTTTAGAAGACAAGGGGAGGGGAAGGGAAGGGAGGGGAAGGGAGAGGAGGGGGCAAGCTCAGTGAGCCTGACCACCTTTGTCAGTCTGTCTCCAGGACACGCGATATGGACAGTCCGGACTCCACCCAGCTGTCCTCTGACTAGACACTAGATCAATGTGGCTCAACATTTAGAAAATAAAAGCAGTCTTTCCTCACCATGAGTTTTAACCTAGGTGTGTTGAACCTAAGGTACGAACACTCACACCCTAGAAAGGGAGAACTAGACATAGTGCACCCAGGCAGGAGGATGGCTGAAAGTTCCAAAGCAGGGTAATGTGGCGCAGCAAGAGCATGAAGACCAGAGTTCAGATGTATCTCCCACAGAAAAGGCCAGGTCAGGCGGGGCCGCAGCTCATTGGTAGAGTGCTTAGTCAGCATGGAGGAAGCGCTGGGTTTGAGCCCTAGCACTATAAAACTAGGCAAGGAGGTAGACACCATTAATCAAAGGTGGAGGCAGGAGGGTCAAAAGTTCAAGGTCATCTCCACAGGGAGTTTAAGGCCAACACAAATGGAAGATGTAAAACCAACAATTTACTGACTGATGTCCCCGACCAGTTTATAGAAGGAGAACACTCACTCGGCTGTTGTAACAAAACATGCATTCCTGAGCTGATCGTGGTGGTGCACACCTCCATGAGTGTGCCTTACTCCCAGCACTCACAGGTCGGTTCAGGGCCAGCCTGGTCTACAGAGCTAGTTGCAGAACAGCCAGGACTATGCAGAGAAACTCATTTTGAAAAAACAAAACCAAAAAAGAAAAAAAAGCATTTGAGTGCATACCTTCTCCAAAACAGAATATATTATGGAGATCAAGTATGTCTCAAGAATTTTTTAATTGAAATTATGTAAAGGATGTTCTGGAGCTACAAATCAATTAAATTAGAAATCAGTAATGCTGTGTCTAACAGCACATGCTTGTACGCTCATCACTGGGAGGGAGAAACAGGAGGATCCCAGAGGGGATGTGCTAAGTCAGTCAGTCTAGCTGAATTACGGAGCTCCAAGTTCAGCTACAGATTCTGTATCCAAAAAAACAAAAAACCAAACAAGGTGCAGTTTCTCCAAGACTCAGCTTCTCAAGGATGACCCAGGAAGGCACTGCTGAGAAAGCAAAGCACTTATTGGCCATCAGTGTTACCTTACAAGAGATTCTGAAGACCTCCCTTTTCCATGATGGCTTAGTGTGTGGAATGAATGAACCAGCTAAGGCCTTGGACAAGCCCCCAAGCCTATCTTTGTGTTGGCATCCAACTGTGATAAGCCTATGCAAGTCAAGTTGGTGGGAGCACTTTGTGCAGAGAATTAAACCAATCTAGTTAGGACTGATGACAACAAACAGGTAATGGTTGGATACAGTTGTGTAATGGTTAAGGATGATAGCAAAGAATCTAATCTAAAGATAGCAAAGGGTACTTTAATTGCAAGAAATGAACAAATAAAATTTTGGCTCATTAAAACAGATAGTGGGCAGGGCTGGCTCAGTGGGTAAAGCATGAGAAACTGTTCCAATGTCCAGCACCACAAAAAGCCAGCACTATGATATTCCAGCTCTTCTATGGGCAGGCAGGACAGTTCACACAGTCAGGACATTTCCCAGAACTCCCAGGCCAGGTACCATGGTCTATGCTGTGACAAACAACAAAAGAGACCAAGTCTCAACAAGATATAAAGCAAGATATAAGGTCTGAAGTTGTCTACATGTACACGGTGGCCGGTATCTGCCCACATCTGCCCACATAAACACAAGCATATACATGCACCACAAAAGGGAGGTGGGGGGTGCAGACATTTAAGGGGTTGGAGAGAGGACTCTGCAGTTAAGAACACTTGTTCTTGCAGAGTACCTGGATTCTGTTTCCAGCACCCACAGAACAGTTAATAACCTTCAGAAACTCCAGTTCCAGGGAACCCAATATATCTTTTGACTTCTGCAAGCTCCCGTGTTGTATATGGTACACATATATACTATACACATAAGACACATACACATAAAATAAAATAAACATTTTTTAAAGATCTATTTATTTTATATATATGAGTACACTGTAGCTGTCTTCAGACACACACCAGAAAAGGGCATCAGATCCCATTACAGATGCTTGTGACCCACCATGTGGTTGCTGGGATTGAACTCAGGATCTCTGGAAGAGCAGATGGCGCTTAACCACCTTAACTGAGCCAGCCATCTCTCCAGCCCTAAAATAAACATTTTTAAAATAAGACTTTCAAAATCTGTAGAGGGATAGAAGACACTTTGACCTCTGGTCTCCACACACAGGCATGAACCCATATCTGCTTAAATGCGTATGTGTGTTTCTCTCTCTCTCTCTCTCTCTCTCTCTCTCTCTCTCTCTCACACACACACACACACACACACACACACACTCACACACTACCCTAAATGAAAGAAAGTCATAGGGAAAGCAATTCAGAAAAAAGGTAACAAGAAAGCACACTTAATATAAGTGTAACACACATAGACAAATTTTGTGAGAGAAAACCGACTTGTTAGGAAGGTATCACTGATGAGAGAGAATATCAAAAGGGAAGCAGAAAAGCAAGCTCCAGCTGCCCAAACAGCAACCATCTTCTCCCAGCTGGCTCCCTAATGATCTTTCCGCTCTCTGAAGCTGTCTCCACATGGGAGTCAAAGGTCTTTTTGGAAGCACACTTGATGATGTCATGGTCAGCCTCACCGGGCACCCTTCCTGGTGGTGCTGTTTTCATCCCTAAAACATCCATGTTCCTCCTATTTTTACTGTCTCTGCCTGAAAAGCTGTTTCTCCACCACGTCTTCCCCTATTCACACTTTAAAATAGTCTGATAGATAAAACTCTTATTGTAAATAAATCCTTTGTTAGACATTACAATAGTAATTTATATGTGATTATGATTATTCAGTCTCCTTATTAGAAGATCAAAAAAAAAAAAAAAAAACCACCACGTACCTCTGTTATTCCTAAACACACACTGAATGAACAGAGAAACTTGCCTAAATTATCACAAGTGAAAAGGGGCTACATGACCTCAGTATATGAGCAGATATAAAACAGTCAATGATGAAAAAGAAAGGGCTGGAGAGATCGCTCAGCAGTTAAGAGCACTGACTGCTCTTCCAAAGGTCCTGAGTTTAAATCCCAGCAACCACATGGTGGCTCATAACCATCCGTAATGAGATCTGATGCCATCTTCTGGTGTGTCTCAAGACAGCTACAGTATACTTACATATAACAATAAATAAAATTTTTTAAAAGGTTAAAAAAAAAATTCAACACAAGGATAATACAAAGGATCAAATAAATAGTAGCCACTTTCCTCTAAAAAAGTCACAAAGGCACACAACTAGATTCCCCTTACGGTGGCACACGCTTTTAATCCCAGCATGTGGGAGGCAGAGGCAGGCGAATTTCTGAGTTTGAGGCTAGCCTGGTCTACAGAGTAAATTCCAGGCAGCCAGGGCTACACAGAGAAACTCTGTCTCGAAAAAAACAAAAAATAAAACAAAAAACAAAACCGTATTCTAGAGCATAGGTATTATTTCCCTTCTCAGTCTACTCAGGATCAATAAATGGAACCTCAAGTTCAAGCTCAACGAATGAACTTGGAGTCTCCCCTTACTTTCATCTGAAGTGTATGTATGTATGAATCTCACAAACTCTACAGCAAACAGTCTTCAGCCTACTGACTCTCCTTTTCCAATTTCCACGCCAGGCTTACTTCTATTAAGATTACAACTGTGTTTTGTTTTTAATTCATCTCCCTTTAATTCTTGCACTTTTGTTAATTTATGGCAGACAAGACAGCCAGAGTGACCTTTAAAAAGAGTCCTGCCTCATGTATCCCACAGGGACGACCTTGAACTTCCGATTCTCCTACTGCTCTACACCACGCTGAGGGTCAAACCCAAGGCTTCGTGAAGCCTAGGAAAGCACTCGACCACTGAGCTAGCCCTGCAGTCTGTTAATTCCGTCAGGTAGTTTTGTCCCCAGTTCTCCAGTGGCTTCCTACTGCTTTGAAAGAGACATAAGCACCATCCTGTACCAGAGCTTCTCCTGCTCTCCAACCTTGCTTGCTTTAAGCCACAAAACCACACACCACCTCTAGACAGACCTTCATGTGTGTCATGTCCTTTGAGTACCTCAGGACCAAGGTGGTTTCAAGGTGTTTTTTTTAAGGACACCTTTTTTGCTTCCTTTTTGCCCCTTCTACCTCTACCTACCTATCTACCGATCTCTCTCTCTCTCTCTCTCTCTCTCTCTCTCTCTCTCTCTCTCGGTTTTTTGTTTGTTTTGTTTTTTCCAGACAGGGTTTCTCTATGTAGCCCTAACTATCCTGGAACTCACTCTATAGACCAGGCTGGCCTCAGACCAGCCTGCAGGTGCCTCCGTGCCTCCTGAGTGCTGGGATTAAAGACGAGTGTCACGCTTTTCTTAACTTGATGTTTCCATCGTTGTTCCATGCTTCCCCTACAGCCTTTCTCACATTGTAATGACCAGTTTATTCATTTACAGCAAGTCTGTTCTAGGCATAAGAATAAGATAGTAAGGGTTGGAGAGATGGCTCAGCAGTTAAGAGCACTCTTCCAGAAGTCCTGAGTTCAAATCCCAGCAACCACACGGTGGCTCACAACCATCTCAGTAATGAAATCTGACGCCCTCTTCTGGTGTGTCTTAAGTGTACTTATAAATAAATCTTAATAAATAAATAAATCTTTAAAAAATAAATATTTTTAAAAGAACAACAACAACAACAAAAAAAAAACAACAGTTGTTAAGTCTGAGCAAACCTCAGTAAACTGATAGACATTCTGAAAACTATGGATAGGACTGTTCTAAATGCATTGAGTATTTTTAACTTGTTGATAGTCTCTTTCACTAAAAAATGTTCCATGAAGGTAGTGACTTTAAATATTTCATTCACTGTTTTATTCCAGCCAAGCAGACTACTAAAAATATTTGATGAGTTAAAAAAAAAAAAAAACTACTTCCATATTTTCAAATTGCCAGAGAAAAACCAAAGTGTAATATAGAGATCTTTAAAAGGTAAGCCTAGAGGCTGGAGAGATGGCTCACAGGTTAAGACCACTTCCTGCTCTTGCAGAGGACCCAAGTTCGGGGACCTGTACCTACAAAGCGGCTCACAGCCCCCCGTAATTCCAGGTCCAGATGCTCTCTTTTGACGCTGGTCACCAGGCTTGCATATGTTGCACATATATGCAGGCAAAGATTCAAAATAAACAAAAATAAATGAATAAAATAGTAAATTCTAAAACCTTCATATCTGTAATCCTAATCCTTGAGAAGCTGAGGCAGGAGGATTTCCAGAAGTTCAAGGCTGGCCTACATACTGTGTAATGTGATCCTGTCTCAATTTTCTTTTTTTTCACTGAATGAAACAAGGTGAAACTCAAGCGTTCACATCTGTACATTTACAGTCGAGTAAGTTAGAATAAACTAACAGCAATGGGCATCGGAAGAACTCTTAGTGACAGCTTCGTGCTTGTATGATGCTGTGCTTATCTACTCGGAATTTAAACTCCATTAGAAGCCCATAGAAGCCCAAAACTTAGAAAAGCCAAGCATAATCATCTGCCTGGTGACTATGAACATCAGAAAACCATCTGGTAAATTTCCAACTTCCAAACAAAAAACAGGCACAGCACTGGCTACCTGCAATATGAACTACTCTCTCCGCCGGCTGGCTGGGGCTCGCTCCCTACCATGGTCAAATTAGCATGGGGGTGATATGAAATGAAGTCATGAAAACACACTAGCATTCCTTATCATAGAGGAAAGCCATTCCTCACTTCTTACATAAAGTCTGGCCTGCAAAGTAAAAAAAGCTTCTTTTTCCCCCACTTCCCTATTCGCAAGTACAAAGAATAAAGAAAATTACTTTTCTTCTTCTCTTAGTCTCCATTCATGACCCACTCAGTCAAAGAGTATACAAAGCATAAGCCACCCTCCCATTACCACCGAGTCTTTCTTAATTTTAAACTACATTTCTTAATTCTGTAATATTTTTTAAATCATATCTTAAAGCATGGCCTGGATATAGTTCATCTAGAGAAAGAAAAACACTGCAAATTACCCCCAAAGAGTGAGAATTCTTAATAATTACTGAACGCTGTCTTATTTTCCTAAACATGTTTATAAATCCCGATTACCAGGAAATTTAAATTCGAACGAACGTTTACAAAGTTCCTGGTCCACAACTGCAACGAAATGCACCTGTACAGTGGAGGTCCCTATACAGTCATTGGCAAAAACCAGTATCGTTATCCATTTACCACCACCCCAAACATGGCTTAGTCCACCAACTAAAATAGCTAAGTCTGTCCCACAAGCCACTAAAAATGGGAACACCCTAACTCTTTCACCTTTCCCAGGCTGTCTCCAAAGTGACACTTGGAAGCTCATTCTCTCTCTCTCTCTCTCTCTCTCTCTCTCTCTCTCTCTCTCTCTCCCACATAAACTGCTTTACAAAGTATAACCACACACATCTCACTGGAGTACCGGGCATCGCCAGGTCTAACCTGCACCCCGATGGCAGCGGCTAGCCTGGGAGTTTTTAACCAGAAGGCAGTGAAACAACTACCTCTGCCCACCCCACCCCCCACCCCACTCCCTGCCTACTTGGATCGGCCAGTTCCAGCCAAGCCTAGCTAAGGTCTGAAACTTTCCACGAACGCGAAGAAAGCCCTGACCGCAGTCCGCTCCTCACCCACTAGGCGACCATCGAACTTGTGGAGGTGGGAGCAGGTCCGAGCCTCCGGCGTGCCCCTCGCAAGGCCGCCCTGGGCCTCGGCTCGCCGCGCTGCCACCGCGCTGCCACCGCGCCGCCTCGCGCCGGCCTGCCAGAGCCTTTGCCCGGGCGGAGCGAAGCCGGCGCGCCCGCAGCGCGTTCCCTGCCCGCCATCGACCGTCCGGACCCCCACCCCGCGGCCCCAAGCCCACCCGGAGCACGCCGCTGAGTATCACGGCCCCGGGGGAGAGGGGGGGACCCCGGTGTCGCGAGTCTCCCTCCCGATTCTCCCTCCTGAGGGAGACCCGAGCGTACCTTTCAGGAAAACACCCCCAGCGCTGCCGCCGCTCTTGCCCGCCGCCATCTTCCTCCTCCCACGCCGCCTCCTTCTTACTCCATGGCCGGCACCGCCGCGGTGCTCGCGGGGAATGGGGGCCGCGCGTCGGGAGGGTAGCAGCCGCAGGGTGGCGGGCCTCGGGCTCGACCGTCCGCGAGGGGCGCTCCCCGCCGGCCGGACGCCCCCACACAAAAGCGGGCCTGTCGCGGGGCTGACGGGAGGCGGTGAGGCCCACGGCCTGGGCTGCTCCTCCTCCTCAGGCGCCTACCGGGGACCGTGAGCGGCGGCGGCGGCGCTTCCCGGGCCCGGCTCCCCTCGGCACACGGCTCCCCATCCACCGCCCGCGCCGGCCTCCGAGAAGCTCCGCTCCGCTCCGCCCCGCTCCGCCCGCTGGCCCCGGTGGACGGAGAACGAAGCGAACGCTCACACGCCTCCTGCGTCCCGGGCCGTAAAATGGCCGCAGCGCCGAGCCGAGCGAGAGCTCCGCGACCGTCAGGCGCCCGCGACCCCTCGCTGCTCCAGCAGTGGCCGCCGCCGCCGCCCGCCCACCCCGCCCAGGCGTCAGAGCATCAGCCCAGGCCTCGGCGACTGTCCATGTGGACGGGGGTGGGTCTCCGACACCGCCGCGCGTCGGTCGCCACAGCAGCCCCGCCGCCGCTCCTCCCCCACCGGGCTCCGGGCCCGCCCCGCCGCCGCCGCCGCCGCCCCAGAGCCTCTCCCTCCGGGTCCCCGGCTCGTCCCCCTTCGCTGCCCCCCGGCACCGGGCGAGCCCAACCGGGGGAGGGGGCTGGCGGCCTGCCGGCCCGGTGGCGTCGTCGGCTGCCCGGCCTTGGCGGGGTACGAACAAAATCCCTCCCTCGGAAGGCCCCATGGCAGTCCGGGCCTGGGAGCGCCCGCAGGCCTGCCGGGGAGGTATTCTATTTGGTCCTGGGGCAGCGCAAATTCTAAAGAAAAGCTCCAAGTTCTTGCCTAAACCTGAATTTAAAACGTACCATGGGGAGAAGAAAAAAAAAATGTAGCCAGGTAATGCAGCCACTTTGGAAAATAAATCGTGTCCACATCCGTCTTCAAAACAATGCATGGGATTGAGCCACTTTGGGTGTGTTAGGAGAGAGAGAGACCTTTGTCATTTATGTGTTCTATAAACACCACACTCTATGCCAGACCATGTTTCAGACAGTGATATGATTTGAAGGTGTTTTTGCTTTTTGTTTTTGTTCTTGTTTTTAATTTTGTTTCTTTTCTTACAAACCCGGAGTGGTGGTGTAGGTTTTTTTTTTTTTTTTTTTTTTTTTTTTTAATCCCAGCCCATGAGGGGATAGAGGCAGGTGGATCTCTGTCAGATGGGGGCCAGCCTGGTCTACAAAGTAAGAGCCTGTCTCCAAGAAGACAACAACAAAAACATCTATGGAAAATGTAGAAGATGGGGGGGGGGGAGTTAAAGAAATTCAAGCCCCTTAGGTGTGGTCTGCTAATAAACATTTTTTTCAAAAAAAAAAAAAAAAAGAGAAAAGAAAAGAATGGAGGTGGGGATGGTGTTTTGCCTGCATTTAGGGCTGGGACCGCTGCTGCTCCTACTTACTTGTGAGGCGGGAAGAAGGTACCCAGGCTAGGCGCTTGGAACCAAACTGCTGAGCCATTTCTCCGCCTTTGAGCACTTACCTTCTAATGCAGTTGTTTATTAATTACGACTCATAGGAATTTGGTAACTTTGTATCTTATCCCATTGTAGTGCCTCACACCTGTAATCCTAGTGCTTAGAAGGCCAAGGAAAACAGACCTCTGTGAGTTCAAGGCCAACCTGGTTATACAAAGGGAGTTAGTTCCAGGCCAGCCAGAGCTTCACAGTGAAACTTTGCCTCAAAACAAAAACAAACAAAAACAAAGTATCTTGTACCATAGTGACACCAGTAATCTATCCTGTTTTCATAAAAGTAACCTAATGAATATAATGTGTTAGGATTTGTGGGTTTGGTTTGGTTTGGTTTGGTTTTTGGTTTGGTTTTTTGTTTTTGTTTTTTGTTTTTTGTTTTTTGTTTTTTTGTTTTTTGTTTTTTGATTTGTTTTGTTTTGTTTTGTTTTGTTTTGAGACAGGGTTTCTCTGTGTAGCCCTGGCTGTCCTGGAACTCACTCTGTAGACCAGGCTGGCCTCGAACTCAGAAATCTGCCTGCCTCTGCCTCTGCCTCTGCCTCCCAAGTGCTGGGACTAAAGGCGTGCGCCGCCACTGCCCAGGAGGATTTGTGTTTTTTATTGCCTAAGGAAATACATGATCCTGTAGGAAAAAGTTTTTGACTGACAAGAGTCTGTGCAAATGACTTAATATAATACTGAGGCACGTAGATAGGTAGGTGTGGGGTGATTGGTCTAACCTACAAAATATAAAGTGTGCCTCTTGTTTGAGATAAACATGCTGGCTTTGTGGGGGAAGGCACCAAGGGGTACAGGTGGCCTCTCAGCATAGCAAAGGTGAAGAAACTGATTCTAGAGAAAGAGGAACTTAGAACCTCGATTTTTAGCTCAGTGAGACAGTTGTTGACTTCTGGCCTTACAGAACTGTGCCATGATAAATGTATAGCAGGTTGTCAGCTTGGTGGTATAGTAATGTATCCCAAGATGGTGACTCATTCCTGTAATCCTAGTACGTGGAAGGCAAATATCTATATGAGTTTGAAGCTAGCCTGATAGACATAAGGAGTTCCAGGCCAGCCAGAACTAGTTGTACAGTGAAACTTTGCCTCAAAGCAAAAACACACAGAGTGGGAAACTAGGAAGTATTATCATTGTAAAAGAATTTAATTAAGCTAGGTGGTGCAGTGGGGCACACTTTTTTTTTTTAATGTTTTATTTTGATTTTTTGAGATAGGGTTTCTCTGTGTAGCCGTGGCTGTTCTGGAACTCACACTGTAGACCAGGCAGGCCTCAAACTCAGAAATCTGCCTGCCTCCGCCTCCCAAGTGTTGGGATTAAAGGCATGTGCCTGCCGGGCATGGTGGCGCACGCCTGTAATCCCAGCATTTGAGAGGCAGAGGCAGGCAGATTTCTGAGCTCGAGGCCAGCCTGGTCTACAGCGTGAGTTCCAGAACAGCCAGGACTACACAGAGAAACCCTGTCTCGAAAAACCAAAAAAAAAAAAAAAAAAAAAAAGGCATGTGCCACCATGGGGCACACCTTTAATTCTAGCACTAGGGGCAGAGGCAGGCAGATCACTGTGAGTTCAAGGTCAGCCTGTGAGACTGTGAGATCAAGGGGGGGTGGGGGGGAGGAGGAGGAGGAGGAAGAGGTTCTCTATGTACCCTGCTCTGCTCTGGAACTCTCTAATGTAGATCAGGCTAGACTCAAAAAAAGAGATCCTCTTGCCTCTCCCTTCTAAAGGTAAGTCCCACTGCACCCTGCATTACTTTTAAGTATTAGTAATTTCAGCTGGTCTGTGGAGCACGATCATTCCAACCATAAAGTGAAGTATAGATTGAAGCCTCATCGGAGGGCTCCTTACAACCCACTGGTCCACCCAAACCCCGCGTGCCGGAGACTCCAGCGACTGCAGTTCTAACACTTTCCCAAGGCAGGTTGCTGCTGATTGGAGGCTTTACTTTGAGATTTCAACATTCTCTTAAGTTCCTTTCTAGTTCAGTCCTTCTCATGCCGAGCCTGCAATTAGAAATCAGTTTCCATACTCAGGAATATTGTAGTGATAGTCTCTAAACTCACCACTACTCCTAATGAGTCCGATCAACTAAGATCAATAGCGTCGTGTTTATCCAGCATTCAGGGCCTAGAGGATTTTATGTCTAGAAGATTCGCCTGTAACTATATATTCAATATATTCACAAGAATGCTGGGTTGGCAGAGCCCCTCCCCTCCTCTCCCTCCTGCGCCCTCCCCTTTTCTGAGCAGGGTCTCCCTGTAGAGCTGAAGCCCTTGTCTCGGCCTCCTCCTCGAGGCTGGGTGGCGTAGGGTGTGCACCCCATGCCCGGATTAGCCCTTCCTTAAGCATACATTTTGAAGCCCGTGGACTAATGATTAATAACAAAACCAGTTATCTTGGTTACTCAGTTCTGACTAAAGTCAGCCATGCGCTAGCAAATTGGCCCAACAGGAAAAGCCACTTGCTCGGCAAGCCTGGTGAACAGAATTCAATCCCTGAAGATCACGTAAAAAGGCCAGTGTAGGGTTGTTGATATAGCTCAAAAGGTAGACGGTAGACTGCGGCGACACACGGGATCGCGAGCCTGAGGACCTGAGTTTGATGGAGGAAGCCATGGAAAGGTGGAAGGAGAGAGCGACCCTGCAGGCCTGTCCTCTGACCGCCACATACTTGCACACTCATTTCACATATGCGCGGAGGAAATGGAAGTACCTGAAATATTTTTAGCAGCCCAAATGCAGTCCTACAACAAAGTGGGAGGAGCCAACCATCTCTGAACGTTGACCTCTGACCTTCTCCACACACTAAAGACACAGTGATAATAAACATTAAAGTAGGGCTGGAGAGATGGCTCAGTGATTAAGAGCACTGACTGCCCTTCCTGTGTTCAAATCCCAGCAGCCACATAGTGGCTCACAACCATCTGTAATGGGATCTGATGCCCTCTTCTGGTGGGTCTGAAGACAGCTACAGTGTACTTACATATAATAATAAATCTTTAAAAAAATAAAATGAAAAGTAAAATTTATTTATTTATTTATTTATTTATTTATGGTTTTCTGAGACAGGGTTTCTCCGTGTAGCCCTGGCCATCCTGGAACTCACTCTGTAGACCAGGCTGGCCTCAAACTCCGAAATCCGCCTGCCTCCACTGCCCGGCCCAAAATATACATTTATTTAAAACGTTTTTTATTACCATGCTTTTATCATTTAAATTTAACAAATGCCATTCAACTATCAGCTAACTTATTCAGGAAACGTTACCTTTGACATAAAATATAAAAGAGAAAAGTTAGGTTATTTTAGCTTATATGCACGAGCGACTGATATCAAATAATGTGACGTTTTATTTATTTTCAACTATTTCATTAGAGAAGATGTTGGGGGCTGGGGATAGAGCTCAACCGTATTTATGTAGTTTATGTATTCTGTATTGTGTAGTTTCTGGTGTTTGCGTAGGACATCTGAGGCCTGGCTCTAGTCCTACCACAAGGAACACCTGTGCTCTTCAGCCTCTCTCACCATTCCCAGCTGGGGTCCTCAGTGCTAACTGTAGAATAAAGCTGAGCAGTCCCGATTTACCACAATTAAAATCCTGATTTAAAGAAGAGATGCTCACGCTCCACAATCTATTAGATTATATCTTCTCTGTATCAGAAAGCATTACTGCTTGTAACCTTAGGATGCTTTCTCACCGCATACACTTCAGAGCGTTGCAGACAAGCGGCAAGCATAGATGTAGCCTACCTAATTGTTTAAGCATGCATGTGAAACTGGGTATGGTGTTGCAGTCCTGTAATGCCAGTGCTTGGGAGACAGAGGCAGGAGAACCACCCAGGGGTTCAAGGCCAATCCTGGTGTAATTTTCCATAGTGAATTCCAGGCTATCCTAATAGTGAAAGCCTGTCTCAAGAAGATGAAAACAGACCATAAAGATTGATAACCATGTTCTCAAAAACACATGTACTGAAACCAGGATGCCATTTTATTATGAATGGGGATTGGTGTGTGCCAGTCATTCTCCACCAGTGCTCTCCTGTGCTCCTCCCTGCCCAGATTTCTTGGAGATGGAGTCTCACTAGTTCTTAAGATGAAATCAAGTGCTCCCTGCATGCTAGCTGCACACTCTAACGACACAGATACACCTCCTTCTTTTTATTTGTATTTATTCTCCTGTCTGGGATGGGCGAAAACTTATGTGGTTCTGGGTCTGCACGTGGTGGAGGTCAGAGGACCTAGATATTGGTCATCAGGGTCCTTCCTCCATTTGAGACAGGATCTTTAAATGACCTAGGACTTTGCCGATTAGACCTGCCTGCCTTCCAGTTTGCTACCCCTGGTGTTAGAGGTATGCACCATGCCTGGGTTCTTGTTTTGATTTTGTTTGTTTGTTTTTGTGGTAGTATCAGTGAGAACACCCAATACCCAGTTAGTGGAACTGTTTGGGATCGATTAGGAGGTATGGCCTTGCTGGGGCTGGTATTTGAGGTTTCAAAACCCAAGCAAGGCCCAGTCTGTCTGTTGTCTGTCTCTGCGCGCGCGCGCGCGCGCACACACACACACACACACACACACACACACACACACGTCTACCGCCTGTGGGGGTAGGTTGAAAAGCTCTCAGTTAGTGCTTTACTGCCATGTCTGTCTCCTGCCATGATGATCATGGATTAACCTAAAAGTATAAGTAAACCCCCAATTATTGCTTTCTTTGGAAAGAGTTGCCTTGGTCATGGTGTCTCTTCACCGCATAGAACAGTGACTTAGCAAGCTCTGAAGTCAGGTATTTACACATGGAAGGCAAGAACTTTACCAACTGACCCATGTCTTTAGTCACACCCCTTTTCTTTGTTTTAGAGGTCAGGTTTCATGTTGCCTCAGCTGCCCTCAAACTCCTGATCTTTCTGCCCTTGCCCCCAAGTGCTCAGACTGCAACCCTGCCAGTCAGGCCTGGCTTTGACGTTTTACATTGACGTAGGTTCTCACTAAGTTACCCATACTGGCCTTGAACTCATTCGTCATAGCCCAAGCAGATTTTTGAATTGGCATTGCTCCAGTCCCAGAATCCAGAGCATGGAGGATTACAGGTTTAAATCAAGTGTAGCTAAAGGACTACTTCAAAAGGTCAGTCAAATAAAACCAACCAACACAACAAACTGTTAGAAAGGCTGACCACCCCGTATGGTGAGTGAAATCTGTAATTCTAGACCTCAGCTTAAAGGAGGAGGGGTTGGGAGCGCGACACAGAACCACCGAGTTACTGAGTGTGAGCCACCCACCGTGGGGATGCTCAGAATGTAGGTCCTCTCCAAGAGCAACAGACGCACTTACCTGCTGCCATCTCTCCAGCCCCAGTCCCCTGGATTTTATACCGATACCCAATAGTTTCTTTTCCCTTTTCCCTTTTCCCTTTTCCTTTCCTTTAAAGATTTATTTTATTTTATGTATGTGAATACACTGTTGATTGCTGTCTTCAGGCACACCAGAAGTGGGCATCAGATCCCATTACAGATGGTTGTGAGCCACCATGTGGTTTCTGGGAATTGAACTCAGGACCTCTGGAAGAACAGATGGTGCTCTTAATCACTGAGCCATCTCTCCAGCCCTCGCTTTTTCTTTTAAAAGTAAAATTTATTTATTTGGTGGTGTGTAGTACATTTTGAAGTCAGAAGACAACTTGTGAGGGTTTTTTCTCTTTCTATCATATAGGTCTTAGGGATGAAACTCAGGTTGTCAGATTTGAAAGCAGCAACCACTGAGCCATCTCTCTGGCCCCGTGTGTGTGTGTGTGTGTGTGTGTGTGTGTGTGTGTGTGTAGGTAGGGTATGTATGGTTGTTAGAGGGCAGGACTCAGTTCTCTCTTTCGCCTTGCTGAGGCAGACTTTCTCTTGTGCCTGCTATTCAGAGTACTCCAGGCTAGCTGGCTTGTGAGCTCCAGGGAGATTGTCTTGTCTCTGGCTCTGCCTTCCATCTCAGAGAAGGAATGTGGGATTGCAGATATATGCAACCACATTAGCTTTCCCCTAGTTGACAGGCTTGCTTGGTAAGAGCCTGTCAGCTCACCAGACCCCTTTTGATTGGCATGTGTTCATTGCTCAGAGTGATGGCTTTCATAAGAGCAGTTGCTTTTTTTTTCTTTAAGATTTATTTATTTATTTATTTATTTATTTATTTATTTATTTAATATAAACACACTGTAGCTCTACCGATGGTTGTGAGCCATCATGTGGTTGCTGGAAATTTGCATTCAGGGCCTCTGCTCGTTCCACTTGGCCCCGCTCACTCCAGCCTGAAGATTTATTTATTATTATATCTAAGTACACTGTGGCTGTCCTCAGATGCACCAGAAGAGATGTCAGATCTGTTTCTGGATGGCTATGAGCCACCATGTGGTTGCCAGGATTTGAACTCAGGACCTTCGGAAGAGCAGTCAGTGCTCTTAACCCCTGAGCCATTTCTCCAGCCCTCATAAAAACATTTTCATACAAGGGTAAATTGCTTCTCCACCCAGGGTGAAATGAGTCAATTCAATCCAGATGGGATGGGATGGGATGGGATGGGATGGGATGGGATGGGATGGGATGGGATGGGATGGGATGGGATGGGATGAGATAGGTTGCAGGTTTGTTGGGAAGCTACTCTGGGGCATGTTCACTGGCCTCAAGGAGTCACCATGAGAAGGGGGAGAGAGGTGATGGGGAAGAGAGCTAGAAAGGAGGAGAAGAGAGAAGAGGGAGAGAGAAGGAGAGGGTGGGAAACCAAAATGTCCGGATTATATAGGGAGGAACCCCTGGGGGAAGGGCAGCCCAGCCCCTCCCCGCAGAGGGAAAGTTCAAGGTTGGGGGCAGGGTATGGAAGGTATGACTAAAGGAGAACCTGGAAGCCAGGTCTGTGTTGATGTGTAAAATATGTACCTCAGTCCCTTGTCAGGTCAGAAACCAAACACTCAGGCCGTGTGTTTCCTAAGTAGTTCTTCTACCACTGGACTGTGATCTCAGCCTTTAGTGTGTCTGTCTGTTACTATTGTTGTTGTTGCTGCTGTTGAGATGGTATTAGTGTGTAGCCTTGGCTAGCCCTGAACTCGCAGAGATCTGGGGTTGAAGGTATAGACCACTTCAGGCTTGGATCTTTTTTTCTTTTCATTTCTTTTCCTTTCTTTCTTTGTTCCTTTCTTTCTTCCCTTCTTTCTTTCTTTCTTTCTTTCTTTCTTTCTTTCTTCCTTTCTTTTTTTTTTTAAGTTTTATTTTATGTATATGAGTGTTTTGCCTACATATAGGCACCACGTGTGTTCTTAGTGCCCAAACAGCCAGAGGAAGGCATTGGACCCCTGGGAATTGGAGTTACAAGTTATAAGCCACCATGTGGGTGCTGGGAACTGAACCTGGGTCCCGCAAGAGCAGCCAGTGCTCTTACCCATGGAGCCACCTTTCCAGGCTCCTCAGTGGGTTTGTAATCCTCATAAAAAGCATCAGGATTTGTGTGGTAGATTTGAGGGAAACTAAAAAGACGTGGGAAGGAAAGGAGACCTCACCACTCCTCTCACCACTCCACCAGTTCACTGCAGCAACTGGTGAAGCCTCCTACCTGCTGAGTCAAGAATTCCGCTAAAATTACTACAAAGGTTGCCAGCACAGAGAAAATATTTCTTTATATGAAAACTTTTTTTTTTGGTTTTTCGAGACAGGGTTTCTCTGTATAGTTCTGGCTGTCCTGGACCTCACTCTGTAGACCAGGCTGGCCTCAAACTCAGAAATCTGCCTGCCTCTGCCTCCCAAGTGCTGGGATTACAGGCACGTGCCACCACTGCCTGGCAAAAACATTTTCAATTAAAAATGTTAAGATATCATTAAGCAGGTATAAAACCTGAATGTGTATGAACTCGGACAGGACCTCCTTCCTCTCTATGATATTTTTGGGAAATCCCAAAAGCAAAATTACTAACTTGCTTTATACTACTTTGCTCCATCCCTATGACCTAGATCATTAGAGTTCTACCGTTTCTTCCATGCCATAGTCTTTCCAGGTACATATGTATGACATTCTTTTACCATCGATATTATAATCAAGAAGTTTCATCACATGTTGGACAAGCATTCACTGTTTATTTCTCCTTTGGTTTTGGTATCTTAAGGTCCTTGGGGTGTTGAGTCAAGAATTCTACTAAAATTACTACAAAGTTTGCCAGCATAGAGAAATTAATTCTTCCATATGAAAATATTTTCAATTAGAAATGTTTGAATGCTTGGCCCACAGGGAATGGCGCTATTAGGACAAGGTGCGGCCTTGTTCAAGTATGGGAGGCCTCACTGAAGGAAGTGTGTCATTGTGGAGGTGGGCTTTGAGGTCTCCTCTGCTTATATTCCACCCAGTGTGGAATCCCCGTCTCCTGGCTGCCTTCAGACTAAGAGGTAGAACTTAGCTCCTCCAGCACCAAGTCTGCCTGCAGGCTGCCGTACTTCCCACTGTGACGATAATGGATGGAGCCTCTGTAAGCCAGCCCCAATTAAATGTTTGCCTTCATAAGAGTTGTCTTGGTCACGGTGTCTCTTCACAGCAATGGAACCCTAAGAAGGCCTTTTGTTTTTGTTTTTTGTTTTTGAGACAGGGTTTCTCTGTGTAGTTCTGGCTGTCCTGGAACTCACTCTATAGACCAGATTGGCTTCAAATCCAGAAATTTACCTCCTAAGTGCTGTGATTAAAGGCACGCAGCGCACCACAACTGCCTGGTGAGATAAGCATTTAAATTGACTTGTTTTACAATTTCTATTGCTATGATAAAAACACCAGGACAAAAAAGGAAGCTGGGAAGGAAAGGATTTATTTGGTTCCTTCACTAGAGGAAGTCAGGACAGGAACTTAAGCCAGGCTGGAATGTGGAGGTAGGAGCAGATGCAGAAGACCATGCAGGGATTTCAGCCGCCAAAATGAAATCCAATCCCTTTGTGACTTCTGACCAAAGCAAGAATCTCAAATAGCATTTCCATGCACCTTCTCACATTCGGCGGAAGATCCTGTCTTCCCCTCTTTCCAAGGGACTGAGGCAAGTCGAATGTTGGTCTACACACATTTAAAAGGATGACAAAGTTCAGGTTGTTCGAGGACATTACAAAGGCCAGCAGGTTGGCACAATGGTCCCAAGTGTTCAGGAGGAAGGGCTAATGGCACAGCTGTCCACGTGGGCAGCCATCCCAGCAAGACGGGTGTCACCAGGCCAATGCTGGACAAAGACGGAAAGAAGATCCTGGGGAGGAAAGGCCAGCCCTGACACGGAGAAAAGGAGAAAGGCAAATACAAGGAAGAAACGAGTGGAGAAGACGCAGGAGTAGAGGCGTTTCATACAGGGTTTTCATTAACGAGAAAGCGAGACAGACAGACAGACAGACAGAGACGATGGAGGGCTGCCGCTTCCTGGCTTGCTTCCCCTGGCTTACTCAGCCAGTTTCTTATCTAACTCAGGACTATAAGCCCAAGGGTGGCCCTGAAAGGATGAGAATTACAGGCTAAGAATCCCCGTGCCTAAGTCTTAAATGACCCCAAAAAGTAGAAGTTTAGCCCACTCTTTGTTAGCATAGAAATGTACATGTCACACCCGCCTCCAGGGTCCAGCTGCGAGCCGCAGGCTGGGAAGGTCCCTGGCATCTTTTCCCGTCTCACCTCCAAGGAGCAGCCGTGGCAAGGACGAGCACAGCTGGGCTGGCAGGCGCTCAGGTCCCCAACACCTACTACTAGTTGGGGGGGGGGCTTTGAATACGTAATCCTGGCCCCATAACAGGAGATGCCTGGCATGACCCAGTGCGTGGTGGCCAGGTAAGCAGAAATGACCTAGTTTCCATCGCCTTCTATAGGAAACTGATTAGTTCTCAGAGAGCGCGGGCTCAGATAATTTAAACTGATTGGCTTAGAAGCTATGGAGTGGGTTGTGTAGGCGGGTTCTGTTATAAGCCTATAAAAGCTGCCCCAATTCTGCACTCGTTGCTCACAGTCTTTTACCCTGCGTGGTAAGACTGTGAACCCCAGAGCCTCTGGAATAAAACTCCTCCTGCTGTTGCATCAAGACTGTTTCTTGTGAGTGATTGAGGTGATGCCTTCCAAGGCGTGGGGCACTGGGGTGCCTCCCGTTTTTCTTTCCGGTCTTACAGCACCACCCGCTATGGGCTGGGCCCTCTCCCAATGATCAGCAATTGAGAAAATGCCTCAATGTAATGAGAAAATGTAGTGAGAAATGCAACTGGATCTCATGGAAACATTTTCTCAACTGAGACTCCTTAGTCTCTGATGACTCTAGCTGTGTCAAATTGCTGCACAAAACCAGCACA